>JADLSH010000379.1:0-705000 GCA_016169945.1 Trachythela sp. YZ-2020
GAGCTATCTAGTATAAATAAAGTTAGTTTAGGTTTCCTCCTGTAGTAACACTGGATCAATAAGGATGGCTCTTACTGGACCTCTAGGGAGAACAGTTTAGAACTGATAGAGCTATCCAGTATAAATAAAGTTAGTTTAGTTTAGGTTTCCTCCTGTAGTAACACTGGATCAATAAGAGATGACCCTTACTAGACCTCTAGGGAGAACAGTTTAGAACTGATAGAGCTATCCAGTATAAATAAAGTTAGTTTAGTTTAGGTTTCCTCCTGTAGTAACACTGGATCAATAAGAGATGACTCTTACTGGACCTCGGGAGAACAATTTAGAACTGATAGAACTATCCAGTGTAAATAAAGTTAGTTTAGTTTAGGTTTCCTCCTGTAGTAACACTGGATCAATAAGGGATGACTCTTACTGGACCTCTAGGGAGAACAGCTTAGAACTGATAGAGCTATCCAGTATAAATAAAGTTAGTTTAGCTCAGGTTTCCTTCTGTAGTATAAATAAAGTTAGTTTAGTTTAGGTTTCCTTCTGTAGTAACACTGGATCAATAAGAGATGACTCTTACTGGACCTCTAGGGAGAACAGCTTAGAACTGATAGAGCTATCCAGTATAAATAAAGTTATTGAAGGGTTTTGTAGATGGAAAATTATTGAGTGTAAATTATGTACATTTATTAGACCTAACCAGGAACAGCTACGAAAAATGCAACTATAGGTATAAATAAAGTTAGTTTGGTTTAGGCTTCCTCCTGTAGTAACACTGGACCAATAAGGATGGCTCTTACTGGACCTCCAGGGAGAACAGTTTAAAACTGATACAGCTATCCAGTATAAATAAAGTTTGTTTATATCTCCGTATGTCGCATAGACAGAAAATGTCTACGGAGGGAAAACTCAAATGTTGGACTTGATAATATTTAAACAGAATTAACTGAATAACTGTGGTTTTTAGCCTACATTTAGTAAGGCGTCTGCTACTGTGCGTATATCTTTAGGCTTCTATAGAGCCGTCTTACGAAGTGGGCAGGACCGCAATCCCTTTGCATGTCTCATTTTCACAGCATAACCGCATAATACATTATATATTGCAACACGTGGTCGTTACCATGAACCAATTGACTGCCTCAGATGTTTAATAGATTACAACACGTTGTCCTCTGACTCGGCAAATATATACTGATAAGTATATAAATGTGTGAATAGTAAACGCGAAATTTGCTGCTGTTTCTACGAAGTGTAAATACAAGCTGTTTAATATTGAAGCCTTCATTTTGGATTGACAGACATAGATCTATGTAAAGAAACCATATGACAGTTGATGCTATACTATCAATACCAATAGCACGGCTCTCGGTCAATCAGAATTGATGCAGGTAAATCATATACTGCACACTTTTTTTGGAATTTTCGTCAACCAGTTCATCAAACAACATGCATGTTTATCTGAATATCTAAATTTTCAACAGCTGTAATTTAATTGCTCTTCCTATCATGCGCGCATTTGCACGTCATAAAGGACCTACTCCATGTCAACGAAATTGTAATAAATTTAGGGCATTACACTCAACAGTAAGGTTTCTCGTAAATAGAGAGTTTGGAAGATAAAACTGGGAAAAGTGCAACAACTATAGAGTATCACTTGATCTGTGCATTAGACAGGAGTTGCGACGCTGCAATTCTGGTGGTGCAGTGCCCTGACTATAGAAGTCTACGGATTGCAGTTGCATGCACGCGAAGACTTAGTTGTAAGTTATCACGTTATATATATTCCTTATTAATAAATTATTTTATCTATACACTGAATATCATGGATAGCTATATCAGTTGCAAACTGCTCCCCATAAAGATCCAATAAAAGCCATCTCTTATATATAGATCCAGTGTTACTATGCTAAAACACCGAGAACACGGATAAAACCGATGAGGTGTTTGGAAGCACTCTTCTATACACGTGACTGACGCCAAATGATAATCAGACATCTGCATGTTGCACTAGGAATGAGACCCCAATCACAGAGTAGAAAGACAAATGCACTAATCATGTCCCACCAACCACCACACTTAGAATACGTAAAACATTTTCATCCATGCAACTGTAACATAAATGTAACTATCAATGTTGTAGGACAGAAGATGCATAGTTTAACCCAAGCCCAAGGTCTGATACCCCGGTTTCCTCGTGTAGTAACAGTAGAACAATAGATATACACCGTATTTCGGTTCTGTAGGGAGAACAGTTTAGGACTGATAGACTGCTTTCCAGCTGCCAAAAGTACGCCGTATGTCTAGACCTATAGCATCGCATTAAGAATTAACATTTTTTCAATATAAATAGCGACAAATTATTTTGTCTATACATATTTTGGCAGGTGGTATTTCTCTATATAAACTGTTTAAGTATAATTATGATAGGTCCTAGGAGATATATTAAAACACAGCAGCACGAAGACACTCCGAGTCACGAGAACAATTAAGATTTTACAGATTACGAACAAGCGTGTTTAAAGTTTTTAATAAAATGCACATTGTTTGCATGTAGCAAGATTCCCAGATAGCCTTATGCAGTAGATGAGCCAAAATAGCTAGCGAAACGTGTGTTGTTACAACGCATCCATGGTCTTGCACCGCGGACACTTTCTATCAGCGAATGCAAAAGGAATAGAACATGCGTAGTTCGAGTCAAAATTTTTCATGCGTCATTATTTGCGCAGTATTTTGACTTCTGTTTAATACAATTTTTGTCTTATTAATATTAATATTATTTCATTAATTTTAGTAATAAATTGAACGCAACATGAACCTGGAGATATATATAGTTGTCAAGGCATACCAATATATACACAAATATATACACAAATATATACACAAATATATACACTCCTTATACATTATAAATTAAAAATCAATTTTTGATTGCAATTTCTCCAAAGGGGATATTACAAGGTACGGTTTTATTAAATTTCGAAAGGTCGAATAAATTTGCTCATCTATATACTTCAAATTGAGCAGCTGAATTTGTATAATTTATACTGCATGGATAGCTTTATCAGTTCTAAACTATTCTACCTAGAGGTCCATCTGAGTAATGTCCACCATACTTGACATGTGTGAGGACACCCGAGTACTTGCATGGGGAAGAATGAGACAACTACATATTGCAGGAATCAAACTCCGGTCATGAATCCAAATATTTTATTGTCTTAAAATGAAACTGCGTTTAAAACAGCAGAATAAGTCGTTTTGAAAAATTCAGTAATTTCTCCTTCCAAGATATTTCATATTATTTAATAAAACAATGCAATCATGCGACATCTTAATTGCACTCCTTTGATAATATTAAACAAAATTAATTAAAAATCGGAATAATATTTATGCTACCTAGGAAATACACACACGCCACAAATATTAATTCCCCAGTTGTGACGTCACATGCATATTATTCATCAAGCGGTGGAAATATTTCAAAGACTAAGAACAATATACAACAATATATACAGAAAGGCTGTTGTGAGGCTTAACTGCACAGTTTGAAAAGCTCTTTACTGTCATGCAATGAATACCTCCTTTTTGGGAAGTTATATATTAATAAATCTCATATCCCATCAGCCATCAATTATCACGAGTGTCATAACGTGGTCAAAACGACGCGAAGTACGTGATTGAACTTGGCCAAATCTTGTTTATAATCGTACAAAAACCATTTGTTCTTTTTTAATATAAAGCTACGCAGCTTTATGGCGTCATTATAGTTGTTTATGTTTTGATTTTTACCATAAATCGCCTCCTTCCGCTCGTTATAGCTGCCATCTTTATGAAAAACGTTTATAAAGCACGTCACGATGCGCGATTTACTCTACGTGTTTTGCGGTAACCACAAATTAGCCTGCAGACAGGTGCTGTGTGCGGTTATATATAAACAATCGAAAACATAGAATTTTACCATATGGCAGCTGGCTGCTTTCAACTAGGTGACGAAAAATCGTTAATTCATCTAAGAAAAGATATTGGTTTGGATAACTATATATTGTATCTTAAATCCCATGTAGAAGGTATGCTCATTAAAAAATATTATGTATCGTTCGATATATATATAATAAGTATACGTTTAAGTAAGTTCGTATATTGTTCGTATAGTTCCTATAAGTTTGTTTGTTATGTACACACAATAATATTAAACTGAATTTATTTACACTGGATAGCTTTATTATAGTTCTCGAACGTGCGGTGCCAGTGTGGGTAGAGTGTAACGAACGTTCGGTGCAGGTTGACTGTTGTGTAAAATTACCTGAAAAATACAATAAGAACTTCGACGTTTCGAGCGAAGGCCCTTCGTCTGGAAGTTAGTAGTTTACTAACTTCCAGTCTGCTAACTTCCAGACGAAGGACCTTCCCTCGAAACGCCGAAATTCTCATTGTATTTTTCATGTAGTTTTGCACAACAGTCAACCGCCGAATCTTATTATAGTTCTGTCTTTAACTGTTCTCTCCGGAGTTCTAGAAAGGATCTTATTGGTAGACTGTTAGTACAATTAGAAGAAACCGCGGAGAACCCGGAGAAAACCTGAGGTATTCGGCCAAACAATCTTCTCACATGCGACGTGGCAAAATTATAATCAGATGCAACAAGAACTTGCACAAAACACTAGTTATTTAGTACTTTTTCAATATCACTCTTCGTTTTCAAAATATTTAGTTTGTATTAATTAGGGTGCAGATTATTTAAATGATAAAATTACTGAATTCTTAATATCTGATTGCTTGAGAGTATACTGAAAAAAAAAGAGGAGCATCATCATAGTTTTACTTAAAGTTTTACTTAAAACTATGCTCTGTCGACAGATTGGCAATGACTTTCCTTCATGTGATATTGTGAAACAATTTGTCAAGAGATGATAATTAATACAAAAGCTCTACATCACAGAACACATTTACGTGTGCAGTTTCGCAGACCCATAAAATTCCGTTTCAAAAGATGGCTCTGCATGGTTGCAGGCTACGGATTTTAAGTCAAATCGTATCCTTTTCTCAAAAAAATTGTGTAAATATTTAGGTCTGTTTTTCGTCACCTTTCAGACAACACGAAACTTCTACGTAAGCCAAATCTCCTTCAAAAGCCCCGCACATAAATTCTCAAGTATTATTATTTACACAACTGTGCAAATATTTTTATGTTCAGTCTATATCAAACAAATGCCTTGATAGGCTTTGCGCAAGGACTGTGCATAAAGACACAAAATGAGTTCTGATTAATTAAAAATTACACATTCATAAATGATCAGATATTGTTCTCGGACGTTGAATATACGTGATTAATCATCACCTGAAAAATCCGCTTAAATGCATAGTTTTTTTATGACTTAACTAAAACACAGAGGTCATTATTATATAGGAAAATATTGTGTGGGTTGGATGAAAACTTTATTTACTGAGGGGCTTCTTCGGTTGTGCAATTACCGGAATATGAATTAGACAGTCGCCTTAATGCCTAATGCAAATTTGTTTCATTTGTTGCTATAGGACCTGTTCAACCTTAAAGACGAAGTGTGACAAAGTACAATAACAAGTCGACATGGATGGAGACACGAATTTAACCAGTTTCGCGCGCTGCAATGGCTTGTATATAACTTATTACTCAAGACATCCTTCCGAAGGAACATATTTGGCCATTGATATATTTGTAATCATTGCTAACATTTCGTTATCTCTACTTGGGAGCATCGCAAATGGCACGATAATTGTTGCTTATTGTCGAAACAATCGTCTACGAAACGAGCACACTTTGCTACTATGCGTTCTCGCTTGCACAGACTTGGCAGTGACGGCCATCTTACAGCCGTTATTTGTCATAACAAAATTTGGAAACTTAACGGGCAGTTTTGATCATTGCCTTCTGTGGAGTATTAACAGTTTAATATCGTTTATTTGCTTATCCGTTTCCATGCTATGCTTGGTTTTCATAAGCTTGGAAAGATTCGCTGTACTCCATTACGCTTGTCGTTACATAACTATAGTTACCCGTCGTCGTATTAAGGTGGCTGTATGTTGCGCGTGGTTGTTAGTGCTGACCATGGCGTGTTTGCATGTTGCATTTCGTGTGCATCAAGTAACATTCCTATTTTACGTGATTCTAGCTCTATTTTCCGTTGTGATTTGTATTTATCTTGGAGTCTATACTGAAAAGCTGCTTCGCCACCATCGTAGAAGTATGAAGCACGATCAAACAGCGGCTATGAACAGAGCTCAGATCAAAGCGCAAAAGAAAATTGTCCGTTCGGCCAGAACGACGTACGTTATTGGCGCGACCTTACTGGCTTGCTATTTACCAGGCATGGTTATGCTCGTCTACGAGGGAATACATGAGACTACAAATCCTGATTTCTATTTTATAATACGACCGTGTGTTATAACATTTATGTATGTGAACTCTGCCCTGGACCCGTGTTTGGTGCTGTGGCGAAATCGGGAAATACGCCAAACTGCTGCACACATTTTTGACAGAACTAGATGGGGTGGTTCCACTTCATCAATGTCCTGACCAAACACAACGAACACAATCGGCAACATGGGGTAAATTTTGAGTTGTTAAAATATATGATACCCATCTATGAAAGTGACTGGACTAGATATAATTCCAAATGTTCTAGATAGCTTGATACATCAACTTGATTACATCAACTTGATTTACTACCGATAACTTATTGGCATGAATATTTGGACTTGGTCTTACTCTATAAGATACTTAACAATCATACTTATATTGATGAGAGTGCTCTACCAACAATAGCTGGATCAGGAATAATCCTTTGCTAAAACTGTAACTTCCAGACTTCATATTTTATTAGAGCATGTAAAACGTGGAACGTTTTAAATAGTGACCTCCGTAATAGAGATATTGGTTTGCATGCTTTTAAATCTGTACTAAAGATATATTACAAAAACGCGCTATCCAATATTTATAATTGTGACGATCCGCGAACTTGGAAATCTGTGTGTCAAATGTAAAAGGGCCAGGTCCTTGATGGAGTTTTAACTTGTTGTTAGTTGTCTGTTGCAGCGATTGTAGATTGTCTTATGTTAGTTTGTTTCGATTGTAAAGTTAATTATGGGGTCGCCGTAATTGGGGAGACCTTTGGCGAATTCCTGGCGCTATATTAGCCGAATCTCATTAAATCATTAAATCAGACGAATCTAAATTATGCATATAAGTAAAATTACTTGTCACAGATGTTGGTGTTTCCAGTAAGGGCCATCCATTCCCTATTGCTCCAACGTTACTACATGAGGAAATGGGACTATCCGGAAAAAGCCTGCGGTTTTTGGTATATAGTTGGGCTGAAGCACCCTTCTCACATGCGACTGTGAGGCGAATTTACAATCAGACAACTGTCTGAGTATATCATATATCTCCTCATCGCATGGTAAAAGATTGCTTCAAAGAAGTGCGTCAAAAGAGTGTCTTTTCTGCGGGTACTCTTTCTGTAGTAACAAGGGTCGCCACGAACCTATATGAACAGGTTGTGTGATTCGTTGATTATAACAATGAAACACAATGAACTATAGAATAAATATTCTACAGAACGAGTCACAAACACTAATCACTTGTGTCTTAGAAAGCCAATCACAAAAACGTGATCCTAAGTTCGTACTTATTGAGTAACAATGGACCAATCAATATGGGACGGCCTTAACTGGCCTCTTTAGGGAGAACACTTTAGAACTGATAAAGCTATCCAGTATAAAAAGTTAGTTTAGTTTAGAATGTTATTTCATTATTCTTAAAATTCATTTCACGAATTTAATTAGAATAACGTAATTTTCATCTTTTATGGCCTGAACTTAGGCTCGCTTCAAACATCGAACTTTTGATGCGGTGAACGTGATGCAAATGAGCTGAAACAATGAGTTTTACGTCATTCACATTAGGTTCAGCACGTGATAAGCATGCGCGATGTTTGAAATGAGCCTTATTAGTTTGTTTGTTTTTCATTTCAAATTAAAACACTCGCATGCCGCGTTGCCAATTTCATCCGCTTTGCGTAGATCTAAGAATCATGAAATCTAGAAATGCGAGTTAATTATATTAAGTATAGTTTCTCCACGTAGCGAAAGCCGATTTTATCGAAAAATCATACTCATTACGTCATTACTTGATCATAATCAATCAGTTCTTAGACGTGCTTTGTCATATGTTATTAACTTAACCTGTCTCATTCAACTAATATATATATTAAAAACTTTGAAATAAAGTTTATAAACTTATTCAATTCTGAAATATTAATCATGCAGTACCTCTAACCACCGCGTATACCTCAATACGAGACATGAAAAGCGAAGTTTTCTTGCAAGTTGATATTAGACATGGAATCTTTTCCCAATAATTAAAGAAAATCACAGTTGCAAGGCGGGGACACCACAACAGTGGGCCCTTATTATATTTACTGAAAATTACAATAGTTTATAATCAGTGGCGTCGCTAGCACGCCGATTTGGTCCCGCTATGAAAATTTCAAATCATTATAATTATTCATTTCTTTAGAAATTGATTGTTTTCACCGTCAATGAACACGAACAAATTTTTTATAATAGAATATAGATAATTAGATATAGTTTTGGAGGCGGACTAAGTAATTGTTCTGTATGGAAATTTATGCACTTTCTCAATTAAGCGATAATCCAATATAGTTATATCTTAGGCTTCAATCACCATGATATCAAAGAATTAGGTGCTATTTAAGAACATCAATATTGGAGTTCAAGTCATTTACTATAAAAACCACTCGGCTATATATATAGCGGCTCGTTTTTCCATACACATCTCGGAAATTATACCAAAGTACTAATAATAAACAAAAAACACTTAGTCTAACCACAGGTCTAACGACATTACGTTATAAAACGACTAAAAATGTGTATACTTGCGTTAAATACCTGCAAAGACGTGTCATGCTATATGTATTTTATCGTATTAAGTACTTACTTCCTGTGTGTAATTTGTGCTGGTGGTCTGTGTGCAATTCTCGGAATGTTTGGTTGTCTATAATACTATAACCAGCACTTGTGGTGTCGTGATCACCACGCTTGCCTTTCAAGCTGGGAGACCCGGGTTCAATCCTTGGTCGGACCTCTACTCATGGTCTTAAAATAATTGAGGAGAAAGTGCTACCTTTACATTGACATCAGTAAATGGTTAGACTTTCGCGTCAATACGTCAATATCTCAAACGTAGGACTGAAGTATAGGAACGATATTCTATGCGAAAATGAAGGCCATCTTAAGCTCAGTATATAAAAGAGGTTATTATTATATATGTAACGTGTTTCGCCAATTTTATCTTTCTTCAAAAACATGTTCGAATATAGCGTATAAAATTAAGAGATTTTCTGCGTATAAATTACAACGTTTATATATAGTATACCGCGCCTAACCGCGGTAACATTTGGTTAAATCCTGAAAAAAACACGTGAAGCAAGGATTCTTGAGTATTTTCCCAGTTAGTATAGGACTCATGCGTTAGCCATAAACCCTATGGCATCGCTTAATTTCATTGGTCAAAACGCTTTGCGCGGGTACACTGATACTATTTGGCGCAATTCTCATTGCCAAGCTATAGCACGTACATGCAAGATTTATAAGTTTTCAAAATCACACTTCCTAAATAAATATCACTATATATAATTACCTCTAAAAATCTGACGAAAATTTGACTTACTCTTTTTTATAATCTGGAGTTTCGTCTTCCTTTTCGGCATCTTCTTGTTCACGAGGGTCTTTGAGAACGAAGTCAACTAAAAATATGGAAGTAACACAATAAGACCTTGCATAATTTCCTCCCAAGTGATGAGTTAAATCGTTCACAGGAACTTTACCTATGGCTTTCTTGACACTGAGCAGATAATCTTCACGCATTTCATCTGAAAGATTTTCAATACTTATCTCCAGACCCTCCTAGGAAAAAAAGCAAATAATATTTACGATTGTGGGGAGGATGATGGTTCAAGAAACCATAATCATGAAGACATATCTCTTGCACAAAATACTGCAGCAGCTACAGTATATTGTAGAAATCCATTGAAAGTAAAACTATCGAGCAAGAATTTCACAAGAGCAAAAAGGATTTTATTTTAACTCATTACTGCCAGCCCTAATGCGCCCTCAAACCGACATTACGCCAGACGATTTTACTCGTCAAAGGGAAAGTCTGTAATAGAGTCAGTCAACACTCTACCGTAAGCGATAACATGCAGTTCCCTGCGCCTAACATTTACCTTTAACGTTTGAGGGACAAGATCAAGCACATGTTGAAGCCAAGAATCTTCCATTGGCGCCACATGTTCTGTGTCAATACCATGGTGAATATAGTAGTAATATCTCTAAATAAAAAATATATAATATCATATGAAACGTGACAATGTCGACTGCCATCAAAGGTTTTATAATTTATGGATACGCGCTTGCAGGAGAATGGCATCCTAGCCCAATGCCTGAAATATTAATGTACAGTATGGTAAAACAACAGTCTGTGTAAGAATGATGACAAACCAGGACATCTTTTTCCACAGGTGTAGGTGAACCTGTTCGAGACAATGGAGGAAGTTCGCCATCTGAAGTTGATGATCTACTGGGTGGACGTTCATTTTGCCTGAAAAAAACAATTTTTTCCACCTAAGATTAGATGAACCTAGATAACCCAGAACCGTTATGAATTAAAAGATAAAGATGACGGAAGTGTACCGTTAGCATAACATTTTGTTGGGACGATTCAGTTTCATGATTCAATTCAAGATTTTTGGAGGCATCAGTTAACTTACGGCGCTAAAAGTTCGAAAAACACTCCCCTGATACGTATTCAGGAATTATCCCACTTACATAATAATATTAACCAATGAACTTCTGAATGCTTCTCTATCTCGCTTGTGAGAAGGTTGTAAAGTTGATCCAGATTGTTTCTTAGAACTAGCTGGAGAGATAGGTGATAATGCTGTACTGTTACTGCTTTGACCTCCAACATCCCATGTCTTGCTTCGCACATGGCCTTTCTTTGATGCTGAGCCTATAATGAAAACATGAAATATAACTCCACAACTTCATTTATTTTAGAGCTTTTTGGCATGTCACAATATGCGCTCAAGACTACTTAATGACGGTTCTCTACGAGCGAATTTTGTTTCGTCAATCGACAACATATTTTTTGTCTTAAGGTGACGTTACATGGGACAATTTTCAACGACGATTTAAGTACCGCAACCGCGCAACGCGTTGACGAGCAAATCAAATTTCGTGTAACATAATTTGCATTACAAATCGTCGTTGAAAACCGTTCCATATGACATAACCTTTACAAACTTTCGGTTTGAACTAATTAGTTTTCAATTTCAACAGTAAAATATTGTTTTGCAGAAAGAAATTTCCGCTAGAGAAAAATCGCTTCAAAGACGATCGGTTTTGGTCATGCAATTAATTTCTTTCTTCTTCTTTTCCGATATTTATATATTCTCTTTCTGTTGCTTCATCCACATGTATGACAAACTATACTTCTCTCCAATCTACCCTGATCTCTGTTTTCTTGCTGGACTGATTTAAAACACCACGAACTTTTAAAGCTGCACTTTTACATGCGCGTCTTTGAAGCGTAGTTTTGGACGCTCTAAAGATTACTTTAGATTGGACAAATGTGCTCTATTGGTCAGTCCGCCATACATTTGTGTTTCTACTGGACTAATGATCAACTTTCGTGTTGAATTTCTTAAGTTTAAGTTGATCTTTAATAACAAACATTAATTTTAAAATTCACGTGTTGTGTTTGTGACTAACCCGGTTTTTCTTCATCACTCTTGCTGTAATTTAACTGGAAAATTGGAGCAGTCTCTTGCCACTTTGGCTTCTGCCTTGTCTAAAATATATATTGTGAGACTCTCAGACTTTTAATATTAACTCATTCAGCTGCAATGCGCTCTGTTGTGTCCTGTTTTAGTAATATACTCTATCTAATGAGTTATGGCAGACGATTTACACAATAAGGGAACACTTTTTCACATCAACAATTTGACCAAACCATCCACCAATGTCTTTTGTTTACCCACAAAGCTACAATATGTCCAGTTTTAGCATATTTTTGTCTGCTCAAAGAAGGTGATTTGATTTGTCAAGTGGAGATACTTGTGCATAATGGTTAAATTATGTATTAATAAATTGAGGTGTATCAGTACTGTCAGTGGTAGTTATAGTTTGTGTTGACTGTGGTATGCCCCCAGGGGCTAGAGTAGGAATTTTTCAAAGTGCTATTAAAAAATATCAAATGCTTGGGTTTGCGTGCATGTCCCCTTCACATGGGCTCAACATTCAGGATCACATTTTAAATATCTTACATTACATACCTCTGGTAATTGTGGCAGAAACCTAATAGGTACTTTAGGATTCTTCCCTTTGGTTTTCTAGAATAATAAATGTTAGGGACAATCTACTGAGCTGAAAATCAACTTTATTTAGCATTTCATGATATTAATATTTCATGATGAAATTAGCCATTTGTATTGCTCTATTTTTGCGCATGATCAGACTTCTATGGAGTTTGAAGCACAGAGTAGACATGGGTTTGAAGGTTGATCAAACTTCATCTAAGAACTTCCTGTTCAAAGTTTGGTTAAGTCCTATCCTTAAGTTCAGGATGAAGTTTGATCAACCACTCTTTTCAACATTTTGCAAGCCCTGTCTCAAATTCAAAAACAGACCATTCCAAAACGGATGATTTATTACAATTTTCAACATCAAACATCAACGTTTCCAGATCTCATTTAAAATATTCTGCAATATCAACTATTCAACCCAGCAACTTAATACTGATTACTTATCACAATTTTAAAAACAAGCAACCCTGACGACATTTTAGACATCAAGTAAATGCCCTTGGCAGTTCATTGGCCTTTGCTTTGTTTACATTTTGCTGGAAGGCAAATTCCAATTATACAAAAGATATGCTCTTCATTGTGATTCTACAATGCGTGTCTATTTTTTCGATTCTACAATTGCCTTCCAAGAAAACGTAAACAAGGCAAGGTGTCTATAACAAATTCAACATAAAAAGCTTCTAATATTAGCAATTTAAATACTTCGGGCATTTAGCTAGTTATAAAAGCGACTTGTGTTTACTTTTAAAATATAGAAAGGTAGGTGGTGTATCAAAGCAATGGAAAATATTCAAAAAATCAAACTGATCATATTACATATAATCACAACACCCCAAGAAAGTAAGAAACTACAGAATTAATATAAATTTTCAAGACAAAACACGTGTGTTTTTAAAGCAAATATTTCATCCCTAAACTTACCGGTTGAAACGTAGGAGTTGGGGATTCCATGGATTACAGATATAAGTACATAACTACGTAAAAAATTTTACATTTTGCACTTTTGCCAAGGGGTTTTTCTCAAACTAACTGCAATGATTTAAATCGATTGTACCGCCATATTTAATTTGTCCGGCAAAAACACAGTTGCTTAGCAACTGCAATTGCAAAAAATCGAGCAATCGAGTCGGTCCCAGTACTTTTCTCGCTCGCGTTAAATTCAAATTTCTAGGAAATCTAAGAAGTTTCTAAAACGGAAATTTGCTTTCTCGGAATAATTATATTTCGGATTTATATTAAACTGAAAATTAGTATCTCAGTTCTTTACGTTCATTGTCGACATTGAGCTACGAATTTGCGCCATTCTGTCCTGTTTGAGCCATCACCTTTGTGTCGTTCCATGTACTTTAAGATCTTTCTTCACCGTTCTCTTCCACGTTATGCAGGTCTTCCTCTTTTCAGGACTACAGGAGCAAATTCAGGGGCAGTTAAAGTTGTCCCATTAATTACTCTTCCTGTACGCATCCAGTATAATATATGAGACCAGTGTATACAAGACCCAAGCTTATTTCCAACCTCTTTATGGTTTGAAAGTCGCGCGGTCAGCTACATTACGGAAGAGTTTGCTATTATATTAGTCGAAAAAATCACTTGGTTTCTGATAAAATTACACGAAAAACACTTCGATTTATGCTTGTGGAGTGATGTAAAGACCCTGTGTAAATCAACAACACTGGAGTTAATTTAATTCAATACAATTCATGTTTGATGAGAGCCGTCAAAACAATATGTTGAGAGACCGACTTGCATTGTGACGAAACCTAGCGGAACAAGTGTTTTAGTAAGGCCATTTTGTTGTTGTGTTGATGTCTAACAGGTAAGAGAACTTTTATTTCGACTGCAAATCGGCTTTTTGAAAGAGAAACTACACAATATTGTGGCATTAAGCTACGCTTTTGTTATGTTTATTAACCCTACCCTGTTGGAACGCCGTGGTTCGTGTGTGTTTTTATTAGCAATATACCGTGCAAATTGTTACGAAATTTACCCAACAATTTTGCTCGGTAAATGCTTACTTAGTGGATTCATTTTGTGTACATATTAGCCTTCATTTGTTGGCGTTATTTGTTGCCAGAATTATTCTTTTGTGTGTGTTTATAAGCTAGAAATTTCGGAATATAAATATACGTGCATTATATTTTGATACACCGTGAAATTCAGGGCGTACGTGCGCTGCTGTGCTCTGTTCAAAGTATTTTTAGTTAAAATTTGTTAAGAACTTTTACGAAAATGTTTGCTCTATTCTTTATTCACTAATAAATATACCCGATTAAACATTTCACAGCTAAATTTGCTTGCTAATAGGTAGCACAGATGTTCAATACAATAATACAATAGACAGAATTATACTGGAATTGTATATTTGAAAATGCTACATTTAAAATTGCAACATTGATGTTATATTTCCTTAATATTTAAGAGCTTTAATCGGCCTATTTTTCGGATTTAAATATTAAAAGTAAAGTATTTATAGAAGCAAAACACTCCCTTTATTTTGTGTATAAATTGAGCAAATACTAAAAAAATAGCCTGCAATAGAACTACAGTATAAATATATGCATCGAGTTTCTGATATTGTACTTCCTTATTTATATATCTGCAAAGCTTCTGATCTTTCAAGCAAAAGTTCCTAAGAAAGTTAATTTTAGAGGATTACTATTTTCCTTAACATATAATTTTAGGTGTAATAATAATAGTGTATGTATTAAACTAATTAACACGTCTTTGTTAGCTATTGTATAATAAGACTGATTTTCAATTTCATTCTTGATAACATCTGTTTTTTACTTTCTGATGGTTTATGGAATATATAATGGCAGACAATTTTATTCATCAGGATAATGACAGAGCAATAAGTTTTGATCATGTCTATTTGCTTTACCTTACAGTTCATTTTATGTGGATCTCACCAGTATGGCGGAGAAACAAGGAGCCAGTTTGCGAATGAAACCCCGGGACTCGCCTTCAATCCCAAGACCTGACCTTCTGCCTGGTGAAATAATGGTCTGTGAGGTTCCAAATGTGCTTCGCTTTGACGCAATGGGTGAAAACAAACATGGCATTTCTGGCGTTCTTTGTGCAACCAATTTCAGAGTTTCCTTCATCACCGCAGGCATGTATGGCAACAAACGGCAATCTATTTTTCACTCCAATCAAGATCTATCTGAAGATAGCGAAGGTTTTGCAAGTCAACCACAGTCTCAAGATGCAGTTCTTATCCCCCAAGCATGTATTATGCATATCTGTAGTGCCAATGGTGAGAAAGTAAAGAAAATTAACCCAGGACATGTGTTTAAATCAAAACTTGAAACCCTTGTCATTCATTGCAAAGACTTTCGGATTATTTCATTCGGCTTCAAGTTCTGTTCCAAAGAACACAAACGCAAAATTGTCAACGCAATCCTACATTATTCATACCCTTCATCCATCCCACGTCTTTTTGCTTTCGACTACATTCACCACGCTGGTTTTCACAACAATCATTCTGATCGTGAGTTATTCCCAACATATCGTTCTGTGTCACATTGGTTACAAGAATTAGAGCGGTTAAATTCAAAAGATAGATGGCGTGTGACTGAAGCAAATATTGAGTTTGGTATTTCGGATAGTCTTGGCCAGTTCATGGTTTGTCCTGAAATATTAAGTGATGACACCATTGTTGCAGCTGCCATGCACTATACAAACGGACGGCTACCATTTTGGTGTTGGAATCATCCAGTTACTGGTGTACCCTTGCTTTGCAGTATAGGACTGTAAGTATTATTGGTAGTAACATGCTTGTAGCAAGCTTTTCGACCAGTTGTAAAAATAATCTGATATTAGATTTGTGGTTGGTTCTCCTGTGTTTTAAGGCCTTTTCTCCGGGCACTTTGGCTTTCCTCCCTGACCAAAGGCAAAAGTGGCCACTGCAGCCAGAAGCGCCTTAGTAGGCCTTCAACTCAGTCACGTTTAAGCTGCATCCTTTGAAATTCAGCACTTGATTGCAAGGATGATTAGCATTTAGCACCCCCATCTTTTACCCTTGACCTTGTTTATATACTTAAAATGATTCAAAGTTTGCTTTCTCCTGTCTAGGCCTGAAAGTGATTTGCTGGATCGACACGAGAGCACTATATTTGACACAATCAAGTCAACATACCCCAAAGGCAAGCAGACATCAATCACAATATTTGATGTCTCCAGGAATTGCGTCTCACCTAGGGACCTTGAAATAAGTTATGAGAAGGTCAGAGAGTTGTGTATGCATGAGAATGAGAGAGATTTCTGGATTGGTGATACACACTGGATGACCAACATCGATGGAACCAGGTAAGAGGATTAATTCTATGTTAGTCATCATCAACTTGCTGAACTTTAAAGCATGCATCTTGTTCCTCTGTTTCGATTGACAGGTTATGCAGTTGTCTGATGATAATTTTGCCTCAGTCGCATGTGAGAAGAGTACTCCCAGTGTGACTCTACCAAACACTATAGATATTTTCTGGTACTTTAATTACCTCCTGTAGTAACATTGGACCAATAAGAGAAGTAATAGTTCAAACACGAGTAGGAGGACTTCCTATGATTTCTAAACACCGATAAGAGGCGAAGCCAAGTATATTTTAACAAATTTGAGGACTTCCTCCTCAAACAAACGTGTATTTTGCGAGAAAACCAATGTGAAAGTTCACTTAATTTAAGTAATTTCTACCTCTGATTTCAAACCATCTTCCACGCTTATAATTCTCTTTGTTTTTGGTTCATGAATTATTGAGTTTGAGAAGGGCCTTTCATCTTTTTTATAGTGGACAGCTCTGTCGGTTCTAGAATTCGTAGTGGTCAAGTACACACTTAAAAATGCACAAGTTGTAACAAACCTGCAGCAGACTTGTACCAATGCTGTTTCAACAACTTGTTATCAGCATGTGTTCTCACTGCTTGTTCCCAGCTTGTTCAACGGCTTGTTGACAACTTGCTACAAGGTTGTTGACTCAACAGACTTGTTACAAGTTGTTCCAACAACTTGTTATCATCCTGTAATTCAACAACTTGTTAGGGATGTGTCGGATACTGGTATCCGCAAAATATAGACATCCGGCACTATCCGGTAAAAAATTTGCCGGACGGGGCATTAGGTGATTTTCCGGACCGCTGATTAGCCAATCATATCGCGTAAACTACATGAACTAGCGCTTGCTATAGAATAAATTAGAGTTAATGCAGGAGAAAACCGGTGTTTGGTTGAGTCAAACTAGATGCACTTTTCTCTCATGTGCCTGAGGGTGAAATAATAATCAGACAACTGCATATTGCAGAAAATGACACTAGTTGTAGAGGTACCACCAACACCCCTGTACCACCAACACCCTGTACAAACACCAACACCACTGTACAAACACCAACACCCTGTACAAACACCAACACCCTGTACAAACACCAACACCACTGTACAAACACCAACACCACTGTACAAACACCAACACCACTGTACAAACACCAACACCCTGTACAAACACCACTGTACAAACACCAACACCCTGTACAAACACCAACACCCCTGTACAAACACCAACACCCCTGTACAAACACCAACACCCCTGTACAAACACCAACACCCCTGTACAAACACCAACACCCCTGTTGTACAAACACCAACACCCCTGTTGTACAAACACCAACACCCCTGTACAAACACCAACACCCCTGTACCACCAACACCCCTGTACCACCAACACCCTGTACAAACACCAACACCCTGTACAAACACCAACACCCCTGTACAAACACCAACACCACTGTACAAACACCAACACCCCTGTACCACCAACACCCCTGTACCACCAACACCCTGTACAAACACCAACACCATGTACAAACACCAACACCCTGTACAAACACCAACACCCCTGTACAAACACCAACACCCGTTGTACAAACACCAACACCCCTGTACAAACACCAACACCCCTGTACCACCAACACCCTGTACCACCAACACCCTGTACAAACACCAACACCCTGTACAAACACCAACACCACTGTACAAACACCAACACCCTGTACAAACACCAACACCCTGTACAAACACCAACACCACTGTACAAACACCAGAGAGTATCAATCGAGCGTACAACCAACATGACGTTACTTTCATGTCTCCATTTTTAGATGGTTGCAATACGTCAGGTCTTCTCTGATCGCCGCCTACGCAGTGTCCAAGTTGGTGTATGAGGACGCGAAACCCGTAGTCGTGCGTGAAATATCCGGCCGAGATCTATCACTAGTCATAACCTCCATCGCTCAAATCATCATGGATCCACACTATCGTACGATTGAAGGCTTCCAATGCCTTATTCAAAAGATGTGGGTTATCTTTGGCCATCCGTTTGCAAAGCGGGTAGCTCATATCAAAGTGATCAAGAAGGAAGAAAGAGATGAGAACGCTGAGTCTCCTGTCTTCTTACATTTCCTAGATTGCGTCCATCAGTTGCTGATGCAGTTCCCTTCGGCATTCGAGTTCTCGGAAACCTACCTTCTAGGAATTCTAGACTGTGTCTACTCGTGTATATTTGAGACTTTTCTCTTCGACTGTGAACGGGATCGTTCTGCTATCTGTGCTCAAGAGGATCGCGCTAATCGTCTAGCCAGTTTCTGGGATTATATAATGAATAATCTACCGTCTACGGAGTTCTCGTTATTCTTGAACCCACTCTACGAGTTCCAACGAACGAGCTTAATCACCGAGGACGAAAAGCCGAAGGAGCCCGAGCCTTATTTGGTCGGCAGCACCGATACGCCTTGTCTCAAATTCTGGGCATCATGTTTCCTCCGTTGGCTTCCGACGGCCAAGGAAACAGTAGGTCAAGGACATTGTCCATCTAAACATCTTCAACAGATGATCTTAATGAACAAACTTAAGACTCTTAAACGCCGTCAGGCTGTTTTAGAAGCGGACCTGAAAGGCTACGACACAGCCACAGATGAAGAGCATAGCCAGACAACTCGGGAACTCAGCAACCTCACCGCAATGGGTGATTTTAAAGCGACAATTCTTAATTCGCTTTCTGGACCTTTTTCGTTCTCTGAGTTTTCATTGAACCCATTAATGGCAGGCAAGAACGGTGGAGCCAGCGAGAGTGAGCTTGCGGCGACGCAAGTTTAGTACATTGTAGTTATATATATTTTAAAATTTGAATTTGATATAAGAGAGTATACTCATATAAAGCTAACCTAATAGAGGTTTCCATTTGGTCGCGATGATCGCTGGCATGTCAATGTGGCTGATGTAATAATCAGCAGCCTGATTTGCATATACAGCGCAAGGCAAGATGTATCCAGACTATTTCGCATCAGTCAACGAGAGCCGCGATCAAATGAAAGCCAGGTTTAGGGAACCGGTCTTAAGGTGACTAGGGTATAGATGATGGTTTCATTAAGCACTATCTTGAAGCAGATGGTGGTCAACCTGCAGTTATCAGAGTGAGAAAATAATTATTTTCACTTTATGTTGTAGACTTATCCTTAGAGGCGAATCAATAGAATTGACAGATTTGCTTGAATGTTCTTGGTCCTATCAGTGTTAACATTTCTGAAGTTGACCACCATCGGCAGCCCGCTTACCAAAAAACAGTTCTACTTTATGGCCGGTTTTATAACACGCATTCCAGTTTCAATACGCGATAAGATGTACATCTTTCATGGATAATAATAACATATTGACATTCGTAATTTTGTATTTAAAACGCAGGAACTATATATAGGGGTTTAAATGCGTCAGTTGTCTTCTTTTTACTTGTACATTTCATTTATCTTCAAATGCAAGTCTAAAATGCTCGTGGGTTTTAAATGATGCAACATAACGCAAATACTTGGTGGCTCTGGGTTAAAGAAAAAAATATGAATGGTCAACTGTAGAGAATTCATATGCAAATATATCAAACTTGGAGATTGGAATTTCAGAGGAAAAGACGAAGGAAATCATAAAAAATCATGTTAATTTACAAACTTTAGCTTTGATTTTCTCGGCTTAGACAATGTTTATTTTTAAAATTACTTCGCCAATGAACTCATAAGATGGGTCGCTTTTTAAGCCATTTAAAACACTCGCAGTTCGTGCTTTATCAGATACAAAACACTCGTGCTGCGCCCTCGTGTTTTATATCTGATAAAGCACTCCTGCTCGTGTTTTAAATAGTACATAAAATACATGGTTTGGAAATTCGATGGAAGTACAATGTAACTCATTTTCTACGTTTGTGACTAGATTTATGCAAAATCCTTCGTCGTGACGTGTTGTATTTTCGCCATGCAGCCAATAATAATGATTGTTTTTAAGTTAACCAATTCTTCAAGGTACAGACGCACATTCCCGCAACGAGTATGTTGGAATCTTTCTTGGGAATCTGTCTTGGGATTCTCATATGAGATCACAGCTATACAGCCAACAAACTGCTAGGTTTATTGAAGAGGACATGCCCTTTCTTGACCGACGTTCGTGTTCGTCGTACGTTGTACCTTTCCGTGGTAAAATCTAATCTTTCTTATGCTTGTGAAGTTTGGTCTCCACACATTTGCGCGCAGAAGACAAAGCGAGTGCAGAGGCGAGCCACTAGATGGCTATTAAAAGCTAGAAAGGGCGACTCCAGCTACAACGAAAGAAACTCCAGCTACAACGAGCGTTTAATGGTCTGAAATTGCTACCATTATGTTATGATCGAGAAATAAAAGATCTGGGTTTTTTCTACAAACTCGTTAGTATTCTAATTTTTAATTGTATATATTCAGGTAACTCTATATTTGCATGTATTTTGTCGGAAAGATACCTTGCACGGGTAGGGTAAACTATTTATGTCCCGTTCACACCTCTTCCATTTGGGTAATATATTTTCTGTGTACGTTGTATTTATCCTTAAGTTTCTTTTTTGTAAATTTGTTCATAGTTACACAATAAAGTGTATAAATAAAGATGATGTTGCGTGTAGTACTAAAAACCGAAGGTTTCTCTGGGCATGCAGTATAAATGTGGTCAGTTTCTTACTAGCATATAGATTACGCTATTCTAGTTACTTTCTAGTTAGTTTTGTGTTTATTCGGGTGATCAGTCAGTCATTAATCACGAGCACAGCCATAGGTTATAGAAACAACTAACATGCGATCAGACTTTATATCTCGCCGCGAGAATATAGGCCTGATCGCAGGTTAAGAACAACCAACTACGTGATCTCCTGCTGTATCACTGCACAATTTCCTGCGAGATTCCTGGAATGTCTGCCCGTTTCTCGCAACCCTGAATTACTATCGATTGACATCAAATTAGCAGCAGTTTCCAGAACTTAAAAGGTGTTGGTTTGGGGAGGTATCAGTGTTTCTCGTGTTCAGACTTCAGACTTCAGTTATGTAAAGGTAAACTTCTTACTATAGAATATTATTTAAATACGGCAGTTTCAAAATAAAGGGCATGCAAAGTTAACTCAACATGTAGTGACAAGACAAAATAATCTATAGACTAGCTATATTAACTATAACTATAAATATTTCCACTTTAAGAAGTATTATAAAGCCCCAACTTTTTTAAGGTCTGGCTATAGCTTAGGGGTTTCAAATTGGTACCCATAAGTATATTTTGGTATCCGGTATTTTAGAGTAAAATCGGCAAAAACTTTGCTGGGTATATGAATTTGCCAGATAACTAAATCAGCGGGTGTCCTACAAAAATCATTCGGTGTTTGATTTAATGTAGCGTAAAAACAACAACAGCTATTGCACTGATTCAGAAATGGTTAATTCCGTACAAGAAAGGATATTTTTGGATTTGAACTGATGTATAAATTAAGTATACAGGGTGTCTCAAAAAAACCGCTACCCTTAGAAATTAGAGGCTTTAGAAAAAGCCTCGATTTTGTACACTTGGGAATTCAAAATTGCTTATTTGCTTCTAATTGCATGCAAATATGCCAGACAAAGCGAAATTTCTAAAGCCTCTAATTTGTAAGGGTAGCGGTTTTTTGAGACACCCTGTATAGCAGCTTGTAACTGCCCTTAGAACTTGCTTTCCAGCTAAGGTACAACAGTTACGGTTCTTCAAGAACCAGTCTTTTTGTCAGCCTGAAGTGGTTCTTGTATTTCCACACGGTCAATATGTGGCTCAAAAATAGATTTCTTTCATACTCTAGTATTTTGAAGGTCTGTCCTTGGGAACAACTAATATCGATTTGATTTAAATTTCTCTTAAAATATTTTTTGGGAATAATGTTCAACCGACTGAAGGCTAACTTGAACTCCGAAAGAAGGCAAAATATTGCACAGAATATAGACTTATCCTTCCCGTTTCCTCGGTCATATGACTTAAATAATTATTCGTTTGTATATAATATACATGCAGCATTAAAAAAACACGACTTAATTACACAACCAAGCTTCATTACAATGCAGTATAAGGCAATTTTAGCTGTATGCTAACGAATAAAGTATGCTCGACATCGACGCATTTTCAAAATTTGCAAAGTTTGAGCGCTTGTCATTGTTTTTACAGAGACAGTCTCTTAAGCGCCCAAATTCAGATTGGTGGTTTTTAATCCACTGCTTTTTGTGCGGATTTTTACTGTAGTGGCTGAGCTATCCAAGGCGCACCATTGACACATCTCAATTATATTCTTATCATATAGCTCAGATAGCACTACATTAAAGTTTATGAAGAACCTTCTATTAAACACAGGAGAAACATGGACGCCCGCTCAAAATGGTCAGCACGGAAAAAGAAACGTAAAACGTTGGGTTTGAAGGCAAAAGAAAGCTCGAGATGGCTGAAAGGAACATTATGTTCAATCAAAAAGGACAAACCATGGTTCATTAAACCGTCACGTGAATTACCAGCTGGTTATAACACAGAAAGAGATGTATACATGCTCTCTGACAACATATCTAAGTATATATTACCCCTGAAAGGCGGAGATTCCATGGAATTTGTACTTGGTGAAAGAGATAAAGCAAAGCCAATGGCGCAAAAAGTAAAGGTATTCCGGTATTCGCAGCGAACGTGCCAAGAGCTGGTGGACTACCTTAAGAAGTTGACTGAAGATTTGAATAGTGTAGACTACAAGACGGTGCTTGTCGAAACACTACCGAATACAGTCATGTGGAGTTTTATCGGCTCACCCATATTCACAGGGAAATCTATAACTATAAGTTTGGTTTACATCGAATGCTTGCTACATTTACTTCAACAGATTTTAAAAGTTGGCAAACCTTACAAAACCCTGATGAAGGAATCGGTAAAGGCTGTGCTACAAGGAACGATTTTTCAAAGTAAAGGCGAGAAAAGTTTGGCTTTATTAATCAAGTCTTCCCAATACAGCAACGAAGAGGACGAGTTCTATTTCACAGATGATTCCCAGGAATTATTATCTGCCAAACTCGTTCGAAATTCGTGTGAAAGTATCATTCGTCAAACTCCTAGTATCGCACGGTGTCTTTTACCTTCAGTCCTAGCTATCACAGAAAATACACCAACATCATCTACAGCTCATTTCTTGTACAATCTCTTGCAGTTAAGTCTCAGCGGTGAAAATACTGAAATTCCCAATATGGATGTATGGAAGGAACTTCCGCTTATACTAACTCATTATGAGTTAACTGCTCAAGATGTGCTTACCGAAGATAAGCACCTAACACCTGTGAGAGTACGCCAATCTTATCAAGACCCTGAGCAGTACATGGATATCTACTTCAGGTTACTTCGTGCCGAGGCGTTTGCTTCAATACAAAAGGGAATTAAACAGTTCAAATCGTGTCAACTGGATCTTCGTGATATGAATGTTTATTATAATATTCATCTGGCTGGTTTTGAACTTCAAAATGGTCGCTTCTCTCTTGCAATTCATTTCAGCCCAGCTACGAAAGTCACAAAGTGGGAATCCTCAACCAAACTCATGTTTGGCAACTTGATGTGTATTTCTCTAAACCGGAAGTTTGATGACGTCATCTGGGCCACAGTATCCAATAGGGACACAGAAATGCTAAATAAATATTCGGTCGTTATGGTGGAGTTGATAGATGAGAACACGAAACCAATAAGTGAGATTATGAATTTACTTCAACGTAATGGAGGTTAGTTCGACTATATTTTGATGTTCTATTTGTTTGTCGTTTTTCTGTTTTTGTTTGTTTACTTGGTTATTTATTACTGAACACAACCATACATCTATATCTTACAGGTTCAGGAGTCATGGTAGAATCACCCACCTACTACCACTCCCTAAGTCCTGTTCTACGGAGTTTAAAAGAATTCGACATGGAAAACTTCCCACTTCAACAAGAAGTCATTTATGCTAAACCTTCTTTGGAATTTCCGAGATATCTTACAGAAGCAGATACGTCATTGGATCCCAGACCTGTTTTAACTCCTGAAAATAACAACCGAAATCCAGAAGGAGAAATTTCTGAGAAGCGAATGGAAATCCAAAAATTTCTCGAAATTTTCAAAGAAGATTGTCAAACGCCTCTCGAAGAAAGCCAACGTAAGGCTCTCATTCACGCTATGCAGAATAGACTGGCAATCATCCAAGGTATACTTTAGGAAATCTATAAATGTTCGCTATATTCAATATTTACTCAATCAAGGAAGTTTTCCTCGCCATATTTTTTTGAACATAAGCTCTCTTCAAAAGCTGTTTATGCCAACTTTTGAGCAAAGAAATTTACCGAAAGAAGTTAGTCCTGTAGTGTAAACGCGCTTGGACTGACTTAAACTGACCTATAGGACCGACCTGACCCATGATTTCAGACCAAGCATTTGAGGTGGTCCGAGATTCAGGTCTTAGGCCAGTCCAAAGTCAGGTGTGTGTGTGTAAATACTGTTGAACTGACTCAAGACCAATTTCCATAATAACATAGTTAAAATTCGAGGCCCTGACATCGGTACTTATCTATGTTACATTCTCCTAACTTGTATAGGTCCACCAGGTTGCGGTAAAACATTCATCGGAGTTAAAATCGTACAACTGCTGTTATCTCTCTCTCCGAAGCTTGAGAAACCGATCTTACTGTTGACCTACAAGAACCACGCCCTTGATGAGTTCCTCAAACATATGTTGGAATTTTGCCAGAAAGATGATGTGGTTAGGATTGGAAGCAGGTCGAAGGAGCCAGCGTTGGAATCCTGTAATCTACAGTCAATCATGAGATCGCTGATGAAGAACAAGATTTATAGTAAAGCCGTTTTTGCCGAGATTCAAGAAACGAAAAATGAAATTGAAGAAGTGGAAACACAGATTAAAGAGCTATCTTCCGAGGTTGAGGCTAGCAGTCAACTTGGGAAGAAGAGTTTTGTGAAGGAGCTAACCGAGGAGCAACTACAATTACTATTGATTGAGGCAGATTGGGGCCAGAAACCGATTGTATACCAGAGGAATAGCAAGACGTTCGCTAACAAGACATGGATCAAGCAGTTAATATCTGATATTACCCAGAAACATTGTTCTCTGAAGGAATTTTTGATGAAATCTATTGAATTAGGAGTGACGAAGAAGAATTCAAACGAAGACCATTGCTTCAGTGTGTTCAACATAGTCTTTCGAGAATGGTTTCCAGACAGGCAGGAACTCCAACAGTTAAAGGCGATTCAAACAGAGTTTATTCTTCAGTTGCAGAGCAAAACGTTAGATGAAGAAGAGATGCCCAATTCTGACGACGAATGTCCGGATAACAGCGCAGACGAAGATTACGTGAAGGAATTGGCTGATACGAGAATGATATCAGGAATCAAACACGGAAGAAATTCTAAAGATAGGCTTGTCCTTTTTAATTCTATTAAGACCAATCAGAAATATGTTTTGATAGATATCTCCGATTACCCCAACGATATGGCTGTCAACTCACAAATTCGCAAGGTCAAAAATCTTTGGGACATGACAAAATCACAAAGATTGCAGTTTCTGTACAGCATCCTAAGCGAGAAGACAAGCAACGTCTCTCGGGAGCTGAATGATCTTATGGAGCAACTACAGAGTCTGAAGAATCGTAGAGAAGAGTTGGAAATGAATGAGAAAGTTGAATTATTGTCTCAGAAAAAGATCATTGGTGTGACTATCACAGGAGCGTCTATTAATCATGATCTTATTCATCACATTGGTCCAAGCGTCGTGATTGTCGAGGAAGCCGCTGAGATTCTTGAACCCAGTCTCCTGGCTGCGCTGACGCCATCTATCGAGCATCTCATCCTGATTGGAGACCACAAACAACTCAGACCACAAATTGATACCTACAAATTGCGCTGGGATTTTCAGTTTGATGTCTCGATGATGGAGAGACTGATCGAATCTGGGTTCCCTTTCAAATCACTGACCAAGCAAAACCGAATGCGTCCAGAATTTTCAGCTCTGTTACTCGACATCTATCCGTATCTAGAAGATAACCTGCCTCTGGTGTCGAAGAACGACCCTTTGAAATGCATCGGGAAGTCGATGTTTTTCTGGTCTCACAAATATCTCGAACAACACGATCGCACCTTTACAAATGTGAAAGAAGCAGAACGCATCAGAACTCTTGTTATTTATCTTCTGTGCAATGGCTGTAGTCCGTCTGATATTACTGTTCTTGCCGCCTACCTCGGACAGACTAAACTTCTTCGAAAGATGTTGAAAGAAGCAAAGACCAAAATGCCCAGTCTTTTTAAAGAAATAAACACGGACAGAGTAACAACAGAAGGATTTATTCAAGTCCAAACGATCGACATGTATCAAGGCGATGAAAACAAGTATGTCCTTATTTCGCTCGTACGATCTAACAACGAGCATAGTATTGGTTTTTTGAAGGAAAAGAACCGTCGTTGCGTGGCACAATCGAGGGCCAAGTGTGGTATGTATTTTGTAGGAGACATAACAATGTTCAGAGAATCCTGCTGGTCCAAGTTAGTAACACAGATGTTTGAACAAAAGTGTACGGGAAATGAAATCCCTCTCCAATGCACAAAGCACGAAGGGTCTAAATTTAAAGCAGTTGACGGCGACAGCATTAATGCAGTTATCTCTAACCCTAAACTCCTGTGCAAGCGATCGTGTGGAGACCTTTATGCCTGTGGAAGGCATCGTTGCAAGAAGTCCTGTTTTCCTAGACATGCACACACTGCGTGTCCGGAATTAGTGTTTGATGTGTTTCCAAGATGTGGTCATTCTGTTCAACGTAAATGCACTCAAGAGATTACCGAGCTACTTTGCAATGAACCAGTCGCTGATACCTTTCCGCGATGCGGTCACCCAACCGAAAAGAAATGTTACGAGAAGATTGAAGAGCTCTCGTGCACCTATCCGTGCAAGGAAAGAAATTCCTGTGGTATACATCGATGTGAAAACAAGTGCGGCAAGTCTCATGGGCATGACAGCTGCCCGAAAATGATCGACTACAGATTTCCGGGCTGTAAACATCATTCACGCAACAAGAAGAAGTGTTCTGAAGCAATCACCTGGAACTGCATTAAAACACTGTACTTCAAAGGAACCTGTGGACATGACATCCAGAAGAAATGTTATCAGGAAAATCGTAATGTGAAATGTCCCATCCGCCCATGTGGAAAACTGCGAAATTGCCGTCATCCTTGTACAAATGCGTGCGGTGATGACTGCGAGAAATGGGATTGCGAAAATTGTTTAGACATCCACGAGAAAAAGATGAAAATAGTCCATGAGAATGCAAAGAAAAAAGTCGAAGAGATCCAAGATATGATCAACAACAAAGTACCTACATTTTCAATTGATGCGATTTCCTCTACTGGTTCAACTGCCGCAGAAAACCAGATGGTTAAAGATCAAGTTCTGAAATTCATTGAACCAATGCACAAGTGGTTCCCTAAAGTCACCGAAATTGAAAAAGTTACAAATCTTGTTTTGGAAAAGAAGTTTGAAGAAGCAAAGTCGAGGGCATTTGGTTATCACATCGATAAGAAATTCCATGGTACATCAGATGATGGTGTAAAGGGTATCACAGAAGATGGATTCAGAATGCCAGATCCAAATCCAACTTCCAAACGTAGCATGTTTGGCCAAGGAATCTACTTTGCAACGGATTCCTCCAAGAGCGCACGGGCAATTTACACGAAAGGTTCCCAAAAACTTCTCCTTTGTAAGGTTCTTCTCGGTAAATCGAAGGAGATTCGTAAGGCTGACGATAGTTTGAACAAGCATAAGTTGACATCTCAAGGATACGACTCCGTGCATGCTCCTCGAGGGTCAGCCGTGAAGAATGATGAGTTTGTGATCTTCGACCCAGATCAGGCACTACCAGAATATATTATTCATTTCTCTGCTACTAATAATGTTGTACCACCGTCACCAACACCACTGACGCTTCAGCCAATTTTCAGACAGAATATGCAAGCATCAAGAACGGTGAATTTCCAAGATCCTTTTGAAATGTATTACAATTTCGCTGAGTCCCATTTTAGAAGAATGGCCGCCACAACTAACCTACAACCAGCGACAATTTCATCCATTGACATCGTTATCAACAAGGTTCTTAGTGAGAAATATGAAGCAACCAAACGAGGCTTCAAAAAGCAAGGCATTCCTGACAAAGAAATTCTTGCTTATCATGGAACTGATAAGGCAAACATAGATAGTATCCTGGAAACAAACTTGCAGGTGAGCTACGCCAAAAGACAACGCCATGGTCAAGGAAATTATTTCTCAGAATTCCCGGCAATCAGTTTGTGTTATGGCGATGGCCTACTCCTGTGTCGTATTCTTCCAGGAAAAGAATACGTTGACTCTAGCAGTTGTGATATTCCCGTAGGCTACAATTCCAAGAAAGTATTAAGTAACCAATCTGGAACTGTTGCGGCCAATGTGAGTGGTGAAATGATTATTATTGAAAACTCTGATCAGATTTTGCCTTTCTATGTTATCCATCGTTAATATGACATTGACAGAAAACAATGAACTTTATTGATTTATTAATATATCATCCATAAGTAGACTTAAGTCATCGAACATTTTGAGACGAATGGAAGTATAGGTCAGTTACCTTAGCAACGGAAGATAGATTACCCAGTATAATTTAAGTTAGTGAGGTTAGTTGGCATATATAGACCCAACCATAGATTTACGTTATGTAAGAACATGTCAGAAGCGATTGTATACTATGACGCAATATATTGCATACAAAAATCAAGCTTGAAATTAAAATGTTTCTGCGTGCTTGAATTATAAAATTTACAAACTAAAGCATTTACAAGTTAATATCAACGTTACTAATTGTCAATAAACTAAACTAGATTAAATCCCATCCTCAATTGAACTGACAATTATTTTGCAAAAAAATAAATGTTTCCACGTGTATACATGCATAAACAAGTCGCGTTGTTTGCATATAATGTAATGTTTCTATATACAAACCGTTGAATTGCTACCTTATTATTTGATCGGCGGCTTTAAGGATTTGCGATAAATATATGATGGTTGGTGGGAACTTGTTCAGCTTTTCAGTTATTTCATCAGCACTGAAAATGAATTATGAATATTTGATTATTAAGTTCTTTATAAGCGGATGAGATTATTGATTCAATTGAAAGTGCATGGACAGTAAGTCGATGAAAATATGTTTCATCGCAATCATCCATGACTATGTTGATTGTTTCCCTGTCTCGTTGCTTGACTCTTCTCTCGTTTTATGCATTGCTGTATATAGAATTTGCACTATACAGTGCAAGACATGCAGTTCGTTCCTGTCACCTTACCTGGTAGTTCCAATCTTTCTGACAACTGTGAATGGAATATTACCATGAGTGACCAGTTGACTAAGATCAAAGTTCAAGATAAACTTGACAAACTTTGCCAGACTTGAAAACTCCACGGTTAACCTAAAGAAGGACAACAAGTGATCGTTACTTTTGGGTCAAGAGGAATTCTGTGAGATAATACAGGGATGAAATCAATATGAGCACGCCTGTTTCTTGTCTTTGATTGAAGGACTTAAACAACAGAGTTTGGAAATTGCCCGGAGAAAGGGGCTATTGTGATTGTAAAAGAACGACTTGATACAACTCTACAGTTGCATATGTGAGGGAAAACAAGTAAACCAACGTGGTTTCTACACTTATTTCTTTGAAATCAACCCCATAGCCCATTTTAACAAATGCTGTCAACAAGGAACACAAATAATTCACCAACTCATCGTGATGCAGGTGCAAGTATCCACCCTCGTGTGCTTACTTACACTTTGTCATTGACAGCCATGATATGGTTGATAGAAAATTCTGTCATGGTTTCCAACAGTATCCGCACTCGAATACACGCCAACGATACTTGATGTAATAACTAAACAAAATGAAAAGTGATACTTAAGACCGTTTTTACGTATTGTACCGGTGAATTGTCCATATGGGAGAAATGTCCATATGGGAAAAATGTCCATATGGGTAAAATGTCCATATGGGTAAACCGGTGATATTTACGACAATTTTTACGTATCAAAGGTAATCTAATTATTTTAGTATTTTTGCATTGTTGGATGCAATGTACTACCAGTTGAGAGGATGCAGTAAAGGCCCTGAGCAAGTGTAAAGCACTGCAGCTAGGGGAAGTACAGTAAATATTAGGAAATGCTAACCTGTAGAAATTTTTTGCGAGTAGGAAACATTGCGAGGAAATCATAATGAACGAACTTCTCCATGATCAATTTATGAGCAAGTATCGCAATTGGTATACTGATTTCTAAAGTACAAGAACAGTAAAAACATTTCAAATATTTACGTATACCTGTACGTGCAAAAAAATGTATCAAAAAGAAACAGAATGTCAACGATCGAGTACAGATATAAAAGAACAAAACTGTGTTCTGAACGCGGTCGACAGGCGTTCCGAATGCGTTCCACGCGCGTTTCACGTGCGTTCCAGTCGTGTTTCAAACACTTTTCAAAACACATCGAAAGGCCTACAGTTGACCGCCATAAAGGTACGTTCACACACAGCGATTTGTCGGGCCGATTTTAGGTTTTACTGAATGTTAATGACGAATATTTTCAGTTGATGATGTCACCAGATGACGTTTGCCACGTATTTTTCAAATATCATTAACGTGCATCTGAAATCGGCCCGACAAATCGCTGTGTGTAAACTTACCTCAAGGCATTTTTCGCAACTGCTGCGGTTAGGTCTAAAATATGCGTAGCTTTCGTTCTACATTTCCATCTACAAATACTCTTCAACATTAAGTTTGACAATACCTGATATTTGAGAAATAAGTTGAATGTCTTTGATTTTCTCCTCATCTTCAAAAGTGACATCCAAGTCAAGAGTTCGGCCCAAAAATGTAAACTTCAACTCTGTTTCATCGTATTTCTCCAAAATCCACTCTTGAAGCCTGTATTAAAAATGCAACACAACTTGTATGATTCGTGTCCTGACTTGTAAGTAAAACTTGTATCTGACAATAATCTTCGGGTCTTTAAGATCAATCTATCTGAAAAATACAGCAAGAACTTCGACGTTTCGAGCGAAGGCCCTAGAGCATTGGGTACTAACTTCCAGACGAAGGGCCTTCGCTCGAAACGTCGAAGTTCTTGTTGTAGTTTTCACGTAGATTGATCCTAAAGACGCGAAGCTTATTGTATACACGCTACCTACACTGACACCACACGTTCGTTGTATTTGATAACAACACACGAAGTACAGGGCTTGGCTTGTACTGTATTGTACTATACTGTACTGTACTGTACTGTACTGTACTGTACTGTACTGTACTGTACTGTACTGTACTTTTCCTCAGTGTTTCAGTGACTGCTTCGTTGAAAGAATTTACAAACTGTTTACATGTATACTAAAAGTAAAATGGACTTACGCAGTATGAAAGGGAAGAAACTTTCGAATCTCTTCAGCTTTCGATTCGTCAAGTGTCTGGAAACAAAATAAAATATGAAAGCTATTACTATAAGCAAACACCAACAAATATTATCTTTCTGCATGATATATTCCGATAAATTTAAAAAAATCTACCTTTTCTTCCGCCAGTTTTTCGATAGAACTTTCAATATGTGTTACTTTCGTCTTCTGCTCAGCTATCTCACATGTGAGAGACTCTTTTACACTGGAAATGTTTTAAAATATCAATAATGATTGACGTGAAATGAACTAAAATTTGTGCATATGATACACTAGATCATACCTTGATAATCGGGCACGCTGTTCTTCCTTTGATGTCAACTCTAATAAACACGCATGAAAACATTTTATGTTTATTAAACATACAAATTACCCATTGCACCCTTCCAGAAAGTACATATATCGCATCTATACACTCACCTAATTCTAATGCTTCAAGCTTTTGCTTCATTTCGTCAGTATCTTTAACGTATTCAGCCCACTCCTAAAACATTTGTACAAATTATACAACGTTAATAAGTAATACATCATACACGAGAAGGAGCTTATTATAGTGATTCGAAACACCGAAAAGTGTGTTGAAAAACAAGGCGCTAGCCGAGTTTTTTAACATACTTTGAGGGGTTTTAAATCACTATAATAAACGACTTCGAGTGTATGATATAGCTTCTCAAACAAACCAGTATTTAAAGAGAAATTCAACGCGAAAGTTGAGTTAATTTATGGGTGTTTATCACCGTGGTATCAAGACAACGATACGGTGGTGATTTCCTTTGTGTTTTGCTCATGAATTATTAATGAGTTTGAGAAGTGGTTTTACTAAGCGCTATATCGTACAGGAGATGGTCATCCGCCAGTTATCAGAGTGAGAAAATGATATAAGTTCCTTTGATTCTATGTAGTCTTGTATTTAGTTCTGAAGTTGACGACCATCTGCTGCTCCGTAGTTTTTACTAAAACCAACAAATACTATGAATATAGAAAGCAAATTTTCATTATATTCTCGTGTCGTACCTTTTCTTCTGATTCTAATGATGCCTCCAATTCCTGTATCTGTTTATCACAATCAGCTTCCACTATAATATAGAAAATAAGTTGATGAATCAATTTATCAATAAATTAATCAGCCAATTAATGAAACAATCAACCAATAGCAATCAATGGCACCCGAGCTATACGCCAGTATACCTAATCTAACTAGAACTATAGATCCATTACTGGTTTGCGTCAAACTAGACATTAAAGGTAGAACGAAGATTCAACTCCATCCGAAGCTAGTCGATTTTACTGGTCAACGTGCTATAGAGCATGAACCGCGTTCAGTCAGACAGTCACTCACCTGTATCCAGCACGCTGATGTCTTCACCTAATTCATTTCTATGTTTATTTATAAGAGACAAGTCGGACAGCTTCTTTTCTTGCTCCTGAAGTATAAGAAACACGAATCAGTACTCATGTACATATATACCAGGGTGATCGCAGTTTAAGTTATAAGAGTAAATGATGATATATTTATGAACTTGTGGTTAGCTCTTGACAACTGGACTCTGTAGCTCAGTGGTCAAAGCGCTGCACCGGAAACGCAGGGCCGCAGGTTCAATTCCTGCCGGAGGGCTTATAATTGCTTTTTGGCAACTGCTCTCGCTTAGGCCTTCAATATACAGTGTTTCACTTGAAATTTGCATCCATGAAAAACCTTTAATTTCTTAACATTCTACCTGGAGTGAAGCTAAGACATTCTGGCGCATATCTTTCTTCTTGATGTACCATAAACGTTTCCCTCTAGTTTCACCAACTCTTTTCAACTGTTTTATGACGTCCACTAAAAGATCCTGAAAAGTCAAAAATATTCTGTGTTTAGGAGGCTGGATTTTACAGGCAGGAAATAGTTTACGACACCAGTGAGTTGCACCGGGACGCGGGAATGGGAGGGGGGTGAAGTATCCCATGGGAGGGGGATATCTAATTGTAGCTAAACACATTGACACTTTAATAAAGTTTTCATTCATTCATTCATGAACCCCCTCCACCAACTGAGCCTACATTCACCCTTGGAATACCAGCGGTATCCCTAGTTATTACCAAGGTTTACTGGGAGAAAATGGTGGTGGGATGTAAAATAATATTGAACAGTTTTCAAAACTGGCACTGCGAATTACTTATTACTTAATAGTATCTTGATCATTAATTACCTCATTGTCAGTTCCCAGCACTTTCTTTAACTTAGCAAATACAGGTGGATTGTTGGCGTTCAGTTCTTTCTCTTTTGCAGCAAATAATTTTTCATTCCTTCAAGAATATTCAGAAAAAATCAATTTAGAAAAATACTTTACATATATCACGGATAATTTCAGTAAGAGTTAGAAATTATTTATATACTGGATAGATATCGGTTCTAATTAAACTGTTTTCATTGAAGTTTTACCACTTAAGGGCCACCTCGTATTGGTCCAGTGTTATACTACAGGAGGAAACCTAAACTAAACTAACTTTATTTATACTGGATAGTTCTATCTGTTCTAAACTGTTCTCCCTAGAGGTCCAGTAAGGATCATCCCTTATTGATCCAGTGTTACTACAAGAGGAAACCTAAACTAAAGGGTAAACTAACTTTATATTTATACTGGATAGTTCTATCAGTTCTAAACTGTTTATTCAGAGGTCTGCATGTGTCAGTTCAGTGTTACGGAAGTACTCAGGGAGAACCTGCAGTGATTCCTTTGTTAATCTCGAGTCTCTCAAGTGATTGTCTGCATTTTGTGGGAAAAATTCTGATGCTCATAAAACATTTATGATGAAGAAGCCAAATCATTTAAAACATGGCAAAAATAAAATAATTACAATTAATCATGACTAATGTCAACACATGCTAAGACTCACTACCGTATTCAGTGGTTTTATATGTGATAAAAAATCATGTTAATTTACATAAACTTTAGCTTTGATTTTCTCGGCTTAGACAATGCTTATTTTTAAAATTACTTCGCTAATGAACTCATAAGATGGGTCGTTTTTTAAGCCATTTAAAACACTCGCAGTTCGCGCTTTATCAGATATAAAACACTCGTGCTGCGCACTCGTGTTTTATATCTGATAAAGCACTCTTGCTCGTGTTTTAAATAGTACTTCAAAACGCTCACGCTTAATTGGACACGCAACTAGCAAGCAAGTAATTAACATTTTCTTAGCCAGATGTCTTTGCCTTTCTTTTGCTTGCAAGATGTATAATGAATATTGGCGCAGTTTACATAAGGCACTTACAAACATAAGATGGAGTTGTTCAAATTAATAAATGTAACATGTTTGTGCGTTGTAAATGGTTTTTTCACATTCGCGGGGATATTTCTCAATTCAGTGGTCATCATCAGTCTGGCGAGGTCTTCGCAACTTCACAGGGGAACTTGTCATTTTATGATACTTGTTCTATCCTGCTTTGATCTGCTTGTGATTATAGTTGGACATCCAACGATGATATTGTTATCTATTGCTTGGGCGTTTGAAGAAAACACTGAATCGCATTTTGTGAAGATTTTAAGGGAAATCCACATAATTTTACAAGGCTTGGCCTTTTGTGCATTATTGTCAATGAACATCGATCGATATCTCGCTATTGTCCATCCATTTTTTTATCAGGCCTCGCTGACCAAAAGACGGATTGTCGCTTTCATGATCGTCATACAACTGATTTTATCCTTTATACCAATGCTGCGTCATATCTCATACGCCAAGAACGTGATACACATAGTAATTGCAACAATTGATCTTCTAATTTTGTGTTTTATGTGTTGCATGAACTACAGAATGTTTATGATCGCTAAAAACAAACAAACAACACCTGGTTGCACAAAACCGATGGCTGACTTGAAGAGAAACTTTACGTGTATATTAGTTATTGCGTGCTTTTTCGTGTGTACCACGCCACTTATTGTATACACTGCACTGAAGTTCAGAGCCTCGAGTATTACACGAAATGAGAATTTTTGGACGATATTTCGTCTCTGGGCAGCCACTTTAGCAACAATGAATTGCTCATTCAATTGTGTGATTCTTTTCTGGAGAAAGCGAATTCTAAGGCCCAGGGAAAACTAAGAAGCGTTATTCGGGAAATATTGTTCTCTAGCCATGATTTACAAAGATGCGCTGGGCAATCCAGAGAAATTTGCAGAAAGATTGTTTTCTAGCCATGTCCTTGAAGGTGGACAAAATAGGGAACATTGTTGCGGAGACACTGCTTCCTATAGCCATGTTCTCAAAGATGCTTATTATTATTACAAAGTACTACACCCCCTAAGTATTCAAGTGACTAACATTATGTAAAGGCAATCTTTCGATGGCAACTGCGGTAAAAAAGCAACAACACACCCTCCCGCATTAAAATAATATGTTATTTTGTTGTAAAGATGTTAACTTACGCGGCAATTTCTTCTTGTAGTTGCTGACAGAAATTTTCCATGATTTGAAGTTTAGCATCGGACAAAGATCTGGAGTATATTTTGTCTTTTAGTTCTTTCTGTGTGTCGCACTGGAAAAGGTAAAAGATCAGATTTAGATGGGGGATATTGTTTGGAACAATTTGATTGGTCGCTCAGCTCAGGTTATCTTTGCATAACTCAGGAAAAAAACAATGTTTCTCCATTTAGTTTTCGTGATAATGGAAGCTTGTGATAAACATACTGTAGGTTTAACATCTCAACAACACAAAAACAACAAAAGGACAACCCTTATTTGTCCAGAGGATGAAACCGAAGTACGCAAAGAAAACACGTGGTGTTTGGTAGACTAACTATACTGTACCAAATCAATTACACTCTTTTCCTTTTTGTCTTGAAATTTCAGCACCTACCTTTAGCATGGGAGTTTCACTTCTTCGCGTTGGGTGTTGAAAGAAACTAATACCAGCTTTGGACATGAACTCTCTTAGTGTATATGGCTTCTAGTGCATGATTTAAAAAAGACAACATCTTGTGAGATCAAAAAGGTTCAATTCAAAACAGAATTCGGATCAGAACAGTTGTTCGTTTTAACTGTACGAACATTGTTATTAAACAGTATACTCTCAGATTAGCTGACCCACCTCGGCTGGCTTCTCTTCAGGAATATTCTCTTTCTTTATTTCAGCCCTATTAAATATATAAATATACAGTATCGGACTGAATTAAGAATTAGTTAAATTGACAATATATAAACTACAAGAAGTTTTTTTCCATACACCTAAACCTTGTACCTGACAATATATAACATTAATACATAATTATATACATATATAGACATACTCTGTTTCAATCTGTTCAGACTTCACTGTTGTATCATTCGGTTCAGGTTGAATTGACTTTGTAGAGATGTCCATCACTGTTGCGGAATCCACATGCTGTTCTTTATCAATGATAGTCTTTGGTGAGACTTCGTTTTCTAAATCTATAGAATAATTTAGATAAATATTAATGCAACTACTTTATTAAAGTTTTGTCTCACAATTGCTAACGACAATACATGCTGAAAAGGGTGTTTGCGCATGTCGTCAGTGCATGTGTCGTAAAGGGATAAACCCCTTTGCGATCATGGGTTTGATATCTGTAGTATGCTGTTTTCCGATCATAATTTCAGCTCAGTCACATGTAAGAAGTGTCTTCCAGTTTGACTTTACGAACATGCACCACAGGTTTCTTTGGGTGTTCCGGAGAGCATTTTAGAGTTCGCCACCATAAATAAAGTTAGTAAGTTTAGGTTTTCTCCTGTGGTAACACACTGTACTAAGAAAAACAATGGAACATTCCGATCACTGGATCGTGACTGGATGACACCATTGTGTGGGGCTTCGGTGGCGCAGTCGTCAGAGCAAGCGCCTTTCACCTCTGAGTCTTGAGTTCGATTCTCGTTGAGGACTTTACTCATCACACTCATGTGAAAAGAGTAAGTCAACGCTCTGCAGAAAGTCGTGGGGTTTCTCTGGGCACTCCGATTTCCTCCCACAGGGAAAGTTGACTGGGTGGGTTAGGATATACAGATTAGGAAAGTAATATCTGCACAATTGTTGTAAAAGTAAATAATGTAGGCTACGTACATAATATAGGTAAGCGAGATACTTGATGTAATCGGTCACTGAAAAGCCCCAACGGGGAGTGAGCCATACACCTATTTTCTCAACTTTAGCAGAATTAATAATTGCCGAAAAAGAGAAATGAAGTTGTTACGTTTCCGATAGTTTCGATATGCGTAAATTCGAATATCGATATTTTTTAAATATCGATTTTTTTCGAAAATATCGATATATCGCATCAGCCTATATCCAGTATATAAATACAGTTAGCTAAGTTTAGCTCCTAATGTACATACCATTAAACACTGGTTCATTTTCGACAACATCAACGCCCGATGGTTGTCCACTGGTGGTGGTTATCGTCATATCTTGCGCGCACGAAATAGGCGTCTGGCTAGCAATGCTTTCATCAAGTTCAGCAGGTGCTTCAGATTTAATGACAGAAGGTTTTTCTTCAGATTTATAAATCGGAAATTTTCCAATTCTTGAAGTTGGCAGCTTTATCTGAAATTTTGAACAATGTAACAATCACAAACTGTATCCAGCGAGCCGGGCGAACACTCTACCAATTGAGCTATCGAATCTAGGCTCTCCACCGCAGAGCACAGCCCCGCTAGCTCTCTGGCGGGCTCTCGACAACTCACTTACCTCAAAGCGCTGAAAGTTCTTGTCCATGGTAATTCTCGATGATGTCGCACGTGGTACTGCCTTCACCATAGATGTCTGATTTTGTTCAGTTTCTACATGCCTTGATGCATTCATCATAGGCATCGCAGAAGTTCCATTTTCTGACGATTTCACACGAGTTGAAGTATTCACCACTCCAGGCACAGATGTTTGATTATCTGATGTTGTTACATGTCTTGAAACATGCATTAAAGATGCTTGATCTTCTGATGTTTCCACATGTCTTGAAGTCTTTTCACTGCTTGTGTCGTCAAGATCTTCTCCAAGACGAAAGGACTGAGCAGTCGAAATATCCTCGTTTTTCGAAGACACCTTGGAAGTTTGAAAGAGAGACGAATTATTTCACTTATAACTTAAACGACTGGAAATGTGATTCCTTTATAGTTTTGCTTTCCGTGTAAAGTGGTGGACACTATGGAGGGAGGGAGGGAGGGAGGGGGGAGGGAGGGAGGGTGGCAGTATTTTCTTAATAAATCGAAAGAAGATTCAACCAACATATAGGAAATGTTAGTTTTATAAATTACCATGATGTTCATGAGATGCAAATTGTTGTCATTTCTCGGGGTCTTCGATTGCACTGGAACCATATTTGATTTTTCCTGTTCCCAATTTTCATAACTTCTCGTCATTTCCATTTGACTTGCTGCTGTATCTTCATCAATATCTCCAAACTGAGAAGTTTCTATGGTTCCAGCTTGACATCGAGTAAATTCTAAATTATCATCTTTCTCTGGAGAATGCTGAGAAACACAGGAATACGTTTAGGTCATAGGAATGGAATTTGTGACTGGCCTTATAAACGGGATGTCCACTATAGCTCCGTAGCTAGTTTTCTGCAAGTAACCTATCCTTACGAATATCTCTCTAATACGTTCTAATACGCTCGAATACGTTCTAATACGTTCTAATACGTTCTAATACGATCGAATACGCTCTAATACGATTGAATACGTTCTAATACGCTCTAATACGTACAATTTACCTCGCTTATCTGATGCAAATTGCTGTCATTTCTTGGTGTCTTCGATTTCACTGGAACTATATTCGATTCTTCCTGTTCCCAATTATCATAATTTCTTGTCATTTCCATTTGATTTGCTGTGACATCTTCATCAACAGCCCGAAAGTGAGAAGTTTCTATGTTCCCAGCTTGACATCGAGTAAATTCTAAGTTGTCATCTCTCTCTGGTGAATGCTGTAAATACAGGAATAGGTTTAGGTCATATCATTGGCAGGGTTCTGCCCACGGTGGGCGGCGCAGGGCGGCAGCGCCCAGCACTCAGCAGTGCCGCCCGGCACTCACGCCAAAGCGGACTCTTCCGCCCGGCACTTGAAAGGTTTCAAATATGCAGTACGAAAACCCCAATGTTGTACTGTGTAACAGATACTTTATAGAAGTAATTTTGTGTTTTTTATCTTTGGCGAATTTTGTTATTTAAACATTAGTATTAGATGAAATTCAGTACTACAATGCGCACAATATTAGTTACTGATGATTCGGAGAAATACGCTATCCCTCCAAAGCCAGAAAGACGTCTGAAGAACGGCTCTAATCACTTTGCACTTTGTTAATCGATGTCGCGCTTCAAGCTACTCTGAGACCAACTAGATCAAGTTTTAAAAGTTGTCTGCACCCGGCACTCACATGGTCCTGGGCAGAACTGATTGGAGCTACGGTTTAGTTTATGTCTCGAACGTGTGGTGCCAGTGTAGGAAGAGTGTTGACTTGTCTTCAGGTAGATTGACCCCAACTTAACCGCAGTATCTTAACCGAACATGCACTGTTCATACATACTTTATGGCTGATATCATCATTTCTTTTTAAGGGCATCCTATACGACTGTTGCCCCTCCCAATTTTGATCGTTTCTTGTCATTTCCATTTGATTTCCTGTTATATCTTCATCATTATCATTTTGATAAGGTTCGATGTTACCACCATGACATTGAGTGAAGTCTAATTCATGACTCTTCTCTGGTGAACGCTGGAAAATGTATTGAAATAAACAAGTTTTAAAGAGGGGTTCAACTGTCAGTTTTGCTCTTATGCGTGTTGTGTTCATATACATCAAACAAATAAAGGCTATCTTATAAATACTTCCTATCAATATATACGTGAAGCTTTTTACCTGACGACTTAGACTTTGATTATTTCTGGCCACTGGAGTTGCCGGCTGCGTTGAATATACATGTTGCGATTTTTCCTCCTGCCAGTTTCCATAATTTCCAGTCATATCCATTTCATCAGAAGTAAAATCAGATGACTTTAACCTTTCTCCCTGAATACCATTTCCAAAACACTGGGTGAAATCTAAATTTTCTTCTTTCTTCTGTGAACGCTAAAAACGTATAAACTGAGTAAACGAAAGCTGAGCTGAGCCCTTGCCTATTCACATGTCGTCGCTTAATGCATATAAGGACATCCACATATCCTTAGGCTAGCTAATGCATGCTAAACGTCATATGTGCGGACATATTTCACCTCGTGTTTTGATATACAGTATTAAGAAACAACATTTACCATTGTTTGTAGTAAGTTTGACATTGGTGGTGCGTTACCAAATGTAGGATCACTGTAGATATTTCTCTGTTGTGGTTGATAACTTGATGTGTTGTTGGTAGATTTGAGTTGATTCAAGAAAGAAGATCCATCCCTTTTAGGAGACTGTGCAGGTCTTGTTCTTGGAAATGTTCTCTAAATCAAGTAAAACAAATAATCTGTCTGCCACGCTGCAAGATCTAAACTATTTTTAATTAATATTCCATTGGGGGATTATATACAGTAGGAGTGAAGTAGATGGGATTTACAACCTCCTATCAGGCTCCCTAGACAAGCAAAGGAAGTTGAAGAGAAAGAAAACTAAACGTAACTTTACTTATATACTCGCTAGCTTCATCTGATGGACCTCTCTAGAGGTCCAGTAAGGGACATTGCTTCATGGTCCAGTGTTACTACCGATCAAGCCTGACGTGTGGTGTTTGGCACAATCAACTTCTCACATGAAACTGAGGGGACATTTTAATAAAAAAGTGTACGTTGCAGGGATCAAGCTCTAGCCGCAGAGGGGAAAGACACATGCACTAACAACTGTGCCACCATTCACGAACACCACTTAATATACTTCCAATCTTTTGATGACCCCAAATATTACGTAATTCCGCTGTATTTTGTACCGCTATTTTGTATTTTGTACCTTTCAGTATAAGAGTTACAGTGACGTACTCACCGCTATCGGCTGTAGGTTTGTCGTTGAATGTGGATCAGCGAAGGAAGGCTTGTTGTACATGTCTTTCTGCTGTGGTTGGTAACTTGATGAATTATTGCTGGAATTTTTGAGTTGGTTCAAAAATGAAGCCCCGTCTCTTTTAGGAGACTGAACAGGTTCTGATCTTGCAGTTTGAAACGTGCTCTAGAAGGCAATCCTATTTGTTAAAGTTGCACTAAAGATTAAGCAAAGGCGGCCCGACTTGTGAAACACAAACAAAACTATACCTCAGCTCTTTGTAAACCAGATCTTCCATTGAAGTTCTCATCCGATCTTGAGTCATTGGCTTTTAGTTCATCCAAGAATTTCGATGCATTCAATTTCGTCTGCCCATGATTTGAAATAGCAACCTAAAGAGTAATGGATGAATGGGAATCGTGTCTTTATAAGGACTGATGTTTATAAGAAGATACTAGATCGGACTGGATCTCAACTCACCTTGGAGGATACAACTTGTCGTGTGAGCACAGTAGATTGCTCTATCTCCCATCCTTCATAGTTTCTAGTCATTTCCATCAGGTCTTGCGGGACAGTCGTATTGAGTTGATTGTCTTGAATATATACACCATGACTGCGTGTAAAATCTAACTGTCCATCGTCCTTCTCAGGTGAACACTATATTAATTGACAGTAGGAAGAAATGCTGTAGCAACGGCAGAGTATGCAAGTTTGAAGGCAGGTGGCGCTTGTGATCAACGCTAGTCGACAATCTTGCCTTGTAGGGTGATGCATATTGGCACAACAATGAAGACAAAACTGACAAACAGCAATGGCAAAACAGCAGTAAACGTAATCATAATGCTAATTATAGTACTAGCAGTGCCAGATGGATGATACGAAATACGCACCTTGTTTGATACAGAATATCTTGATGTTAAAACAGTTGATTGCTCAAATTCCCAACCTTCGTAATTTTTCGTCATTTCCATCACATCTTCAGTTTTATTTACGTTACCTTGGAGATTCCCACCAGACTGAAAGCATGTGAAATCTAGCTCATTTTCCTCATCATCTGGTGAGAACTAGTCACAAAATAAAACAAAACCATGGAGTTATTGACTTAGTTACAAGTCTCGTTCATAGACGGATTTTCATATTTATTACTAGGGTGGTGCCAGAAATTTTAGGGGGGTGAGCTGGTGAGGTAACACAAGGCGTCACCAAACGTTGTACTGCAGGGCTCAGCCCCCAGTGAGGTCCAGCGTTGGAGCTGCTGGTGGGAGGCTAGAAAGCAAAGCACCCCGGGAAAACTAAGGTTTTTGAAATGGTCAAGTAAATGAATTTGGCAGGTCCTTTGAGAGAGTTACAGTAAGTGACCCTGTAAACCCCCATAGGGTTCTATAGGGTTGCATGTTGGACTGTTTATTATGGTGAAAATTGGGGGAGGGGGTTAAACATTTTTTAGAGGGGTGAACGTTTCGTTTCGGGGGATGAAAACAAATATTTGGGGGGTATAGCACCCCCCCCCCGAGAAAATCCGTCTATGGTCTCGTTACAATCACACAAGTAATTTTTCTTTTAATTGATATTAAAACCTTGAGCAAATTAGGAAAATTGCTGCGATTGGAAACATTTGAAAATTCCGGTTACATCCTCGTATTTCACGCACGAATATATTTCTCTTTGATCATAACTCCAAGATTACATCTCTAACACTAAATGTATGTTCTTACGGGAAAAATAAGGATATAACCAAAATTCCATGGTTTCCTTGAGTATTTCCCGTTTACGCACCGTTGGAAACATTGAAACTATTTTGCATTTTTCGCGTCTCTATTCGCTCAGACACATTACGTTAGAAGAAGAACCATATATAATTAAATACAGTATGTAGGTCGAGATGTAGTTGTACATAGTAGAATTTTACTGAAACATGTTTTGCCCTAACTTACTATAACTTTACCTCACAAAAGTCCTCCCTTTGTGGTGATTCTTGAATAGGACTTGTTAGCAGTGATGACAATCCTGAGGAAACAAAGAGATCAGTTCTGCTCAAGCCTCAACTTGGAGACAATCCGCATTGAAGAGATGGATATGCATACGTGTAATGTATGTGATTTAAAGAAGGGTATACTGTATATTTGCAAGATGTACTCATTAGAAGGAAATTCCTCTACATACATACCTGCAAGAGTTGAGGCAGGTGGTCTGTACGAGCTGCAACAGATCAGTTATAGAACACTTAAATAATATGTATATTATAGGTTAAATTGGCCGTTTTTATGCTAGAGACGTATTAATGCGTCTTCTATATTATTCGTCTAGTGTAAAGACAGGACGAATAACAGATTATCCGACGAATAACAAGACGAATAAGCGATTGTTGTTATGCGTCTTCATTATAAAGACGGGCACAAGACGCACATTACGTCTCGACAAACTATCATCGATTGTGCGTCACTTAAGACGAACTATCGAACATAGTTCGTCTAGACGCATAATGCGTCTTGTGTCCGTCTTTATACTGAAGACGCATAACCAGACGAACTATAAATGTTATCCCAAGTTCCTCCAGACGGATAATGCGCTTCTAGTATAAAAATGGTCATTGAAACCAAACACTCTGCTTCTTATACCTGTTGTCCCGGGTGCTTTCAAGATTCAGAAACGATGGAGGAACTAAATAGAAAATGTGCTCAATTACTTTCAAAACATATTAAACATGCAGAATCAGTGTGGAGTGTAGAACTATATTCTTTAATTTCTAGTTTTCTACTTTGCCTGGGCCATTATCAATGAAGTAATTACTGTAGAGTGCGGTAAAAACAATATCATATTCATATCTAACCATGTCCATGAGTATTTTCATCAAAGTCATCAGTCATCTTCTCCAACACTTTATTAGGAATCTCTCTAAAAGAGATGAGCAAGGTATTTTCCTTAAAGTTCTCCAACCAACTCGTTGAATACGATAGTGTATTATTATCTAGAACAAAACATGCAGGCAGTGCTGTGGCTGCGCTTACTTGACTTGACATGTTTCAGCAAAGCTGACACGTCGACTGGACGATCTTCGAGCTTTCTTTGATCTTTGAACAATTTCATCAACATTCTAGAACAAAATCAAGCCAACCCTGTAGAACTGCACCGATGTGAAAACAGACTTAAAGGTTTAATATGGAACTTTATCATCAAGATTTGAAGGATGCAAACATTTCACTACCTCTGAATTTGGGTCAATATCATCTAATGCACATCCTGGAGACTTTGGAACCTTCAATATCTAATATTGAATAGAAAATAATATAATATTGAATATAATAATATCAATAGTATGACGTACTATTTAGACAATTTGCAGAATTACTGGAGTGTACTATTGTACAGACATAGCCTCAACTTCATTCTTTTGAAATCAAGCAGAAACTTCAAACATTACATAAGACTGGATAAAATTCAAAAGAAATCAAAGAATGAAGTAGGGGCTATGTGTGTATAATGCTACGTTCCCTACCTCCTCCGCAGGCATTTAGGGCGGGCCCTAGTTGCAGGCAAAATTACTCCCGCCCGCATCGAAAGGCCTGCAGAGGAGGTAGCTACGTTCCAGTAATTAAGCAAATGTCTATGTATTACCCTAACTTTTATTAAGTATCTCTCATCATAGTGCACAACGTAAACTACAATAATGGGTATTCGGTGGATGACTGTTGTGTAAAACTACCTGAAAAATCCAATAAGAACTTCGACGTTTCGAGCGAAGGCCCTTCGTCTGGAAGTTAAAGGGCCTTCTATTGCCTACTAACTTCCAGACGAAGGGCCTTCGCTCGAAACGTAAAAGTTCTTATTGTATTTTTCAGGTAGTTTTACACAACAGTCAACTGCCGTATATTTGCTACACTCTACCCACACTGGCACCACACGTTCAAGATGTTTACAATAATGGGTAGACTAGTCTTCCAAGTACTTCATAAAAAATGTCAAATAGTTGCCAAGAATCAAAATATTTCCTTACAGATGAACGACGCTTTCCCTTTCTTATACTAGATCCACTAAAAATAGAAATTGCAATATTTTAACTGCCATACAGCATATTATATTAATATACATACTGAGCAGTGCTCATAGTAATGGGTACTTTACAGATAACCTCATAACCATACTAAAGTAATACAACTATTTGATATATAAAACATTATGTGAAGTATATACAACAGTCACTCAATCTGCAAGTAGTAAAAACACTTCTCAACATCTCAATCAAAGGTCATACCGCCATACTAATGCAACAAAGAGGCTTTTTGCTCAAAACATCAACAACGCGTCTTTTTTCACTTTCAGATTGAGTGGATGTTGTGTATTTCACAGAACATTTTCTTTGTTCTTTGCTGTGGCCGATGATAGACCTCTCAAGGACAAGTCTTTGATAGCAAGATGGCGTATGTATTCAGTAATTTAATCAGCCTACTCAGGTAGTGTAAAAAAATGTTTTTCCTAAAATCACCATAAAAATATACGTGTAGAATTCTTTAGCTTAGATATCTTAAATTGTCCTAATAATACCAAGTGTACGAATAATTTGTACAAAGCTAAATTATAACAGGACAAACCCAAATACCCAAATGTATAAAGTTATTATTAAACAGAATATTGAACCATTTGAACGCAATAAAAAGTAATTTAACGGCTACTTTACCTATTTTCGTCGTTAGCATTCATTTCGTCAACACTGTAGCCAAATGATAGTGTTATATTTTTCTTCAAGAAGGTATTTTAGTACACCACAAGAGCAATTTTTATAAATATTTTCTTATCAACAAATTTCAAAACAGCCGCCATTTTTCCAACGAAGAAGATGGCGCGAATTAACAGCTGCGCATATTTTATACCTAGTTACCCGCAAGCTTGGACATCACGGGCGCATTACTCTCGGTTTCAGTTTGCTTTTCAAAACCCGATTCTAATATTAGTTCAAAATTACGTAACGTTGTTTACTAATTAGCCAACTTCCAATGAAATTAATACACAACAAATGTTCCAAATTTGCAACTTAAGTTCAGTTGTTAAGTTGCTAAGTTTACTCTAGTCAAAGTACGTTTCGAATTATTAAAAGGCAATAACGTCTACATAATGCCACCATGTCATTTGTAATTTTGAACCTAGTTTTATCTCATATAGCAACCTTCCACTGGAACTTATTCTAAAAATTTCAATTATTGTTGTCATTTTTTTTAATAATGTTAAATTAGCAACAGTTGTTATTTAATTTTGAACTAATATTAGAATCTGAAAAAAGAAAAGCAAATAATCGAGTAATCTTGCTGTTTCCACTTTGAAGAAACGATTTCTATGAAAAACAGGGATGCTCCAAATTATTTTCATGCAAGCTAGACGTTACAATCGCAGAATATGTAATTATCTTTTTTAATCCCTGCTCTATTGCGCGTTTTCACTTCCTAGCAATCTTAGGAACGTGGGTATTCGAACACATCAAGTCATTGTTGGGGTAGTCACTAGCATTGAACTATAATAGACTGGAACGCTAACTCAGTGGGGTGAAATTGAAGCCAGAATCACCCGAGTGTTACGTACATAAATACGAACGCGCTACTGTGTATTATTGTTGTGGCATGGAGTTACCGATTACAGGGTCTTGCGAAAAGGGTGCCAGGCATCATGGTCTAGGGGTCGCCGGCACTCTCCCTCTCAGTTCGTTCGATACCGGTTTGTAAGCCACTATAACTCACCCCTAACGATAGCGTTGGGATAGCCGAAACCTTGACTAAACGTAACATACGACGCTCTAGCACTAGACGGGAAACGTCTAGAAGTCCGGAGGTATGGTCTGTGGGGATTTTTTCTAAATTTTGTTATATAACTCTTCTTTGTTATATAACTCTTCGTTTATAATCTAAAGATTCACGTTACTATATAGTAGTTTGTCTTCTAAAAAACCCGTAAGAAAATAACCGGTCTTCTAAAAACCCGTATTAAAGAGAATAATGGAATAACCGGAGAACGCAGGCATCGCTTGGATCCCCGTGATCATTGTACATGTTTTTCCAGCAAATAATTTCTGCCCGCCAATTTTAAGGCGATGCCTGCGGAGGAGGCTAAGAACGGCCGTGTTTCGCGGTTTTTTTGAAGGCCTGAAAACGACAACAAACTTTCAAAAAATATTCGTTTCCAAAGTAACTTTGAATTTTGCGTGAAAATTGGCCTATTTTGTATCAGACTGTGTACTTTGCAGTTCTTCTACAAAAGCAACTTGTTAGAAATGTTTTAATAAAAGAATCAGAACTAATGACTATAAATCGCGTAAGGTCGATTGTCGCCTATCGCTGAAACATGTACCCACTTGCGGTACATGTTTCTCAAATTGCCCCCCAGAAGCCAGAATTAGGGCGCCTGTACATACTAGTATAAATGCTGAAATTTCTTTTTAGTAAGTGGAAACACCCAAAGTGTATTGCTCTATTGTTTTCGACAGGAAGTTGTAAACATTGGATAATTAGCTGGTGAAAAACTATACTAAAAGTGTAAAATGTCTGCAGATTTAGTGACAAATGAGCCTAGACCAGGTCCAAATGATGGCGAGAAAGGCACAGCATGGCATGGTATATCTGAATTACATCGTGCATCGTTGGGAAGCGCGAACGATGTCCGATCTTTACTTTTGAAAGGTGCAGATGTGACTGCCCGAAACAACTTTGGCGAGACTGCACTGCACTATGCTTGTCAAGCTGGTAATTGGGGTGGTGCTTTTCAACTATTACTATTTGGTGCAAGCTTGTATGATGTTGATAAGGGTGGGAGATGGTGTGTGCATCATGCTGCTAGGAGCGGCTGCTTGTAAGATCATTGTTTACGTTGAGAATTAACTTTATTTTGTAATAAATTATTAACTATAACCTGTAATTTAAATTATATTATGTTTAAAAGTGCGTGCAAGTGGTAATAAGGATAGAGCCAAGATGAAGTATAATATATAATTATATAACAAACAAATGACTCTCGCTACTCAGTACCAAGGTTAGCCTGCGCTGCAGATGTATATTATATCCGTCTGCAAATTAGTGATAACATTCTTGTCCTGACTCCTGTCACGTACCTGAATTTTAGTACTAGATCCTGATTGGCTTGCTGTTAAGTCCAAACTTAGATCAACTCTGATTGGACATTATCCATATTCAAATGTTCACGCGATATCCAATCAGAGTTTGGACTTAACAGCGAGCCAATCAGGTACTCAAATTGCGCCGTACTCAAATTCAGGAATGCGACGGGAGTCAGGACAAGAATGTTATCACTAATTTGCAGACAGATATAATATACGTCTGCGGCGCAGGCTATACGAAGGTTGGCTTGCCTCCATATAATTTACACCTGTTGCACCATTACATTTCAGATTAACATTTCAGTATCTAGAATTTCTTGGTGTGAACAGATGGCAAAGGGATAAAAAGTAAGGTGTAATAATTTCATTCTGTATTTGAAAATATTCATAATTCTATTGATATGTAAATAATTATTATTTCCATTTTTGCCTTTGTGTAGAGGGAGAACTGCCTTACATCTTGCAGTTGAACATGGCCATGTTGAATTGATCAAATATCTGATAAAACAAAAGGTTAATATATAAGGGGGTCATGCTCAGTGCGCTAGAATGCCACCATCGCAGCTACCCTCAAAAGTTGCTTAAATAATCTCTTGAACGAATGAGCATTATCAAAATGGCTAAATGTACGCAAACTGTACCTATTTTTTTCACAAAAGGATGTTGACCTACACATGAAAGACAACAAACAAAGAACAGCAATGCACGAGGCAGTTCTTCAGGCTAACAGGTAACATCACACTCATACCATACCCCATTACCATATCATAATGACAATTACACCATACCATAACATACCACATAATTCCATACCATACCTTACCATACCAGGCTAAAACAGTCAATAGCATAGCCAGCCCGCTAATTTAGTCCCGCTATGCAAATTTGTTTGTGTTCATTGACGGTGAAAACAATCAATTTCTAAAGAAATGAATAATGATGATTTGAAATTTGCATAGCGGGACCAAATCGGCGGGCTGACTACGCCACTGAAAACAGTCAGAAGTCAAAATACACATTGCACCATTCATATTGTTCAAATCAAGTTAATTTTTAGTTCAACTCAAATTCATTTTGCTTAAATCCAATCTTCTACCTCCTCTCACGCATAAACATGTCTGCAACAAATGAATTACGTTTTTTCTTACTCTAAATTCTAAAGAGACGTTTGCTGGATATTAGAAAGTAAAAGTGAGGACAGTTTGTTAAATGATCAAGATCAAGACGGAAAGACACCGATTGATTACGCCGTCTCAGGAAAAAATAGTTTACAGTAAGTTAGTTTCTGGAAAACATGGCTGGGAAACAATGTCTCCACAACGATGCTTCCTGGTTTCGATTAGCATCGCTAGGGAACGATTTTACCGCACCAATTTTTCGTGATTTGCCAATCTTTGGGAAATATGGCTAGGAACCAATGTCCCCTAGTTTTCTCAGGGTCTATTGAATGAAAAACGAAAACAGAGCTTGCAACTTCACTTACTTCAATCACCAAAAAACATATTGTGTTCATAGACCCTTAAAGTTAAAGATATAAAATATCCCAATACATTTCTTCGCGTTTTTAGACTGACAAAATTTCTACGAAGGTGGCAAAGAATGCGCCAGGCAAACGGACGTCTCGATGTTCCCAGAGTCTCGCGGCTTGTTCCCCTCATTACTCCTTCAACAAGCACTTTACTTATCGCATTAAATATTTGGTATTTTAACTCTCGTCTCGTGATGACCTGTCTTAATCTAGTCATTTTTCTCTTTGCGTATTTCTATGCCATGAGACCACATCGTCTTTGGCATGTATCACGAGCACCGAATACTGGTTTGTTAGGATGGTTCTTTGGGTCAGTTATTCTTAGTTTACTTATCTATTTCACTATTCTCCTACCCAGTATCCTTTTACGTTTGCACGCGAATGCCCAGATACTCTATCCTCCGCAGAGGCGTTTATACCAGGAAAATATAATGAATGGAGGCAACATACGAAGGCGCATTCACGCTCAATGTGGGATTCATATCTAATCTACCTTATTGTACTACGAGCGTTACAGATTTGATTGTGGGCGATGATGTAGGCTGATAGTAATCCTACTAACTTCCAAACGAAGGGCCTTCGCTCGAAACGTCGAAGTTCTTATTGTATTTTTCAGGTAGTTTTACACAACAGTCAACCGCCGAATCTCTGATAATAGTATTGCTGCATTATGTATAGATAGATTGAGGAATTGTCGCAATATGGTTGAGGATTTGTCGGATCAATCTACCTGAAAATATATAATATAAAAACCTTAAGCATATCGTTTGTCGCTATGCCTACACTGCAACCACGCATTCGATATAGGTAGGCAATGCTATAATTGATGACTGGGCCTACATCCTTTTACAATCATATCTGTATCTTGCTCTTTTACAATCATGTCTTTTATGCCTTGCGTCTCAATCGGGCAACTCAATAGATCAGTGGTCAGAGGGCTGGTACATTAAACCAATTAAGACCAAGCTTCGATTCAGAAATTAATTTCAATAGGACAAGCATTGCTATTAGTCTTAACTAGTTTGTAGAAATTTGGCCTGACTATGGTTACACAATATTTTCTTTGTTGATGGTTGTTCTGTTTACGGTATCAGTAAGGTAAGTTCAGTCGCAATGCCTTGGTTATCTTTGTTCAATTAAATGTTTATACTTTATTATATCAATGCAAAACTATGCATACGAGTTATGGGGAAATGGGAATTACGTGGCAATGAACTATACCGGGTAATTATTTCTACAGGAGTGTATATGCCGACCCAGGTGTAAGCAACGACACAAGATTTGACACAGACGGAAATCCCATGGTAAGAAGTATCTGTAGGGCATATACGGGCTCCTTTTGATAGAGGGGGTGTAATTACCATGATCGTAAATCATGAAGATTTCAGTGCGCCTCTTAATTGAACCCGGGGAGTGCGTACTTTTTGGAGGGTGGGCCCCCTCCCTCCTCCATCCCAGGTTCACTGTATCGCACAGTAAGAAATCCACTTTTTCAGTTCTCCCTTTATCTACAGTAATCCGAATTCTTTGTTTCTTTCCAGGGTATAATAGATGTAGTCAGTGCCAGATTACGATCATCTCAATATTGCTCTAGGTGCAAGGTATGTAGAGTTACAACAGTAATTTGTTATCTTGGTGCTTGTACAAGAGTTAAGCGTTATTTGTATTATTAATACTATCCAAGGCATTTTGTTTCATCTAGACAGCGTATCCCTCCAGGACGAAGCACTGTCGATTGTGTGACCGTTGTTACAAAGGCTTGGATCACCACTGTTTGTTTGTAATGACGTGTGTTGCAATCAATAATCATGGTGCATTTTTAGCGATGATTTTCTCCGTGTTTATAGCTCAGTTCTCTTATGTTAGAGGGGCTCTTATTTGTAAGTTGTACATATAAATGATCTTGATATTATTTTATAATTCTTTACTATGCTTTGGCGTTTTGCAAATTGTAATAAATTGGGGAAACCGACATATTTTGTTTAGATTTTTGGTCGTTCAGTCAAAGTCATTCGGGAATGTCATACTTGGTATGTTGAAAACCGAACAAATTTCTGTATTAGTCTTTGAATAGAGAGAAGACAAGAGTCACAAGACATGGTACTTTTATCTTCTTCCAATTGTGATATTCTACTTTTCAGGATGTTTTGGGAGCTGAGCCTCTAATATCAGTATATTTGGCTGTCAATCTCTTAGGTTTATGGTGGACATTCACGGTATAATTTTAGTGCACAATTTCACCTGACACTGATGTTCGTTGTTGGGCAGCTCAGAACCTGGGCGGCGGGGCGGGGTGGGGGGAACAAGTGCCCTATTCGCAGGGCATTTTTCCCTTTGATAATCCGGCAAGGCTTCACCCACTCCCCTTCAGGTTGGATTCTTGAAGACCTGTTGTACTATAGTATACTAACCTCCAGACGAAGGGTCTTCGCTCGAAACGTCAAAGGTCTTGTTATATTTTTCACATACTTTGATCCTTCAAACCCTACTTAAGGCCCATTTCTCATACTGTATGTTTTCACTTGTGTCCACTTGTCCTTATTGAGTTGGAACATGAACATCGAGATCTGTGATAAAACGCTAGAAAGAATACATGAATGCATTTCATATATTTTCTTTGTAGCTACTTTTGTTCCAAATCAAAGTCATTTCTGAAGGAGGTACCACGTGTTTTCTACAAAATGGCGAACTACGAACAAGGTATATAAAAACCTGGATAAATCTGGATAGCGCTACCAATTCTGTCTAAACCTCTCTCCTTTTGTCCTCCTTTCCTTCTCCTTTCCTTCTTTCCTCGATTTGCTTTCTTCCTTGCAACTCTTTGCCGCACTTCAGCAGCCAGGTTGAAATTACAGCTCCACGAGCTTACAAGCTGCATGAACTTTTCCCGTGTAATCCGCCTCTAACTAACTGTACTTTAAATTGTTTTAGGATTGACTGTATTCACGCAGCTGGCACGATAGGAGAGTTGACTATCGGAAAAAGATTAAAACATCTTAAACAGTTTGTACAGTATTATTACTTACCGCAAAGTAAAGAGAGTGCGACACATCGTAGACTACAACAGGTCTGAAGTAACAAAATACAGTTTTGGAAGGTGTTCATATTTGTTAGTGGTACAATGCAACGAAGTTCGCCCAAATAAAATATAGTCACACCAGCAAGAAACTCCAGCAGTCGACTGTCAAGAAAAACAACAGTAGTCCGTATATTTCACAAGAAACACCAGCAGTCGACTGTCAAGAAAAACAACAGTGGTCTAAGACTTGTATCATCGATATTGATTTCTTTGCTTAAATACTCAACGATGACAGCAAGTTAGACTGTTTTTCAACTTCTTCATTAGGGAATTCGCTTCCAACAACGAACTACGGTTACGCATTAAACATACTGTACTATATGTCATAGCACAGTATAGAGACGACCAGTAGGGCCACTCATTTGAAATTTTGTGTGGCCGCTCATTACGCATTGGCAGCCAGTCAATTGCTTTTTCTGGCCAATAAGCAAGCTGGACTAACTTTCCTGGCCAGTAAACTGCATATTTTTGCATAAAAAGCCGGCTCATGTTGCATCGCCGAGTGGTCCTACTGGTCGTCTCTATACTGTGGTCATAGTTTTGAAAACAACACTAGTTTGAAATAACATCGAATACTTAGCATAACAATAGTGCAATCCAGTCACGATCTAGTGATCGGAATGTCCATTGTCTTCTCCGCATTGTTTTGAAACTAGTCACAAAGCAATATTGGACTTGGGCCTAGGCCTTTTGCAGGTAACTTAGCATAACAATAGCGGGATCCAGTGGGCGTAATTCGTTCATTGTCTTTTCATTGTTTTGAAAATCCCACTATTCTCCATGCGTCCCAGACACTCATTGTTTTTACATATTTGTGACGTGTGCAAATGGCTTATTACAACCCGGAGAACATAACAGGAATGAAACATTTTGTATAAGTAAAATGCGCATGTTACATGTATTTGTAGATATTACCCATCTATATATAGTATAAATTAATCTAGTATAATCTGCTGCAGACCTTTATAAACAACTTGTCAACAAGCAGTGCAAGGCACAATCTGATATCGGCTTGTTAAAACAACCTTGTAACAAGTCTGTTGCAGGCTTGCGGCAATATGTGTGTGCTTTGAGACGATAGTATAAAATTCATAGTTACATGCGTAGCATGTGTATTATATTAAAATTCAATGTCAACTAACACTAGGTCTAGGACTGGGGCTAATTTCAGTAGAAACATTCTCCCCTTCTTCAATGTACTTATCCGACTGTCTCTCATGCTTTCGTTTCCATTGGCTAAGAGTAACGATTTGTTTTTTGTGTTTTGCTTTTAGTTTTTCGATCTCTTTATGTAGTTTTTCTTGAAATTCAGCCACCTCTTGTTTGAAAAGGTTTTTAATGTCAGAAGGATCTAAAAAGCATACTAGAATGTTAAAAAAGTATACAAAAATTAAAGAAAGAAACAGATATAAAGTAAAAAGGATACAAATAAAACGAAAGATAATGCAAACGGTACATGAAAAATGCAATGTTCAATCATACTTTCAGGTTTTACTTTCGTAGCACGCTTCTTTCGTCGTATTACTTCATAAATACATCCACATACTGTTCCAACACAAAGGAGAACCAAACATAGAATCAACGATAACTTGTACACGTCACTTTCTGTACTGAACGTCTCTCCCATCATCTCTGCTGTACTCACTTCAGTTGCCTGGCAATAAAAAAAATAATTGCAGTTGTAAAACTGAAACAGACAGTTTAGTTCTATTTTAGATGTTCGCGCTATCGTTTTGGTTTTCTCAGACATAAGTCCAGAACTTACCACAACTGGATTTGAATTCTCCTTAATGTATTGTGTCCTTACTGCGGCATTTTCTCTCCAATATTTATTTATACATTTCCGTATCTTGGAGGTATCTCTGCCCATGACTACACCGTAACTAGATTGGAGATCGATAACTTGCTTCATTGAAAGATCAACGAACAGATCTTGCCTCGAGTCGGCAACATAACTGTCCACTAGAATGCCATCGACTTTCTTGGAGAGCAGTGCTCGACGTAGATCTTGCAAAGACCGATATTTCTTCACTAGTAATTGAAGATGGAAATTGGATGAGACATTTTGCTTTTTTTCCCCGGGCCTTTAAAACAACTAACACTTGACTTTCCTGTAAGTTTGGGCAGTTTCTAAGCGCTCTTAAGGCATGTTCACACGAACCGATTTCATTTCACACAACACAGACAAACAGTGACAACTGCACTTTTCGCCAGGTATGAGCCAATAGCCTTACTCTTGTCAGCAAATCGAGTAAATCACATGCGTCAAGAGGAGAATATGATCCGACAAATGGGATCGTGTGAACAGACCTTTAGCCTGTGTGCAGACGGTCTACAGAACACCGGTTGATTCTTCGCTTCGCCTACCTCCCGCGCCCTACGCCACTGGCAGACCGTCTGCCACGCGCTAGAGCGCTCTCGACGTAGTCAAACTGTGGTTACGCACATTTATTTACTTCAGCATTTCTTCGAACGCCCAATTTGTGATCCGGTGAATCTTGTAACGCTGCGACCTAAAGATAGTTTAAATATAAGAAGTGGTTGGCAACTTGTTAGGAAGGGGAAGCGGGGGGGGGGGGGGTGCATCACGCTGGAAAGTGCAGGACTGTAGGTATTTAAGCAGCCTGGTAATGTCCGTATTTACCTTTGCGCCATAAAGCATCTTGACACCCTCATCAGGAGCAGAGGTTGTTGAAGTAAACGCTGACGCTATGCTTCCTATTAATAAACAGCCGATAACTAAACCAATCAAGATCCAAACCACGGCAAAAATACGTCCTAGCAATGTCCTTGCTGTTTTATCGCCATATCTAGACAGATGAAATAAATAGGGCATGAGAACTTTTAGCTGTTGAATCTCCCATAACATTTTGAAGTTTATAAAGTCACGGTATAATATCCCTTCAAATAATAACAAGAGTGCACTCGATGACTGCATATCTCCGAACCAGCAAGAAAACAGTATTTCAAAACGTTTTTCATAATTTAATGAAATAAATTCGTTAAAAATCGCGCCGAGGAGATGGCTGTTTCGCTACTCACTATCTATCGATAATTAGATAGCGAGTAGCGTAGCCAATCAAATTGCAGCATTTGCAATAGTATATTAGTATGATTCTACTAATAAGCTTTAGTCGGTACAGACTAGAGAAGCCACCACAGGTTGCCCCAATTACGGTTGAGTTATCGTGCTCATGCACAGACAAACACACAAACAAACCCAGGTGAAAACATATTCTCCTGGCGGAGGTAATCACAACCATTGAACAAATAAACATACCCTACTGTAGTCATGGTAATGTACGCCCACCAAAAGCCACTTCCTGCACCACGGAAAAATGATGGTGGAAACTCATCTGGATTGGATCTGCGTTCCTTTGAAAAGTAAAGATAGAAATTGAGGCAAAGAACAAACCCTGACCGCTTGTTGTTTGTGTTTGAACGACCTGAAAAAGAATTAGAACAACTACTTGTATTGAGATCAGATACATACCAAAACCCACATGATGACTCCAGCTATATAGGCAAAAACCACTGCGATTGCCAAGAAAGGCATAACAGACATAATAGATGACATCAAAGCAGTTCCTTGTACTGAACTATCGGGCTTTAGAGTAAAAAACACCGTGCCTACAACCTCGATAATGGCTGCATATCCATAATACTTGGAGTAAATTGTCTGTCCGAAAAAACCAAAGACAGGAAAACTGTAGTCTGTTGCTAGAGTGAGATTTCTTTTGACATCGATATCTGATGATTTCTCAGAAGGCCTGCCTTCGCCATCTATAAAGTAGTTGATATCAGTGGTACCATGTTCCAAACAGTTCTGACAGCAGTATAAAGTTACCATATCAAGAAGGTGAGGGAAGAATCCTCGGTCCTTGTTATGACCTGAGACGTTCACGTAAGGTTCAAGTTTCCAGAAGTTTGTGGTCAACGTCTTGTGGCAGCGACATGTTGCTGAAATATATGAAATAATTTAAGGTTAAAGAAAGGAAATAATTTTACCCATTAAGCCGCGATGCGCCATAATGCACCATACATTGACTACCTAAAAGTACAACAAGAACATCGACGTTTCGAGCGAAGGCCCTTCGTCTAGAAGTTAGTTACATTGTTAGCCAGACGATGTAGAAACTCTATTATACTTTTCTGTGGGGGTGGACCCCCTGGTGGACCCCTTTTAACCCTCCCCCCAAGAATCACCACATATATTGAATACTTACCAATATATAACACACGAGAGGGTGCCCCTTTACCCCCACCAGATATAGCAGAGATTGAAACCTTGTAAGTGGTATAGGTTGACAATCCAGTTATCTTAGCACTGTTGCCATGTGCTATAAACACTTCTTCAGGCGGTGGTTCTAACAGTTCTTCATCAGCTACTGAGAAAGCTTGATATCTCACTTCATAGCCAGCCAATAGTCCTTCTAGTTCACCAGTACTTAGAGAACCCCAGGCAAAAAAGATAGTCGTAGGTCCAGTAAAATTAACACCGTAAATTCCTTTCGGCGCTATGCTGGGCGCTACAAAACAGATACATTCTTGTTCAAGATGAAGGTGTATAAATTATCGTGGATATGGTATATTCAGTTCGATTACAAATCCTACCTCACCCAAACCCTACATGCAAACTCTAAAAGATAATGCACTTACTTCCTTGCAAAGTTCGTATTATGATCTCTCCTTTAACGCCATAACCTATCGATGTACGACCTCGCAATGTTATTGTATAGTTAGTATAGGCAACAAGTTTATATAAGAATGCTTTGCGGGTGTTTGCATCAAATGTTAGGGTCTTCTCTACATCTCGCTTGGATCTTGAGGCTGTTTTCTTGTAAGTCAACTCGTAACCTAGGTAGGTAGGTAGGTAGAGCTGTATTAATGGCTGATTTCCTAATAGAAGAATTTATCCAAAACTAAGCTATACAATATATTCACAAAAGCTATGATTACCTGTGATAATGCCATGTCGGCCTGGTAAAGGAATTTTTTGCCAAACAATGGAGATGGTCGTTATAGTTACGACTGTACTAAGGATTCCCGCTGGTGGCGAGGTAGGCACTAGCAAAAATGAAAGCAATTATAAGACTGTATTTCATAATCTCCGAGAGAGTAGGGAAGTCGGGTCCTCCTTATATTAATTGGAGCAGGATGTGTTCCCACTGCTTGTTGACAAGTTATCAACGGCTTGTTAACAACTTGCTACAAAGTTGTTGACTCAACAGCCTTGTTACAAGTTGTTCCAACAACTTGTTATCGTCTTGCAATTCAACAACTTGTTAACAAGTTGTGAATGACAACCTTGTAGCAACTTGATACAGTGACAACATTTTTACAACTTGCTGATAAGCTTAACTTGTAAGATGTGAGATTTTTACGTGTGTAACGAAATGTCCTCACTTACCCCCTTCCTTAGTCTTGAAATATGAAATAGTAAGAGGACCATCTTTGACAGTAAAACCATTCACCATAATTTGATAATCAACGAATCCTAGAAAGCCAGTTACAACAGTTGAATTGAACTGACTGTCGACCAAGAACGTCGTATTGCTTTGATCAAATCGTGGATCGGTTATTCTGTATGTAACGCGGTAGGCCCTCAAAATACCAGGAACAAAAGATGAATTGACATGCTCCCAAGACAGATGACACTCATTCCATATAATGTTTGATATGTTCAAAGGACCTGGTGCTATCTCAACCGCTAAAACAAAAATAATAAGATGATGTCAAATGTCAGAATAGGCTTGCGTAACGATATTAAAATACTAAGTAATACTTTAGTTTGAAATCCTGTATTATACAATTAGAAAGAGGGAGTAGATAAAACTAATAGGTCTTTTTCTAAGAAAAACAATAATTAAAATTACCATCTTCAGAGGTTCTTATACACTCAACAGGCAATAGTGGCCCCACGCCAATTCTCGTAAATGCCTCAATTTGCCCGCAATATATTGTATATTTCTCCAAATCACCAATTTCTAAAGTATTGGCCTCAGGTGAGACAGTGACATTCCATTTCGACAGTGGACCTTCAGATTCTTTCCAAATGAAGACACGATATCCACGAAGAATACCATTTATTAAATGCTTTGGAATCATTAACCAATCCACTTGAAGAGATGTTGAACTCGTGTTGGACCAGGTTGTATTTGGTGGAGCAATTGATGGTACTACAAATAATACATTTAGTACACTTCTTAATATGTTAATAGACAATTTGCATTATAGACTAAATTTTGTTCTGGGCAAGGAGAAGGGAATCAATCACAATAGCTACAAAGAACATAATAAGATTAGTAAAAATTAAAAGTTTTTTGGTTGAATGTTGTTGTAAATACGGAAAATATAGCCTGTTAAAGTAAAGTTTTTTGTTTTGTATTTTTGTGTGCGGAAATTCTTCACATTTGGGCAAACTTTTTACTTTTTTTTTTATTTAGTATGTTCTTCCGGCAATATATACTTTTTTTTTAAAAGAAATTAGTCTATAATGCAAAAAATGCAATATTGGATTGTGATAGCTAAAATTCCGCTTTCAGAATACAGCACGGTTTGGCGAATGTTAGTTTATACCCAATTCACAACTTTGGATAAGTTACATTGTTAGTTCGTATTGTCCCAATGACAGACTTACCTCCCTCGACAGTTAAAACAAAAAGCGTGGCCCATGGTCCTGGTAATATGGTAGTCGCTGTAACATTAACCTCATACAAGGTTAAACCAATCAAATTCTCCATTCTGTGTGACGTCACTGAGGGATCGAAATACTCTTCAGTGAGACGTTCGTCCGTATAGTTAAGATTACGATAGATTAGATTATATCGTCGTATTATACCAGGCACCAAGTGTGGAGGTGGTGGAGACCATTCAAGATATATCGTTGAAATAGTTACATTTGTGGCTTCGAGGTCGCTTGGTGGTCTGTCCGGAGCTAAGACAGAGAAGGTAAGTTAAGTAATAGCTATGAAATTCTTGCAAGTAAATATTAACATGCCTTATGAAAATGCAAGGTATTTCTGTACAGGAATTGACCCCATGTGTCATGTACCAGATGATAGTGGCAACCTACTCTGAATTACAAAACTACAAAAAAATCCTTCTATTGTTAAAGAATTACCATCTTCAGATGTTCGTGTACATCCCACTGTAGACCGTGGTCCATCTCCGATTGCTGTAAACCCAGCAATTTGAGCGCAAAATATTGTCCACTTGGCAACACCATTAAACTGAACGAGACCAACAGCGGGTTTGTATGTTATATTTCGGGCTGATCCATCGCCATTCAACTGTTTCCAAAAGTAGAGATGAAATCCTAAGAATATTCCATTGTGGAAGATTCTGGGAATACGAGTCCATTGTACTTTGTACGAAGTTGAACTGATATTGATGGAGGTAAGGTTAGGAGCAATCAATGGAACTGAATAACGCAGAGAGAATGTTAGAAGATATACATGCATAATATAATTCCGTCCCCGATCCGCGGAGGTAAATCAATGTAAAACCATTAATAGTTTTACAACATGATATTATATATGCAAGGTCGACTCACCTCCTTCGTCAGTTAACGCCATGAACGTGTGTACTGGACCAGATGCAACTGTAAACGCTGAGATATTGATTTGAACCAAGGAAAGCGCAGGAAGACCATCTATTGCATATTTCAATGTACTGCTCTCAAGAGAAAGTGATGTTATTTCAGAGCTACTGTCGTTTAAAATACGGTACGTTAAGTTATAGTAGCGAAGTATTCCAGGAATTGCTGACTTGCTGGGTCGTAACCAGCTCAGTTCGATTGCTGTTATGTTGACATTTAGAACAGTGACATTTCCAGGTGGTTCTTGGGGAGCTAAATTGAAAGATATACTGACAGTTAAGGTATGGTATGGTATGGTATGGTATGGTATGGTATGGTATGGTATGGTATGGTATGGTATGGTATGGTATGGTATGGTATGGTATGGTATGGTATGGTATGGTATGGTATGGTATGGTAATGCGACATTTAAAATACGTAATTGAACTTACCGTCTTCAAAAGTTCTAACACACTGTGTTTTACTTATAGAGCCAATGTTACCATAGGTAAATCCCGTTACGTTAAAGCAATAGAAAGTCCACATCTCTAAGTCTTCCAACAAGATAAAATTTTCAAACTGAGTTAAATTATAGACTTTATCTTCTTCCGATTCTTTCCAATACAGAATATGGTATCCTTTCAATTGCTTGTAAAAGAATGTCGAGTTCGGTAACATAGTCCAGTTGACATATAGAGATGTTGAGCTGATATTTGTCACTGTGATATTCGGGGCTTCAGGCGCTAGAATAAAATCGATTTTAAATATTATTAGATTATACCAACAACGAATGGAACATTCCAATCACTGAATCTTGACTGGATTGCACTATTTCTGTGCTAAGTGTTCTGTAATGGTAGCATACCTCCATCAAGGGTCATGACTGTAACACTGTCGCTGATGAAGCCATCTCCACTGAGTGTAAAAGCCAGAACACGTATGGTATAGTTTGTGTAAACCTCCATATCAGACAAAAATGTCTCTGTTTTATTACCATACGAAACCTCTGCAGTATATTCAGTGTAGGTTGAGTTTTCTGTGATACGATAGAGGATTTTATAACCCTGGAAGATGCCATTAAGATCTTCAGAGCTTACTTCGGTCCAGTTCAAGTATATAGTTGTAATATTTTTAACATTCGTTGTAACAGCGAGAATAGTTGGCCTGACATTTGGTACTATACAGAAAAGATAAAAGTTGACTTTTAGATAAGAATAGCAAAATATGAAATATCTATACGAAATACTGCCATAAATCCTTATAAAAACAAAAATACACAAATAAACCTTCATTACCTGATGTGGAATTTAATTTATAACTATTGACATTTAATCCATTGAATGAATTATTGAGGTGTATAGCTTCTTCCACAAACAGTATATCCTGGTAGGTGAGTTCATCGTAGATTATATTTATATCAGCTAAAACGCTGCCTTGCCTAAATATCAAATGTATAAATTAACCACTAATACAATTTCGTGAATATTTCAATACATAATGTATGGCGGAAATTAAGTATTGTAAACAAAACTTGACACTAACACTTAAGAGCTATACTGAATAGCTCATCAGTTCTAAACTGTTTTGCCTAGAGGTCTAGTAAGGATCGCCCATCCTTTTTCTACAATAAAAATCAGAGATACCTGCAGAAAACCTGCGGTTTTTAATAAAGTCAAACTGAAAACACTCTTCTTACATGTGATTGACGCGACATTATAATCAGATAACTGTATATTGCAGAAATCTAATCCCTGGTTGCAGAGATCAAAGTGGCACATCACGAACTATTTCCAACACCTCTATCTAAAGAAATAAACGGTCTCGACTTACGTGAATCTTTCTACGACAACATCCTTTATTCTTGATCTGTTTTGCAACGTTTCCATAATCTGAAAATGCAATTTTAAGAAGGCCATTTAACAAGCGTTGAGGTCTTCCAAACGAAGGCCTTTCGTCAGAAAGTGAATGATAAAAATGGCGCCCCAACTTCCAGACGAAGGTTCTTCGCCTTAAACGTCGAAGTGTTTTTAATCTCTTTCATGTAGTTCAGACATTTTACATACCTTAGTTTTGATCATTTCTGACAGCAGTCGATAGTTTTCACTTTCGTCGTCCAATAAGTCGTCACTCCACGTCTCAGTTGTCACTTCAGCTTGAATGAAAATTGCTTGTCCAAACCCTTGAAAAGAAAAATATATATAAATATAGGATAATTAATGAAAATACTCTTAGTCGCCGTTCCACTTTCTACGTGTTCGCGGTTAGCTGAGCTACTTCTTGTGTTCTTCTTTTCTTCATTACTTTACAACTTCTTAACATTTCCCTACTTCACTACACTCTTCATAATCCTATTTTCTTACCTGTTCTCTTTTTATAAGACTCGACAGTCTCAGACGCTTCAAGTGCGTCGAAAAGTAATCGAACATCATCCAAGGCGAAATTAACATTACTACTTCCACCGGCAGTTAAAGGAGCTTTGGGATAATTCTGGGGCTCGCTATGGTTCGTACACAGAAAACGTGAGCTATTCGACACGATATTGCCATCTAAATACACCAGTAGTGTATTTTTCCATGCGTTTACTGAGACTATGACATAAGACCATACTTCAGAAGGTACACGAAAGAACGTCGAGCAACTCCGATACGCCGTATTCACTTCTACTGAAAGATGTTCTTTAGGTGTTTGGGCATTCTGAGTGATCTTTACCAACTCTCCAAACGAGATGATATTTTGGGAAGCCATTTCTTCGTATTTTAACCAAAATGACAAAATGTAAAAAGGATAACACCAATCAAAATGGCAATTTCTTTTGATTGTTCGTAATTCTATCTTTCCGTCACCACGAAGTGCTGTGCAGTTTCCAATAACTCCATCGCTTTGTAGTTGAACATCGCCAGAAATTTTGCCAGGCTGCGAGTCTTTGTCATCTGTGATGCTCAACGAATCCAACCTCCAACGATGATCATAGTAATCTAGAATCAAATAAAGTAGAAAAGCCACCATTAAAAATCGCTACATATCGGCGATTAAAACAGAACGTTGAAGCGCTTTTGTAGATGGAAAAACCCATCTCCAAAAACCAACAAATGAGCAACAGAATAAACATAGTTTTTTATTAATCTAAATCGTTTATTCCAGGATTATACAAAGGTATAAATTATTTATGTTAGCAACGTTTCGGGCAGTTTTACTGTCCGTCTTCAGGCTTCAATTAATGTTCTTATATACTTTACAAAAGTTGATCGCGAAAACTGCCCGAAACTGCGCTAATATTAATAATTTATACCTTTGTATAATCCTGGAATAAGCGATTTAGATTATGAACAAGGGTGAAAGTTTTAGAAAAAGGATTAAAGAATAAACATACTCAATAATTATTACCTTCATAAACGCAAACAAGTGATAATGGATCACATCTTTCCCCAATCTTACACGGTGGATGACATTCTATACAATATATTAGATAAATCAAACTTGCGTTGAAAATAGCACAGATTAGACAGAATTGTAGCATCATAATAATTTAATTTCCTTTTTGTCAATGACATTAGATCGATTTTTACTCTCAAGATTGAAGTAACTCGGACCCTTATTAAATATTAGTTAATAAGAATAATTATACATGAAATTTGTCAGTTAACAAAAAAAATTACACTGCCATAACCATGTTCATTGCGAACAACCATACATAAATTGTTTTTAACTTAAAATAAGTCAATTAATGAAGTCAGTTAATCTCAACGACTAACCTTTTTCACAATTTGTTGTTGTTAGCATGACGTCATCAACAGCAACATCGGCCTTAGAACCATCACCTCTGATTGCTTCAATTACGATCTGAAATAAATATTGCAAGTAAATATCCATAAATAGCTGTATACTGGTATGGTATTTAACAGATCGTCAACGGTGTTAATGAAGGAGTTTTATACTCTGAGGTTCACAGTATGTCATATTCACTGAGAACTTTCTTACCTTGAACACATTAGCGACATCCACATCTACTTTTATAAACTTCCAACTATTCCCATGACTTCCAACGACGTTCAACACAGGAATATCTAAAGTGCTCATAATATTCGTTTCCCTACTAAAGTGAATATTTAATGAACCAAATTTTTCTCCCAACATGTGGACCCAGAACTTCAGACATCGATAACTGCTGCCAGGTAGATTGGGACTAGTCATCAGTGCTCGATCATTGACTTCAGCTGGTCTAGATCCCTCGGCAAACACAAACGTGCCTGATTTAAAAAAGAAAGAAATTGTTGTTTTGTGATGTTTTGTTGTTTAGTTTTGTTCGTTCTGATTCGTTTTCGTTTTGCTTCGTTATGGGCACAGTTTTCTCCATCGAGACTAAATATACTTTATGTATACTCGATAACTCTATCCGCTCTAAACTGGTCTCCCTAGAGGTCCAGTTAGGGTCCTCCTCTTTAGTTTATTGTTACTACAGAAGGAAACCAGACCCGGCGATGATAGGTAAAGAAAATCTTGAAGAACTCTTCTCAAATGCAACTGAGACAAAATTATAACCACACAACTGCATGTGGCAGAAATCAAGCAGTTATAAAATGACATTCTTTTGCTTATCCAAACACTTGTGGTCTGTTACTGTATTCAAATTTCAGTATTTCTTACCTAAACTTGTCAAGTATGTGTGATCTCCACAAGGACCAGTTAATTCACTTGGAGTACAAGTATTGCTAGTGTTCCAGCTATAAGATTGAGATGAATTTTCGAATGTCCATAAAAATACATCGCCATCAAATGTGAAGTTTCCTATATAATGCAGGCAATCATTTATATTTTTTATTTCCGTTTAAAATTTTCACATTATCACGTTTGATCACTTTCTTATAAGTGCAAAAAGACTCAGTAGCATATTATCATTTCTATTAAAACGCACTTGTGTTATGCTGGGTCTTTGCACTGACTTCACTAAGAACAGAGTTCCATAACTTCAGCTCATTCAACCAAAGATACTCGCGGTAAACCGATATGGAAGTTTCCCCCTGATCTTCGGGTGACACCACTACAGAAGCATCCTCAGCCAGAAGACTACCGTTTTCATAGTATCTTAAATGGCCATTCTCATCCCATGTGATAGCCACGTGCGTAAGAAAAGGTCCTGGACTAGGAACACGCGTTTTCCATTCCTCTAAAGGAGTTCGAACTTTTATCTCGGTCGCGTCTGAGGTGAATGACATACCAAGAGAAGCATTTGCAATGTGAATGGCACCACTGAACTGCGTATCTGAAACTAAATAAGAATTAACGAAAAAATCACTATTAGTAGAATATTGCGACAGTAATTAGCAACTAGTTGGAATGTTCAAACGAAATCGAATCACTTGCTAAAATAATCTTCTGTGAATGTCCCAACCTATGGCCCCAACCGACCAGCGCTCTGAACAGTGAGGTATTGTAATACCCATTAAAACATTTTAGAACTAATAGAGCTGTCCAGATAAAATGAAGTTAGTTAAATTGACAAAACCCTACCTTTGTAATCATACGGTTGTATTTTCATCTCAGTCTTAATTATTTTCTCGTCAATACTCCTCCAGAACACAGTTTCATTATTATTGCTTGCAGTGTCAAACACTCCATTCAGGTTTGAATCTAGACAGTCTGCAAACCACCATCCTCCAGGATGTGAGGTCGTACATGAAGTAATATTCGTATCTTGGTCTACAGTTGAAAATCTCATACCACGATGTTTTGAGAAAGAGTCTCCAGCAGTACCTAGTTACGATATCATTGATTTTAATGAAGGTTTCATGGATATGAACAACGTACTGTACGAGACTATCGTGGTTTAGGGTTGGTTCGCCTGCAGCTTTCCTGGTGGGTCCGTTCAAACTAATCCAACATCATCCAAAATTGGAAATGTTGGATGATGTCGGAAGATGTTGGATCAGTTTGACTTTATTCAATATTTTCATTCAACATTGTCCAACATTGGGGAGAGTAAATCCCTGGTCAAACGAGGGCTTAGCAAGCAAGTTTCATCAACTCTCGTGCCCCGGTCAAACGAGAACAAAAGTTGCATGAGAATTGACTGGATATCACCACGCGTACCGGTCAAACGAGCAAAAACTCTCATCAACTCGGTTCAAAATTTGAACCAAATTTGAACCAAATTTGAACCAAATTTGAACCAGCTCAAAGGTGATGAGAGTTGACGAGAGTTGGCGAGAGTTGACGAGAGTTGACGTGAGTTGGCGAGAGTTGACGAGAGTTGGCGAGAGTTGACGAGAGTTGATGAGAGTTGACGAGAGTTGATGAGAGTTGATGAGAGCTGATGAGAGTTGATGAGAGTTGATGAGAGTTGACGAGAGTTGATGAGAGTTGATGAGAGTTGATGAGAGTTGATGAGAGTTGATGAGAGTTGATGAGAGTTGATGAGAGTTGATGAGAGTTGATGAGAGTTGGTGAGAGTTGGTGAGAGTTGATGAGAGTTGACGAGAGTTGACGAGAGTTGATGAGAGTTGACGAGAGTTGATGAGAGTTGACGAGAGTTGGTGAGAGTTGACGAGAGTTGACGAGAGTTGGCGGTCAAACGCGAGCGAGAGTTGCAACTCTCATTGACTCTCATTCTCGTTTGACAACAGGGACTTAATTGCGCCCTTGCGCACAATATTTGAAAGAGTCAATCGATAAAATGATGGACCTGATAAATAACCAACCTGAATACGACCCAAAATCAACCTGAAATCCGGATCCGGATGCTTCTTCGCTAACTGTAAAATTCTCATAAATAGCTTCATAAATATTGAACTCATTGGTTTTAAGAACTATCTTTAGTCTTTGCGGCGTCTTTGTTATCTGATGAATATACTTGTTACCCAGCCAGAAATTCATCTCATCCGACTTAAAGCCATTCTTGTAGTCCATCCATGATTTTGAGTGGTAATCTATGGGTGCACTCCCTTGTAATCGTCTCTGTATTACTGTCCAAGGACTACCAGTACTGCTTAAGTCACAATATACGGTGAATCGTTTTGTATCGCCGGCACTTACTGAATAGAAACTACTTTCTCTGCTACCATGCCTGGAAACTTCAGTACAACTGTTAACAATAGGTCCTGGGGGAAAGAACAGTTAGTGTTTAAGATTTGAGGGTTTGTATAGGATAAAACTATTTGAAAAATATAACAAGAACTTCGACGTTTCGCGCGAAGGCCCTTCGTCTGGAAGTCAGTAGGATCACACAAGAAAATCTCAAATCTTGTCCACCAGAGGTGCTCGCTGTTGACCTGTGGAAGCTATATCTTGTAAAATGGTTCTGACGCTGTTATTTTAGCAAGTTGCCACAAGTTTGTCACTCACAACTTGTTAAAAGTTGTTCAATTTCAGGACGAGAGAAAGTTGTTAGAACAACTTGTAACCAATCTGTTGAGTCATCAACAGATTGGTTACAACCTTCTAGCATACTTGCTTCAGACCTGCGACAACCTGTCAACAAGTTGTTGAAACAACTTTGTAACAAGTTTCTTGAGTCATCGACCAAGTCTGCTTCGGGTCTAAAGCAACTTGTCAACAAGTGATGAGAACAAGCAGTGGAAATCGACTTATTGAGACAACCTTGTAACATGTCTGCTACAGGTCTGTAACAACTTGCATGTTTCACACGTGCATCGTCAGTCAAATTCGGACATATCGGATTATCGCACTGAAAATTATTTTCAAAATCCTTACTATGGAAATATTATGGATTCTAGTTGGAAATAGTATGAAAATGGCAATTAGTATGGAAATTATACTAATTCCATTGGAAATTATACTATTTCCATACTAATTGCCATTTTCATACCATGGAAACACTATGTATGGGGCTTCGGTGGCGCAGTCGTCAGAGCAAGCGCGTTTCACCTCTGAGATCGTGGGTTCGATTCTCGCTGCGGACTCATGATACTTATGTGAAAAGAGTCAGTCAACGCTCTACCGAAAGTCGTGGGTTTTCTCCGGGTACTCCGGTTTCCTCCCACAGGGAATGTTGACAGGGTGGGGTTGGATAAACCCCAAACTAACCCTTCGATCGTAGCTGTGCTCCCTGACACGAGTCATACGGTGGCGGCCAGTGGCGCCTTTAATAAGCCTTCGACTCGATCAAGTCGAGCTGCGTCCTTCGTAATTCAGCTCAGCTCTCAGTTGCAAGTAAGGATGATTAACACACCCCCACTTACTACTTACGACCTACGACCTACTACCTACGACCTACGACCTACTACCTACGACCTACGACCTACGACCTACGACCTACTACCTACTACCTACGACCTACGACGACCTACGACGACCTACGACGACCTACGACGACCTACGACGACCTACGACGACCTACGACGAACTACCTACTACCTACGACCTACGACCTACTACCTACGACCTACGACCTACGACCTACGACCTACGACCTACGACCTACGACCTACGACGACCTACGACCTACGACCTACGACCTACGACTTACGACTTACTACCTACTACCTACTACCTACTACCTACTACCTACTACCTACTACCTACGACCTACGACCTACGACCTACGACCTACGACCTACGACCTACGACCTACGACCTACTACCTACGACCTACTACCTACGACCTACGACGACCTACGACGACCTACGACCTACGACCTACGACTTACTACCTACTACCTACTACCTACGACCTACCGTCACCTACGACCTACGACCTACGACCTTACTTATCATGCATATAATATGGAAACACTATGGAAATATCATTTTTCTAGTGATCGGCCATTCAGAGTTAAATGCTCTCTCCTCGGACATCCAGTGTGATAATCAGCAATGAGATTATGGACAAACTAACCTTTCTCACATAAAGAGGTAAATGCGAAGTCATCAGGCCGACAATCACGCCAGGTGTTTTTATACCCTGAGATAAATGTGACAGTATCAACCGGGGGGTTCGGTTGACCAGACGCCCATGGAAAATATTGTGACTTTGTGGAATCCGGCCATTGGTACCTGCCATTAACTAGTTTCAGACCTAAAAATAGACATTTTATACTATTTACCAGAGTATAATCAACTAGACCACTTCGAGATAGGTTGGTGTTGGAGTTAAATGTCATTAAACATTTTTTGGCAATCTCGCTTAATAGAACTGGACGTTGAAGAGGTTTTGTAAATGGAAATCTGTTGGAATTTCAAAAAAATTGCTTTTCATGAAACCCAAAGAATTAAGTAAATGTTTCGAAATACAAGTAAATTACTAGCATAATTTACAGTTTTAATCACAAAAACCAATGTGTCACAAAAACCAATCACAAAAACCAAATCCCCTATGGGATTTTTTCGTAAGGGACAACTTATTACATAAAAAGCTATCAAGCGGCACTAAGAAAGCGACATAACAATAGATAAAATATACTCAATCTATTTGTGGGCGAAGTAAATAAATAAGAAAATATACATTTTAAAACAAAAGGATACATATAAAATATACATACCAATATACGTTGCAGAAAAGCTTGAGTCTGCCGAAGATTGTCGTATTAAATCCCCTACATAATTGTTTTCCTGGTCGTTGGTTATCTTGGCTAAACTATAACCAAGGTTTTGGCAGTAATCTTCATCCACACTGTACACGCCACTTTGTGTTAAGTCAACGACATAACAGTCGCCCTTGAAACAAAATTTACCTGCAATTGAAGGTTGAGATATTGAGGTTTTTGACTAAATGAAGGCAATGGTAGCCATATTGATGTGACCGCCAGAACCTTATAGTGGTATCGTTGAAATTTTAGAAATGGTTGTTATGGTAGAGTTTCTGGTTATTGATGGGACAGGAAATACATTGTCTGGATAATAATTGGTCATCAGTGGCTTCTTTTCTTTCTAAATTTTGCCAGTTAATAACTAACGAGGTCACACCAATATGACCGCCTCAAGTTTCCTTATCTAGTGTTTAAAACGTTTCAAAATTCATTAGAAGAAATGCGAAAGTTCAGTCTTTCAAGTTAGGGGTCATTCAGAAAATACGTGACGCTTTGGCTTTTTTTTACCCCCCACTACCGCTGCTGCGCGCCAGACACATAATACTACCAAAAAAAAAACGTGAAAACAAATCCCCGCCTATGTTAAGTATGATCATAAATTTGAATCTACACACCATAAAAAAATACAACCGTCACAACCTGTCAACAGTTAACAGACTTTACAGAAAAGCTGTAATAACAATGTTGTTAAATGCCGTTGTTCATTCAGCTGCTACAACCTTGTTATAAATGTAATATAATAATAAATGTACCGGCATATTAAATATTAAAACGTCACGTGACTGAGGTTATTTTGTACCCCTCTCCTTGTGACGACGTGTGTGTGACTACCCCCTTACATAGCAAAAATATTTGCTTGATGGTATTGCTAATTTAAACATCTAGTTATTCGGTTTGTAAAGAATTTGACAGCTTTAAAATCTCATCTCATTATAGATATTCTGGCTTCAAAATTTGCTCATTGAATCCAAAATGATGCTATATCCACTTTTACTTTTGAGATCAGCCATGATCCCTTATTAATACCTATCAATATTGGTTAACAAAATATACTTAAGGTGAATGGTTTGGGAGTTAGTTAAGTATATTATGTCTATACTTCGGTTGCTATTCCCTCACCTCTTTTACACAAGACGTGTTTGAGTTGTGTACAATCAACCATATCCCATGAACCATCTCGCTTTAAAACGACACATTTATCACTGGGAATGATGGTTGCTATTTTGATGAAACTGGCATGGCTTTCATCTGTCCAATTTTTTGTGTTGTCCATGCCTAGACCAGTGTGTGAAAAAAATATTTCATACTCAATAATATATCGGAAGTCGGTCATAAGGAACACAGCGATTGTCACAGCCAACTACTAAGGGGCAATTAATAGTCTCTCAGTTTAGTTGTCATCAGGCTGAAAAACACAAGTATAGGAATTCGACGTCTCGCGCGACAAAAATATTTCAATTTTCCTAATTTACTTCATATTGTGTACCAGGTTCAACTCATGTTTTCCCGTTCGTCCACCTTCGGAAATGTTGTTTTCGGAAACAATATTTGCTTCCTAAGTCGAAATATTTCTCAACAAATTCAGAAACTTGGTTTGCCTAACTTTGGAGAAAACATGGCTAGGAAAGAATGCTACCACAATAACACTTCGCAGTCTTCCCAGGCTTTACCATCACATCAACAAGACAGTTGTTTCTTGCAAAATATTCGCTTGGTCCTAGAATACGGGATTTATAAGAGAGATGAATGTCTATAAGTGATATGTTCATACCAATATATATTTCATCAAGAGATTGTGGAGTAAGAATATTGTCGATAATCCATTGTTGATCAATCTCGCTGTGAATAGACACAAGATCTGCATTGAACCTTCGGCATTCTTTGACAGCTTCAGTCCAACTTGTCTTCTTATTGATCCGGTAGTAGCAGAAATGATCACTACAGCTCACAACTGAAACAACACAGAAAACATAATGGATATTCTGGGGGTATACAGGGGAGGCACACCCTTGACACCTGTCAGAATCCCCCACATCTACGAATATGAACCCCATAATAATCCCCCATTTAATCTGGGTTATAGCAATGAGTGGTCAAATTTAGAAAGTTTAAAACAATTCTGGTGTATAGTGCTCTCTGCAGGCCAGTGTACAACTGGCCCGTGAGTTCCGGTGCTGCCCAAGAGGTGTCACCCACCGAAAATTATTCGCTCCCTTTACCAGATGAGAAAGATACCGTAGATTACACCAGTGATCTCCATATATATCTGGAGTTATATATTTAGGCAATTGGTGGGTATCAGTAAGTGTCACAGCGCAGCAAATGGTGGTAAAATTCGGAATTGTCATCACATATAGAAACAAGCAAAAAAGACCAAATACAAGGCCACCTAATACAAGGCCACCTAATACAAGGCCACCTAATACAAGGCTACCTAATACAAGTCCACCTAATACAAGGCCACCTAATACAAGGACACCTAATAGAATGCTACCTAATACAAGGCCACCTAATACAAGGCCACCTAATACAAGGCCACCTAATACAAGGCTACCTAATACAAGTCCACCTAATACAAGGCCACCTAATACAAGGACACCTAATAGAAGGCTACCTAATACAAGGCCACCTAATACAAGGCCACCTAATACAAGGACACCTAATACAAGGACACCTAATACAAGGCCACCTAATACAAGGCTACCTAATACAAGGACACCTAATACAAGGACACCTAATACAAGGCCACCTAATACAAGGCTACCTAATACAAGGACACCTAATACAAGGACACCTAATACAAGGCCACCTAATACAAGGCCACCTAATACAAGGCCACCTAATACAAGGACACCTAATACAAGGACACCTAATACAAGGCTACCTAATACAAGGACACCTAATACAAGGCCACCTACAAGGACACCTAATACAAGGCCACCTAATACAAGGCCACCTAATACAAGGACACCTAATACAAGGACACCTAATACAAGGCTACCTAATACAAGGCTACCTAATACAAGGCCACCTAATACAAGGACACCTAATACAAGGCTACCTAATACAAGCCCACCTAATACAAGCCCACCTAATACAAGGCTACCTAATACAAGGCTACCTAATACAAGGAAACCTAATACAAGGACAACTAATACAAGGACACCTAATACAAGGCTACCTAATACAAGGCTACCTAATACAAGGCCACCTAATACAAGGACACCTAATACAAGGCTACCTAATATAAGCCCACCTAATACAAGGCCACCTAATACAAGGACACCTAATACAAGGACACCTAATACAAGGACACCTAATACAAGGACACCTAATACAAGGACACCTAATACAAGGCTACCTAATACAAGGACACCTAATACAAGGACACCTAATACAAGCCCACCTAATACAAGGACACCTAATACAAGGACACCTAATACAAGGCCACCTAATACAAGGCTACCTAATACAAGGACACCTAATACAAGGCCACCTAATACAAGGACACCTAATACAAGGACACCTAATACAAGGCTACCTAATATAAGCCCACCTAATACAAGGCCACCTAATACAAGCCCACCTAATACAAGGACACCTAATACAAGGACACCTAATACAAGGACACCTAATACAAGGACACCTAATACAAGGACACCTAATACAAGGCTACCTAATACAAGGACACCTAATACAAGGACACCTAATACAAGCCCACCTAATACAAGGACACCTAATACAATGACACCTAATACAAGGCCACCTAATACAAGGCTACCTAATACAAGGACACCTAATACAAGGCTACCTAATACTGCCAGTTGAGCACCGTCTGCTGCACGATAGTCGCTTTGAAGCCTAACTATGCCTGGGTGATCTTCTGGAGCTCGCCATACATTATCAATGTTTTTTGACAGAAACAAAATGTTTCGATCTATAACCGTGATACCGTGTTATAACAAGTATATCTAACCGTAAAACATAGCCGAAACTTACCAGACTTGCTACGTATTTTCATATCTGCTTCATTAATAATATGATTACCAGTCCATATTTCCCACTTCACTTTCCTCGTGATAGAAGAGGATCCATAGTGACCAGTCACCTTTGCTCGCCCACATTGACTGTACCACCATCCTCCCTTCTGTTGACCCGAGCAATCACCATCGCTCAAGTCGTTGTCCACGTCTTTTGTTGAAAATAGCATATTGTGGTGGTCTGCCATGGCATCACCGCCCGCAGAGGGTTGATAATCCCCAACAGTAAGCCGATAGGACTCACTTTCATCCGCAACTTTGAAGGTTTTGTAATGAACGTTTGCTTTATCACCAGCATCGGATTTCAAATCAAACAACACCTAGGAAAAAAGTGAATCAATTAGGTTGAGGTAAGGTTGAGGTTAGGTTGAGGTTAGGTTGAGGTTAGGTTGAGGTTAGGTTGAGGTTAGGTTGAGGTTAGGTTGAGGTTAGGTTGAGGTTAGGTTGAGGTTAGGTTGAGGTTAGGTTGAGGTTAGGTTGAGGTTAGGTTGAGGTTAGGTTGAGGTTAGGTTAGGTTAGGTTAGGTTAGGTTAGGTTAGGTTAGGTTAGGTTAGGTTATGTTAGGTTAGGTTAGGTTGAGGTTAGGTTGAGGTTTGGTTTAGGTTAAGTTGAGGTTAGGTTGAGGTTAGGTTGAGGTTAGGTTGAGGTTAGGTTGAGGTTAGGTTGAGGTTAGGTTGAGGTTAGGTTTAGGTTAGTTGAGGTTAGGTTGAGGTTAGGTTGAGGTTAGGTTGAGGTTAGGTTGAGGTTAGGTTGAGGTTAGGTTGAGGTTAGGTTGAGGTTAGGTTGAGGTTAGGTTGAGGTTAGGTTGAGGTTAGGTTGAGGTTAGGTTGAGGTTAGGTTGAGGTTAGGTTAGGTTGAGGTTAGGTTAGTTAGGTTAGGTTAGGTTAGGTTAGGTTAGGTTAGGTTGAGGTTAGGTTGAGGTTTGGTTGAGGTTAAGTTGAGGTTAGGTTGAGGTTAGGTTGAGGTTAGGTTGAGGTTAGGTTGAGGTTAGGTTTGGTTGAGGTTTGGTTGAGGTTAAATTGAGGTTAGGTTGAGGTTAACCTTAAGTTATGGTTAGGTTGAGGTTTGATTCAGATTCGGTTGACAAGACAGCACTGCAAGTAATTGGGAAGCCTTTTGTCTCCGCTTAAAGTATGCATGTTACCTCTTTAGTAATTCTTGTTAGTCTATGTATGATATCGTTTCCAAGCCAAAAATTTCGATCAAGTGAGCCAAAACCTTTTTTGTAGTTTTTCCATACATGATTAAACGATTGGAGGAGACCTACGCGTCTCATGAGCAAGGTCCAACCACCACCAACGTTTTCTTGGTCACAGTAAACAGATATAGAACCCTCGCCATCTGGATCTATAGTATATATGCCACTACGGACTGAGCCAGACATAAGAAGATCCAAACAATCTGTATGCTTCTTCTCAAGACTAAAAACTAAGTAAGAAAACGGGAATACAATTTTCCCTTGTCTATGAATCCAGCTTGATCTGATAGGTTCATGCTAAGCGGGAATGGGGTGACCATAGACCTAGATTGATCTGAGGCACAGTTTCGTTTAGAGACAACTGGTAATTAACAGGGTGGGTTACCTTAGATTAATAATTACAACAATAGGATTATACATAAAAAAGGGTCAAAACATTGATATCTTTAACTATCTGAGGGCTACTGACCATTTGACATAGTAAAATTTAATTCTACGTTTGTAACGTTAGATCAGTTACTTTAGTTGGTTGCCTTGCGAAAACCTATTATTGATAAGGAAATTGGCACTCCTTGACCAAGGTCTGGGGTTTCCTGGTGTGCTGTATTATTGAGAGAACGGCAGTCAATGTAATCAAGCACACGAAAGGTGCAATACTAGTTGACAAACCTTTTTCGCAGACAGGAGCCATAACAGATGAGCAAGAAGCATCACTCCATGCTCCAGTAATATCCATCTCAACGCAATCATTGCCAAGTTCATTTGGTTCTCCAGCCTTCCAGTTTTCGAGTCCAGGTCTTGCACCATCATACCATAGATACTCTGCACCGCTACGCCGTAAACCTGATTTGAAAAATCGTTTAAAGCTGGTTTATAAGTGGGTTTCATTAAGCACTACTGGGCAGCAATCAGGTAGTCAACTTCAGAAATGTTATAAGTTCTTTGTAAAAGAAGCAAGTAAATTATACTAAATACTTTGGGTTCTGGTTGGAAGTCAGGACATTCAGAAAATAATTTATCAGCACGTGACTTGACCCCATTTGGACACCCAAGTTACTATAATCCTACAATACGGAGGACAATATGCAATGCTTAAAATCATTATATAGATTGTGTACTATACATACCAATATACGGCTTGATCCAGTCACTATTCATTGTCAAAGAGTTCATCACATTAACAACATATTCATTTTTCTCAGGACTGTTTATCTTGGCAATATTATATCCAATATCACGGCAAAATCCTTCTGCGGCGTTATAATCCATGGTTTGAGTAGAAAACACGTGACAGGCTTCCTTATGGCAGAATTTAGCTGTAACAAATGATATAAAGGATATATTTGTAAAATATATATCTGTGAGTTTCGCTGAAGGACAAGGTGAAGAATGAAGAGATGTGAAGATCTTAGAGAGAAGGTGAGGGAAGCCAGACTGAGATGGTTCAAAGAAGAAATGAATGAGAGCCGATAAGAGACATTATGAAATGAAGAGCCCAGAAGATGTGGGGTGGTAGACATTGCAGAGAAGGTGAGGGAAACAAGGCTGAGATAGTATGGACACGTAATAAGAAGAGATGAGGGAGAGCTGGACAGTCAGAGACATTATAGACTGTTTATGGACAGTTTGATGAACAGTTTAAAGAGTACAGAATGAGTTTCTAAGTTGTTTTCAAAAGAAGCCTTTCTGTCTGTAAACATGAAGGATGAGCTTACCTCTCTTACAAAGGGCGTGTGTCAGATTACCACAATCACCCACATCCCAACTTCCATCCATTTTTAAGTAAGGACAACCATCACCAGAGTCAGCACTTGGATAGTTGTTGTAAACAAAGCTACTACCATCTGTCCAGTGCGTCAAATTATGTATACCTTGTTCAAAGAAACAAGATGACCTAACTTTCGCTTTCTGTTTTCAAGTCTACACTAAAATAACCTGTATCTATCTAACCCATAGGCCTCTGGGTTCCTGGTAAGTTTCAGTACTATTAATTTTACAAAACGAGCGTGTTTCGATTTCAAATGATAATCGAGGACCGAGCCAAAATTTTGTCAAATTTTCACTTCCCCCTCCCTTGCCTAAATAATGGCTTATCAAGAAATTCATGGTTGTAATATTGTTACAGCCTTGTTATACAGTTAATCAGCAACAATTTAAAGGCTTTTAGAAGTTATTGGGTAGGTAGGTAACCCTGCTACTCCTTGAGTCCTCCAATGTCCCTACTCCTTTGAATTAAATGGATCGTCCAATATAGCACTTACCCAAATGTACGCGATTGATAGTTTGATTTTTGAGAATATTGTTGACAATCCATTGATTTTCAGTCGCATCACGAACCGACAACAGATCAGCTTTAAAACTACGACATTTACCCTGAGCTGCACTCCAAAGGAGCGGAGATTTCAGCAAGTAATAGCAGTACTTGTCGTTACACGTTACAACTAAAAATAAATCAATATTTGTAAGAATTTGAAGGTTTGTATTAAACGGTCACCCTGGGGGGACTACTCGTGTTTGATTTTTACACACACCATATCAACACTCACCTTCTCTGTCCCGTAATTTCATTTCCGACTCATCAAGGTATCTATTTCCCAGCCATTTATCCATGCGTAATCTGTCATAACTTAATGCACTGTCATTGATTGGGCCATTTAAATGACAAATTACACAACTATTATACCACCAGCCTGCTTGTCTATCTTTTGCACAATTTATGTGCCTTCTATCATGATCTTGATCCTTGGTTGAAAACTCCATACCATTATGATAGTTCAAACAGTCGCCGACAGATTGCTGGTTTTCCGAGACATGTAGCTTGTAAAATGCTGCTTCGTTCTCAACTTGGAATGATTTATACAAAATAAACGTATGGTCGCCAGGAATAGAGTTGAGATCAAGCAACAATTCCTGTCTTCTTGTGGTTAATCTGTGAATATGGTCATTACCAAGCCAAAAGTTTGAACTAAGGTTGCCAAAGCCAGTTTTGTAATCTGCCCAATCTCGATTAAAATCTTCGTCGCTGCTTACACGTCTTTGAAAGACCGTCCACCCACCACCAAATGTCTCCTGGTCACAGTATACCTGAGAAATATAACAGTGCAAATTAAGCAAAAGTTTCTATTATCTTATCTACACACGTAAAAAAGTTGTAACAAACCTGCAGCAGACTTGTACCAATGCTGTTTCAACAACTTGTTATCTGGATGAGTTCGCACAGCTTGTTGACAACTTGCTACAAGGTTATTGACTCAACAGACCTGTCACAAGTTGCTCCAACAACTTGTTATCATTCTGCAATTCAACAACTTGTTAACAAGTTGTGAGTGACAACCTTGTAGCAACTTGATAAGATGACAACATTGTTACAACTTGTTGAAAAGCTTGCTACAAATCTGTTGCGAACACATCTTGTTGATAAGATTACCCTTGAATGAATTTCACATACCTCAAAAGCTGTCTGACTGTCTGGTTGTATCTTATATTCTCCACTTTTGGTCTGGCCTGAGAGCAGTAAGTCCAGGCAACTGGCATAAAACTCTAAAGATAAAGTTCTATTTTGAGCAATGTGTATGTGTATGTAAACCACCAAACGATATTTGGTATAAACGGCAGTTTTCATGAATGAACGAACGAATGAATAACGAACGAATGCATGAATAAATGGTCTGCTTCCCGCGAGCTGAGCATCCTATATCATGCGATACGTGGTCATGTTTGTAGCCGATAGCGATCTCATAGCTCTGTATTTTCAGTAAAGAGTAAATATGGTATAATATACCTGTTACAGTTATGCTGCCCACCATACGTTCATCTATAAGGTTTTCATCAGTGGCCAAATTGCTATTTTCACTGGCGCCCATCTGAAAACAAAGCAAAATAGATGTAATTTGAAAATGAATATTTAAGTCCAACATTCCAGCAAATGACTTTCAAACTAGACACAACAAATGATAGGCCGGTAACTGTATCGTAATGTATCGTAATGTATCGTAATGTATCGTAATTGTTATTTGACTAATTTCTATAGTTAATTTTTTTCAATAAATTCAGTACCAATGTTGTTAAACTTTCTAAAAGCTTTCTTTTCAGTATTAAGATCTGGTGGTAAATAGATTATATTTTTGGTAAGAAGTTATCTTAGTTGTCGTGTACTTACGTATATTTTGTGAGATCCAGGCACAATGGACGCCTTAACATTAATTTCAAATTCATGATACTGACAGTCATACAAAAAATAAGCAGCCACTAGATGCACTTGACCAAATACACGAAGCCACAAGCTTTTTAAGCATCCAGGGCATTCGCAATGTTCACAGTAACGATATTTCCCTGCAGAAAAGAAAAATTTGACACTTCAGTCTAGTGCGGTCTTCATTCATGGGTGATCTCAAGTCTCAATGTGACTGAAGGGATGACATCATCGTCCTTGACCGCGACGGCTCAGCACCCCAACCAGATCAAGCTGGTCCATCCTTGATTAATTATATTGATAATTGAAAAATGCACATACCCTTTATTTTCACATTTTCACCAGCAATCGCCGTTTGTGTATAAACCACAAATATTGGATTATCTAGACAAAATGAATAGGAATTACGATGTTATATACAGTTTACAAATGACCAAATGAAATATTTGGCCCAGCTTAATTTCTCCGCCGGCTTCGTTCTGTAGATATTTAACAATGCTTGATATGCAAATCACTATGATGTCACAAAGCACAATGTATTAAACAGTCAAAATAATCTTGTTAAACTACAGGATCTGATGAACATTATTTTAATCGTTGAACTATTCTTCTGAAGAACTAAATATACTCTTTACCTGCACGACAGCCATACGCTTCAGTCCTCATACAGATTTTAATATGCCATGTCTTGGCGACAAATCTCACCATATATGCCAGGAAAGGTGTGTCAAAGTGCGTTCGTACAACCGTTTTCGTGTTCCTATTACCGGGGAAGATCTAGAAAAGAAATAACAACAACGTAGGCCATGTTACACGAGGAACTTGTAAAACAGGGTAAGGTATGGTGTGGTGTGGTATGGCGTGGTGTGGTGTGGTGTGGAATGGTATGGTATGGTATGGTATGGTATGGTATGGTATGGTATGGTATGGTATGGTATGGTATGGTATGGTATGGTATGGTATGGTATGGTATGGTATGGTATGGTATGGTATGGTATGGTATGGTATGGTATGGTATGGTATGGTATGGTATGGTATGGTATGGTATGGTATGGTATGGTATGGTATGGTATGGTATGGTATGGTATGGCATGGGTCTATGGGTCGAGTCGTGAATGCATTGGGATAATTTTCATTTACCCCTCCGTTCTTTCCTGTGTACTGTTTCCACTTGATGTCCTTATCTCGATAAGAAATGCCGAAACTTTTCACCCAACAATCGGTGCCACCTTGCGTTGCCACGGACGTGATTTTAAACAATTCAGGAAGCCTTATTTCAAGAAATTGGTTGGGCATTTGCCTTTTGCTTGTCCATTGTAATTGTGTGTAATGTAAGCGTCCCCTGAATGGATTTCCGTTGTACGTGAAGGACGATGCTTTCATTCTCTCATCAAGAAACCTATTGTCGCGGTACTGAACACCAACAGCTTTTGAACAGGCTAAATGTAACAAAGAATAAAGATTAATGAATAATGAATAATGGTGCTGCGCATCAAAATGACGTGTTTTAAGTTGCGATAAAGTAACAGTTCATGCGTGGTGGTAGACATTGCAGAGAAGGCAAGCGAAGACAGACTGAGACGGTATGGACACGAAATAAGAGATGATAGAAGCAGAATACATTAGATCAGTAGATGTGAGGAGGTAAGCATTGCAGAGAAGATGAGGGAAGCAAGGCTGACATGGTACGGATACGTAATAAGAAGAGATGAAAAAGAGCCGGTCAAAGACATTATGGAATGAAAGAATAAAACTCCAAGTGGGGTGATAGACCTTGCAGAGAAGGTGAGAGGAGGAAGATTGAGACGGGAAACTGTCTGTGGACATGATATGGGCCAGAAAAATATGGAAAACAAGAATCAGAGCAGTCAACTCTAGGGTAAGTCTGGCACTAGAGTTGAATAAGAGAAGACGAAGCAGTAGAGTAAACAAAATCAAGATGAATAAAGATGAATAAAGATGAATAAAGATGGATAAAGATGAATAAAGATGAATAAAGATGAATAAAGATGAATAAAGATGAATAAAGATGAATGAAGATGGATAAAGATGGATAAAGATGGATAAAGATGGATGAAGATGGATGAAGATGGATAAAGATGGATAAAGATGGATAAAGATGGATGAAGATGGGTAAAGATGGATGAAGATGGATGAAGATGGATGAAGATGGATAAAGATGGATGAAGATGGGTAAAGATGGATGAAGATGGATGAAGATGGATGAAGATGGATAAAGATGGATGAAGATGGATAAAGATGGATGAAGATGGATAAAGATGGATGAAGATGGATGAAGATGGATAAAGATGGATGAAGATGGATGAAGATGGATAAAGATGGATAAGGATGGATGAAGATGGATAAAAATGGAATAAAGATGACTGAAGATGGATAAAGATGGATAAAGATGGGTGTACTAAAAGGAACATTTTTGCAATATGAAGCAAGTCTGGTATATGTTGGGTTTTCAAGATGTGTTCATTTTTCGCTAACATCTAGTACAACTTACATTCAAAACACGAATATATCTCAACTCTCAATGAGCAGGATCCTTCACAGTCAGTGGGGTAGATTCTCACCATTCTTGCTGGTTCTGTTTCTTTCAAACAATTGGATACAATCTGAGATGCTTCATTGTTCCCTTCAAATATCTAAGTCAAAGTAAGTCCAAGTTATTTGCCCGCTCTCACAAGTGTCCATACAAATTGAATTGACCATCATTTGTACGAACTGAAACTCACCTGTTCCATAATTAGATGAAATAGTCATTTGATACATAAAATAATTTTCTCTTTTTTACATATAATGCAACGAACCTTTAAAACGCCATTTTCTTTGTAGTCTATCCAATCCTTCTTTCCACCGTTTAATTTGAGATAATATTGTTTTACGAAGTGTGAATTTTTCCCTCCTTGCGTTGAAATGTGAGTTAAACGACGTATTTTAAAAAAATCCGCCTGCAATTGTGAAAGAATATTGGTTATCAGCAAAGTATATATACGAGAAGCCCCCACAATGTGCCACAGTTGTAATTAATAACTATGACTTTCGTAATGTCAATACTGTAATGTAATAGAGTGTCGATATATCTCTACAGTCAGCAAAGACTGATTTGTATACAGCACGCAAAAGACGACATAGATCCAGACTATTTCACATCGTCGAAAATGACTTGGTCACGACAGCTACGACCAAATGAAAACTAGGCTCAAAAATCACCCTATCTGAGATTCATCTCCAGTCCAAATAGATCAGTTTCAGAAATGGTGCACGATATAATCCGACTAAGTACTTATCTTTTCCTTATGCCAAAGACCTATGTTAAACACTGACCTGAACATAAACAGCTGTGTTTTCATTCACGGTAAAAAATTTCAATCCATTCAGCTTTGCATCAACAGCTACAATCTCATATGATGGTGGTCTATATGTGTGCCAATCTGCCAGATCTAACGCTCCTTGTTTCCCCCCTACAACAATGTAGATAATTTGTTTTATTTTGTGTATAATACCAAGTATTTCATTATTGTAAACAGGGTTCGTACAGGCCAGGGAGAATAAAATTCAAGGACATTTTAAGAAACTTTCCAGACCATGTATCTGGAAATTTAACGACTATTTAGCGCTGAAAAGAAGGAGTTAGAAGTCGGTAAAAAGTTCTGTTAAACTGTTCAATTGTGCCACCTACGGACCTACCGACAAATTTGAGAAAATAAAGTATCAGGACAGCTCGTTATAAATTCAAGAACATTCAAGGCCCTGCATTTATATTTTTAAATCCAAGGACTTTCAAGGACTTTCAAGTTTTGTACAAACCCTGTGTAAAGCTTTCGATCCGTAAGCCTGTATGGAAATATCGTAAAAACCCTGTCGATTCTAAAGTGTTTTCTCCAGACGTCCCATGAGAGCTATCCTCAATCGCTATGTTTGGTAGAGTAAAGCTTGAGGCACTCTTCTCTCACATGTGACTGAGGTGAAATTATAATCGGTAAATTGCATATTGCAGGAATCGAATCCTGGTCACAGAGGTGAAAGACACAAGCAATAACCACTGTACCATCAATACACCCTGATCTCGCAATTATAGGTAAGGGACTGGTCATAAAGTATAGGTGGGCGTGGGCTATGAAAATTGGGGGTGGGTCATCAATTTTCCAAGTCATAAATGGGGGTGGGTCATGCGAATTTTAAAGCTACATTGAGGGGGGGGGTCACCTTATAATCAACCTTTACATTACATACACTTGAGAGTATTACATTATATCTGAACTCATGCAACACAAATATTATATTACTGAAATATGTTTTTTGTAAGATTTTTACAATAAAAATTACCAGCACTGTTAGAGATCACCTTCAATATTAATTATGAAGTGTAAATCTTTGCACCATTTTGCTGTGCAAGTTCTTAAATTTGTCCCCCAGAAAGTGCAGGAAATGGCATTCACGACCCTCAATTTTTAACATTTTCCCGGGCGAGCATGCCCCCAGACCCCCATAAGTGCCCGACCTCTAACTTGAAATATGTTCCTAATTCCTACGCCACTAGAATGTACATTTTATTTGTTTTGACTCTGTAGAACATCACTTCAGTTTAATGTATTTGATACTTAATATTAGTGGGAGATAAAAAAATCAAGGGCGTCAAATTGTACTAGGGGTGGGTCATTATGTTTTCAGCTGTCAGATGGGGGTGGGTCATGTGTATTTCTCGACAAATTGTGGGGTGGGTCACCTCAAACTACCTTTTGTAAAATTCAATTTTCATAGGCCCCCCCCCATGTACTTTTTTACCAGTCCCTAACCAGACAATTAATAATAGTGAATTGCAAAATTTGAACTTAAAGAAGAAGTGAAAGAGGGTTACCAACAGTGGCGACGCTAGGCATAGCAACTGATCATGCTATGCAAATTCTAAATTTTTAAATTATTCAAACCTTTAGCAATGTATTGTCTTTAGACGATCTAAATACACGTTTATTTGAATAGCATGACTAGTTGCCATGGTTAGCTTCACCACTGGCCACGTAACTATAATGTCTGCGATGTTTGGTTATTTTAGGTGCGCTTTTTGTCATTCTTACCTTTGCCATTCGATCTGATCATCATTTTAGTTTTTTTCAATGTATCTGGTCGCCAATTAGTCCACTTTATACCATCAGCATTGCCAGATACAGGGTCGTAATAAGCGCCATTTAAATTAACTATCCTCCAATCAGGTTTTTGAAACCACCACCCTCCATGATACTTAACTGCTGTAGATTTAAAGATCCCCTTGTCCTTTGTGTGGAACCCCGCATCTATATGGTAATGAAGGCCGTTCGCTCCTGGACCTAACCAATCTGAATAGCGTAGTTTATACGACCACCTTGCTTCATCGATCATGAAGTCGGAATATACAACTTGAAATGTTCCATCATACCAATCATCGAGGTCTACTCTCAGGTCGCTTGAATAGCTGTGAGTAAGCATTGCGATCTTCGAAAGTCCAAGCCAGTAATCGCCAGATATATCTCCAAAACCAGCTCTGGATAAAAATATTAACCACTGATGAAATTGATTGTGGTCTTATGGTGATGATGGTGATGATAGTGATGATAGTGATGATGGTGATGATAGTGATGATAGTGATGATGATGATGACGATGACGATGACGATGACGATGACGATGACGATGACGATGACGATGACGATGACGATGACGATGACGATGACGATGATGATGATGATGATGATGATGATGATGATGATGATGATGGTGGTGATGATGATCATAATAGTTATGGTGATAGTCGTGATGATGGTGATGATAGTGATGATGGTGATGATAGTGATGATGGTGATGATAGTGATGATAGTGATGATGGTGATGATAGTGATGGTGATGATGGTGATGATGGTGATGATGGTGATGATGGTGATGGTGATGATGGTGATGATGATGATGATGATGATGATGATGATGATGATGATGATGATGATGATGATGATGGTGGTGGTAAGGATCATAATAGTTATGGTGATAGTCGTGATGATGGTGATGATAGTGATGGTGATGATAGTGATGATGGTGATGATAGTGATGATGGTGATGATAGTGATGGTGATGATTGTTATGGTGATAGTCGTGATGATGGTGATGATAGTGATGGTGATGATAGTGATGATGATGATGATGATGATGGTGATGGTCGTTATGATGATGGTGATGACAGTGATGACGATGATCCCCATTGATAAAGGATTAAAACATCATACTCGTATTCTTCATAATTTCGGTAAAAATCAACCGTTCCATCAATGCGTCTCTGAAACACGGTCCAACCTCCGCCATCTGTTGTTTGATCACAATATACAGGAAACGCTCCATTACCGGGGTTAATCGTATAAACACCATCTGTAGTTTTTCCTGACATCAGAACATCCAAGCAGTTCTCCGGTTCTGCCTCTACAAAATTTTAACATTAATATAAATGATTATTATTTCTACAAGAATGTACTAAATATTTATACTGGAATCCGTCTGGACGATTCGAACAAATGGTTCGCAGGGATAGCATATATGTCATGGCCTAAAATTTTGCATATGAATCTTGTATTCTATAGTATTCTTTACTTAAATTATATTGCAAAAAGGCTACTGTGAACTAATCTCGAACGTGCGGTGCCAGTGTGGGTAGAGTATAGCAAATACGGCGGTTGACTGTTGTGTAAAACTACCTGAAAAATACAATGAGAACTTCGACGTTTCGAGCGAAGGCCCTTCGTCTGGAAGTTAGTAGTCTGGAAGTTAGTAGTCTGGAAGTTAGTAGACTGGAAGTTAGTGACTTCCAGGCGAAGGGCCTTGGCTCGAAACGTCGAAGTTCTTATTGTATTTTTCAGGTAGTTTTACACAACAGTCAACCGCCGTATAGACTTGCTCCAAGTCGACATCTGCTAGTCGAGAGCAAAATCGGGCGCGCGAGCGACGACGTCGCGAGCGCGATGACAGCACTGGCGAGCTGGCAGCACTGGCAAGTATTTTTTCGCAAATACTTCCTTGGAAATTCCTTCGTTATAAAGACGATTCTAAAGACGAGGGACTTTGACAAAGTCTAACCGCCGTACTGTGAACTAAGTTTTAAAAATTGTCCCCGTAATCAAATCTCAAACTATACCTGTTATACTTCTTGGTACATGTTGTGTCTGTCTCATTTCCTTCACCTTGTCATCTTTACCTATTTAGTAAAGTTAACACAAACGAATAAAGGAAGGAAACCCGGGGTACCCAGAGAAAACCCGTGAAGCACAAGAGAGAACCGACCACAAGTCTACTTACATGAGTTCTGAAGCACCTCAAGTCAGAGCAGGGTAGTTACCTATCAATACAATACCCTACTTTCGATCTTCAGTATAGCTGGATTCATTCAGCGTTAAAGGGCAACACCATACCACCCCGTGCTTCCTCTTATTATTTCCTCCAGGAAGTTATATTTTCAGCTGAGTTTGTTTGTGTTTGTGTGTGTGTTTGTGCATGCGTGTTCGCGTGTCAGTCTGTTAGCAGGATAACTTGTGGAGCGGACGGTCATAGGCCATGGACAAATCGATCAAATTTTGGTTCAATTTCGATGAAAACTGGATGTGAAGTTTACAAAGATTCTAGTTCTAGACTTCTAGTTCCATTATTGCTCACCTTCAAACAGGCTGGAAAACCATCTATGACGAACTACCTATACTACTCCTAACTTCTCGTAAGTCTATTCAGTCATTTTAATCCAAGTTGCAGTTTCCTTCTCTAGTTCCCCAAGATTATAGGTAAAATCCTACCTTTGCTACTACAAGCAAACAATTCCATTCTCGTACAAACGACATAATTATAGTTCCAATCCAGAAATTCCAAGCGAATAATTTGAGTGATAGCTGGTTGATGAAAACGATTAATTACCATCGTGTTTTGGTCGTCATTTGCCTGCAATTCCTGGTAAAAACACACGGTCAAAAGAAGCAATAGTAAGGCAGTTGGGAGCATCGACTGCGCAACCAAACGACACGTTATGAGTCGGGATAAAATTGCACTTGAGTCATATTATGTAATTGGGATAGAGGAGGTTTAAAATATGCGTTTCAAAGTATTCGACTCAATGATCAATTCGCTTTTTATATTGATCTCCTCTCTGTAACGCTCTTTGAGCGCGCAAGATAACTAATAGTGTCGTATTATATCTAACACTATAAACATCAGATATGAAGACAATATGTTGTATTGTCTGAAGCAGTTAGGTCATGCCATGCCTACAGACACAACGAATTATCTGTAGGCCAACAGTGAAACAAAACAGAGCAGTGGTGAGAAATATATAATAAATACCTTTCTAAAGCCATCCTGCTCGTAAGCAATCCATTTTGAAGAATCGTTGCTGAATTTAATGCGATAGGCTTTGGCCCAAGCAGGATAACCATTCTCCAAACCACGACCTTGGGTACCGACACCACAGATTGTCCTTATGTGTCCCAGATCAACTTGTAAATATGGATCTGCATCATCTGCGCGTGAACACCATCCGCTCAACCAATTTCGATCAGTGTTAATACGGCCATAATGTGCCTTATGATGATTATCAGTTGCTGTTGATGACGTCATTCTATCATCAGGTATGACGTTGTGTTCCAGACCAATGGGGACAAGACCGATAAGATCTAAAATTCCAAGTTTATTTATCCGACGACAGATTACGAAGATGCTGTCAAAACCGCTCAATGCAAGCGTCTTGACGACAGACGTCAAGAGTTATGTGCTAAAACTTTCAAAAAGATCTTAAAACCCGATGCTCACCTCAACCACCTCTTACCCCCACTCCGTGAAGAATCACATGAACTGGACTTACGAAACAATTCTAACTTTACTTTAACTAAATGTAGAACTGAACGTTATAAAACTAGTTTTATTCCAGCAATGACTGCTAATTTTAATAATAAATAATTTGTAGTATTTTAACAACTGTACATATATGATATATCTATATTTATTTTATCGATATTTATCCTTATTATGTTTTTGTAAACATATCGCAATTCACCTTCGGGTGCCAAAATGTGTTTTTAATAAACCTTTAATAATAATAATAATAATAATAATTATTAATGGTTTTGAAGAGTTATTTATTTAATGTCAATTACACAGGATGTGATTTCCCAATTCACCTGAGCCAGAAGATGATACACGTGCTTGGCAACCATAGATTACTCTCAAAACGGGTGTTCACTTACCAAACCAGCACTTGTGTTGCCAAGTTGACCCTAGACTTTTCAAAGCCCTTCGCTGTAGGTTCAAGCGCTCCCTCACCGCCACACACAGTCTTTCTATATTGATATTCTCCAATCTCTAACCTAGTGGGCGACTTGTGGCAATTCTTGACCCGAGCGGGATTTGAACTCGCTTATTCGGCAAGCCAAGCTGATCACGCTATACCAATTGAGCTATCGTGAGTCAAGCGCAATTTCAAATCCTATTTAAGTGCACGAGATATTCTCACAACTTATCAACTTAAAGATTATTCCTACGATCGCTGGCATTGTCTTTCAATTCTATTTCAAAGCCATCGTCAGGGAACATATATTATATATTTGAAATAACGCTTAAGAGAGCTCGGTCTGTTAATAGGGGTTCAAAAGAACTTTTTCCGTACCTTCAATAGATTGTTGACAGATAACTGGCCGAGGGAAGTTAGTGCAACTCAAAGAATCCCACTCCTTGGAACCAAAACGACTGACACATTCTCCACTGTCTGGTTTCGCTGGGTGCCAATTCGTGTATTCGACCGGCGAACCATCAACCCATTCGAACTCCGAGGTAACAGGATGCCGTTTCATTCCTATATTTATCTCATTTGACACTCCTGCCCTTGGTAGCATCATACCTATTGCAACCTCGGTCTGTCTGTCCCATAGCACAGGCAAATCTGCTCCCAATGTCAAGCAATATCTACGAGAGTCGTACCAGTTTAAATAGAGTGGTTTAGGAATAATATAGCTGTAACCACTAGAGTAGTATTTGAATACGAATCGCTCTAAAAAAGATGAATTAGGTTTATTATTATTATTATTATTATTAAAGTCTTTATTGTCTAGAGTCACAACAGACGTGCAACTTTACAAATGTCAAATTCCTATTTATTACAGTTAAAAAATTGATCTATCCTAATTAATTATATAAAAGTTAAAAATAGTTAAAAAGACATCTATTTATGAAGGATCGTTTGAATCGTTCCGTTTTAATTTGAGGTAAAATAAAGTTATGTTCCCTTTGTCTTAAAATCCTTTGTTTACACACAGGAGGCAATGGCTATGTACTACTTTAATGTGAAAGGCTGATTTGCATGAGAAATTAGCGCACAATGGCGAATTAAGTTTCTCAGCAGCAGGTTTGCATGGCGACAAATATATTTGTTTTGTTTTATGGAAAACACGACGTATATTTTAGATATGACGCTACGCCGAGTGGGAATCGAACCCACGACCTTTGGTGTGCAAGTCTAACGTCCTACCAACTGAACTACGGGGTCAACTTGGTTCGAAAAACGTACAAAAGTTTATCTTGCTTTTCAGGACCGAAAAGAACTCAATGCGTAATTAGTGCATGTATAATTTATGCATGAATAGTTGACTTAATTTGGTGGCGGAGGTATGCGTGCCCTGTACTTAATATACTGTAGTTATACCTAATTTCGCATTTCAAAATCATCTGCGATAATTTAACCAACGTACCTTCAGTTGATGTAACTCTTGAAGTGTGTATATCAACTCTAGGCATATCGTGTTTCATCCACATTGCTAAAGACAGTCCAGGTTGACAGTTTGTGTTATCAAGTCCACATCTCGTAGTAATATTATGAACCAGGAGAGAATGGCGACCGGCGATAGACAGTTCAGTCGCGTTTGTTGTGTTGTCTTGTTGTACTGGAGGCATGTAGTACTTGTGAAATTCAGGGGAAGTTGGTACTAGAACAAAGTGAAATCAAAATATTACACTTAGTAATGATGCATGAGGAAATTAGCCAATCATATTGACTTATTATGATCACATGATGATACTTAAGACCTGATCATATAAAGTCTCGTCAAGTCCCAGCATTGGATGAAGTTTGATGAATTACTACGAGTGGATAAATCTTTACCAAGTCCTAGGATTGGATGAAATTTGCTCAAGTTCTAGGACTGGATAAAGTTTTGATCAAGTCCTAGGACTGGATGGAGTTTGATCAAGTCGTAAAACGAAATAGGACTGAATTACTTTGGTTTAGATGAACAGTGGTTGCAACTCGAATGGCAGCTTTGCCCTTCTTTCCAACTCTCTCGGTAACCCAGTCTGCTTTCTGTTTTCCTTTGTATCCCACCAAGATCCAGGTATCATGCTGAGATGTCAGTGAATAACGAAGTTTGATTCCTCCAAGTGACTGAAGGAGTTGCAATGACTCTTCTGGAGGCCTATGGTATAATGTAATATCATTGTATAACATTTGTGATTTCTGTCGTTGTCGTTGTCGTTGTCGTTGTCGTTGTCGTTGTTACTGTTGCGGCATTGGTTGCGCTAAAAAAATACGATATTCGATATGGTATATATATACATGAAGCAGTCATACCGTTCATGCACGTTTTGTGTGGCCAATACAACGATCGAATCATTTTCTATGTTCGTCAGTAAATTATTCAACAATGGATATTCTGCAGTAGAGTTAGACGAGATCAGATCTCCAGTTTTGTAGTTTGCTACAACAACGTTGATTCCATCACTTGAGTTGGACACTTCTTCACCGTTCAGCTGTAATTGAAATGACAAAAAATCACAACTTAATTGACCCTATTTCTACTAGGGACGGGTTATCCTAATGATAAGCTGTGAGCCCACTATACATGCTAACATACATTTCATTACCTTTATCGAGCAACTGCGTGTGAGTTCAGTGCCATATGCATCAAACAGTTGTCCAGAGCGAACATGAATTTGAAGAATTCCTAAACCAAACAGTTGATTTAGTAGAAGCCTTAGCATTGTAAGTGTAAGAAGTAATTTAACAAACTAAGATTGTCCATTCATGAACCCACAATATCATTGAGAATATTTATAGTCGCCAATATTTATAAACGTGACCCAATAACAGCTAACCTGTTACATTTACTAACCCACCCACCCACAAACGCCTACAAATTTAAACAACACCTAAATACCTTTATAAACGCCATATACATCAACTCTCATGCATGGTCTGCTTTTCCAAGATGCAGGTAGAAAGCGTACTGAACGAACGAGAAATGGTCGAACTAAATGTTTGCGAGTACATTGGCAACTTGTGTTAGCTTGAAATATCTGAAACGAAGAAAATTAATTTGGGGATATTAAAAAGAGATTACCGCAAATCCTCTATTAACCCCCACCCCCTCTCAAAAAAGCACCCTCTCCAATAAGCTCACTCTCTAATAAGCCTCCATCTTTTAGAGGAAGAAAATGATTAAGCCCATCCCTTAATAAGTGTGTAGATTTTGTAGGTGGAAATTTCGAGCGAAAATTATATACATATTTTCACACCTAACCGGGACCAGTTGAGAAAATGCAACTATAGGCCCTCTGGCAGGAATTGAACCTGCGACTCTGCGATTCCAGCGCTCTGACCACTGAGCTACAGAGTCCAGTTACCAAGAGCTAACCAAGGGCTAACTTTGATGTTGTAGTCAGCCTAGTTCACTAAAGGTATATCAACTACCTTAGCGAAGCCTTCTTCTTCGTAAAAAAACCAATGAATGTCATCAAAAGTACTAGATAATTTATAATGTGTAACAGACTCCATAATTCCAACTGATTTCGGTTGAGTCGCAACAGCATGTACTAAATAAAGAAACGAATTTAATGGAGGATTTTTTAAGAAATGATGAACAAGGTTCATGCTTACCACAGTGTCCGACAACAACATATTTTGGTAACTTACTGTTACATTCGGAATTGGAGGAGTGGGGGTTTAAAAAGTGCAACATGCTGTGACAGCGAATTTATCAAAGAACTCAACGAATTTTGAATAAAGGAAAAGGTAGTCTCAACCAGTTGTGTCAAAGTTTGCTGGCCTTAAAACAAAATTTGGCGACGAAAAAACATCGCAATTGTAAAGCAGTTTCATCGAAAAGCTACCAACCTTCAAAGTTCGACAGAAAATCAACTTGTAAATACAGATGTCGTCGCAACGTGTTTCCGCACCAGGCTCCACGGTAATTCAACCGCGCATGTTGGGTAGGATGGGGATCGTTGGGGTGATTTGAGGACTTCATCTGGTTATCCTTAATTGACCCATCTTCAATTCCAGCGCTAGCCTTGTGATATTCTAAGAATAAGGATTTGAAATTACAGAAATTGGATCTTTAATCAGTGTATTTACGCTCGAAAATTGTCTCTTTTTAAAGCATAATATACGAACCTATTATCATGTGACCATTTAAGATTGAGTAATGATACTTAGAGATTTTTTGAGTACACGCAATGCAATATAAAGAAATAGAATAAAGGCATAAATGAGTAAATAAAAGAATAAAAGGATGTATTTTCAATACCTGTAGTTCCATAAAGTTGAAACACAAATCCAGTTTTACATCCCCAGCCAGTGATAACAAGACGTACGTACCGAGCGACCAACAACTTCTCAAATTCAATATCACAGTCTGATGTTGACAACGTCTGTTGAGGAAAACAAAAAATTGTGGCATTAGTTGGTGGTGGGGTGTTGGTGTCACAGAGGTTAGTGCCAGTGGCGTAGCCAGCCCGCCGATTTGGTCCCGCTATGCAAATTTCAAATCATTATCATTATTCATTTCTTTAGAAATTGATTGTTTTCACCGTCAATGAACACGAAAAATTTGCACAGCGGGACTAAATCGGCTACGCTACTGGTTAGTGCATGTGTCTTTCACCTCTGCGACCTGGGTTCGATTGATGTAATATGCAGTTGTCTGATAATAATTTCACCTCAGTCACATGTGAGAAGAGTGCTTCCAGTTTGACTCTACCAAACACCGCAGGTTTTCTCCAGGTAATCCGGTTTCGCCTGTATAGTAACACTAGCATAAGGGATGGTCTTTACTGTACCTCTACGGAGAACAGTTTAGAACTGATACAACTATCCAGTATAAATAAAGTTAGTTTAGTTTAGGTTTCGGACCGAAGTAATGCTATCATAAGGAATGGTCCTAACTAGACCTCTAGGGAGTGTTTTAGTGGGCTATACAAAAATCTGAACTCTTAAAACACTCCATTTTAACCACAAAGGAGTTAAATTCTGACCAAGCGCCTGGTTGTATATCCACCTGGCATAGTTTTATTAATTCAAACAGGGCATTCTGGTTAAATCAAATTAAATTCTTTGTATGACTTATAAGATAAATAGATCCAAAGATACATAAAATAACCAGGATATTTAACTTGTAAGAGTGCCTCTAGATTATGTATGCACGAATCATACCATGATCTCTCCACGATAATCGTTCTTAGTCTCCCAGGATCCTTCTGTGTCACTATACTGCATCATGACCTCAACATACGAGTCATTTGGTTGATCTCCGCCCGTACGTAATCCCACACCAGATATTGGCGTTAATTGAAGCAGGTCCACCTTAAACAGAAAAAATGAGAACATCTCGAAAACCCAACTCCAGACGCAAATACAGTGCATGGAACCGCTCCTTGCGGAAACCTCTTCAATATACGGATGCGTTTTTAATACGCCTGACACCTGTTTCCTATACCCATACAAAATTCTCATTTATTTTCTTTAAAAATAGCCTCTGGACAAGACACCTCTCTACTACGTACAACACTAAATCTCGTCCACAGAAAGAGAATACGCATAAAACTTCGGTCATCAGCCAGACGAGTGGCGTAATTCCTATGGGCTCTGACTGGCAAAACCGGGGGGGGCTTATCCGAAACGTGCTTTGGAGCGACCTGAATATGTGATTGTTATGTGTTCTGAGTATGTGTGTGTTTGACAGAATTATAGTTATCGTTTCTGAATCCTCAGTTGCTTTGTTTATAAACCTACCGTACTTTTATATGCATAAAATTGTCTAATCCTTTTAAGAACTTTGTGAAACTGAATTCTACTCTTTCTAAATGAATGCCTAAATTGAGGCCAAATTCAAATGGTACCAGAGCTTCCTAGGGCCATGCGCCCGATGGACCGTGGGACTGAGCCAGATCATACCAACTGTTTTAAAACTAAATAAGCACAGATATTTTCTTGAACCTGGATATATCCTCCTTCATCCTCAGCTGGAGTCCAAGATGTCGCATTGACTCTGTCTGATATGATTCCATGAATTGGCCGGTGACGACTAAACCGAAAAAATATTTTAAATACTGCGAATGTCGGAGAAACAGGATGGGTTGGGTGCAAAATATCTTTAAAACTAGTTTTATACAGATTCATTGAGAAATCATTGAAGAAGAAGGAGTATGATATTAGTCAGGGATGGATTTACTGGGGGGGTGCAGGGGGTGCGCACCCCTCCTATGCTTGGCCAAGGGGGGTGCAGGAGGGGTGCAAATTCCATATTAAATCTGAATTTTGGATTTGACAGAACATATATCAAACAAAAATCAAACATCTGGCCATTGATAGGGCTTTTTGACCATCTAGGCAATCGCATTTTTCAAACATTTTCTGACAAGATGACCCCCTTGACCCTGCTTCGGATGCCGACCACACCCTGCTTCATGATCAGCACCCGCCTAGCACCCCCCCCCCACACACTATCAGATCATGCTGAGTCCACCCTGATATCAGCATGACAATAATATCACAATTTAAGTCAACTTACTGGTCCAAAAATGACGATGCTGTCAATCTGTTTTCCAGTGCTATATAATCAGGATCAATCAGAGCTGGTCCATGGGGAGCTAAAGAAACAACATGGATGACTTTAACCTCCAATATTAAATATATCATATAAGTACTATCCATATAGGTAGTTTTAAATATGGCTAAAAAGTAAGCAAAGATCAAAGTATAGAGTTCTTGAACCTACTGATCCATAGCAAAAATTTACTTAGAACGAAATAAGATAGAGTTCATTATTCCATATAATAAAACAAAGGTAACTACGCATTAGAATTATGTATAAGAGCTATTCACTCGTGTAGATCATTCTAATGCTTAGTTACCTTTGTTCTATTCAATGTTTTCGCAAACTAGAACAATAGTAACTAGGCATGTGAGTTATGCAAAGTTGTGAGTTATCCAAAGTTGCGAATTGGCCAAATTTGCCATCATTACATCTTCTTGTACAAAAATGATATGGACATGCCCAGACATTAATCGTACAACAACAAACCTTCATAGGTCCCAACAAACTCCACTCTCATGGCAATACGAGTATTCCAAGATTGAAAATGAAGACGAACAATTCTAGCAACAATAGCCGGCAGCAATGTATTACGTACGATAGTATCTGTATCATAGTTCGCTTGAAAAACCTGAAAAGAAACAAACATACACTTTAGTCTTGAAGGTTCCAGTGTATATGTAATGATGAACGGTATATACTACTTATACTTGAGGGATTACAGGATAAAACTACCTGAAAAATACAACAAGAACTTCGACGTTACTAGCGAATGCACTTTGTCTTGTCTCTGTAGTCTCTGTAGCCAAACGTCCACGCTACTAACTTCCAGACGAAGGGCCTTCGCTTAAAACGTCGAAGTTCTTGCATATTTCAAAGCTTACTAATTACGCATATGCTGTACTTCATTACTTTTTTCGAAAACTAATGCAAAATTAAACTAACATATTATCTATTGATGGTTTTCATGTGACGTCTAAGCGGTCATAATGGTGGACAACTTCAAAGTTCCGATGTTTATCAGAGCAAATAATTTATGGATATTTCTTTGCTTTAAGGTATTTTTCATCAGCAAGGGCAGAGGTGAAAACCACCAAATCATTATTTTACCTTGGTTTGTCCATTTTGTTGATAAAACCGCGAATCGATTCGATGAGGATGATAGCCGTACGAAACAGTATATTCCTTAACCCAATGGTTTCTATTAGGAAACGCCGTTCGCCCCTGCGTGTCTATTTCAATAAGCTTTACAACCATTTCGAAGTCCACTTGAAACCATTGTTCTGTGTTTTCGTGTTTTGCAAGCCAGGCACCAAAAAAACCATCACCGTTTTTGCTATTTAATCTTCCATAGTCTGGAAGATACCGTTCGTGGTAAACAGAGGACGCTGATATCTGATGTACACTGATAACTCTCTCTTCCATACCGAGTGGTCTTGCAGTTTGACAAGATTCTAGAAGCAAATCACATCATACACTAATTATCATGTTCCACTACTTAATAGGAAGCTCACTGGAAATGTTTTCAAAATCAATTAGTATGGAAATTATACTAATTCCATTGTAAATTATACTAATTCCATTGGAAATTATACTAATTCCATTGTAAATTATACTAATTCCATTGTAAATTATACTAATTCCATTGTAAATTATACTAATTCCATTGTAAATTATACTAATTCCATTGTAAATTATACTAATTCCATTGTAATTTATACTAATTCCATTGTAAATGATACTAATTCCATTGTAAATGATACTAATTCCATTGTAAATGATACTAATTCCATTGTAAATTATACTAATTCCATTGTAAATTATACTAATTCCATTGTAAATTATACTAATTCCATTGTAAATTATACTAATTCCATTGTAAATTATACTAAGTCCATTGGAAATTATACTAATTCCATTGTAAATTATACTAATTCCATTGTAAATTATACTAATTCCATTGTAAATTATACTAATTCCATTGTAAATTATACTAATTCCATTGTAAATTATACTAATTCCATTGTAAATTATACTAATTCCATTGTAAATTATACTAATTCCATTGGAAATTATACTAAGTCCATTGGAAATTATACTAATTCCATTGTAAATTATACTAATTCCATTGTAAATGATACTAATTCCATTGTAAATGATACTAATTCCATTGGAAATTATACTAATTCCATTGTAAATTATACTAATTCCATTGTAAATTATACTAATTCCATTGTAAATTATACTAATTCCATTGGAAATTATACTAAGTCCATTGGAAATTATACTAATTCCATTGTAAATTATACTAATTCCATTGTAAATTATACTAATTCCATTGTAAATGATACTAATTCCATTGTAAATTATACTAATTCCATTGTAAATGATACTAATTCCATTGGAAATGATACTAATTCCATTGTAAATTATACTAATTCCATTGGAAATTATACTAATTCCATTGTAAATTATACTAATTCCATTGTAAATTATACTAATTCCATTGTAAATTATACTAAGTCCATTGGAAATTATACTAATTCCATTATACTAAGTCCATTGTAAATTATACTAATTCCATTGTAAATTATACTAATTCCATTGTAAATTATACTAATTCCATTGGAAATTATACTAAGTCCATTGGAAATTATACTAATTCCATTGTAAATTATACTAATTCCATTGTAAATTATACTAATTCCATTGTAAATTATACTAATTCCATTGTAAATTATACTAATTCCATTGTAAATTATACTAATTCCATTGTAAATTATACTAAGTCCATTGGAAATTATACTAATTCCATTTGAAATTATACTAAGTCCATTGGAAATTATACTAAGTCCATTGGAAATTATACTAATTCCATTGGAAATTATACTAATTCCATTGGAAATTATACTAATTCCATTGGAAATTATACTAATTCCATTGGAAATTATACTAATTCCATTGGAAATTACCATTTTCATACTACGGAAACACCATGGATATACTATGAATATAATATGGCAAAATTATGTAAATAGTAATTTCCAGTACAAGTTGTAGCCAACCTGAAGGTTCGTTATGCCTCTGCGAGAGCTATGATTGGCTTAAAAATATTACGTCACTGAAATGGCATCCTCCGTGTGTCTGTCCTCTAATAGATCTTTGGCTCTCGACAACGAAAAGGCAAAAAGAACTCAGATAAAACGGCAGATACTGTAGTAGTTTGTCTTGCCATATGATCTGTCGGTTGCCTCGTTTTTACACAGAAGAAATTATCAGATAAAACTATCCAAATACAATACCTCTAAATCCTATGTAATGTCCTTCAAACTCAACCCGCAATCCAATTTGCTTGTTCTTCTTTTTTGGATAAATACGAAGAAATCGAGACACGATGGCTGGAGAGACGGCTTGACTATTCACGCTCGAAATGTCCCAGTTGCCAATGAATACCTATAGTTGAGAAGATACAAGTGAATACAAGGGGTTAACAAGCGCAATCCACAACTAGGCAAGGAAAAAGTGGCAAATTGACCAAAGCAGGTTACCGGAGACAAGGCACGAAAGCCCCTTAGGCCCCTTTCGAATGCTGCTCCATGCGTGCGCCGGCTTTAGTTGACGAGTTAGGTGCGGCTGAAGAGCGACCTATGTTTTAGTTTACTGCAGCAGATTTATTTAGAGCGACAGATGAGTTATTCGAGAGACATTGATTCTTACGTCGTTCCGCTCTCGTGCCGAACCCATTCAACATTTTTAACTTATTAGAGAGGAACACTCGGTTCTGACTTACGATTGTGGGTAGTATCATTTTGTTTAGCAACTTTCATCGATGTTTGTATGTTATCTCGCAATTACCGTACATATTCTTTCGCAGTAGAGCATTGTCTATCGCCACAGATTGAAAAGTATGATTAAATATGCAGACGAGAGTGAAACAAAATTACGCTAACTATTGATATTTAAAATGATAGCATAACATTCTTTAAAGTTCTTTTTCCACATCATATACTACACAAACCTCCTACGTCATATTGCACAATGAGTTATCGTACAATTTGAATATCTTTTCCATTTTTGGGCAGGGTTTCCCGGAGAAAGAGTGATTTGTAAATTTTGCCAGATGCTACGCAACGAACAAAGTTTTAAGTGACTTAAATAAATATCTCTCCAAATATTAATGATCATTTAATTAGAAACCTTTATGCAACATGACGTTGAAGATTGTGTCATTTACATATCAAACCAACCTCAATATCTCGAAAAATGAAAAGAGATATGGAAAAACGTTTAAGAATGTTTCACTATCATTTTAAAAGTTTTTTTAAATAGAAATTACAATAACGTAAAATTCGTTTCATATGTATGGTTTTTAACACTAACAGTTTACCTTTGTTTTTCCATTACGCTGGTAGAACTTAAAATAGTCACCATCATTTCCAAAAGCTACTTCATACGTAACTACCCATTGTTGATCACCCACCCATGGACGTCCTTGAGTTTTAATGTTAGTCACTTTAGTCAACCTTAGAAAATCAACTTGCAGCCATTGGTTTTCTGAATTATAGTTTGGAATCCAGCAACCGGGGGGGTATAATAACCAGGGTGAGCGATAATTTATGACGGAATGGTCGATTACTGTGGAATAATGAAGTTGCCAATCCTGAATAAACCGGCTCTGCATACCAAGTGGTCGCGGTATCGAATTTTCTAGGAGAAAAAAAGGAAACACCACTCATCTCAAGAATAGGACAGAATAGAGCTTCTTATAAGCCATTTTTGAAGTAAGGAAGTCAGTAAAAACGCGTATAAACGGACCACAATAAGGCACGGCCCTTACTAGACTTCTAAAGAGAACAGTTTAGAACTGATAGAGCTTTCCAGTATAAATAAAGTCAGTTTAGTTTAGGTTTCTTCCTGAAGTATCATCGGACCAACAAGGGACTTACTTAATTAGACTTCTAAAGAGAACAGTTTAGAACTGATAGAGCTTTCCAGTATAAATAAAGTTAGTTTAGTTTAGGTTTCTTCTGTAGTATCATCGGACCAACAAGGGACTTACTTAATTAGACTTCTAGAGAGAACAGTTTAGAACTGATAGAGCTTTCCAGTATAAATAAAGTTAGTTTAGGTTAGGTTTCTTCTGTAGTATCATCGGACCAACAAGGGACTTACTTAATTAGACTTCTAGAGAGAACAGTTTAGCATTGATAGAGCTAAATAGAGTTAGTTTAGTTTACGTTTCCTCTTTTAGTAACACTGGACTAATAAGGGATTATCCTTCCTGGTTATCTAGGAACAACCACAGACTGTGTTTAGCGACGTGTAATTGAAGTGGTTCCCAGAGTCAGCTCATTTGTTCTTATTTCTATATCTCAAATGCATGAATAATTATTTAACCGTCAACAAAGGAAATCAGTACTGTGGCTTTAACTTGCGCGGCTGGCGATTTAAGGGGTTGGGTCGAGGCGCGGACAGGCAAAAATTATATCCGGTAAAGTCATTGTCAGTTTGATATATTTCTTTGAAAAAGCAATTGTCACTGGTTAAGTGTGTTAAATTGTATTCTAATCATTACACTTGAGTGTTTATACTGTCTGACAATTGGATTGTCAAAGTCTTTGTACTTGATAAAATGAAGTGTTCAATTTTGAATGCACTAAAAAAGGCGTCGGCATAAATACCTCGATAATAGCCAATAAATTCCACTCTAAGGCCAGTCTTTTGTTCCCATGAAATGGGAAGTATTCGAATCAACTTGGCGACGATGACTGGTAACAGAGTTTGACTGACTGTTGAATGTTGATCAGTATTACCAACGAAAGTCTACATCGAGTTTGAAGGAAAAGAAGGTTTCAGTTATAGTTTCAGCACGTACAACCATACAGATACTTGTAGGGAGAACAGTTTAGAACCAATATAGAGCTTAGTTTAGGTTTCCTCCAGTGGTAACACTGGAACAACGAGAGTTGCCTCTTATTGGATCTCTAGGAAGAAGAGTTTAGAACTGACAGGGTTATCCAGTATAGATTTCTTCCTTTAGTAACACCGGACAAATTACGAATGGGGAGAACAATGTAGAACTGATAGAGATATTCAGTCTAAATATAAAGTTAATACAGTTTACAGTATCACTATTGATAAAGCACACGACAAAGCTACCTTTTTTACACCATTTTCCATGTACGGATAAAAGAATTGTGAGTGGCTGCCATGAGATATCTGATATTCCTTGACCCAATATGGTTCAGTTGCACTCCCTTGAGTTTGGATTTCAAGCACAACACTTTTGAGCAAAAGGTTAACCTCAAAAAGAAAAGGTGATTGGTTGATTATAACAATAAAAAACAATAAAACTTTAGAAGTCGACTAAACAGTAAGATCTTTGAGTAAGATTTTTAATAGACAGATTCCAACCAGATTTTTGCTTGTAACAACATTTGACATGTCGTAGATCTGTATATTAGTGCGTCTATGTCAATTCTATAGGATTATATAATTTGATGTAGTAATTCCGTTGAGCACATTGCATGGGACTTTTTGTGTCTTTCGTGTTTTAAATAGTCCGTTTGGGTCTTCTATTAATGTATTTTAACTAGTTTTTGTCGGTATTTAGTGTTGATTGTGGTTTACTGTAGATCTATTTAGAGCAGAATTCTCAATACTGTAAAATTGTTGAGCTAAATTAACTAACCAATGCCTCGGTAACCTTACCTCAAACCAGGAATCATCTGGCGTGGTAGCTGCCCAACCATTAACGTTTAAGTTCAACCTCGCGTGTTTAGGCTCCCAGCCAGCATCACTTGATGAAGCAGACAGTTGAGCATCAAGTATCTTGCCATTGGTCATACCCAACGCCTGGGGAGGTCTGGAACCTACAAAAATGTTTCACAACAAATTCAGAAACAATTTGTTTCACAGCAGCAATAATTGTATCGCAAACATTGTTTTCTTAGCTTTCAACCTTCCACCTTTAAGTCTGGGCAATCCACAGGCAGTATTTGTTGTAATTGAGTAATTTACAAAGAAACCATTTCTCTACTGGTTGGCCCACCGTTGGGAAACATGGTGTAATATGGAATAATATTCGTTCAGTGTTACTAAAGGAGAAAATCAAAGTATCCAGGGAAAACAAGCGGTGTTTGGTAGAGTCAAACTGGAAGCACTCTTCTCACATGTGACGGTAAAATTATAATCAGACAACTGGATATTGCAGGAATTGAACCCGCACCAAATGCAGGCTTGTCAACAAAGGTCGCGGTGCCGAAATATAATGCGGTAGGTTATATTATTGTACCTTGAAGTCCATTTTGACAGCCAATTAACTCCAGGCGCATCGAACAATGACTGAACCATGTGACTGGATGGATACGAACCCATCTGGCCACAACTGCCGGCCACAGAGTTTGACGAACAATCGTATTACGGTCAAAGTTTGCGGTAAATATCTAAATAAATAAATAACAAATGAACTGTGATATAGAAGCATACGTGAACTTGATATCATTAATCATAGTAGCTAATGAGGTAATTAGCCAACTATGTTGCTTCATTTAGGTCATATGATGATATGGCCTAGTGTATTATATCACGTCGTGGGACTGCATGAAGTTTGGATGAAGTCCTAGGTTTGGATGAAGTTTGCTCAAGTCTTAGGAGTGGATGAAGTTTGATCAAGTTCTAGGACTGGATGAAGTTTGATCAAGTCCTGATTATGTTTTTAGTACTGGACAGTATTAAGTAAGATATGTGGCAGCCATATTGTGACCTTAACAGTTATTCAGACTTAAGTTTTGAGAAGGAACGGAGATCACAGACGATCAATTTCTATCTAGACAATATCTTTCCTTTCCCAGCAAAAACCAGAAACTGTAATAACCTCATTTAACATGTCAGCTACACCACAGTAAAATTGTGGTGTTAACTCCATTTACACAACCCTACCTTTTTCTGGCCATTCTCCATATAAAACTGAAAATCCTTTCCATCGACTTTGCTGGACACAGAAAAACTTGTCACCCACTGGTCATGATCATAGCGACCTTGGGTTAAAACGCCAGTCACAGTAACTATCCACAACAAATCTACTTCGATCCACGGTTCAGTTTCAGTATTGAGTGTCGCCCACGCTGGCTTACGTGCTGGGTTATTGGAACCTCGAAAGTTTAGCCGAGCATTTTGAGGACCGTGGGTGTTATCATGGGCTGAAGATGCATTAAATTGTGAATCATGAATCTTGAAAGTTTCCAAACCAAACAATTGTGGAGCTGTGCATTCTAGAAGAGTAAAGATAATACATAATTTTAAACTTAAGTCTTAAGTATAAGCAAGCAAACAAGCAAGCAAGCAAGCAAGCAAGCAAGCAAGCAAGCAAGCAAGCAAGCAAGCAAGCAAGCAAGCAAGCAAGCAAGCAAGCAAGCAAGCAAGCAAGCAAGCAAGCAAGCAAGCAAGCAAGCAAGCAAGCAAGCAAGCAAGCAAGCAAGCAAGCAAGCAAGCACGCACGCACGCACGCACGCACGCACGCACGCACGCACGCACGCACGCACGCACGCACGCACGCACGCAAGTAAATAAGCTCATTGAAACCTTCAAAAGCTTGTTACAAACATTTACATTTCACATCAGAATAGACTCTTCGACTATTTCCATCTGCAACTGTTCATCCTTAGAAAGATGGTGCTAAAAAATGCTCACTATAATACTAACCCTGTTCGTCTCCATGTACAGAAACCTCACAAAGATGGAAGAAATCTTTCACCCAAGATACTATAGTGACAAAACGTCCACGTATAGGGTTTGTACAAAATACCGTACGAGTTTCAGGGCTCCCGAAACCTAGGATATGTCCCACACAATTTTCGTAATTCTCGTCGTCTGCTGTTTCAGCCAAACCAATTCTTATATCAAAGTCTGCAACTCTATGTGCGAGATTAGGAACATTCACACTGGTTAATGTAACTGCGTTAACTGTGATTATTTTTCCCAAATCGACGCTCCAAAACGATGGAAATGGAGTGGGGTTTGTATGCATGCATGATCCATCATAAAACATCGTATTACGATCACCATCCAGCGCTAACATCGGCGGATACTGATCGCCGTTTGCCACTTTGTGTACACTCGATTGCCCACCAGTTTGCCGCAATGCATAATTCACTGAAACAAGAAAAATGTTTATCAATTAAGATAACTACAGCTTTAAGGTAAAGCCTGGTTCACACGAGTGAGATAAGCACAAGCATAAGGAAAGACAAAAGGTAAAACAAAGGGATGCAGTGAAGTGTGCAACATAAACGTCGACATATTAGGGACCGGTCATTATTTATAGAAGGGGGGGGAGGAGAATTTTCTATTTTGTAATTTTTTACAATTGATGGCCCCCCCCTTCATATTAGAAAATTTCTTGTTGACCCCCCCTCTTTTTCATAGATAATTTCTCCTATTCATAAATACTTGCCGATGGAGATATATTCCCAGACACTAAATATACATGGGATTAATCGATAAGATATCAAAGTGAACCAACTCAAATATAACAGCAAAATGACATTGCCTTGATATGTATATTAAATCAAGGACGCCAAATGCCATCATTGGGACTGGGACGATAACAATGTAAACACAGAATATAAATTAAACAAAGTTGGCCCCGCCCCAAAACGACTGTAACCCACCTTTAAATTGTTCCTTTAAAATAAAAGAGTAATGCAAAATTCAGATTTCCATTTGTTCTTGACAGTTGTTATAACCATGTCGAATTAGTGGATTAAATCCACTATACAGGCCATTTTAATTCACTGACCATAACTTAGTTGCAATATTTACCACAATAAATGCTAATATGGAAACCAGCTTTAGTGTAATCAAATTACTTCAATTTTTTTAATTTAATCGCATCCCAAATTTTGACCCCCCCTTTTTCAATTACCCTTAAAAAATCAATATTAGCTATTTATTTATACCTATGGCCCCCCCCTATTTTTGCCCAGCCCCCCCCATCCATAAATAATGACCGGTCCCTAAGCACAAGCATAGTACAATACAGTACAAGCCTCTAAACATAAGCTATGCCGGAACAAAAGACATTTCAAACCAAAATTCTTGCCCTAGAGGGAAAGTTTTCTTTTGTACAGTATTTCTGCTTATGCTTATCTCACTGGTATGAATCGGGCTTAAGGTCTGTTGATCATGATAAGCTGCGGGTCGGCTTTAGGATCAAACTACCTTAAAATTCAACAAGAACTTCGACGTTTTGAGCGAATGCCCTTCGTCTGGAAGTCAGTTCGCTACCAACCTCCAGACGAAAAGCCTTGGCTCGAAACGTCGAAGTTCTTGTTCAATTTTAAGGTAGTTTGATCCTAAAGACCCGCAGCTTATCATGTATAGACACTACCTACACTGGCACCACACGTGTGTTAATCATCCCTCTCCATTGCAGGTGAAAGTAGAATTTTGAAACGTGACCAAGTCTAAAGGCTCTTTCCACTCGTCGCAAAAACCAACTCGCAAGCTCGCTGCGAGTACTTTCATCCAATCACAATGCTCGACTGTTTATTTTAATTACATGCGAGAACTCGCAGCGAGTTTGCGAGTTGGTTTTGCGATGAGTGGAAAAGAGCCTCAAGCTAGGCTTACTAGGGCTCCTCTCGCTGCCTCAATACGACCCATGTCTGATCATGCAATGTTGAATGAAGCATATCGTGAAACATGCCATAACATCGTTGGCAAATGCAAGGGATGCTAATCGTCTTTCTTTGCAGCTAAGAGCTGAATTGCGAAGGACTCAACTCAAACAAGATCGTATCAATCAAGATCAAGATCGTACCCGCAGGAAACAAAATAAGGCAATATTTATGTATAAAATAAGAAATAATTACTTTACTGAGTCCATAACCAGCATGTTTAGCGCAAGCAACAACGTAATTATAACCTCCGAAGTAATGAAATAGGTTTTGATCTACCAAAACCAAATACAAATTTTGCTAAAAAAGCATAAGCTATTCACGCGGAATGCTATGGAATGATTTACCAAAATGCGCAAAAGAAAGCGACATTTCAAAGGGGATTAGTAGATTTTCTTTGTAAATAGGACTATAACTATTAGGATAATTTAGATTTATGTTTGTAATGTAATTTATGTAGTTTTGTAATGTGTTGCATGCAAACGGCCCCTTGTAAATCAGACGCTTATGCACTGAAGGGTTTCACCGTTTTAAAATAAATAAATAAATAAATCTTACTAGGGCGCCTCTGGCTGCCATCATAGACCTATATCTGATTACAGAGCACAGCTAAGGTAAAAGAGTTATTTTTAGTGAAACACTGTGGAAACCAGAAGCACATAACATGTTATGTTATGTTATGTTATGTTATGTTATGTTATGTTATGTTATGTTATGTTATGTTATGTTATGTTATGTTATGTTATGTTATGTTATGTTATGTTATGTTATGTTATGTTATGTTATGTTATGTTATGTTATGTTATGTTATGTTATGTTATGTTATGTTATGTTATGTTATGTTATGTTATGTTATGTTATGTTATGTTATGTTATGGTATGGTATGGTATGGTATGGTATGGTATGGTATGGTATGGTATGGTATGGTATGGTATGGTATGGTATGGTATGGTAAACTTTATTTCAACAGGGTAGCCCATTCAGCTCAAGGCTGGTATCCATAGGGGCCCTCCGGCCCTGCAAGGTATTAAATGTAATAGCCCATTTTGATTCAGTCTTTGATTCAGTTAACATACCTTCCTTTTCATAATAATCAAATTTCCTTCCATGTACTTCCACTTCACACAAGGAAAGTATCCCATCCGGTTTGAGAAGCTGGATTTCTACGATATTACTCTTTCTGGGCATGTAACACGTCACTGTTATGCTTTCTCCGGTATTAGGGAAAAAACCATCAGCACACTTCCACACCTGTGTACCACCAAGGCCAACTAGTTTGCCATAAACATGATAGAAATCCGAATTCGACCAGTATTGGTCAGCTCTGCGGGTTGTTATTGTTACAGAGGTCAAATATATATCTTCCTCAAGGTTAACCTGAAATAAGATGTGTGGATTGTAGCACAATGGTTAGTTCATGTCCTATGCGTATTTTCTAGGTACATAGCAGTATAGAGTGAACGCCTCTGACTTGTGTTCCTGTGTTAACACTGGACCAACAAGGGAAGGCTCTTACTGGGCCTCTAGGAAGAACAGTTTAGAACTGATAGAGCTATCCAGTGTAAATAAAGTTAGTTTAGTTTAGGACCTCTAGGAAGAACTGTTTAGAACTGATAGAGCATCCAGTGTAAATAAAGTTCAGTTTGATCACATAAAAACGTTAAAACTCAATACCTTCCAAACTAAAACGTCCGCGGGATCTGTTTCAGAACAACTCAAGTTACCAAAGTACGGATTAGTGTTGCCATCCACCGCACGTGATGCAAATGCATCACCTTTAGTACTCGTCTGCTCTGCTTGTTTCAACAGCGCAAAATTTTCTAAACAAAGATTATATATTGTTTGACCCATCAATGGACCACACTCTCCCCTTAGCGAGTAAAATCGTCTGGCGTTTGAAAGAGTAAGATGACAAATTAGGGCGTATGTTTAGTTTAGTTAAGTTTACTTTATTGTGTTTACCACTCTGAGGTGGACGGAAAATCTTAACAGGTTTTACAACCAAATTGACAAAGGTCTCCGAGTGTTAAGGCAGATTTCCAGTCCTCGCACGAAGCTCCTCGCAGCTCGCTGCGAGTACTCGCACGAATGTCATTACGTTGCCACCACACGCCGTTTTATGATTGGCTTATTATTGCGAGCTCTCGCAGCGAGTAAAAAATAGTTCAAAATTTTGAACTATTTCCCGCGAGCGGCAAAACACTCGCAGAACATCTGCGAGGAGCTTCGTGCGAGGACTGGAAATCCGCCTTTAGTTAGTTCTGTTAGTTATGGTTCTAAGGGTTAGTTTTTAGAAAGGGAGGAAAACCGGAGTACCCGCTGAGAAAAACCCTCGAAGCACAGGAGAGAACCAACCAATCTCAACTTACATGAGTTTATCAAGCACATGGAAATTACCCAACCTAAGTAAATCCCTGCCCTTCGCCTGCTGTGTAGCAGACAAAATGTATTTAATATCAGTTTCAGAGAACTGCCAACCATGATTCTCGTAAAATATAGTTATTTATTACCATTAAGGCTTGCTCCAAAGCGGTCCTTGCATTTTTCACTATCAACATTTTCAACAGAAGAACAAGAGTGCAGAAAACCCAACAAGAAAATGACTTTGATGACAGTCATTTCTAAAGAATTGAAAAAAGAATATTAGACGATATTATTTTTACTGGACAGCTCTATCAGTTCTAAACTGTGTTCTCTAGAGCCTATAGACAAGTAAGGGCTATCTCCCATTGGTCCAGTGTTACTGCAGGAAACCTAAACTAAACTAACTTTATTCATATCATCATCGTTCCCAGGGCTTCTCGGAATCATACTGGACAGCTCTATCAGTTCTAGACTGTTCTCTCTTGGTGTCCAGTAGTGGCCATCTCTCATCGGTCCAGCGTTACTAGAGGAAGAAATCGAAGTATTTCGAGAAAATCTGCGGTGCTTAATAGAGTCAAACTGGAAGCACTCTTCTCACATGCGACTACGGCGAAATAGTAATCAATCAGCAGGAATGCATTGCAGGAATGGAACCGCGGTTGCAGACGTGAATATATAATCAGAAAAGACTGATTTGCATAAAACGCAGAAGAAAGACCATTACACTACTTCACATCGTCCAAAATGACTTGGCCATGACAGTTGCGACTAAATCAGGCTCTTACTGAACCTCTAGAAAGAACGGTTTAAAACTGATAGAGCTGTGTCAATAGAGTTAGTTAATAAACGTAAACAATGTACTATCTAATGAAATAATGCATTTTTTACTAATTAATGCAAATATAACTGTACACAACAACGCAGAAACAAATAACATGCAAAACATTGCCAACTTTAAAATATCCGTTTACATAGGGTAACATAAGTTACGTTCTATTTAAAGACCAAAGAATGAAAATTCAAACTGTTTTTGTATTTTGTGAGTATTGTACCGACATTAGGCTAAGTTATGCTTGCGTTGTTTGATCGAGCGACTATTGTAGTAGTATGATGTCGCCATAGTGAAATGTAGCGAATTTATAAACTGAAATATTAGCTTAAATTTACCTCACTTGTTTGCCAAATGACACTCAGAACTATTTAACAGCCATCATATAAATAACAATTCCTTCTATTGATATGCGGAAAGTAATTCTAATGTAGATATTTCCCTCTTCAAAAGACTTGTAAGCTGAAGTAGTTTTTCCAGCGCAACTGTAAAACAGGAATAATTAATGCGTTTCTTGCGACCTGCTGCCAGACGAAATATGACTGGTTCGGTGGCTTTTGGCTTTTTTGTTTTTTTTACCGCAAATATGTTTTATGCAGGTACTGAAACAACCTCTAAAGCCAAAACTAATAAATAACATGGAAATAATATTCAATTATAAATCTATATTGAGTACTTTTCCTCGGATTTCTGTCTTCTTTGTTTAGCTTTCGATCTACTTATGTGTCCGGCCTGCAATAATTGTATAATGGCCTACAATAGATACTAGATCATTAATAATATATTATTCTCAGTATATAAAACCTCCTCGTAAGACCTCCTTCAAAGACTAAGAACATTCAAGAAGACGTTTATGAAGTATGTTTAAAAAAACAAACAAAAGTGCTTTGTAAACTCGGGTGCTACGCGCGATCCACGGCCTGACAAAACACGTGAATGCGAGATATATATTCTTCTTTTGAAGAATCCGTAACCTGCGAAACGTCTGGAAACTAATCGTACATAAATTACTAGAGAATACTCAGAGGTCGTCGCCAATGGGGGTGTGACATCCCCCTGAAAAAATGTTGTCGGCAAATGAAGGATTTGTCGGCAAACTAAAAACATCACCATAAGTGAACGGTACGTTAAAGGAGGAGGATGCGTCAAAAATGTGGTCAAATGACGCATATTGTCAGTAAGTAAAGAAATTCCCGTCAAATAAAGATGCGATATGAAAGCTGCGTTATCTGTCCGTCGGCAAACGAAGTATTTTTGGAGAAAATTTAAAATGCGGCATTTTAAATGTGATTAAACAATCTCAACCACTGTTGTGCAACTGTTACAACATGAACCAAATGAATTTTTTCTAAGTATTTTTGTGTTTTAAGATCATCAAAACTCGGTGTTATAAGTATTGAAAAAACAATTTTGCTATTCCTGCGTCTTTTTCAATTGTTCCTTTTTCTCTAAAATAGGCATGTTTAGGGGGGGGATGTTTGATAGTAAATCCGCAGATCGGAATGCAGGAAATGGCATTTCTGGGCTTCAAATTTCAAAATTTTCTCGGGGGAGCATGCCCCCCGGACTCCCCTAGTTATGCGAGGCCCGTTTGCCACGGTCAGATCTTTCCCCTGGCCTGTTATTCCTATTGAATCAAGGCGCTGTCCAACAAAATCCAAAAATTATGTGAAATTGATTTGTCAACTAGGAATGACCACACCAAGAGACCACGCCCTTTTGTCGACAAATGAGATGCTCAAACCCCCCCCTGCTTAGACCTGTTCGCGACGGCCCTGACTGCACGCCTGTTTCGCCAGTAAATGAAGTTAAATTCATGCATAAATTATACATGCACTAATTGCGCATTAATTTCTTATCCAATTTTCGTTCAAATTGAAGCAAAATTTAATGATTTGTCCTTGACTTACGACCACAAATGTTCGTATTAAAACGGTTTTTTTGTTATTGTGCTGACGTCACAGACCGCACACACAAACAAACAAACCGCCCAGGCGAAAACATATATTCCCTATTGAGACAATTTTTGTTTTTGTTCAAATGTGTCAATGTGTGCTCTATAGCATACAATATTTCTATGGTGACGTATCTCAAGTTTAATGACAGGGGCCATTTACAAAGGATGTCCAAGCCGAGGGAGAGGAGGGGGGGTTGGAAAATCAGGACAAACTCGGACATAGGGGGGGAGGGGGGTCTTTAGCAATCTGGACGTCCGGATTTAAAAAAAAGTTGCCATCAATTTGAACTCTCCTTCCATTGTGAAACTGACATTTTGAATACTTCACAATATTATCTCCATTGAAACAAGTTCATACTGTATATGTCATTGCTATTAATGTGAATTATTTTTTCATTGATGAATTCAACAGTGTTGTGAAATAATAAATAGGTTTTTGAATTTAATATTATTAAACCTTCCTTTTCTAGACAAAAGGTTGCCACAATTGCGATAACACAGGTGCTTGTTTCCTTATTAAGTGATTGTTCTTGTAAGAGGAGATTTTTACAAACTTATTGCGTATTACGCGCTCAAAACAGATCGTGAGTTTTTGCAAGACATATAAACGGATGTCCAGAGGGAGGGGGGGGGCTCTAAATTCGGACAATGCCGGACAAGGGGGGAAAGGGGGGTCTGAAAATCTATAATTTTGCCGGACATCCTTTGTGAATGGCCCCACAGGGAATAGTGTATAAATAATTACACTCTAACACGCAAATTCCAAATGAAAATGACTGCATAACAAAATTTGCTCCTTAGAATGAGCTGAATGGCTGCATGTGAAAAGCAGTTGCTTACTTGGGAAAAACACATGACGGGGAATATCATAAAATTAAGATATTTATAAGGACAAAGAATACAACCCAATTGACGTTTTTTTTGCCATATCGTTTCTATCTTTGTCGTCTATTTCCTATTTTACTATCTTTTCACTAATGTATGATCTTAAGAATCCTTAGAAATGTTAGAATATACGCTTCCGCAAACGATATGTCGATATCTGAGTTATAAATGTAGCCGCTAGTCCAGTTATAAACACAGGTCACTGGCCCATCCCGATATCCTTACAATATGACGTCACGCCTTCTAATTAATGGTATATTATATTCCTTTTTAATATTTACATGTCAATGTCAACATAATTTACCCCAAGAGGCCAAGCTGCCAAAACCCCACAGCGTCACCCTGGAGATTTTCAACAGAGCACGATCAATCACACAGATTCAGATTGAAAAATGGCTGTTCTTTTGATTAAGAAATCGAAATTTAAACAAAGTCTCCCGGCCGGATTTGGTTGGAATCAAGCATCGCAACGAATAACTGTTGATCAATCTTATAACCTGGTCACAGATGATAAGGAATTCGCCGGACAGGCAAGAGCATTTCAAGTCAACAATGTCGGCGAAATCGAAGCGATCAAAGACCAAATTTTGAGCAAACCTTTGATAACTGTGTCAAAATGTAGCAAGCAGTATAAAGAGTATCGTGGCGGTCGCGATTCTGAGGGAAATCGAGAAGTAGATTATCATACTATGACAGATGATTTTGTAGTGATTTTGAATACATCACACCCTGAGGTTCGAAGAGTCCTGGACGAGACATTCGAAAAAGCGAAGCAATTAATGTCAGAAAATGCAAAATTTGTGGTGGTGTTCGATCTTGATGATTCAACCAAAACATGGTATGGGCAAGTCGCACATGCAAATAGTGATGGCAAAACAGCACAGTCAGTTGGTGCGGGCTTCTACATAACTCATGGTGCTTCACCGGAGGCCAGCTGTGCACAAGCGTTCTTCGGTTGCGAACAACCAGTGCAGAAAATGCTCTGGTGTGTGTGTTTCCCATGTTGCTTATTAACCGGTGTCCCGTATCATGTGTGTCGAACATGTGTCCAAAATATCAAAGATGAAAAAATTCCTGCCCGATTCCACACTCAGGAGTATAATAATGTCTGCCCTCCGGGGATCAACCTGTTAAGTCTGTTTCAAACCCCACAACAAGTTGTGACGACGGTGGTTACACAGTACCCAGGTCAACAATATCCGGCACAGCAGTATGCCCCGCCCCCCTACGGGCAGCCGGGCAGTCAACCTGAGTATAATCAACCCCCAATGCCAATGCAACAGTACCCACAATATCCCCAGCAAGGCTACCAACAACAAGCACAGTATCCACAACCAACGCCTTATAACGTCCAGAATCCAGCTCAACAACCTCAGTACCCTGCAGCACAACATTAGACTCGGACTATGAAAATATGGCACAAACTGGAGATTTTCTGGGCTATTAACGTTATTTGGTAAAAATAACAGCCTGTTAACAATAACATGAGAAGCATTAGTTGCACGTAATCATTACTTTATGATTGGCATTTTGTTCACCTATAATTGCATAAAAATATGACATTTTTGGCTAGGTTTTAGCCTTGACACAACTTCTTCATGGATAGATCTCAGTCCTAATAGAGGCAATGTTTACACACTGTGATTTGTCAGACTGATTTCAAATGCACTTTAACAATATTTCAAAAATACGTGGCAAACATCTGATGACATCAACAACTGAAATTATTCGTCATTAGAATAACATTCGGCAAAACCTGAAATCTGCCCAACAAATCGCAGCGTGTAAATGTACCTTAACATGCAACTTAGAAACTGGCCATTCCATGTTAATTGCATATAGGGTGACATTTTCATCTAGTAATGATTTTAAAAATGCTATAATTTCACAGTATTATTGTGGCAGTACTTTTTGCAAAACATGTGATTATAATTAAGTATGTACTATATTATTAACATCCATTGCTTGGGACAGGTGTGAATTTTTAAAATAATTAATATGGTATATGTTATATATCATGTGATGTAGTACGATTTAGGATTTAAAATTATAAGTGATACTGTATTAGAAAGTGGCATGCCATATATATTTTTTGTAGCACTTGTAATTTTGGTGTAAATTTTATTTTAGTTGCAGTCAAAAAATAAAAGAGCATAGTTAAATCGTTGTCAGTGATTCTTTTTGTTTGTACAGGGTTACTTGGATGAGGGAGACATTTGACACCAGGTGCCAAGATGTAAGGGGACTTTGGATAACAATAATGCCATCCAGTCATGATCCAGTAATCAAAATGTTCCATTGTCTTTTCATTGCTTTGAAAATCCCACTCTCCATGTCATCCAGTCATTCTTTTGACTTGTCTGACTTGACCTAGTTTAATACATCAATTGATTATTACATTTTGCCCAAACATACAGTAGTTCAAAGTCAACACAAATACTCCAGGATATTAAAGATGGTGGACTGCACGCACTTCTTTGTTAATACTTTCTCTGTTCTGTCTAACTATACAATTCTGCATATGTTGAGTTTGTATCAAGCTTCGCAAAATGCTTCATAGCAATACTCTTAAATAGTGTGACACAGTCGACAACACGTGCTTCTATTTTAGGATATATTTACAAACAAAAACAACCATGCAACGCTTCCTACCTTGAAAACGTTTCCTTGAAACCAGACTGGTAAATATACCACCCATTTTCCTCCGAAATTGATATCATTTTACTTAAATTTTACAGTTTTCAGCTTAACTTGCCGATTTCGTACTTTCTGCAATACTCCAGCATGGGTTTAAATGCCTAAATCCCATACCTCAAAATGACATTTCCGAGAAACCTTAGCCAATAGATCGTTCCGTTCTCTGACTCTGTCGAACAGAAATTATACATTCAGCTACGAATTTTCGCCATTCAGCTCGCTCTTGGGCCAAAACTTTTAATATATTCATAATATACCCAAGAAAAATGGATTGCGTGATCATTTCCCCACCATTGAAATTTGTCCCAATTCACCCAACTTTAGTTTATATTATCCATGTCAAATAGAAGATGCGCACAGCAGTTTTTAAACGGTCTAATCTTAATTAGTATAAACTTAGTAATAGACTATCACTTTTCCTGCGTTCTGATTGGCTACGCTACTCGTAGACTATTAGTGATAGTCTACTAGTAGCAAAATTCAAAACAATGGCGTGAAAATTCACGTTTAAAATTAATATTAATACTTTTGTTTACTTTTGTATTGTGTTCCCTAGTTCTCAATAAATGCTATAGTTTATACTAAAACAATTAGACAACTCGGCCTCGTTGTCTAATTGTTAAGTAGATGTATAAACTGATCTTTAAATGAAGTAGTATATTGAGACTATACCGTACTTGTTCTAACCAAGTTTTTATTATCCTTGTCAAATGAAAAATGTGCAAACCAATTTCTAAAGCAGTTTAATATCCAGTATTTTGCCCTGAGACTATTAATGTGATTATCGTAAATGTATAACCTGGTCTTTATAACAAGCAATATATTGAACTACTATTTAAAACTTGTTCTAGCCCAGTTTTATCGATATATATCATCCTTGCCCAGTGAATTAATGTGCAACACAGTTTTACTGTCCAGTATTGGGTCCTGAGATAAGATTACCAAAGTTGATATGCAGACGAATATTTTTGTGCTTTCTCAAAGTACGAATGTAGTTAAACGACGCTTTATGTTGTTCGTTTTCAAAGTTCAACGTCGAGTATAAAAGTTCAAGTCCTTGGTTCCTAGCATCTTCAACTAAGCGAAGGGACTCAGCTTCTGCATGGGCTTGGATAACAGTTACGTTAGCTGATGCATCTTCATTCACTTCTTGAATTCTGTTTTCGTATGCTTCTTTCTCTCTCTCTGTTATTTTCTTTTCGATCTGAAACAATGAAATAGACGTTTTTGGACGACTTTCTATATTGATGCCTCGAAATGACATCACAATAACTTATGTTGGTTGGTGTAAATTATTGAGTAAAGAATAAGCTAGTTCAGAGTTTCAACTGCGCATCCAAGTGACGCGTTCTGTGTCGGGATAAAATGGCAGTTGAATCATAACATGTAGGGCTGAGACTGGAAGAATTAAGATATGCATATCAAAGTATTCCAGGCCTTAAATACAGCTGTTGAAACACAAACAAAACCATGATACCACAACAACCAGGCACCAACACATTGTAAGCTTTGCAAACAATTACTTACCTGTTCTTTCTGAATAAAGGAAGCTTTCTCTCTGTCCTCTCTCTCTACAACTTGACCAAGCCATTGATCTTTAAGTGTTTCAGTGATATCAAAATCATGTAATTGGAAATATCTCGCATCAACAAAGATTCCTTTATCGTTTATATCACAAGTACCGTACGTCTTACAGCCTTTGCGACACGTATACTTAGAACAATCCTTACGACAGCAAACGCCTCCCAAAGCTTTCTGAACGGCCTCAAATAACGCACGTTCTACTAACTCTCTCGAGTGCCGGAATTGATCTTTCGAGAAGGTTTTTGCGGCATTCTTGATTGCAGTTTTTGCCGTGTTTCGCACGATGGGTTTGTAACCTGTAGAATGGTAAGAAATATATAGGTAGTTCAGACACAAACTAGGCCATCGCTGGTTATTGTAGAATACAGTACCTACACTGGGCCACCACGTTTGAGATATCTTTTTCAGACATTTCAGACACAAACCGCAGCAGTTTATTCAGTGTAGAATACTATAAACACTGGACCCCCACGCTTAAGATATTACCTTTATCAAATCTTCCATGTAATTCAGACAGGTCTTCTTCACGAAGGAAATATTGCATGTGAGCTTTAAGTTGAATAGCTAACTTATCACTTGTGGAAACATCTAACTCAGTTGAGCTAAACTCTATCATATGTGCATCTGCTTGGTAATGTTTGAACGTAAAGTCTGGACCAACAAGATGGCGGCCGCCAGTGTATACTTCATCAGTGTAAACGGTTCCCGTAGATTTTCTCTGTTTGAATGCAATCTATAGAGAAAAACCCGAAGTTGCAGATGTCTTCAACTGTACAGATTACCCAAAAATTGTACGCTTTTCAGATTTATACATCTATTGATATGCGGGCACTTTTGGAGCTATTCCTGGCCAAACCCAGCTTACCCAGGGCAAGGTCTCATAAAATTAAATAATCCCTCAGTTAAGGGAAAAGGCCATCATGGACTTAAATGTTAAGGACTGGACTGGACTTGACCCCAAAGGGGCCCTGAACCAGGGGTTATGGTATAGGAAAGCAATGCGAAGTCAGAAGTCATGGAGTATGGCCATGAATTCATGGATGATACCTTACGTCGCATGAGCCAGCCATGGCGACATTAGTTGCATGAATGATGAATTAGACTGACTTTTTGCCAGAACTATTGCATTCCCATCATTCAACGGGGGATGAGGGACTAGGGACAGCACAATGTTTGCAAATTGTGCAAAGTTGGACTAAAAGTTGATGTTGGCACACACCTGAATGGTTGGTACAGATTTGGGCATCAGTAACCCACTATTAGGGAGCGGTCATTAAGTATGTGTCTTGGAGGGCCGGAGGCCATGCATTCGAGAAAATACTTGGTACCCCTTCAATTATTAAAAAAATAATTTCATACCCCTCCTTGAATTTCTATTTTCAAGAAGGTGTAAATAACTAAATATACAATGGATGCATATTGTTCTGGTGTGACCCATGATATAGTTGCACACTGCTACCTTCTTCTATGCCTAGGGCTATCTGGGCGCATTCCAAGCTAATGGGTTAACAAGAGAAAGTGCCAGATAGTTTTGTCAACCCTTAACTGGCAGTACCCTACTACTGACGAGTAAAATCGTTTGGTGTTGGACAGAGTAAAATACTAAATAGGGCGCGTCTGGGCGCATTGCCAGCTAATGGGTTAATTCTGGCTGCAGTTAGTATATTTATATTAAAATTGTATTCCTTTGAGAATTAAATCTATTTTATGAATATTATAAAAATAGGAACTGCCAAGAGAGAGTGGAGTACTATTAAAGATGCATCCATGCCACTTATACACTCTATACATGTATTTTAGTCTCACGTCCCCCCCCCCCCATCACCCCCTCCCCCCATCACACATACTTAATGACCGCTCCCTTATATAATTATGTCGTCATGATGTATTAACACATTCTAGAGCAATTGACATTTCAAGTACCTTCAGATATATCGCTTCCGCTAACGAATATATCTCGTGCGCTTGAACATGGTTTGCCAACATGCTCTTTGACATTAAATAATTAAATTGCTATCACGGAAATTTTTTTTAACAAGAATTCAAAATGAGTAAAATTTTGTTTGAGAAGTTATATCATACACTCGAAATAACGCCTCGTTTTCAACACACTCGAGACTGCAGACGGTGGTCAATTCTCTACTCTGACTGTTTTCTGTATTTTTCTCTGCCCTTCAAACGGCTTACTTGTCAGTGTAAGCTGCTCTGGAGCTTTGTTGGTTACTCAAAAACTTATATTTAGTAAGTCTAGACTCTATAGTATATAATAGCACTATAGCAATGTGCTATTACTTGACACACTGTGACATTCACAGTTAAAGTTAAGTTCGTTTATATGTCACTGTCTTTTTCGAGTCTTTCCTTGCCCAACTGCGACGCGAACACAACTCTGGTACGCAGGGCCGTTCAGAGAAATTAGGGGGCCCGGGGCAAAAATCAAGTTGGGGGGCCCTTTCCCCATGGGCACAGTTTACTCCCCTTTTTATCTATTGTACCGTGTCTACCGCACAAAGGTGTAGAAAATTTATTTCTCCCTTCTTCATTTTAGCCCCCCCTTTGCCCTCCCCCCTCTGAACGGCCCTGCTGGTACGTGCTTTGCATGTAACCTATTTGGCGCCTCAAGGGCCTTTTTAGGGGGGTATACACGTGTTGCACTTCCAAATTTCAATATTAGTTCTGTCGCATTTTGAAAAGGTTGCCATGTCGCTTTGGCAATTTTGCTATTGTTTTCCACCTTCTTGATGTCGCTGTTGCAGTTTAGACAAAGGTTGTGTCGTATGTCGCTATTCTATTTCCAGTATGTCGCTGTTTCAATGCAATAGAGACCTTACGATGTAGGACGGCAACGCGAACGACGACGGCTAAAACAAACTCCTTCAAATAAATCAATGAAATAAAACTTGTCGTGTATTATCAATCGTATGAATTCACTTCAGTTTGAGGAAGTTGAGATAACGGCCTTTTGGTTTAGAAGATTTCTACTTCAGTACTGAGCCAATTTGCTGAGTACCAATTCTCGCCGCTTGAAATGCAGACGTTGAACACAATACGTAAAAATCTGTAGTTTACCGTTGTAAACAGAGCGAGGATGACGTCTAAAATTCCCGTGGGATTTTAATTATTCATTTCTATTCTAAAATACTATAAATTTCATTGTATTTATAGCCGTCGTCGTCACGTTGCCGTCTTAAAATCGTAAGGTCTCTAATGTCGCCTGTCGGAATACGCTAACAGGTTGTCTACAAAAGAACCACATTTATAACTTTGTATACGCTTAGTAATATCTTTCACCTGATAATACTCGACATCTGAAAAACTGAGCGGTACCAAAATGACAATCAACAGCAGAAAAATAGCCAGAACACCACCAACTAACCAGGTCCACCACGCAGTAGAACCATCCACCTCGCCGTCCGCCATTATTGCACCAGTAAACTTAACTAACCAAGAACTTCTTCGGGCAAAAGACCCACACGAAAATAATACAAATTCCTTTTACGCTCACCACTTAACCACGGGTTATGATTATACTATTATTATTTTCTGTAAACTTACACCATTCACTGACGTTTTTTTGCGAGTTCCTTTTCAAATTTCGATTTCGTAGCGCTGTAAGCAATTTATCACTGCCCAAAGTGCAGTGCCGGTAAAGGCTACCAGATTAGGTTATATAAACGGTGAGGCTATTTTTAAATATAATATTGTGGGTTCAGCTTCAGCGATATTTGTCTACAAGGGTCTTTGTTTTTCGCTTTGACACTGTTCCGTTATCTTTCGCTTCCTAGGCAACCGAAATACCGAATGCGTCAGAATGCGAGACGTTGAAGCTGGTTTCAGCACGGTTAATCGTTGTTTCAGTTTGCTTTCGAGCTAGCAAGGTTCATACAGCTAGGTAAGTAACCAGATCTGCTGTAAGTTTTGTTTTATATGGCTAGGCCTGGAGACTTGTGTGTTGACGACCAACGAATATGATGTCGGCATTTTTAGTGTGACAGCAAGGTCTATATCAACTACACACGTAAAAATCTCCCATCTTGTCAACAAGATGTGTTCGGAACGGACTTGTAGAAAGCTTGTCAACAAGTTGTAACAATGTTGTCATTTTATCAAGTTGCTACAAGGTTGTCACTCACAACTTAACAAGTTGTTGAATTGCAGGACGATAACATGCAAGTCGTTGGGACAACTTGTAACAAGTCTGTTGAGTCAACAACCTTGTAGCAAGTGTCAACAAGCCGTTGACAACTTGTCAACAAGCTGGGAACAATCAGTGCGAACACATCCTGATAACAAGTTGTCGAAACAGCATTGGTACAAGTCTGCTGCAGGTTTGTTACAACTTGTGCGTTTTACGTGTATAAGACCAGCTGAATTTAGTATTTGGCCGAAATAAATCAAGCAATTCATTTCATGGTATAATCGTTCTACCAAACTCAACTGCTTGGTGCTCAAGGAATTCTGCTGTATTGTAAATATGCCAATTTGCATCAAGCCTACCAGAATGCCGGCAACTCATAGGAAAATAGGGGACATAGTCAAGACTTCATTACAGCGGCCTGAATAAATTACCATACATGTAATGCTAGGATGAAAAGCGCGATTAGCTACAGCTATACCGAGTTACATTTTATACCATAATATTGTTTCAAATTGTTTTGTTTCAAGAAATTCTTACTCTTTCATTCAAATCTGGAGATCGAAGGAAGGTTGTTACTCGTACCAGGCAAGTACAACACTGATTCTTGGATTAGTGGGCGGTGCACTCGTGGTTATAGCGATTGGACTCATCTCATCGTCAGGGAACAGGCTCGACTCAACTGAAGGTGAGATATACTAACAGGGATCTGCAGATATTCACTATATGGCGCTTATGGAACTGGAACACGCGAACATAAACGATAGAGCTATCATTAGAACTGATAGAGCTATCATTAGAACTGATAGAGCTATCATTAGAACTGATAGAGCTATCCAAGATAAAGAAAGTTAGTCTAGTTTACCATTTTAATCATGAATGCCTAGCACTTCTTGCTTTACGAGTATAATTGTCTAGCATTAGATACGGTAAAATAACAAAGAAGAGTTGTTCTATAATAAGTTAATAAGAGGAATGAGTAGATCAGTCTGGTTAACCCATTATTCATCAGCTTGCATTGCGGTTTTATAGGGTTAAAATTAGCATCAGACATTATATAAACGCACGTAGAACTGACATATAATTTAACCAGGGCGCTTTAAAACAACCATGTTTTACAGCGCCCTGGTTTAACTTAAATTTGTATCATTCATTATATGGGCAAAGATATATATAGTGATAAGTTCACTCGGTAATATGATGGGAAGAAACGCTCTTCGAGTGAATTATTCCAAACCGCGTAAGCAGAAAATACTGCTTGCCGTGGCTGAGATTCGAACCCGCGATCTTTGAAATGCTAGTTCGATGCTCCACCCACTGAGCTACACGGTCAAGTCCGATAATGGCCTGGGAGTGAACTTATCACAACATTTCATATCATTGTAGAATTGAGTGTAGTTCGATGCTGGATTGATATAAACGAGTATGTTTACGAAATTCAGCATTATAATTAATAAATCCCAGGCTATTATCGGACTTGACCGTGTGGACCAATAAATACTGTCGATCAAATCAGTACACATGTGTTTCTTTGCTGAGAAGGCGGGAGGAGTGGAAGGGGGCGAAGTTAATAGAGTTCTTCCGAAATGAGTTTAAATGCCTAAAACCCATACCTTAAAATGACATTTCCGAGAAATCTTACCCAATAGATGGTTCCATTCTCTGACTCTGCCGAACAGAAATTATATATTGAGCTACGAATTTTCGCCATTCAGCTCGGTCTTGGGCCAAAATTTTTAATATATTCATAATATACCCAAGAAAAATTGATTGCGTGATCATTTCTCCACCATTGAAATTTGTCCCAATTCACCCAACTTTAGTTTATATTATCCATGTCAAATAGAAGATGCGCACAGCAGTTTTTAAACGGTCTAATCTTAAGTAGATGTATATATTAAGACTATACCGTACTTGTTCTAACCAAGTTTTTATTATCCTTGTCAAATAAAAAATGTGCAAACCAATTTCTAAAGCAGTTTAATATCCAGTATTTTGCCCTGAGACTATTAATGTGATTATCGTAAATGTATAACCTGGTCTTTATAATAAGCAATATATTGAACTACTAAACTTGTTCTAGCCCAGTTGTATCGATATCATCCTTGCCTAGTGAATTAATGTACAACCCAGTTTTACTGTCCAGTATTGGGTCCTGAGATAAGATTACCAAAGTTGATATGCAGACGAATATTTTTGTGCTTTCTCAAAGTACGAATGTAGTTAAACGACGCTTTATGTTGTTCGTTTTCAAAGTTCAACGTCGAGTATAAAAGTTCAAGTCCTTGGTTCCTGGCATCTTCAACTAAGCGAAGGGACTCAGCTTCTGCATGGGCTTGGATAACAGTTACGTTAGCTGATGCATCTTCATTCACTTCTTGAATTCTGTTTTCGTATGCTTCTTTCTCTCTCTCTGTTATTTTCTTTTCGATCTGAAACAATGAAATAGACGTTTTTGGACGACTTTCTATATTGATGCCTCGAAATGACATCACAATAACTTATGTTGGTTGGTGTAAATTATTGAATGAAGAATAAACTAGTTCAGAATTTCACTGCGCATCCAAGTGACGCGTTCTGTGTCGGGATAAAATGGCAGTTGAATCATAACATGTAGGGCTGAGACTGGAAGAATTAAGATATGCATATCAAAGTATTCCAGGCCTTAAATACAGCTGTTGAAACACAAACAAAACCATGATACCACAACAACCAGGCACCAACACATTGTAAGCTTTGCAAACAATTACTTACCTGTTCTTTCTGAATAAAGGAAGCTTTCTCTCTGTCCTCTCTCTCTACAACTTGACCAAGCCATTGATCTTTAAGTGTTTCAGTGATATCAAAATCATGTAATTGGAAATATCTCGCGTCAACAAATATTCCTTTATCGTTTATATCACAAGTACTGTACGTCTTACAGCCTTTGCGACACGTATACTTAGAACAATCCTTACGACAGCAAACGCCTCCCAAAGCTTTCTGAACGGCCTCAAATAACGCACGTTCTACTAACTCTCTCGAGTGCCGGAATTGATCTTTCGAGAAGGTTTTTGCGGCATTCTTGATTGCAGTTTTTGCCGTGTTTCGCACGATGGGTTTGTAACCTGTATAATGGTAAGAAATATGTAGGTAGTTCAGACACAAACCACGACAGCTCGCTTATTGTAGAATACTACCTACACTGGGCCACCACGTTTGAGATATCTTTTTTAGGTAGTTCAGACACAAACCACGACAGCTTATTGTAGAATACTACCTACACTGGGCCACCACGTTTGAGATATCTTTTTCAGGTATATAGTTCAGACACAAACCACGACAGCTTATTGTAGAATACTACATACACTGGACCTCCACGCTTAAGATATTACCTTTATCAAATCTTCCATGCAATTCAGACAGGTCTTCTTCACGAAGGAAATATTGCATGTGAGCTTTAAGTTGAATAGATAACTTATCACTTGTGGAAACATCTAACTCAGTTGAGCTAAACTCTACCATATGTGCATCTGCTTGGTAATGTTTGAACTTAAAGTCTGGACCAACAAGATGGCGGCCGCCAGTGTATACTTCATCAGTGTAAACGGTTCCCGTAGATTTTCTCTGTGCGAATGCAATCTATAGAGAAAAGCCCGGAGTTGCAGATGTCTTCAACTGTACAGATTACCTAATAGTATACGCTTTTCAGATTTATACATCTATTGATATGCGGGCACTTTTGGAGCTATTTCTGGCCAAACCCAGCTTACCCAGGGCAAGTTCTCTTTAAATAATCCCTCAGTTAAGGGGAAAGGCCATCATGGACTTAAATGTTAAGGACTGGACTGGACTTGACCCCAAAGGGGCCCTGAACCAGGGGTTATGGTATAGGAAAGCAATGCGAAGTCAGAAGTCATGGAGTATGGCCATGAATTCATGGATGATACCTTACGTCGCATGAGCCCGCCATGGCGACATTATGCCCATCTATGGATGTGCCCACGCCATTTTTACGCCATTTTCACGTCCTCTTTGACGTCGCGTTGTGTTTGCTAAAGCTGCCTATTAGTTGCATGAATGATGAATTAGACTGACTTTTTGCCAGAACTATTGCATTCCCATCATTCTTCGAGGGATGAGGGACTATAGGGACAGCACAAAGTTTGCAAATTGTGCAAAGTTGGACTAAAAGTGGATGTTGGTACGCACCTCAATGGTTTGTACAGATTTGGGCATCAATAATCCACTATTATATAATTATGTCGTCGTGATGTATTGACACATTCTAGAGCACTTGACATTTCAAGTACCTTCATACCGCTTTCTCATTTTGTCATATTTTTCATAACGAATATATCTCGTGCGCTTGAACATGCATGATTTGCCAACGTTCTCTTTGACATTAAATAATTAAGTTGCTATCATGGAATTTTTTTTGACAAGAATTGAAATTGAGTAAAATTTTGTTTGAGAAGTTGTATATTTAAAAAACTCGATCACTGCCTCGTCTTTCAATACACTTTTCCGACCGATAATACGACGAGTAGGTAGAAGACAATGTCAGTGTTTAGTTTAAAAATTGCTCGTCGGTAGTCAGAAAGAGATTATAAATTTCTATTAATTGTTCATGCAGCCTCTAAGAAACATTGTGGAGATATACTGACTTGTACAGTTTAGCCGTTTTCCAGCCGTAACAGATTGTAGATTGTAGTCAATTCTGACTTATTTCTGAGTGCCCTCCACTTGAAGAAGAAGACCTGGGTCTCTGGTTGGATACTCAAAAACTTATATTTATTAAGTCTAGTATATATTTAATAGCACTAATGCACTATAGCAACCATGAATAAATAAATAAATGAAGTATAAAGGTCAAACACTACTTGACACATACGACATAGACATATCAAATAATATATTAAATGCAGCCAGAAGTGAAGTTCGTTTATATGTTACTATCTGTCTCGAGTCTTTCTTTGCCAAACTACGACGCATGCAACCTAGTTGGCGCTACATTTCAGGCTTGGCCAGAGACCTAGGCAGTCTATAAATTAACTACAGTAGGGCCTATAAACTTTGTATATTCTTAGCAATATCTTTCCTTATACAATACCTGATAATACTCGACATCTGAAAAACTGAGCGGTAACAAAATGACCATCAACAGCAGACCAATAGCCAGAACACCACCAACTAACCAGGTCCACCACGAAGAACCGTCCACCATTATTGCACCAGTAAACACGTAACTAACCAAAACTTGCTCGGGCAAAAGACCCAAACAAAAATAATGCAAATTCCTTTTACGCCCCCCACTTAACCACGGGTAATGATTATGCTATTATTATTTTCTGTAAACTTTACTCCATTCGTCAGACTTCTTTTGCGAGTTCCTTTTCAAATTTCGATTCCGTATCGCTCCTCTAAGCAATTCTTGCTTGCTTATCACTGCCCAAAGTGAAGTGTAAAGGCTGAAGTCAATACCAGATTAGGTTATTTAAATGGGGGAAGCAATTTTTCAACGTAATATTTCACTTAAGCCCCCATGGTGAATAATTATAAGAATGGTAAATATTTCCTCATCTTATGTTGCCTCAATATATGCCGCCGGAAAATGCAAGCAAAATTAAACCTATTTTCACTTTTAGAATTTCAATTTCAATATATCTTTGGTGATTAAATATTTAAAGTCCGCAAAGCCGAAGGCATTAATATATTCGAGAATATATAATTTACATCACATGATAGTAAATTTCACTTAACCTATTATTTCGGGATTAATAAAGCACAATAATGAGGCGTAGGTTACAGCGATATATGTCTACACTCTACAAGGGTCTTTGTTTTTCGCTTTGACATTTCCCCTAGCTATATTTCGCTTCCTATTTCAACCGAATGCGTCAGAATCTGAGACATTGAAGCTGGTTTCAGCACGGTTAATCGTGGTTTCAGTTTTCTTTCGAGCTAGCAAGGTTTCATACAGCTAGGTAAGTAACCAGATCTGCTGTAAATTTTGTTTTATATGGCTAGGCCTGTAGACTTGTGTGTTGACGACCAACGAATATTATATGTCGGCATTTTTGGTGTGACAGCAAGGTCTATATCAACTAAGACCTGCTGAATTTAGTATTTGGCCGAAATAAATCAAGCAATTCATTTCATGGTATAATCGATCTACCAAACTCAACTGCTTGGTACTTAAAGAATTCTGCTGTATTGTAAATCTACCAATTTGCATCAAGCCAACCAGAATGCCGGCAACTCATAGGAAAATAGGACATAGCCAAGACTTCATTACAGCGGCCTGAATAAACTACATGTAATGCTAGCATGAAATGCGCGATTAGCTACAGCTATACCGAGTTAAATTTTATAACATAATATTGTTTCAAATTGTTTTGTTTCAAGAAATTCTTACTACCAGGCCTATGACCGTGGGCACGAGTCTTAAAATGGGCATTTTCTGGTTTTTTTCGTCGGTGTTACAAACTGGCATTTCCACAGCCACCCGTACAGAACGTTGTGTCACTTATGATTACGAAGTCTAAGTAAGACATGTCGTTGCTTAATAAACGGGACTACTTAATGCAGGTGACCGCTTACTACAGGTAGCTGTATAGATCACTGAACAATAAACAACACAGGTTGCTGTTCAATACAGATTGCTTAGCATATATTTGATTGTTGACTTTACTTTAGGACTTTGGCGTATTTTAAATAATGGAAACAAGGACAATATTGATTCTTGGATTAGTGGGTGCACTCGTAGTCATTGCGATTGGACTCATCTCATCGTCAGGGAAAAGGCTCGACTCAACTGAAGGTGAGATATTAACAGGGGATCTGCAGGTATTCATTATATGGCGCTTATGGAACTGGACACGCGAATATAAACGATAGAGCTATCATTAGAACTGATCGAGCTACCAAGATAAAGAAAGTTAGTCTAGTTTACCATTCTCCTAGGAAGCAATAGTGTTGTTTAATCATGAATGTCTAGCACTTTTTGCTTTACGAGTATAATTGTCTGGCATTAAGGCGGATTTCCAGTCCTCGCACGAAGCTCCTCGCAGCTCGCTGCGAGTACTCGCACGAATGTCATTCCATTGCCAGCACACGCCGTTTTATGATTGGTTTATTATTGCGAGTACTCCCAGCGAGCTGCGAGGAGCTTCGTGCGAGGACTGGAAGTCCGCCTTTAGATACGGTAAAATAACAAAGAAGAGTTGTCCTATAATAAGTTAAGAAGAGGAATGAGTAGATCAGTCTGGTTAACCCCATTATTCACCAGCTTGCATTGCGGTTTTATAGGATTAAAACGCAGGTAGAACTGACTTTAAAACACCCATGTTTTACAGCGCTCTGGTTAACTTAAATTGGTATCAGTCATTATATGGGCAAAGATATAACTAACCGATATTATATATGATGTTGAATACAGTTGGAATAAGCTATGATCCGAACCAAAGAAAGCTGGGAAGCGAAGCAATGAGAGAAGGTCTTCACTTTGGAGCCCCTGGATTCAAGTTTATCAAATTCTCCAGCGTGTTCGAGTCAATCTCGTACAGCAGCGTGACGTGTTTGAACAAAGATGGTCTGGTCATAGGACTGGATGTAGAATTCCAATATCGAGTTGATGCAAACTACCTCAGGAACGTTGTGCTGGAATTTCGAGATTCGGACAAGTATGAAGACGTAGTGAGGTAATGAACGACATCTGAATGCACTTTGTATTCTAGGATGTATTCTCCAAAGCGAGGGTCTGTGTATTGTGCACACCCTCCCGCCCCCCATATTCACTGTTGTTCGCAGTGTAAAAACGAAGTGTCGACGCGCTGGTCACCCTTTACATCTGACTCAGGCCTGACAATTAACATTTTTCCCTTTCATAACAGATCTATGGGCTTATACGCCATTCACGATGCTTGCAGTGAGTACAATACAAGTCAAACTGTGAACGAACGTACCGAATTCCAGTATCGAATCCAGGAGATCATGGTGAAACGACTCGGAGATGTTCACGCTGTAGTTACTGACCTACAAATGAGTAACATTGCTAGACCTTTGAAATACGAACAAGCGCTGCAAGCTAAAGAAAGTGCGAAAGAAAGCATTATTACGGCCAAACTGGAAAGACCTCGACAGATTGTTGAAGTGGACACCAAACTAAAGAAAGCAAGAACTCAAGCAGAAATCACAATCGCCTTAGCTAAATCTAAAGCAAAGATTACTAATACAAAAGCGAAAGCCGAAGCTGAAGCAATCATGGAAGCATATAGAGCTGAGGCGACTATTTATTCCAGTATTATGAAACAACAGAACTTAACCATCGAGGGATTGTTGTCCTACCTAAGTGTTCGTGTTGTTGACGAGACTGATAATACTGTATATGCTGGTTTAGAAGCACCAGCTAAAACTAAATATACTCATTGACTCTATTGAGCACATACAAGAACTGCCACAAACGATGGAATTTAGTTTGGGAAATAGGGCAAGCGAAAGTTTGTATTTTTCATGGTAAAAATTTAGCCTTTGTACTTTGGTATAATTTACTATATTTATGATTCAACTCGAGAGTTTGTGTCAATATGCAGTTGTCTGATATGAAGAAATGACCCTTACTTTTGAAAATTTTGAAATGTAGAGTCTCGGAAACGCCATTTCGTGCACTTTTGGGGAAGATCTCCGAGTGTCTCACCCCCAACCGCCCCCCCCCACTAGTTACGCCCCTACCCTTACTGAACCTTTAAGAGATGGCCCATACTTCTAGGAACAACAATTTATATAGAACTGATAGAGATACCCAGAAAAAATAAAGTTAGTCATCTTTTATTACAGTAACTTTGAGCAAAATTCTGTCAGAACTGGTATGATAAGAGAGTTTAAACACGGAAGACGACAACATCAGGACGACGGCTATGAAACGAAATTCATCATATAACACAAGAAGATATGAATACTGTAATTCGGACGCAAAATCGCCCGCTTTCATTAAATTTTGTCCATAGGGGAATTCGTACGGTTAGCTGTGCTGAATTCGTCCGGTTTCATGCGTTCCATGAAAGCGCAAGGCAAAATCGGGCACATTAAACGTCGTCTTTCCGTTGGCGTCCTCCATGTTTATATTCCCGATTACCGCAAATCCTCTCTTCAGACCCCCCCCTCTCCAGGACTTATATACTTCAGGCACGTTAGAGGGGGGCGGGGGGAGAGTTTATTGGAGAGAGGAGCTCGAAAGACGAGGGGGTCTTGCCTTGGTCTTAACGTGGACTTCCGGACCAATAAATACTGTAGATCAAATCAGTACACATGTGTTTCTTTGCTCAGAAGGCGGGAGGGGAAGGGGGGAGGAGAAGTTAATAGATTTCTTCCTTTAGAAGGGGGAGGGCTAGTTGGACAGCGGGACTAGTTTAAGAGCGGGGGGGGGGAGGGGGTACTTAAAAGAGGACTTACGGTAATACAGGTTCGGAAAGGCAATAAAAACGACATTTTAAGAATTGTCAAAATACATCAAGTCTTCATTTATTCCTATGCACAGTGCATGTGTTTGTCGCTGCTGCGACTTGTAGCGTTCATAGCTAGGGTCGCGCCCTGGTTCATTCACAATAGTAAAATAGCACTAATTTATACAATGATCTCAGGACATGGACTAAATTACAACATGGTCTTCATTAAGACACTGCATTGAACATTTTAAAATCCAACTGGAATTGAAACTTAACTAACAGCGTCCGATGATTCCAGCTTTCGTGTTTGCTCACGGAGAAATTCAATCCTAGAAAATAGAATCATCAGTAAGACAAAAAATATATGCTGTACAGCAACTTATAAACGTACATCACACATCTTGTCAACACATCTCATCTTGTCAACAAGATGTGTTCGCAACAGACTTGCGTCAACAAGTTTCCACAATGTTTATCAAGTTGCTACAAGGTTCTCACTGGCAACTCGTTCACAAGTTGTTGAATTGCAAGATGATAACAAGTTGTTGGAACAACTTGTATAATAAGTCTGTTGAGTCAACAACCTTGTAGAAAGTTGACAAGTCGGGAACAAGCAGTGCGAATTCATCCTGATAACAAGTTGTTGAAATAGCATTGGTACAAGTCTGCGTTGTTTTCGTGTGTAGAAATGGCCAATATTCTAAGAGTAAACATACCGCTTCGTACCCACACCCATTCTCATCCTAGTCAGATTTTGATGAAAGTTCAAAGGAATTAAGTCAGCTTTTAGTCTGCTGTTGACCACGCATAGATTTGTTGTATCATCCGATGATCTTTGTGCCTGAATGGAAAGGAAAAGTTGATGATGAAAATAACTATCAGTTTAACTAACTATCAGTTTAACTAACTATCAGTTTAACTAACTATCAGTTTAACTAACTATCAGTTTAACTAACTATCAGTTTAACTAACTATCAGTTTAACTAACTATCAGTTTAACTAACTCGCTAAATAAGTATAAGTGGGGGGTGTTCTAATCCTTACTAGCAGCTGAGCTGAATTACGAAGGACGCAGCTCGACTAGATCGGGTCGAAAGCTTATTAAAGGCGTTTCTGGCTGCCACCGTATGACTCATGTCTGACCAGGGAGCACAGCAACGATCGAAGGGTTAGCTTGGGGCTTGTTCAACCCCACCCTGTCAACATTCCCTGTGGGAGGAAACCGGAGTACCCGGAGAAAACCCACGACTTTCGGTAGAGCGTTGACTGACTCTTTCCACATAAGTGTCATGAGTCCCCAGCGAGAATCGAACCCACGATCTCAGAGGTGAAAGGCGTTTGCTCTGACAACACCATCACACCAGCCAACTAACTAGCAAGGTTACAAAACTCAAGATTGCGAGACAACTGTCTTTCGTGGCTTTACCTGTTTCTCCATGGAGTCCGCAGGCCAACCCAAGGTATGCGTAGTAAGTTCACGGCTGAATTGATTCACATATTCTTGAAGGTTAACAGACTGTGGTGGGGGATGCAAGATGAGCTGTTTGATAGAAGCCACAGAGGTTCGCTGCACAGCAGGAGTCATAGATTGATAGGAGCGAGGGTGAAATGGCTGGGGGGAACTCGGGGTAGAATTGGATTGTTTAATGGGTTGGAAATGTGATGGGCCAGGAGATCTTGATGACACAACACCTAAATACAGTAAGTAAATAAATACAGTAAGTAAATAAAAGCAGTGAGTAAATATGGCCGTTAGAAGTTTGTTCAAATTTACACTCTCCATTGAAAATTACACGTTTTACGTGCTGAAACAAGCGGGCGAAATTTCATGTTTAGGCTTTGCATGTTCGTAGCTAGCTCGTTACCGTTAGTACAATCGACTTTTATTGACGACAATATGCGTTACCTTGAGTGGAAGCCATGGGTCGGAGGACAACAGCACTGCCTTGAAATTGAGCCTGAAAAAAAGATTTGGGTAAACTATGTAAACGAGATATACTTACTGTCTGGCAGGTGTTGGTTAGTTCTAGCGAGTTGTACACCAACATGTCGTTTGACAATTTCACCTGGCATTCTATTTTTGACTTGGCAGTTCAAACTTAACAATAACTTTTGGCTGCCATTTCTCAATTATAGCCTGCTTTTGGCCATCGGCAGACCACTATTTCGGGCCCTTAAAACCACAAATTTCACTACAATACCTGTTGTAATAATGTTGCTTGCTGTAAAGGATGTAGTTGACCGTGAAGACCATTGAACGTTGTGCTTTCTTGTAGTTTTGACGAACTCTCCATATTACTTCTGACTGAATTCTTTGGAGAGGTGTCAGTGTGTCTCGCTTGTGCCGCACCCATATTCTGCGCGGGGGAAAATTGAGGGAAAATAGGTGGGGGAGGGGGCGGGGGTGTGCTACTTGAGGTCCTATGAGGCATTGGAAGCAATCTCTGTGTATTTTGCTGTATAGGGGACTGGTTGTGGATGGTAGCTGGGGAGCGATGAATTAACGTGACAGGAGAACGGGTTGTAATAACAGGAGAGGCAGCGACAACAGGAGAACCACTCTGACTGACAGTAATAACTGGAGTGACAGGTGGTGAAACATCTTGCAAGCTTCCGGATGGTGACACTACATTGAAAAAATGTTGTTTAGGAAAAAGTTCATTGTTTGACCCAATGTATAGTGAAAAATATAATAATTCTATAATATACCTTTTGTTTCAGCTTTAGCAAATACTTGATCAGGTCTGAAAGAGATAAACACACATAATTACAACTGCACTCAACAGTTTTGTGAAACATTTGCGAGTGTAGTTTGTGTGAACAACTACATGAAGCATTGTACATAGATTATTTTTTGTTATACTGTATCTGTACGAAGTGTAGTTGTTCAGTGTAGTGTACAAGATGCATGTGTGACTAATGTTGGATGTAAATAGGACCTTGATACTGCAGTTAAGTTGTATCAATCTACCTGAAAAATACAATGTTTCGAGTGAAGGCTCTTTGTCTGGAAGTTAGACGAAGGGCCTTTGCTCAAAACTTTGAAATTCTTATCGTATATTGATCCAACTTAACTACAGCACTGTATCTTTGTAAGCCTCTACCTACGCTGGCACCACACGATCGTAAATAAGACCTACCTATGCATTGTAGTAGAAACTGCAGTAGTATTTGCCGATGTGGTCTTGACAATATGGGAGTTTGAAGATTGATTATTGGCCTGACTGTGATGTGGCTGTGATCTCTTCCCATCTGGAGTGTGTTGTTGTAGCAACCTCTTGTTATCTGAACTGTGCTGTTGAGGTATTCTTTTGATTTCATGTTGTGGCATTCTTTTGATCTCATGTTGTGGCAATCTTTTGTTTTCCTGCACATGTTGTTGGGGTACCCTTTTATTTTCTTCTCTGGCATAAGAAGTATTTTCTCTGTCATATTTGTTTCCAATAACTGCATGTCCTTGGCTGTCTCTCTTGTTTGATAATTCTCGCCCAGAATCTCTTGAACATGATTTCTCTAAACAATGAAAAATTCAAACACTCAGCAAACACAATGCATTGATGATCATTAGAGTTTGCAAATTTGCCTTAAGGATATTAAAGATAAGTTTTTGGAAGTGAAACTACTACGACTTGCTTTCATGTTTTGACCACTGGTTTTGACAAAAACATTGAAGAAAAAAGAGCGCGGATAAGAGATTGTTTTGACTGTCTTTGACAATTATTTCTTAGTTTTAAACTACTACGACTTGCTTTCATGTTTTGACCACTGCTTTTGACAAAAACATTGAAAAATGAGCGTGGATAAGAGATTGTTTTGACTGTCTTCGACACTATTCTTTCTTAGTTTTGATTCCAGATTCTGTTTATCTGAGTGCATGCTGGCACAATGATGCATCACAGAAGAGGTGATATTACCATTCTATGTTAGGACAGTGCTCTATAAGACAATGCAGTGTTTACCTTTGCTTGGGGCTGGTAGGTTTGGATGTAAATTATCATGGGGTTGGTCACTTCTTTCTTTCGCTTCTCGCTTCTTTTTCTCCCGTTCCAGGTGATATTCTCTGAAAATGCAGAATACACAATCAGTTCATATCTATTTCTCTCCTTCACTTTGTGAATAAGCATTTCTAGTGATGCCGTAGTATTCAATATCCAATTGCTTAAACAATTTACCTTTCAAGCCATTCCTTTGGCTTCTCCCACTGGGATTTTTCAGTTTTACAGTTGTAATAATAGGTTTTTCCAGATGAGCTAGTATGCCGAGACCATGGGAAGCTATCCTGTTAACAACGAAATTCAAATGCTTTCTTTTTACACGATTGATGATAATGCAGCACATTGTTGATGTGGTCATGCATTTACAATTTATTTAATATTATTTACTAGTAAAACCTATGCTAAATGTAAATATTAAAAGTGCGTTACAAAACTATTGTATGTATATTCAGGATCTTAGCCTAAAGATGTATATGCTGATCGTCATTGTTTGTGTACATTTTAAAATCCATTGATGAGATCAAGTTGTCTTATCAGTGTTTTAAAGTTAAAATATCGCTCCTCATTTCTGACACTACCAGGCAGTTTGTTCCACAAAATTGCTCCTCTAAATGACATAGAGAAGGTCAATACTTGGAATTAATCTGCCTATATCTTGTTAAATGATGTAACGACAATGCAATCTAATGTGCCCTGTTATTTTACTCTCTTTAACGGCAGGTGATTTTACCCATCAAGTGGAAAGTGTTGGGTACTTCACAAGAAGCAGTCCTCTCTGTTTTCCATCAACTCTAAAAGTTGTTTCGAACATAAATTTGAACTTACATCTGTACTAATGCTATCAACTTTGAGTACTGGATCACTAGTACTGGAACTATGTTGTGATGAAACATTGCGTTCAACTGGGGACGTGCTTGAACCTCGTCTTGACAATTCTTTAGTCTTGCTGTAGCTAGAGGAAGGTCGTTGTGATCGAGGAGACATGTTGCTCTGTCTTGATCTTGGTGAATTGTTGCGACTTCGCGATCCACCATTGACATTGGAAGACCTTTCTGTGCGACCCTCCGACGTGTTGTTTGATTGTTTGCTCGAGTACTTACTTGACTACAATAAACCATAAATTATGGTCAAGCAATACCTTTCTCTCTGTTTTTAAAGTCGGTTTTTGACAGTTAAAACATAATTCATGCTGGCTCGATAATGGACATTCAACCCATTAAGCCACAATATGCCCCAACGCACTATTTTTTGACTTTGTCTAATGGCACACAAATTAACTTGTAGCTGCAAGTAAATAAATCCTTAGAAACAGCATATTTTCACTACTTTCAAGGTGCTTAATTCCTTCAAACAGTGACAGCCACTCAACCTTCTGGCTTGCAATGCCATGTCCAGCAACTTGCCACAAATCTACCTGAAGTAAATGCCTATTTTCAAGCACTTAAACATAGCAACTAATCTGATTAATTGCTAAGTTTGATAGTTCTGTTGATTGCTAAGGCCCGTTTCAGACGCCACTACACTCATGCGCCGAACTTAAATGACGAATTAGGTGCGACAGAAGAGCGACGTATGAATCAATTAGGTACGGCAGAATTTGGAGTGACATAAGTTCGACAGAACCTGTCGCACTATGCGACATTAGAGCAACATTGATTCATATGCCGCTCCACTCATCTGCCGAACCTAAATAAAAATTTACTTATTTTTTTTAATTGTATTTGGAATTTGTCAACATTATATTTTATAATGTAGAATCACTGTCGCTCTTGTGTCGCACCTAATACAATTAAGTTTGGCACATGAGTGGAGCGGCGTCTGAAACGGGCCTAAGTTTGATCGTTCTGTTGTTGCATTTGAGGCTAAATTATTGTTCAACTACATCTGCCTAAACATGAATACTGCTGTATATTGACTGGTTTGAAATAACTGTCTAAAGCTACACACAAATAATTGCTAACTACACACATGATATTCTGTAACTACCATTAATTAGAACCTACCGTTGAGACTTCTGCAAAAGCACAAGAAATTCACCATGCATGAACACTTTTTTCTAACTCTTATCTTAGAATATAAACCCAGCTTAATACTACATTACAAATTGTAAACAAATATATCAAAGACAAAGCATTCTTTTATCCTTATTGTAGGGCATTTTGGAGTGTGTCTAAGCCAGTAATGCTACTAAATGTATACGCATGTAAATCTAGGCATCTCTGTGACACTATTGAGCCCATACACTCCAAAATTGCCAATAAATAAGGACAAAATATGACCCTTGACGTTCTTAAACCTTTATTTGCTATAAATTTTGGTTCATATTTTTTCAAAATGTGTATTAAGCTGGGTTTTAAATTATTCTAGATTACATTGATTTGGTTTACTAAACTGCTATAGTAAATATTAATAATAACTAATAATATTTCGACTTGAGTATTCTTGTGATTCGCTTCTTGAGCTTTCAACCAACCTGATTATATGGGTTTCTTTCATGATACCTAAAAAGAAAACAAGTTATAGCTACACAAAAAACAAGCATTTCAAATGGCATGGCCATGAATTCAAAATGGCCGACACAAACAAACATGTTTTTCGTCCTACTAACCCGTCCGCAAGTCTTAGGTACTTCCTAGTACTCATGAAAGTAGCCTCTATGATCGCATTCAACGTTATTTGTCTCCACAGAGAACATTTAACGTTTAAAAAGGCGATTTTTTAGAGGAAACATTGAACCATAAAGCACTAACTGCTGGTCCTCCATAGCCTAGCGTGTCAGGTGATCAAAGCAGGTTCTAGACTAGGTTTCAGGCTTCGTGTTACACCTACCTTAATTAACGCTCTGGCGAAACTGTTGCTTCGCGAATATGCGAATTATGCAAATTAGTCGCTGGAGCAGAATCCCGGGTACTTTTTATTTTTTAAATTTCGTTATATCTTATAATCTCTTATAAAGTTATAAAGTTTTATTTATAACTCCAAAGACTCTGGCAAAGACTCAACGACGCTCTAGCACTAGACAGTAGATGTTTCGTCTAGAAGTACGGAGGTATGGTCTGTGGGGATTTTTTCTAAATTTTGTTATATCATAACTCTTCGTTTATAATCTAAAGATTCACGTTAATATATAGTAGTTTGTCTTCTAAAAAACCCGTAAGAAAATAACCGGTCTTCTAAAAGCCCGTATTAAAGAGAATAATGGAATAACCGGAGAACGGCCTAGCCTCCTCCGCAGGCATCGCTTGGATCCCCGTGAAACATGTACATGTTTTTTGTTTTTTTTCCAGCGACAAACCAGCGACATATACATTGCCCTCGCCTCTACCCGTATGCAAACGAGCCCTTATTCGTGTGTCAACTAAATAATATATAGAGCAATTTTTTATTAGCTTAAGGTGCGTTTACACGATGTGATTTGTCGGGCCAATTTTAGGTTTTGCTGGAAGATAATGACGAATATTTTCGGTTGATGAAGTCGTCAGATGACGTTTGCAACGTATTTTTCAAATATCATCAACGTGCATCTGAAATCGGCCCGACAATTTTGGCGACAAATCGCAGCGTGTAAACGTACCTTTAGTCTCAGAGACATGCAAAAATATAGGTCATTCATCAGTACTAAACAGGGAATATGTATGCAGAGGTGGATAAAAAATCGAAATCAACCATTTAAGAGATTGTACTAAAAATTATATACGAAAATATATTTGACTAGTCGGCTCAAAATTGGTTGGTTTATAAGAAACTGTATTCCAAATTTCTTGAAATACAACTCAGCATGTGCAATCGATCTAATATGCTCCCACATTTACAAGAGAAAGTAGTTTTAATTACTCGGTTTTTGATGCAGGGTTGAATTGGTTGCTGGGCTTGGCATATGTGCCCATAACTCCATATAAGAAATAATTAAGTTTTAAATAGATTTAAAGCATCGGTTTACTACATTCAATTCTTAGTGAGCACGCCTGGTCATTCTCTATACCCCTTACATTGCCCCAGTGACTAACGCACCATTTTAAAATATGGGTCTCCGTTCACTCCGTCTGCGCTAGCATGGCCCGGCGAATATGCAAATTATGCTAATTACGTAAGATCGGAAGGAAGGGCTCCCATGGTTCCTTGCGCGTACATTTTCGGCCATGACTGTTTTGACTCGGGAGAAACAACATTTCAGACTAAATAGATATCAAATCAAACTAAACTATTGTTCTGGCAAAAACGGCGGAGTTTTGTTATACTTCAACAGTTTATCTTGTACTTAAATTTATTTTATAATCCTACAACGTCTTAAATTGATTGTACAATGGCAAATGGACGGGCGAACTATGAACATTAAATGATATTTTGTCAGGGAGTCTCTGGGAAATATACCGAATTTATATGTCCTTTGATGCCGACTAATTACAGCTTTTGGTTATGAGATTACGTGTCTAAATGGCTGTGCTGTATCGGTGACACAAGCCGCGAAAAGTTTGTGAGAATAAATATTTTTTGTTCTGTCAAATTATCCGTTCGTCGGAAGTATGGTGAATACAGACATGAATCCGACAGACCGTCTTAAAACGTTGGAAAAAATTTTCAGCGACGGCGCCCAAGAGACGACTTTAAGTACAGAAACTTTGCTGGATATATTCCTCGTCTTGTACGATGAGTGTTCAAGCTCATCCCTTCGCCGGGATAAAAATATAGCCGAATTTGTCGAAACGGGTAAGACACTGTTTCTACACAGGGAAGATATTTAATTGACGCTTCGGAATTTTTCTGATGGCATTAGAATTTTATCAATTTTTAAATGGTTCAAATACTAAGTAATTATCTTTCTGTTTTAGTTAAACCCATTGCGAAACGTGTGAAAGAATTACGACTTTCTAGAGATGACTTCGAAATGCTCAATCTTATCGGGAAAGGGGCATTTGGCGAAGTGAGTTTGGGCATATTTTGGTTAATTGATTCTTTCAAAAAATTTCGTAAAAGCCTGTGAAATACCTTGAGACATCGTAAGTTATAAAGGGAATTTTGTACAATTCTAGGTGGCCGTTGTAAAAATGAGAAGTACTGGTCAAGTTTATGCTTTAAAAACTCTCAATAAATGGGAAATGTTGAAACGAGCAGAGGTAGGTTTTACCGGAATAATATATTGACAAGGAAGCGTCCAGTTTGGTCTAAATAATTACAAGAGCTGTCAACAAATTTCTCCTTTTGTTAATTTACAATTGATTTCCCATTATTTCGATGGCACGCCAGCTCTAAGATGCTCTTTTTAAAAATAGGCATGATTTTCTGTAATGGGGCACTTTCAATGAGACACTGTTGATGTACTTTAACTTTATTGTTGTGTGATGTTTACCATTGTTAAAACTCAGCAATTATATGCTTTGTCATATTTGGCAAGCTGGCAGTTCCTATAGACGTATTTCATCACCTCCTTCCAGCTTCTTCTAATTTAAAGTTCTAGAATTTCCATTCTTCCTTCATAATTTGATAATTAAAGACATTTTCGCTCTAATAGTTCCGAACAGGCTATGTTTATACTGTACAATAATAGTTAAAAAATGTCTGGTACTTCAAAAATTTGATAATACTGTGGTTATGTTATTGGGTAACATTTCAGATACAATCATGATTACATGTGAATATACTGTATGTCTTGTACTGAACAATAAATAGTAAATTAATGTTGTGAATCTGTAGTAAATTAATGTTGTGAATCTGCAGTGCCAGTGTAGGCAGTGTCTATACGAAATACTGTGGGTCTTTTGCAGGTCTGAAATATACAATAAGAACTTCGATGTTTCGAGGGAAAGCCCTTCTTTCTGGAAGTTAGTAAATGAATGTTAACATTTCCATTTGTGTGTTGACAGTTATTCAGTTGATCATTTAAGCACGCCTTTATAATGTGGGCATTTGTTATTTTACTCTACATGTATCTAATGCCAGACAATGACATGTTACTTGTCAATTACTTGACTGCTAATTCAGAATTCTCTCACCCAGTTGCGAGCTTCTGTAGACATTGCAGGACAGCAGATGGTGTCCAAGTTCAGAAATGTATGGGGGCCAGAAAACTAAATTAAATCTCTCTCTTTTATTGATTTGCAATCATCATTATTCTCACTCTGATAACTGCAAATTGACCAGCATGCCACAAAGTTTTGTGTCATGAGAATTGCACTTTGAAGCATTAATATTGTCCACTAAGTGAAGACTAATTATTTTAGTTTCATGTAAATATTTTAGCATAGATATATGGGTCATCTGGATAGTGCATTTTTTGGGTATATGATTGAAAAATATCTGGCTGGTTTATATTGCTCATTTACGGTTCAAGCCTTACAGGTTGAATAATTTGAATTAGCTATAAAGTAAGCTAGGGGTGTTCATTATATTTTTATTTTCAAGAGCTTGAAGAATTTTTGTGTTGTGTTTTCATTTTCATAAATGAGTTCGAACAATTAACTTCCATTGATTGATTGTGATGTACCAATCAGATTTACTTGGAACACTTTGAACATTTTACTTTGTGCGAGGACCCATCGGGTGATGCCCTACATTTTGAAACGTTGCTATGTTGCTTGAGACATTTGGACAGAGTTTGTGTTGTTGTTGAAGGCGCTAGACATTGGTGTAAGCTTCCTCTTGTACCTGAGATCTGATGTACAATACACATTCCCCGAGTCTTCCAAGTATATAGATTTCTATTCAATATAATTTAGACTGCATGCTATAAGGAAGAAAGAGATGTGCTGGTTTACGGCGATCATCGATGGATTACAAATTTACACTATGCTTTTCAAGATGACAGTTTTCTGGTATGTATTAAATTATTTATACAGAGGAAGAGCCAACTTGGTTGTATTGTGGTGGATTTGAAAAAGAAGTGAGCAAAATAAACAGCTCTTTTTCTTGCTTTATTTAGTATTTTGTCATGGATTACTACAGCGGCGGTGATCTGTTAACACTTCTAAGTAAATTTGAAGATCATCTGCCAGAGGAAATGGCGAAATTCTACCTTGCCGAAATGATTTTAGCAATCAACTCTTTGCATGAAATGGAATATGTGCACAGGTATTGGAATGATAACTGATACAAAATTTTGAAATATTACCCTTAACCAGCTTCACGCTGATTTGTTGTGTTTAATTGAAATCTTTAAATTATTGTTACACACTAAAGTTTTATGTGAGCATAGGTAATGTTTTAATTTTGAGCATGTCTTCATTCTGCCTAAGTTGCTCTGCTAGTTTGCAGCAACAGCGTCGTATGTGTTCAATGGTGTTGACTAGAAGTGCAGGCTTGGAAATAACTTGCTACAACTAAAACATAACATTCTATGGCTAAAATATCTTATCTTATGTTATAGGGATGTTAAACCTGATAATGTTTTATTGGACGTAACTGGTCATGTAAGACTGGCTGACTTTGGATCATGCTTAAAATTATGCAAGGATGGAACTGTGAGTATAAAATTAATAGTGATGTTATCTGGGTTTAGTAGAAATTTATAATAGTATTTTGTGTTGGGATATCTGTAAGATTTTACATTCTGTATTTCAGTTTGAAATGCATGTAGGCATTGGTACCTATCTGGATTTTTATATATCTTTAGGTTCAGTCAGCTGTTGCAGTTGGTACACCAGATTATATATCACCAGAAATTCTGCAGGTAACTGTTTAGGTTTAAGCAATTTAATACAGTGGAATTGGTATGAAATGATCCAGTATATGTTGTAGAGCATACTGTATGTATGCTGTATGTTGTAGAGCAAATATTTGTATGGTTATGTTGCATTGTTTTCCTAACATCATTTTAGGCCATGGAAGATGGTAAAGGAAAATATGGCAAGGAATGCGATTGGTGGTCGCTCGGTATCTGTATGTATGAAATGTTATTTGGAGAGACACCATTTTACGCAGAGTCCCTGGTTGAAACATATGGGAAAATCATGAATCATAAGGTAGAGTTACATAATGGCATGACAACAGCACAGTCAAACCTCTCTAATACGGACACCTTTCAAAATACAGACACCTCTCTAATATGGACATCTCTCTAATACAGACACTTCTCTAATACAGCCACCTCTCTAATATGGAAACCTCTCTAATGTGGACACCTCTCTAATGTGAACACCTCTCTAATATGGAAACCTCTCTAATACAGAAACCTCTCTAATGTGGACACCTCTCTAATACAGACACCTCTCTAATATGGACACCTCTCTAATACACACCTCTCTAATACAGAAACCTCTCTAATGTGGACACCTCTCTAATACAGACACCTCTCTAATACGACACCTCTCCAATATGGACACCTCTCTAATAAGACACCTCTCTAATATGGACACCTCTCTAATACACACCTCTCTAATATGGACACCTCTCTAATACGACACCTCCCTAATATGGACACCTCTCTAATACGACACCTCTCTAATATGGACACCTCTCTAATACAGACACCTCTCTAATATGGACACCTCTCTATAATACGATACCTCTCTAATATGGATACCTCTCTAATACAGACACCTCTCTAATACGACACCTCTCTAATATGGACACCTCTCTAATGTGGACACCTCTCTAATATGGAAACCTCTCTAATACAGACACCTCTCTAATACGACACCTCTCTAATATGGACACCTCTCTAATACAGTTATTTTGGTTTTAGACATTCTATGACTGGCCTTCACATGTTGAAGTGTCCACAGATGCCAAAGATTTAATTCAAAGGTACAGTCAGTGTTTGCTTTGCACTTTATTGTATTGATAGATAAACTTAACAATATTCTGATTAATGAAATGTTGAGTTTTGTACCACTCATCATACTTTTCAGGACCACAATAAACTTGACTTCACATTTGTATCCTCAGATTGATATGTCGAGCAGCACAAAGGCTTGGCCAGAATGGTATTGCAGATTTTAAAGATCATCCATTTTTCAAAGGAATAGATTGGGAAAATATTGCTGAAAGTAAGTTGGTATTCTTGCATCAATATTTATGTTGTCTTTCCACAAATTTCTTACTGTAGTTCTTAGTAATTGTTCAGCAACAAGTTTCCTTGTTGCCTTCGTAGTGACCCTTGGACAAACGAGGCAACATTATTGCGGACATATTTGTGAAAATGACGATGTGTTCAATTGCTGTAGGTGATCCTCCTTACATGCCAGAAGTGAGCAGTGCAACAGATACATCGAATTTTGATGTTGATATTGAGGCTTCAAAAGCAAATGTAAGTGATTTCTTAAAGTAACTTAAAGTGCCACTGACCCCAAAAATTATTTTTGTATATAAGTAATATTTGTATCATTCTGAGAAGAAATGCAATCCTCATCTTGATCGACTTTTTCACTGTCAAAGTTTCCGGATATGATGTCATTAGATGAATTTTAGCATCAAAAAACAAAGGAAACTAATTTACAATTCACCTAATGACATCATATCCGGTAACTTTGACAGTGAAAAAGTTGATCAAGATGAGGATTTTTACTATAAAGATATATTACATTTCTTCTCAGAATGATACAAATATTACATATATACAAAAATAATTTTGGGGTCAGTGGCACTTTAAGGTAAATTATGCAGGTAGCAATGCTACAAGGAATGTAAAATAGTTCTTAGTCAAATATCAAAATTTCTAAGATTTGATTTATGGGAAGCTTAATTCGAAAATGTTGGAACTACTACATAAAAATGGCGTATCCGTTTTTCATTCTGCTCTTCTGCATTTCTGTACCTGTTTCTTTTGTTTTGCATTAAATGCGGTTTTACCTTTTAACAATGTTCAAATAAGTGAACATTCATCTGGGCCTGTAGCCACTAAATGTCTAGTAATTAGATAATAACGCACAGTTGATTATGGGAATTTGCGCAATTATTCAATAATATGTCAGTATGCGCGCCGTGATATACGGAATTTCGTTGTGTACTTCATAAAGTGTCCCTTAATATGTCGTTATTGGATTCCGCATCTATGATATCTTGATAATCAAAGTTTCAGGAAGTGTTATCATCCTAAGCTTTCATTTTCCACGGGAAACATTTACTCTAAATTACTTTGAACTTGATCGCAAATATGCAGACAAATACCTAAATAGAGAATTGTTTCTATGTGCAGACATCAACTCAACCAAAATCAGTCTCGTCGTTTACTGGTCATCATCTACCTTTTGTTGGATTTACCTTTACCAAGGACAGGTAAACAATCCCATTCATTTTATATGCAAACAAGGCTAATGCATAACTGGCCACTGACTTCCAACAGCACCTGTCTGGCTCCAATATTTTGCCGTTAAACATTTTTACATGAAGAAAAATCTAAATATGCATGTCCATGGTATATGGGGCGCCAAATGTGTTTTTATTATTTAGCTGTTTTATGTAGAGTTTTTTAATGTTTTATTTTATTATATTAAATAACCAAAACACTTGAATTGGTTATTTCAAATAACCACTTTTATGTGCGTGCATTAATTTGGTTCTATCAAATAACCAACTTAGTGCGTATTATAGTGCGTGGTTATATTAAATAACCAATTTATGCCGACGCGATTTAATTTGGTATATCGCAATGGAGTGCTGGAAGTCCACAAAAAGAAGACTTGAAATGCCCCACTGCCAGCCAAACATGAGGACACAACCAGATAGTTTCTAGTATTAGACGTTCACGAGTGTATTAGACATTTACACTTCCGTAATGTCTGATCTTGGGTAATTGTTGTTCATAGTATGCTCTCTGACTTGGCTCTGAAAAACAAAAAGAATCCGTTTTCCAACGGCACCCAAAACGCCTCGAAAGAAGGTATGTTTTTCATTCTTATTTGATCTTTATACCACTCTTTCCATCTTTTGTATTATGTATGTTACTATTCGTGGTCTTACATTTAAAGTAGAATGAAAACTGGGACATTTCAAGAATAGGAGTCACTGACATCCGAGCATACGTGTCGAAAGCTTTACCAAATGAACTTAGTGTTTCTCACAAACACAAGACGACTAGATGGATAGACAGGCAAACTCGCCGAGGAAATTGCTACCGTTGTAATTTACGTTGTTCCGTTTGATTTTTCAGTAAGCAGTGTTTCAGTGGAGGCTTACGAGAGACGAATAAAGAAACTCGAACGAGAAAAGTCAGAATTGAGTTGGAAATTACAAGAATCAACCAAAGTTTTACAAGAACAAAATATTGACAGTAAATCAGGCAGTAGAAGTTCTGATAGTGGAAATCTGAATGAGGAACTTTCTGCTTTGAAGAGAAAGAAAAACGGTGAGCATTGGATATTAGTGAAAACATGAAAATAGTTTAGGGTACTAATTATTTGTGTTTTTCTGGTTAGAAATTGAAGTGAAATTAAAGCACAAGGAGAAAGAGCTTGAAGAAATCTTAAGTGACAAAAAGTCAGCTGAAACTTCATCTGAAGGTAAGGTTATTGCATACAGGAAAATATGTCGCGACTTAATTAACAAACCGAAAATACATCGTACATGACGAATGACCAATTTGCTCATGAGTATATACTTAACTTTATTAAACAGATCTTTAAATTGGTCCACAGAATATGGCGATTTATGAGAATTTGACCAATGATCGCGACCTATTTTATAAATGCTCTGACTAATGTGAGTATCTGTGCTTGTATTTGAATTCATTTTATGATTTTCTTGTTTGTTGTACAGACCTGAAGTGGAAGCTCAGAGCTGCTGAAAAGGACAAGAAAGCTTTAAAAGAAGAAAAGGAAATTTTAGAAAAGGTTGGTGGAAGTGTTTTCATATAACGGTTTGAAGGGTCTTTTCATATTGGTGTTGACAGTGTAGAGACCTACCAAGTCTTTGGTTCTAACCGAATTTATACTACACTACTATAGGATATAGCTGAGTCCAAGGAGCGTAATTCGGCATTGTCTAAAGAGCTGAAGGAAGCTCAGAATCAACGTAAGCTGGCAATGGCTGAGTTCAGTGAATTGAATGACAAACTTGCAGATATGAGATCTCAGAAAACAAAGTTAATGAGGAGTCAACGAGAGAAAGAGGAAGAATTAGGTATTTGAATAAAATGTTTAGTCCATTTCAGGTTTTGCTGAATGTTAATGGGGATACTGCCAGTTGATGATCTTTTCAGATGACGTTTACCATTGTTTTTTTCAATATCGCGAATGTGGATCTGAAGTAGATCTGACAAACAAACAGCGGTTACACGAAAAAGAGCTGTGTACAACTGATAAACTTGCTCAGCTGATAAAAATCTTTCGTTTTGTTCAGAGAGTGCTCTGGAGAAAATGGAAAATATGAAGACGGAATTGAGGAATGTGGATAAAAAGAAACGAGAGGTGAGTTGATGGAACATTTTGATCACTGTACCGTGGCTGAATGGCGCTATTGCTACGCAAAGGGCACGTTACAAATACGGGGATGTCTCACATTTGTGTTTTGTGTGTTTAGTTGAATAGTCAAATTGACGAGCTGACAGCTGAAGTGAGCAAGGAGAAGAAACTGCGGTCACGTAGTGAACAATACTCCAAACAACTTGAAGAAGAAATTGATATACTCAAGGTAAAGATACAAGAGCATGTATATAGAATGTATTGTGAATGTAATGTAGTCACCCCCCCTCCCCTTGTAGTAGCTTTGGACCAATAGGGCATGAGAAGCTATCTACTGTAATATATATAAGCTCAGTTTAGTTGTATAAATGACTTGACCATGTATTGTTTTAGATCAAACAACGGAATTTTGGAAAACTAGCAAGTTTTGATCCAACAGCTGATCAACAGCAGCAAGAAATTACTAAGTATGTTCTTTTCTTCCTCATTAATTATCATAAAGCACGTCTTTCGTTGTACACCGTTACATGTCCGACCGATTGTAACTGTATTTATAATATAAACCAGTGTTGAAACATACGGTGTACTCTATATAGACCACTTCCATAAATGGAGATCTTCATAGAACACTTCAATATCGATCAAGACATGGTCTGGAAACTCGACCAAAGTTTCTATCTTTTTGTTCATGTTTATGCAAACTTGTACACGGTGGAGACAATGAATTTTTGGCATAATGAAGCAATCGTCCAATGGCATCATCTTGTCAAATCACTCATAAACCTTACTGTTGAAATATTAATAAGCAAAATTTCAAAAGATTCGCGCACGGTGGAGCCGTCTCAACATAAAATCTTAGCTCATTACAGACGCTTTGAAGTTTACCGAGTTTCCAGACTAACTGAATTGTTGCCATGTTAACGGTACTTCGTATATTGATTTTATGAAATTCTAAATTGAAATCAATTTATGAACGTGGTCTGTTGTTCCATAATCCTCTCGACATATTCAACTTTATTTAATGAAGTTACAATTAACACCAAAAAGGACAGAATATTAACCGATTAACAAGCGGTCCTCCAAATACAACAAGCAAAGCGTGAATTCCTTCTACAATAGATGATTTGTAATATAGAGTTGACTTATATCGATGGCACTCGTTTCAGACTAAAAGCATCGGTGGAAAAGGGGAAAATTTACCATGAAGAAACCGTTTCCCAGCAGAAGAAAGAACATATGACAGAAGTAAAGGTATGTAGTTAATGAACTGTAGATTTCCCGGGGGGGGGTCTACGGGGGTGCTGAGCTCCGGCGAAGCAAGTTCAACATCGACTATTGCATATTTAAATGTTCATGTTTTACATTTTTGACCTAATTTGAACTCAGTTTTTTCCGAGTACAATCTCAAGTACATTTCTAACAAGGATTACGTAAAATATTAATCTCAGTACATTTCTTATTTAAATGTTGTATATGAATTCCAACATCCCAATTATTCTTACATCTTTTTGCCTTTTACAAACTTTTACGATATTGATCGTGAGGTAGACAATGTTGAATATTTGCCCGAAATATAGAAACTTTTTTTAGTTATGACAAAATTGCGTGATGGCATAGTTGCATGTACAAGTCATTCGCACATTTAGCACTTTCGTTTCTGTTGCTAATAGAAGTTACGATTTCAACTACATGCAGTGCTGCTAAATAGTTTTAATAGAATGAATACTTGTCCACAGAGAATACAGTTTCAGTAGGGCTTTCATGTTTCGTATTTTCATTGATTTGAAAATTACATAGTACATTCCAAAAATTTTATGCATACAACACAAAGTGGTTTTTATAGAGGTCGTATATCGTTTCGCAATTCTATTTCGTTAACGTAACATTTGCTGTCTTGTAAAGAATTGCATCACAACTAGACTGTATACTTTGGTTTTAATATGGTTTGTCGTTGACTTTTATGGCATTGTTTCATTGTTCCATTGATGAACTGGTCTTGCTATATCTAGCTATCAATACTGCATAGGAAAGGTAGTGGTCGCATCGTAGTCAAATTAACTTCTCTCATTACAGCATTTATTTTCTTATTACAATATCTCAATTGCAACAAACGAACAAAGTTTGATTAGCAAACCGGCAACCGTTGACTCATGATAAACCTAATCAACGATAAAAAAATCTCGCTTGATAATATCAGTGTTTTTACGAGTATGGCTCTTATGTTGAAACATGTACTTCTACGATATTTGCATTAAGATATATGGCAAGAGGTTAAAAGCAAAGAAAATAGTTCTTAAGTACAGTATATATCCTACGGAATGCACTATATGAATCCCATTATAATTGATGTTCTGTTCTTTCTTCAGGAGCTCAAAGAGAAGTTACAAGATCAAGAAAATGCTTCAAAGAATTTAGAAAGTCAAGTAAGTTTTGTAACTAACGTTCAATATTTAAAATTGATGCTGGGATAATATAATGACAATAATTGATTCTTGTTTTATTTCGATGTAGTTATTTATCAATATATTTCTCTGTTAGATTTCTGCGTTAACAAGCAAAGTGAACCAAGCCAAAAAGGACAGGTATGCAGTGTTAGTTTTAAAGATCTAGTTTATGCTAAAGTAGGAATTAAGCATCGTCCACGTATGCATTTTTACGAGCGTAGTTGCAATACTTGATCATTTCTTACACAGTATCAGCGAACAACAGGATGTTATCAGTGACATGCAACGAAGATTTGAACGAGATCGTAATTTACTTGAGGAAGAGAGCAAAAAGCTGCAGAGTGAGACAGAGAAGGTAAGGAAAATATTTATGTTATAGAAGCATGCATAAGGTTAAACTGTAAAGCTAATCAAGTGTTAAGCCCCGGTCAAACGAGGATGCGAGTTTCAACTCTCGCTCGCGTTTGACTACCAACTCTCATCGACTCTCATCGACTCTCATCAACATTCGTTAACTTTGAACTGGTATAAATTTCGGGTGAGAGTTTTTCAGTCAACTCTCATCAACTCTTGTTCTTGTTTGGCATTAAAGTTATCTACATATATTGAGTAAATAACTCGTATTCACGTTTCTACGCTTCCGTTAAGCCCCGTGCAGACGAGCAAGTTTTCCTTGACAAGTTTTATTTGGCTGTGTGTACGGTAAAAGAATGACAAGTTTTCCTTGACAAGTTTTATTTGGCTGTGTGTACGGTAAAAGAAAAGAATGTTTTTTTTCCTTGGTTTTATTTATTTGTGTGTATGGTAAAAAGAATGACAAGTTTTCCTTGACAAGAAGCTCCTTGTTCAAGCTAGTCATGCAGCTTTCGTTCGGAAATTATTCGTGTACGGCCGACAAATGAAAACTTGAAATGAACGATTAATTTATGCTCAGTCTGAGCTTTTCGATCTAGTTGAGCGGCCAGTGCAGCCTTTATAACTATATACATCATATTCACTTGTGTCAAAAATACATAAAAAAACTAAAAATCGTAATTGATGGAAAAAACTTGACAAGGTACACAACACACGAACCTGCAAAAACAAGGAAAACTGTTAACGAGGCATTTGAGTTATCCAGAGCTAGAAATGAAGTAGTAACGTGGCAGATGCGGTTAGCGCGCTGCCCCTTACCTCTGGGTTAAGCTGGCTTCACAGCAGGTCTACGGCAGGGATTTACTTCGCTTGGATAGTTGGGTAACTACTTTGGAAGAGGTAAAAATAGCCCTTGAAACGTCAATGTTTTCTCTATCTCTTTCACGACTATTCTATTTTTTGCAGCTCACAGAAAGACTGAACAAGGCCCAGGTTTCTCAACGTCGTAACGACGAAGAACTCAAAGACATGAGGGACAAGAACGAGCAAGTCGGACACTGGGAAGCACAAATTGCTGAAATTATTCAGTGGTACGTTATGTTTGCATTCTTTAGTGAAGCAACTCTTAGTTGAAACAGAGCAGCTAACAGTTAAGTTCGAATACTGTTCGAGACTGCGAGAGAAATAACTTTTCCCTGTCTCTGCAGCATCAGAAGATAAGGAAATGAATATTTAAGAATTTCATCCTTCCGGCTCAAAATTAATAAGCGGTTACAAGGTCATGTGTGCGCTCTTTTTGCCGTGCTGGACAAAGTCAAATTTGGGAGTCCACTCTAGTGGTAGTATTCTGCAATAGACTGTTATTGTCTGTCTTCCTCAGAAACATCGGAAGTGTTTTGAAAATATTTTTCACAAACCACGTCAGCTTATTGACTTAATAAGTGCTCACTTGACCTGATTGAGTGTCTTTGAATTCTGGCCGGTAATTTAAATTGCTAAAGCATGACGTCATACGTGTTTGCAGGGTGAGCGATGAGAAAGAAGCACGTGGATATCTTCAAGCATTGGCCACTAAAATGACTGAGGAACTTGAAGCACTGAAACCTTCAGCTGCAGGTTATGGTACCCTTGGAAAGGTAAGTTTGCCATACTGTACCATACCATACCTTACGGATACCATTCTTATCTTACCAATACCATTCAATCCCTAAACAGGGTGACAAAGATTGGCAAGCGAGAAGATCACATAAAATGAATAAGCAAGAACTCTTGGCCTTACAAGCAACTTTGAAAAAGGAACTCGAGGTACTCTAAAGTCTACATTTGCCATTTACTTTTACTCTAAAATGTTTTGGGGATTGTAAAGCATTATCTATTTCCGTTTATACATTATTCACTGAAATGTTCACATGATTTAGGCGAAACAAAATGTCGCAGATGAGTTGAACAGAGTAAAAGCGAGCGGTGCTGTCACTGAGAAGTATGTACAAACATTTTATACTACATTTTCTGTTGTTGTGACTGTTTTGTTGTTTTGGTTGTTATCAAGTAGAATAAAACACTGACCCTACTCACAATGGTATGTATATTTCCCATGAATAATTGTAGAAAACTGAGTGAAATTGAGGCGCAGAACAACACAATGCGAGAGGAATTACGTAAACTAAGGACAGAGAATGAACAAATGAAAGTGCAGGGATTCCAGAAAGACGGTAAAGCCCCGTACAGACGAGCAAATTTTCCTTCACAAGTTTTCCTTGATAACTTTTATTTGCTCGTGCAGTGTATGACAAAAAATGGACAAGTTTTCCTTCACAAGGCGCCTTGTTTAAAAGCTACGGTAGTCATCATACCAGACACCAGACAAGGAGGAAAAAATCGAAAAAAACTTGTTTGTACACAACGAAAAAATAAACTCGTCGTCAAATAATAGACTTTCCTTCACAAGGCGCCTTGTTTAAAAGCTACTGTAGTCATATAGAACAAATTGAGGGTTGCTTCGCGTGTGCCTAAAGGATATAAACAAAATCTCGTCGTCAAGGAACTTGTCAAGCAAGCGCCTTTCACCTCTGAGTCTTGAGTTCGATTCTCGCTGAGGACTTAACTCATCACACAAAGAGTAAGTCAACGCTCTGCCGAAAGTCGTGGGTTTTCTCCGGGCACTCCGGTTTCCTCCCACAGGGAAAGTTGACTGGGTGGGTTAGGATATACAGATTAGGAAAGTAATATCACAATTGTTGTAAAAATAGATAATGTAGGCTACGTACATAATATAGGTAAGCGAGATACTTGATGTAATCGGTCACTGAAAAGCCCCGACGGGGAGTGAGCTGAATAATGTATGAATATGTATAAAGTCAAGGAAAACTTACTCGTCTGTACGGGACTTGTTTGGTTTATTGTTAGAACTACCTTTTACATTGTTCTTCATTATCCAGTTACATTTTAGTCTCACTGGTTCTATCATTCTTGAAACTAACGGTTCTGCTGTTTGTTTCTTTATATAGATTCAAAATACAGCGATCAATTTCCATTTATGACTTTGCTCAACAAAGAGACGGATAATCTTGTCATGTCCGAGGTTGATTGAGTATACAAATTTTTCTTCTGTTTTCTTAAGCGCTGTCTAAACACTGTCAATGCCTGTGAAGTTCACCTGTTAATTATCCCTAGCGTGTGATGTGGTTTCATAGGCGGATTTTCTGGGGGGGTGCGGGGGGTGCGCACCCCCCCAAAAATATTTTGCACCCCCCCAAAAGGTTTTTCCATCCCCCTAGAGAAATTTGCCCCAGTTAAATGCTCATTGGGATAAATGACAGTAGTGTGATTGAAATAAAGATTTTGAACTAAGTAACACTAAAAACAACCGGATCGTTGTTTGATACTAAATAAGACCAAAAATCTCAAAATTTTCTGCTTCGTTTCTCATTGGCAACTGTGCCCCCAGATGCTGCAGCTTGCTCGGCGGCGCTACACACCCTGTCGCTCACCTTAAATTTTTGGCACCCCCCCTAAATTTTCGGCACCCCCCCAGAGCAAAATCTGAAAATCCGCCTATGTGTGGTTTATTTTCTCTATAGGTTCCCGAACAACATCCAACTCTTGCAGAACGACCGAGCTTAGAGTATGCCCCATCTCCGCCTGGATCGCCCCAGGTAAATAGTGCTATATATAGTATATCATGACTGCTGTTCCCAGTTTATGAATTTCTGTGGTTTATATTTCTTCGTAGGCGAATCCAAGCGCTGAGTCAACTGGTCTGGCACATCCTAAGGTGAGATTGTTCAAACATATTCATCTGCTATACCAGCCTTTCAATCTAGCAATCAGGTTGCATGTACTTAATATAACAGTTTTTTGTTGTATATATAACTGATGTTGTCTTTATTTAGCCTCGAGCACATAAGTTCGGCGTCAAGACGTTCACTTCGCCCACAAAATGTCAACAATGTACGTCGCTCATGATTGGGTTGAGACGACAAGGATCAGTCTGTGAAGGTAGTCTACAGTTTATGAATCATAGTTGAATACTCGATTCAAAAAATATTTTGACACTTATTCGGAACTAATTTTTGTCAGCTGCCTTGTATAAGGATTTAAAACAAATAGAAAAAATTGCAACGTTTTCTATGTTTTTGTTGCTTGTGAACCTGACAGGTCCGCAACTGTTGGAGAATCCTGAATGCTAGAAATAGCGTTTCACTTCAGAGGATATACAGTAGTCATCCTGTGGATGGCTCGATGCTGACTTTTTCTCAGGGTGAGGGGGGGGGGGAAGGGGCATTGTGCTGTGAGCACCCCCGGTAAATCCGTCTATGCCCGAGAAACTTACTGTACCTAACTGGTACACAATGCCTGGAAACAGTGTCCTCGTCATCTTAATGAAAGACTATAAGTGACGTCAAATATTAATATAGCTATTTTCCTTTTCAGTGTGTAACTTTTCATGCCACGTGACTTGTATGGATAAAGCTCCACCCGTCTGTCCTATACCCGCAGCACAAGGTAAAATATTACACATACATTTGCGTGATTCCTTGTGTTTACTTCTTGTGTACTTTCCCAAATAAAACTATCAAATCAAATCTGGCTGAGTGTATAAATGTCCGTGTGTTTTTAGTCGATCGTCGACCGCTTGGTATAGATCCACATCGCGGCACTGGAACAGCATATGAAGGTTACGTCAAGGTTCCTAAACCTGGTGGTATCAAGAAAGGCTGGCATCGACAGTTTGCTGTGGTCTGTGATTTCAAACTGTTTCTATTTGATGTCATCGGTGATAGACAGGCTCAGATATCACAATCTGCCAGTCTTGTTCTTGACATGAGGTACGCTGAGGTTAAAGAGTTAATGATTAAAGGTTTAATCGTATTTACTTGTAGTTTCAAAGCCCACTGTAACCAAGCATAATATCAGACATATTCTCGCTACCCTGGCGTAAGTTAATGAATGTAATTCCCGAACGAACTTTCGACACTCCAGTCTCCAGCATCAGCGATGATCTAAAGTCACAAAGTTGATGTCGATGAGAGTGCGTGAGAGTTGATGAAAGTTGGCGATCAAACGTCAGTGAGAGTTGCAACTATCATTGACTCTCATCAACTCGTTTGACCACGTCTTAAAGGCATATGTAGGCACTATAAATCACTGAGGCACCAGCTCTCTGGTCAAGCTGGAAATGGATGATAGAGATTCTTCACATTGTTGTTTGTTAAATTGTTCATGTTTGTTTTGTTGTATAGAGACGAAGACTTCTCAGTCAGCAGTGTGCTTGCTTCAGATGTAATCCATGCACACAAGAAAGAAATTCCTTGTATATTTAGAGTAAGTAGAACAACAATGAGTATTTTCTCTTACCATAATATATATATATACATGCACTAATCACTGTGTCATCAACACCCCGCAATGAAATGTATACCTAATTACATTATCTAATATCTTTGTAGTTAACGTGCTGTCAAACGTCACCCCCGGGAACAACTTTAACTCAGTTGGTTTTAACGGACAGTGAGATAGAGAAGAATAAATGGGTCAACGCTCTTCAACATCTTCACAAAATGTTGACTGAAAGTCAAGACACTACAAAAACGGTAAGTTACACTTTAACCAGTATCAATGACGAACACTGGGAAGTGAGCGAAAGAGAGCGACCGCTCCCTTCCCCCTGACCAGTATTACAGAATTATGACGCAAGTATTATACGTCATAGAATTACTAAATAACTGCAGTTAGCACTTGTACGATTGTTCTTTAGCAAATATTTCAAGCGAAAGAAGTTTGTGATGCATCGCTTCATATCCTCAAAATAGCACTTTGTGCAACAATTATAGGTATGTATAGTTTTTAAACGACATGTTGTGATGGTACGCTCCTTCTACCTAGTCGAAGTATATAAGCTTATACTGTAGATATCACTTTATCCATTTTCACCAGATACTGATAGACTTGTTGTCGGAACTGAAGATGGTCTTTTCCTCTTGGAGTTGATGAAAGAATGTAAGCTTTTCTTCAGTATCTGTGTTTTTCTTTAGTCGACTTACCGATAAAATTGAAACCCAATTTATTCACTACAGTCTTTTATAATACAAATACTCTATAAATTAATTCATTTCTTCCCACAGCATGTATCCGTATTGGTGACGCAAAGAAAGTTACCCAGGTTGAAATGTTGCCTGAAGAACAACTGTTGATCGTTTTATCAAGTAAGATATACTTCACTTCACTTCACTTTCACTTCACTGTAAACATATCTCGAACGTGCGGTGCCAGTGTGGGTAGGGTGTAGCAAAGATTCGGTTTCGTGAAACTTGTGTAAAAAAACATAATAAGAAAATCGACGTTAGGCGTTCGACGTCAGGCCTTTCGTCTGAAGTGAAGTGCCTCCGCTCCACCCACTCGAAGTTACTCTACTCTACTCTACTCTACTCTACTCTACTCTACTCTACTCTACTCTACTCTACGTTATATATTAGTACTGTAAGTAAGTGGGGGTGTGCTAATCATCCTTACTTGCAGCTGAGAGCTGAGCTGAATTACGAAGGACGCAGCACGACTCGAAGGCTTATTAAAGGCGCCTCTGGCTGCCACCGTATGACTCATGTCTGATTATAGGAAGCACAGCTACGATGGAAGGGTTAGTTTGGGGTTTATCCAAACACACCCTGTGTACATTCCCTGTGGGAGGAAACCGGAGTACCCGGAGAAAACCCACGACTTTCGGCAGAGCGTTGACTGACTCTTTTCACATAAGTGTCATGAGTCCCCAGCGAACCCACGATCTCAGAGGTGAAAGACGCTTGCTCTGAAGACTGCGCCACCGAAGCCCCTGTTATATACTGTATGCATTTTATATACTGTATGCATTTTATATACTGTATGCATTTTCACACTTCGTACTTTGACCTGGATTTTCTGTTTCACATTTCAGGTAAGAACAGACAGGTGCGTCTGTATCCTTTATCTTCACTGGATGGTCATGATACGGAGCCTGTTAAAATTGTAGAAACAAAAGGTAGTGTGCTACATGAAGTATATCAAGTTATTATCTGTTACCAAGGTTAACGAATAACGAAGTTAACGTCTAATACTTTGCCGTCATTTGCTTGTAATTCCACCCGTTTTACATGTTTTCTCTGTTTACGGTTTACAAAATAACTTTAATTTGGTTTTAGGTTGTTCTCTGTTCGCTACTGGCTATATCAAAGATGGAAACACTAGTTGCTTGTGTGTTTCTGTCAAACGTCATGTCTACGTGTACGAATTAAATAAATCGAAAAACAGACATAGCAAAGTCAAGGTAATGATGTCTCCTACAGCTGGGTAATGGTATTTTAATTTATATATACTACTTTTAGTTCGTTCCACCAAGGGGACAACTTTCAATATATTTTCAAGTCGTCTTACCACGTCATTTTGTAGTGATTATCCAGAGACAAAAAAGTGTTTAATATGTCGTTCTGAAACGCTTATTGTATTATTCATTTAGGCTTTAGTACTGTCCGTGAACTGTCAGTGGTTAGGACTATACAGTGGAAGATTGTTTGTTGGTTATGTTTCTGGATTTGTGGTGTACAGTTTACAGGGAGGAGAACCACTTAGTAAGTACCATCGGTATTAATTTGAACCCATTTCTTTGAAATTTCCGGATCAATATTATGAGAACGACTTGCCAATTTTATATAAAGCTCAGGAAAAATCTAGCTTATTGGAGCTTGTACAAGTACTGTAATGCAAACAAATTATTACCCATCAAGCTGCAAACAGAACAACAAATGAAGCTTATGAAGGTTTTGTTGAATAAATGATTTGTTTTAGAACTGGTAAACCCCGAAGATTCTCTTTTATCCTACGTTGTCTCTACCCCAATGGACGCGCTGCTTGCTGTTGAGATCACACCCAACAAGGAATACTTGCTCTGTTTTGATGGTGAGTTTGGTGTATGGTATGGTGTATGGTATGGTATGGTATGGTATGGTATGGTATGGTGTGGTATGGTATGGTGTGGTGTGGTATGGTATGGTGTATGGTGTATGGTGTGGTATGGTATGGTATGGTATGGTATGACACGATGTGCTGTGGTACAGTATGGTGTAAGTATGGCATGGTATGGTGTGGTGTATTATGGTCTGGTGTGTTATGGTATGGTATGGTATGGTATGGTATGGTATGGTATGGTATGGTATGGTGTATAATATGGTATGGTGTATGGTATGGTGTATGGTGTATGGTATGGTGTATGGTATGGTATGGTGTATGGTATGGTGTATGGTGTATGGTATGGTGTATGGTGTATGGTATGGTATTGTCAAGTGTAGCAATGCTATATCAATAGTAAGGTTTATAGCCTTTCATACATAACATATTATGTTCTGTTTTGTTTTCCAGAAGTTGGAGTCTTTGTTGATAATTTGGGGCGGAAAACAAAAGTGGAAGAGCTCATGTGGCCTTCACCACCCACTAGTGTTGGTAAGAAGTGACTGATATAAAACGAGTTACTTTGAATCAAAGACTATGAACTAAGACTTTGAATGGAAACGAAATAATTTGATATGTTTGTTTTTCAGCATTTTGTTACCCGTTCATCATATCATTCAGTGATCGAGGTGTTGATGTGTTTGAAGCTAACACCGCTAAATGGATACAAACCATTCCAATCAAAAAGGTAGGAAACGCAGTCCTTGCTATACAGTCTGTTTCATACCTGATTGTAAATCACCGTTCTGTATTTCATGTTTAGTGCATTTCACTTGTAAGCGATGGCTCGTTATGTCTCTCGACTGCCAACGAAGTACACAGCTTGTTATTCTTAAGGAACAAATTAATGCAAGGTAAGAATTGTGTGATGAAATATTCAGTACCTGCAGTTATACAAGCCCGTTACAGCATTGTACAAAAGAGTGACTTAGTATGTAATATACTTAGTCTTAGGCTACAGCTTTCATACCACAGTGTCAACAAACGTTATATAGTTTGGTAGATTGTTTTATTCAGCAAATGTATTTTCTATACAATGTAATGTTTGTTGTTTCTTTTGCAGAAGAAGAGCTTATTATCCCTGATCCAACAAAGGGCAAGAAAGCCATCGCTGCTGTGCTGAAAATGAAAAGCAAAAAGAAGTATGTTTTGCTTCTGTAATATTTTTTCTTTTGTACCAATTACATGTAAACCATCCTCAATTACATACATATTATATTTTGCGAATTTTGCTATAAATATAATGTGCTGTATTCTCGTCATTGTTTCAGATGGTCATTTAAAACGAGAGAATTAGGATTCCAAGACCTCGATAATGAAACAAAACAAAGATTGATTTCTCTTCCCACCAACTTCAACCACGTCTCGCATATGGGACCTGGTGACGGCATTCCTGTTTTAAAAGATATGTCTGTGGTACGTATATATTGATGATGTTATTTATATTCATAAATGCACATATAATACTTATGTCTTCACTTCAATAGAAACCTCAACGAGTCGAAGAAGACGAATTCCTCAATGGTATGTAGACTTAATTGAGTTCTAATTTCTTTAAATGTGATTCGCTGTGTAAGTAGAAATGTGTCCTCCCCTGTGCTTTCTTACGAAAGTTTAGACCTGATAGAGCTATCCAGTGTAAAGAAAGTTAGTTTAGTTTAGGTTTCTTTCTGTAGTAAAACTGGACCAATAAGGAATGTCCATTACTTGACCTGTAAGGAGAACAGTTTAGAACTGATAACGTTATCCAGTATAAATAAATAAAATGACGAATTGTCTTATTTTTAGATGGCAACATGAGTCGTAGCTTTACCACTGCAGGACCTGGTCCTCGACCAAAACGACCAACAACAGCCGCTCCTCGACCGATGAGCGCTGCACCTGCAACTTTTGTTAATGGAAAATCATCTGATGGAGTAAGGTAAGCTGAGAACAGCAGGCAGATAAGTAGGCAGGCAGGTAGATAGGCAGGCGTGCAGACAGGTAGGCAGGCAGGTAGGCAGGCGTGCAGACAGGCAGACAGGCAGGCAGGCAGGCAGGCAGGCAGGTAGGCAGACAGGTAGGCAGGCAGGTAGGTAGGTAGGTAGGTAGGTAGGTAGGTAGGTAGGTATAGGCAGGCAGACAGACAGGCGTATCTATAAATTATCTATAATAGTTTATAATATACTAATATTTTATATAACACCTTTGTTCTTTTTGTTAATATCATCAGTGTTGAAGGAGGTAGTCGGTCGCCATCATCAACATCAAGTGAAGAAACTCGAAGTAATCGTTTATCAGGAGATATGGAGAAATATTTTACTAAGGTAGATGACGACAACTAGAAGCTTCTCCAAGTGCAAAACACCCTAAATTGTAAAACTCTGGCGAAGAAGGGTTCGCATTTTGGATAGAACTTTTTCACGACATCAAACAAACCATAATGAATGCATTTAAAATTATTGTAGATAAAAAACAAGTGTTTAGTGTAAATTGTCTTTAACATTATTTTATGTCAGGATAACAAAATGAACTAAAATGTTGTATGATTAAACCACTAATTATAAACGAATCTCCCCGCTAGCCTATCTCCTTAACTGGCCTTTTCATTCAAAACAATTTTAAAACCCTCTCAAGTAATATTCAAGATTAATATCAAAATTATACCAGTATGCATAAAGATGTAGGTACAGATAATTCATCGAAGCACAACGCACAAATTTAGTGCAATGTTTTATAACAGTTTATGTACCGTCTATTTTTTTAAATTAGAACTTGCTCAATTTTAGATTAATTTTACGTACTCCAATTAAACTTGTTATCGATGTATCAAGACAACGATACGGTGGTGGTTTCTTTGTGTTTTGCTCATGAATTATTAATGCACATTGGTCATTATGGGAGATAGTGCCACTTTAAGATATTAAACATTGAGTTGTAGTCATATACTATATAGCTATCTAAATTTGTTACGAGATTTAAATATTTTTAAGAGACATTGTAAAACGTGTATTGTTAAAATAAATTTTAAAAACATCTTGTGAACATTTTTAATATCGCGTACAATCGTGTGCACTCATCGGGATATGCGCATGCGCTTACATTATTTCAGCATATTAATACATGCGTCTATAAGTCGTTTTCACCTGACGTCATCGCCGCCATATTGGATGAACTTGACAAAGGTTTTGATTGTTTCGTGGGGCTTCGGTGGCGCAATCGTCAGAGCACGCGCCTTTAACCTCTGATATCGTGGGTTCTTATGATAGCTATGTGAAAAGAGTTAGTCAACGCTCTGCCGAAAGTCGTGGGTTTTCTCCGGGTACTCCGGTTTCCTCCCACAGGGAATGTTGACAGGGTGGGTTGGGTTTAACCCCTAACTGGCCCTTCCACCGTAGCTGTGCTGCGTGATGGCGAGCAAAAGGTGGCTGCCATATGCGCGCCTAGAAAGCCTTCGACTTGGTCACGTTGAGCTGTGTCCTTCGCAATTCAGCTTAGCACTCAGCTGCAAGTAAGGATAATAAGCACACCCCCTTACTTACCTAAATTTCATCTAACACGGCGTAAATTATCTTTGTACTTTGAAGCCCTTGAGATTGGTTGCAAACCACTTATAGACATTTGCAGAACTACTGGAGCGTTACACGAGCTCAGCTTCGACCTAAGTTTGACGAGTTTTATTCACACTCAATGTTTGAAATTTCTGTCTGTTTTCAAAACAATGACGTCGGACACGATACGCTCCAGTGCTCCCAGTAATTATGTAAAACCAGCTGTCAGGACGTGCGCCAATATTCGAAGAGGGGCATTTTCAATAATGGTTAATTATAAAAGTAACACAAATATCGATTAATAAAATGTAGTCTTAAAATGAATCTGGAATATTTAAACAAGTCTTAACCAATCCATTAAAGAGTCTACGCAATAAAATCCTCCCTATTCTTCCTATTAAAATAACACTTAAATGACCGAATAACATATTTCACATGACTCGTGAGTTGGTTTCCTTCCTTTCTTCTTGAGGTACTCGACTTTGTTTAATATTCATATCATACTGGTATGATCAAAGTGCATAATGAATTTTGAAAACATGTAAACTTGTAGACTTGGAGAATAGTGGGATTTTCGAAACAAGAAGACAATGGAACATTCGGGTCACTGAATCCTTGGCCATTGCCCATTGGGTGTACGGGTTGACCGATTTTGTCTATTATGAATTATTAATGTATGAGAAATTCAAGATCCCGCTTTGTGACTGATATGTTCTCGATTGAAAAAAAACATGACATGGTACAAGTTCATTCTTCATAGAGAATGAAAATCTGAAGACAAAAGAAAGTCGTACTAATGTTGCTTAAATATTTATTGTTCTCAGGCACCTAGTATACGCTTGCAAGATGGTTCTCAACCGTTGACTGCTTTTGGTAAGTTATGCATGACTGAGTAAAATGTTTTTCAAATTATTTAAACTATCTCGATTTATACTGAATAGCTCTATCAGTTCTAAACTGTTCGCTTTAGAGATCCAGTAAGATCATCCCTTATTGATACTGTACCGCTACAGGAGGAAACCTTAATTCCCGGTGAAAACCTGCGATGTTTGCTGGAATCAAGCTTAAAGCAGTCTTCTCACACATTACCGAGACAAGATTATAATTAGACAACTGCATATTGCAGGATTGGATCCACAATGACAGAGCTGGAAGCCACATACAGTTAGTTTGTTAATACCCTGCCTGCACACTTATTGAATTTTCCTCTATAGATTCGATCAATTTAATGCCTAATGAATTGAAGGAATCCTCGAGTACAGAAGACGCAACGTCGCCAGATAGGTAGGGCTATATATCATAACATTACGAGCACTTTACCACTCTATAGTAACTTTTGTGTTTAAATTTATCTTCTATAATTTGTACATTTTTAGCTTGGAAATCCACCTTTGAAGGCATCGACAAGAAGTAAGAATCTTAATTGTCTTCCTTACAAATGTTCAACACATCATCCTATGTATACTAACATTTTAAACCGATACTCTAATTTACATCCCATGTCAACGCCATGTTGCACGACGTAATTTTTGCTGTAACTTTCAACGTAATTTCGGACACAGAGCGATGTTAAGTAAAAAGTATATTCGCAGAGAAATTATGAGCACGAATCTCGTTTTACTTCGCCGATATTTTTCTTGCTAAACATGCCCAGAAGGCAACAAAGAAATGAATGAGAATGATAATATTGGTGAAGTGAAACGCGGGCCATGATCACTGTAAGTTTTTCTGTGCGTACATTTCTACATAACATGGCTCTGTGCAGAATTTGCGTTGCAAGTTGTAGCGAAAACTGATCCGTGTAACATGCCTTCACTGAGGAAAGGAAAGCAGTAATAGTTGATAATATATTCTTTTCTTTAATTACACCAGATTCATTCGACATATTCGCGGAGTTGAGAGCTAGAGTGCTGATCTTCTGAGAGAGAAAAACGTTTTCAACACGAAGCGATAAGTACCACTAATAACAAATATAATCCAAATGTAGTTATATATTTTTATGCAGGATAATTTTATAATTTTGTATTAATGGTAAAAGCCACTTTGTGGCTGTATATGAATATTATATTAGTCAATAGTCACTGTAAATTAAAAAGAAATTCAGGGTCACCACGACTGCCAAATCGAACTGAAAGTAATGATGTGTTAACAAATAGGCGTGCAGGCTATTGGGCGCCGTTGTAGAATGATGTACCAGGGGGGTGGCGGGGCAGTCTCACGGAATCAATGGACCATTCCCCTATTAGACTAACTTTTGAACTAGGAAATTGTATCAGTACAGCTGGAAAGAGCATCCTAAGTTTAGTAAAATTGCAAAGTTTGGTTGCGAAATGTCGTAAAATGTGGAAAATATAGCCCTGTGAAGTTGGTAAATTTTGTATAGTTTTGAATTACGCGCGGAAAACGGTTACCACTTTTTTAAAGGTGGTAACCGTTTTGCGTGCGTAATACAAAAATATACAAAATTTACCAACTTCACAGCGCTATATTTTCCACATTTTACGACATTTCGCAACCAAACTTTGCAATTTTACTAAACTTAGGATGCTCTTTCCAGCTGTACTGATACAATTTCCTAGTTCAAAAGTTAGTCTAATAGGGGAATGGTCCATTGAAGTTCATTAATGGATCTCCTCAGAAAATCATTCCAAGTTTGTCAAACAGGTTTAGCGAAATGTTTATATATAATTATACATTTGTTGACGCAGTCGTCAGAGCAAGTGCCTTTCACCTCTGAGTTGTGGGTTCGATTCTCGCTGGGGACTCTACTCATGTGAAAAGAGTAAGTCAGCGCTCTGCCGAAAGTCGTGGGTTTTCTCCGGGCACTCCGGTTTCCTCCCGCTGGGAAAGTTGACTGGGTGGGTTAGGATATATAGATTAGGAAAGTAATATCACAATTGTTGTAAAAATAAATAGTGTAGGCTAAGTACGTAATATAGGTAAGCGAAATACTTGATGTAATCGGTCACTGAAAAGCCCCAACGGGGAGTGAACTGAATAATATATGTAATATGTAATAAGGCATTGATATCCAAACTTATCGAAGTCGAGACGATTGTTATCAGACGAAGCCGCTAGGCCGAGGCAAAATTGAAATTTTTAAAATGTGTGCCAGGTCACTGTACGAACGTGCTGTTGTTTACGGCCTTCTCACCAGATGGTAATGTTATAAGCATGCAATCTAATTCACTTTAACTGTCAGCAGTTACATTTAACGGCGCCATTTTGTCCGTGAAATGTCAGGAACCGTGTAGATCTAGAACGATCTAGAAACATCAGAATATTGCCGATATGTCCACACAGTAATCGCGGTAATCTCTGCGCAGTAATTAACACATACTACACTCAGAAATAGTCAGGTAGTTAATAACTCGTTAAATCTAGTCCAACCTAATATTTAAAGGCATCTTTATAATAACAGGCATGAAAAATTTCTCAACACAATATATAGTGTCAAAAATGAAAAGTCGGTAATTACTTGTTTTATATGGAAGAGAACATTTCATTCTTAAATTTCTTAGAAATGTTACTGTATGTATATTATTACCAGGATCTTGGCCCAAGATCCCACTTTTAAGTTATATATAGGTCTGTCTATGCAATGAATAATATTACCACAATCAGTATCAATACGATAATCAATACTACATCACAAATTCTGGTTTAATAATCGAAAAATGCAATTACCTCAATTGAAGATGAAATTGCTTCAATTGGGGCTATCACGCAGTTTTAACGACGTCTTAATCTTCTTATGAGCTCGTCCTTGATGGCTTGCACGTGTCTCAGATATGCTTGAACCAATTTATATTGCATAGTTCACAGTATCGTAAAACAATCTACTCGAACTTCTCTGGAATTTTACATTAAGATCACTTCATTTTGCAAGCTTTTAAGCAAACAACGCTAAACTAATTAGCAGACGTCAAAGCTAAACACATGTCTGGTTTTACGAAGGAATTTGACTGTCGTAAATTAAATCTGTTGGCTATGTCGTATTAAGCCAGCCATATTGAAACATTGTGGTAAATGTTCTTGCTGCTAAATTCAGCTGAGATTGTGTGAGGGTCTACACATCTTAATGGTGAATTCCTACAAGATATTAAACTCTTCCCAAAGAAAACAGTTTCGCTTTTGTGCGGATATTTTAAAGATAACTGAAATCTAAGCCAGCGTTTGTCAACAAGATGTTTAAAGCAAGTGAGTTGGGCAGAATAGCAAGCGAAAACACAGGAGGCGAGAAGACGAAGAATCTATTAAAAATGTACACAGAACATTGGCAAACATTAACTGGGAAACGAACAATTCGGAACCAGAGACGAAACTTTGAGGAGATGCTAATGGCTGAAATACCCGGGGCAGCTGAGAAGACAAACCTTGCAATGCATGCTGTTCTCGAGTCGGAGTTAGACTCAGATTCAGAATGCGAGACTGCGTTTAATTCTCGTGGAGGAACACCAGGGACGCCACTGACTGTGCGAAATCATGCATTACTACACTACTTTGCCAACCTGGCGCGGTCTAATAATTTCAATGATAAGATGGATTTCGCGTTCGTGCAGTCCTTGGTCAAGAATGGTGCGTCAATAAACACGGCAGACAAACATGGGCAGACTGTGTTTCATGAAGTCTCCAGATCCTGGCATACAGATGTCGCAAAATTTCTGCTAAATAACGGTAAAAATATATTTCCTTTGATTCAAACCAATTATATTGATTTGAATGATGTTATAAGATGATTGGGACATTGATGACAGAAGGGGGGGGTGGTGGAGTCCTCCCACCTTTTGACATAGACCTAAGATATTTACCCCCAGAGTATTCAGCGGTTTCTAAACCAAACTTTCCTTTCAGAAATCGCGAAGTTTAGATCAAATTTTAATCAAAACGTATCGTCTTTACAATAAATAGTCAATTATCCTCTTCCCCCCAGGTGCGGACCTGAACAAAGTAGACAAATATGGTCGTTCACCACTCCATGTAGCAAGTGCTGTGGACTATGTCGATATGGTAGAATTCTTGTTGGAAAATGGAGCTCATGTCGATGCCAAGACGTACGGAGAATGTCAAACTGCTCTGCATTTTGCTGCAAAGAACGACGCTGTGAACGCCATGAAGATGTTACTGGCTTATAAAAGTGATATAAACTGCACAGACTACAAAGACAGGACCCCGTTACAGGTATATATAAACATTTTATTTAACGGATTGATAACTGGGGCCTAACCGTTGCTATTGGCTGGCTAGGCGAAATTATACAGTATACACACGTGAGTGACGTAACGACGATAATGGCGAGCAGCGATTACAGCTGCTTTAAAACTTTGCCAAATAAAATAATCCTAGTCATATGTTAAATAATTCATTTTACTAATTAATTTAATTTATGGTGGAATCTTTTAACAAGTCAATTAGAGTGACATCGCAGTGATGTTATACTTAATGTCACAATTGGTGATAGGTTTCCCTAACTGGACCTCTAGAGAGAACAGTTTATAGAAATGATAGAGCTACCCAGTTCCACTCTAAATAAAGTTAATTTACTATTTAGGTTAAAGTTGTATTTATGCATTTAATCTGTATTTATTTCAGGTAGCAGCTGAACTAAATCGTGCAAAGTCAGCGACATTTCTAATCAACGCCGGAGCCTCCGCTGCTGTTTGTGACTCGCAGGGAAACTCAGTAATATCCTTACTTATTGAAAGACTTCCCTCTGTAGCGCTGAAAGCCTTAGACCAATTCCATCTCAAGGATCGAATAAATCGCAAGCAATTCTTTTACCTCAACTGTCTTGAACCCCGTCACAAAGATGATGGACCAACTAGAGCCAAGACTCCTCTTGAGGTAATTTGCTCTCTGTCTAACTAATTGTCTCCCTAACTAAAACCCTGGCGAGAGTTTGCAGGAGAGTTTCATCAACTCTCATGCCCCGGTCAAACGAGAACAAGAGTTGCATGAGAGTTGACTGGATATTACCACGCGTACCGGTCAAACGAGGGGAAACTCTCATCAACTCTCATGAAAATTTGAACCAGCTCAAAGTTGATGAGAGTGCATGAGAGTCGACAATATTTGCATGCTTATGAGTGATGGTAAATATTTCTGTTCTTACAGGTAGCGGTCTTACAAAACCAATCAGAAATCCTGTTACATCCAGTTTTCCAGCGACTTATCAACGTCAAGTGGGAGAAATACGGCAAGATACGAGCGTGGAGTGACCTTCTGATGAATGTGTTTTATGCGATATTCTGGACCATTCTCTGTGTGACGCAACCCAAACACCCACGTGACCACTATCACCCCCTGGGCGAAAAATGGTGGCGTATAGTCTTGGAAATAATCGTGTTTCTGTTCACGTGCTACGAGGCACGCAAGCAGTTCTTGGAAATTTACGGCAGTCGGAAAGAGCATCAGTCGTGGATCGCCTGGAAAACGACCGACCTGTCACGTGACAAGGAATACTGTCATCCCCGCTGGCCTGAAGAACTGCGGTACCTTGAGCAGGAGTTGAAGTCCCTACGTGGTCAGCGGGCGTTGCTTTTTAAAGATGCGTGGAACCATTTCGAGTGGTTTACATGTACCATATTGTTAGGTACTGTTCTGACGTATATGGTGAACTATTTCTACCATTCGGACACAGCTTACAGTGTTCATATGAGAGTCGCTGTGGGTCTACTCATCGCATTGTGGCTACGAATTATGAAATACGCCAGACCTTTTAGACAAACTGGTCCGTTTGTTATAATCCTTGGTCATATCACAGCAGATTTCTTGAAATGGGCTGTACTTTTCTTTCTTATATACATTCCATACAGTGCGAGTTTCTGGATGGTTTTCGGCGGTGTGAGTCCCACCCCAGTTGAGGGATATGGTACTGTATCTGAACTTTTGTTCAATGTATTCCGTATGACCGTAGTGGACCAATACAACTTTCATGGTCTTGCCGACCAAGATGCTACAATGGCCAAGCTATTATGTGGAACATACATAGCGTTATCAGCCGTTATTATTTTGAATATCCTAATAGCATTGCTATCTCATACGTTTCAAAGGGTCTACGACAACGCTAAGTCTAATGCGGTCATGCTGAGGGCGAAAATCATTCTTAACCTGGAGCGGTCGCTAAGCCGGAAACGACGGAAGAAGGTCCACGATTACGTCATCACTCACTGTTCACCGGAAGTATTGTCATACGAAGACGAGTACTGGGAAAACGAGCTGTCCTTTCAAGCAACCAATAAAAACATTTTAGCGGAAGTCGAAGAGATGTTTCATTTAGTCCACGCGAGCTTGGGCAAACGCTGTGGCATGAAGGCCAAAAGTGACTTCGACTCCATCATGGAAAACGTCATAAACGTCCGCAAGTCACAACAGGATCTCCAAGAAGCTTCCCTAAGGATTCGAGTTCACCTCATGAAATTGGAGAATTTTTTTCACATGCTAGATTCTTCCGGCAGTAAGAGCCCTAGATCGTCTAAACAGTCCTCAGTAAAAGGTAGAGTTCGTGGACCCCACGCGAGTCCACGTGTGTCACGCGAGAGCCCACGCACTTCGGGAGACAGTCCACGCATGTCGGGTGCAAGTCCTCGTGGGTCACGCGCGAGTCTTCGTGGGTCACACGCGAGTCTTCGTGGGTCACACGCGAGTCTTCGTGGGTCACACGCGAGTCTTCGTGGGTCACACGCGAGTCTTCGTGGGTCACACGCGAGTCTTAGTGAAGCACACGCGAATCGTCGTGGACCTCACGCGAGTCCTCGTGGATCACACGTGAGTCTTCGTGTATCACGCGCGAGTTCCCGCGGGTCGAGCAGCGAAGGCCGTCGGGAGGTTAAACCAAAGATCGGGCAAAGGTCTAGCTTGGCAGTAAGAAGAAAATGCGGTGTAGCCTCCCTTCAACATGACCCTGAAATGTACACCTCGTTTATAAAGAAACAAGCCATGACTCCGTCTTTGAAAAAGTTTGTCGAACATAGGCAGACTGAGTCCTCTGATTCTATATTGGCTGGTCAATCTGCTTCTGCTGTGGCTAACTTAACTGCTGAACAAAGTACTGCTAAAAAAGATAGCCCAAAATTAACCTGGAATGGCTTTAACAACACTTTAGTTAACTCGGGAGAAAGTCACGACAGCTTGGTTGAAACACGTCAGCACACAGAAACCATGGTAACCGAATCTCACACTTCCGATAATCACTCCGACTCCGACAGATACATGAACGACGACAACTCTTCTGAGGCTAGTGAGCTCTCTCATCAAAGCAGTGACGAAGTTGAACAAGTTGAAAATCTCCAAGAAGGAGTAACCAATTTTGGATTGAATGTGGACGATACATCGGTTGAAAACACTCAGAGAATGAAAGAAAAACAGTCGTGAAAATTTTCAAAGACATAACGACCATCGCCGCACATGTGAATTGTGTTTTGCCAAATTTATCTCCAGCATTACCCCGAGATTGTTATTAGCACCAAATGTACATAGATATTAGTATAACAGCAGTCTCATTGATACATTGACATTGTACCGAGCAGAACACCTCAGAAATTTGTGCAATTATTTTATTGTTCTTTACCACACTATATCACATAAAACTCAATGTGTTACAATAAATCGAATAATAATCTTTTTATTTAAAGTTGAACAGGCAATTTTATTGACCAACCTATATTGACTTCTAGTTTCTTTAGCTAGCTTTTATAGTAAAAGTGTAAAACCACGTCTAAGAAAGCATTTCTTTACTTCCTTTGTAGGTGTAAAAATAAAAATTATTCACTTTCTGAGAAATTACTTAGGACAAGATAAACATCTCTTTTATTTCTACATCTGCTTCACAGCAACGGAGCAACCAGGTATAAAGGACTTAGCTTGTTTCGCTACTCTGGTTTAGGTAAATGAATGTAATCCCCGAACAAATTACTGTACCTGTAAATGGAGTCTTGAATGTAATTTGTTCGGGGATTGCATGGATTCATTTGCTTAGATCAGAGAGACAGAGTAGCGAGACATGTCTTTTATAACCTTTGAACTGGAATTGGTATAAATTGATTCTGATAACATCTTTCAAGCTCCTCATATCTGTATGGAAATATGGCTGTGATTTTTTTTAACCTACATTAAGGTTTTAGTTTACGTATAGCCATATTTTGGAAACACCTACTTCATGTATCATTCTTTGAATACCGGGGTTTATTTACGTCAGCCATGTTCGAGGGGGTGGGGCTTATTGGAGGGGGGAGGGAACAAAAAGAGGGGGGGGGAGGGAACAAAAAGAGGGGGGGAAGGGAACAAAAAGAGGGGGGGGAGACTTAATGAATTTCTTTCTCCAAAAAAGGGGGCTTATGAGAAAGGGGACTTGTTTAAGAGGGGCTTAATAAAATATTTATGGTAATAGATGAACTATATTCCCTTTTTAAGAACAACACTCCGAGAAGTCATCTTATAAACTCAATATTATGTTGACATGAGTGAGAACCGAAACTTGTTAAAAAACTTGATTAAATAAACTTGTTAATTTGACCTTGCAAGCTTGTCACAATATAGAAGCACCTATTAAACCACAATAGTCTTGGGCTAAAAAAACACAACTTTATTAAAGTTTAATTCGTTTAAAGTAATCCTCGTCAACTGTAAACACGGTCATATTACCAAATTTTGCGTCATGGTGTTATCTCACATTGACACATACTTCATTAACTTTATGCAGTCTGTGCATAGACTTTCCCGAGTAAAATCGTCAGCCGTTAGACAGAGTAAAATACTATTATTTTACAACTTTATAAATTTGTGCATAGCTGTAGCCTGATTTTCGAGTGGTATATTGAATTTTTGATACAAGCTAATTATCACAAAGATAAAGCATATTTTCAGGTTGGCCATTACCGAAAAGCAGCTAAATATCATTAGGGAAATTCTACCTTATTTAACACACTATTACTGTCACGATATAATCTTGCATTGGGTGAAACAATGAACGATAACTCGTGTCCTATCATTGGTTGAAGTGCACGCGGAAAATGCATTTTCAGAAGGACTGGAGAAAAAATCATCAGAGGTTTTTGAGCCCAAATGAGCAAGAAAACTAATTATTTAGAGTTGTTCTTAGAATTGAATGGGATGAGAAGACGGAGCGTTTTTCTGCTGTGTTTTGGTAACATTGACCCCAACGACAGATTCCATACCATATTCAATTCAGATTACCACCGATCTACATTGCGTCATTCTATATCCCCTCGTATTGACACATTCTTGGTCATCGCCACTTCATTAAAGCTATAATTAAAGTGGAGTAGCGATAAGGTCAAAACCAGATGTCTTCAAGTCAAGAAAGGTCCATTAAGGATAAGCACAGTTAGAATATAATCACAACAGGACGGCACAAGGCTTTGAATTGTTTGAAGTATGTGCCATATCTATGAAAGGTCGGGGGCTTACTTATGAACTATTTTGCGAAGACTTGCTTTCGTGTTTTAAGCAATGGAATAACAGCATCTAACAGTGTAGATTTTTGCTGCTAATATGTTTGGTAAGACTGACGTTTATATCAAAGTAGTTAGGTTTCTTCATATATAGGAGTTATTCTTTAATGTCTGTTTTCAGCTAAACCATTATAACTGCTATTACTAAGCTTTCTGTCTGTTTCAACAGGGATGTTTGGTAGAAGGTTGATAGGGGAGAACTGGTAGAAGTTGATGTTCAAATACTGCACACAGTAAGTGGTTTGTTTATGTATGTTTATTATTGCTAAGTGTAAGTAGACGAATCAACCGGATGCAATAATAATATCTAAGATCACAGAATATAAATGTGTCATCAAGTATAAGAAGGCTTTGGTATGCGCGAAAATGAAACTGGGTGAAATTTAAGATGGTGGCCCTGGTGAGCTGCACATTAGTGGACAAGCCTGACTTGTAAGCTTGGTACAATACAACATTACATAGACAAAGTGCGTTTGCATAAGAAAGACGATTCAGAGATGATATATGATGCATAGATGCGCATGCGCTGTGTAATATTAATAGTAAGTTTCAGTAAGCACAATCGTGTTCAACTGGCAGCTATCAGAATGAGAAAATAATGTTAATTTTTTAAAATTATATATTAAGTATTTGCGTTTTGCACGACAGATAGATGGAAATGAGGGATGTAGTTTAATTTTCTTGCTCCTTGGAAAGTTAACACTTTTGACATTGACCATAATCTGCTGTCCTATAACATGAAGCCATGAACACTTGCATATTTAAAGCCACCAATATTTGGTTTGTGCAAATGCGTATGTGTAAAACTGTGGTAAAACTGGTTTGCACTGTCGAAGTTTCTTTGGTCAAGGTATGCTTGGATCAATGTGTGTGTGGCAGCGTGACCTCTTTATTAAAAAATACACAACTTTGCCTCAAAAGTCTTATCTTTAAAGTTTGACAACGATCATAAACTTTTATAGTGTAAAGCCAGCATTTATCGGAGTTAGCCAGCACCGAAGACTTTAACAGATTCATGAATTTAACTGAATGCTTCCAATGCTTTTTTATAACTATAAATTTTCAGGTCATCTTTTTACATTGAAGTTCAAATTCAGATCAACCCATTGACACCCCCCTCATCTCCAAATACGGATGCTTCACGACTTCTTTGCCATTGGTACCTGCGTATTAACATTTATCACTCTTAATTAATGACGTGTCTATGACCCGCACTCTACATGAGGACATCGCCAGTGGCATTGCATGTCATCCCACGGGTTATTTTAAATGTAATTGGCAGGTGTTTATACAACGCAGACAAATGTCTTTGATTTCGTGTGCAAGAAAGTATTTCTGCTGAGGAAAATTAGCTTAATTAATAAGATCTGGCTAGGTCTTGCGGGGCCCTAATGATCTAGGTACATATATATCAGTAACTGTTTTGGCGAAAATGTTTCCACGCGTGTGTGTATCTAATAACTGATTGATATTGGAGTATAATGCAACTAATTCTTCGGTCAAGCGAGGATGCAATGAGAGTCAATGAGAGTAGTTGCAACTCTCGCTAGGCTCGCGTTTGACCGCCAACTCTCATCAACTCTCACGCACTCCCATCAACTCTCATGAACTTTAATCTGGTTCAGTTTTCTCTCACTTTTAGTGCACTGCAGGGTTGTATGATATTAATATATAAATGAATTTCTAGATTTCGAAGGCACACAAAATGAATCGCCAGGCAAAAGATTTTTCAGGAGAGATATATTCCAATGGTCATGCAGCCATGTTTGAAGGTCCCGTGCTAGGAGAGAGTTCAGGTGAACAATGGCGGGATCTATCATCCAATAGGAAGTACAATAATGATTTTAAAGATTATGAAACTATGTTGTTGAACAATCTTCCTGGGTCAAACATGAGGACAAATGCAGCCATGCATGCGGTGTTGGAAAGTGAACTCGAAGATGAAACTGAACCAGGTAGGAACATGCTTTTGGGATGAGGGGTGGACCGAACGGACGTTTAAGGGGGCATCCCTACCTTGGATCCGTTAAACAAAGATTCTGTCCGTTAAAAGTATTTGTCGATAAATCATTTTATGGTTACTCGGTATATATATCCTTGAAGATATTCTCCACGTACTCTGGTTTTCTCCTGGTTGACTCTCAACCTCCAGAGAGAATAGAGTTATCCACTACAAGTAGACTTGTGACACTAGATAATAACAGCTATGGTCTTTTATGGATCACTAGGAAGATCAGATTAGATATAAGTGATTGTGAATTGATGAAGTTCAAGGTATAAGTGCTACAAGGTTATCGTAGAGACTATAAATGACCCGCATTGCGTGATACATTTTTTTGTACTTTCAGGGGAGCAGACGAGAAAACGACGAACTCCTATCAAAGTACGCAATCATGCTTTGCTTCATTACTTCGCTAAACTGGCGAGCTCGAATGATCCCAGTGATACGATGGACTATGATTTTGTCGAGTCACTACTGAAGAATGGCGCGTCGATAAACACAGCAGATAAACATGGTCAAAATGTGTTTCATGAAGTGTCGAGGTCCTGGCATACAGATGTCGCAAAGTTTCTCATTGATCATGGTGAGTTGCTAAAATATCTTTCAGTCCTAGGACTTGATCAAAGGACGTCATCTAGTCATAGGACTCGTCCTCCACAATAATGTGAACTATTCCATTGTTTTAAAGGCGCGGATGTGAATCAATCAGATAAGTTTGGTCGTTCACCCCTGCACGTTGCTTCAGCCGTTGACTACTCTGAGATGGTGGAATTCCTGATTCAAAATGGCTGTGATCATACAGTGACTACGAAAGGAGAAAATCAATGTCCTCTACATTACGCTGCCAAGAATGACGCAATTAATTCAATCAGAATGCTATTAGCATACGGTGCGGATATAAACGCGAGAGATCACAAAAACAGGACTCCTTTACAGGTAAGATTGTTGCTTCAATACTCTTACAGGGAAGAGCAGGGCTTCAAATTACTTTCTCAAACTCATTAATAATTCATGAGCAAAACACAAAGGAAATCACCACCGTATCGTTGTCTTGATACCACGGTAATAAACACCCATAAATTAAATCAAATTTCGCGTTGAATTTCTCTTTAAATACTGGTTTGTTTGAGAAGCTATATCATACACTCGAAGGAGTTTATTATAGTGATTTAAAACACCTCAAAGTATGTTAAAAAACTCGGCTAGCACCTTTCGGTGTTTTAAATTACTATAATAAACTCCTTCTCGTGTATGATATATTACGTCCAGATACAACGTTAAATGTTTCATCCAAAAGATATCCTTGCGCCTAAAATACAGACCTATTTGCAGAAAGATCTCTAGGAAAAATCTCTCCCTCAAAGGGAAAATACCTGCCATTTTGTGACAATGATCTGATCATAGTACATTACAGGCTTGTATGTCGTTTTCCTGTGGGTAAGAAACTGGGTTCATATGATGGTACACTAACGTTCATGATAGATGCTGTAATATTGGTACCCCACGTTTGAGGAATTTGTACGTTCTTGTTTTTGAAGGTTGCAGCAGAATTGAACAGATCAAAATCTGTGAAAGTTTTAATGGAAGAAGGCGCACCAGCCGCTGTCCATGATAACGAAGGCACGTCTGCAATTTCAATGGTGATTCAAAAAATGCCTTTAATTGCAACGGAAGCTTTGGAACAACTACACGTGAAGGACAGAACGAACCGCAAACAATATTGCTACCTGAGCTGTCTCAACGGACTGAATGATGAGAACATTCCTAATAACCCGCATACATCTTACACCCGAACTCCCCTTGAAGTTGCAGTGCACCATAAACAGTTTGAACTGATTATGCACCCGATATTTCAAAGACTCATTAATGTTAAATGGCAACAGTTTGGTAAAATTGGCGCATGGTTAGATCTTGTCTTAAACACCATATATGCAATCCTGTGGACTATTCTCGGGGTGACCTTACCCCAGCACCCAAACGAGAGGTATACTCCTCTGTCTGAGGTATGGTGGCGTATCACACTGGAGATATGTATATTTTTATTAACTGTTTATGAAACGCGAAATCTGTTGTCTCATACATGGAGGAGTCGTCACGATCATCAGAAGTGGGTTGCTTGGAGAACACGCGAGTTACAGAAGGATTTGTGTTATTGTCACCCGCAATGGCCTGAGGAGAGACGATACTTAGAACAAGAGATCAAATCTCTTGACGAACACACGCCGTTGATTTTCCATGATTCTTGGAATTACTTAGAATGGATCACGTGCGCTATGTTAGGGGCAACAGTCGCGTCACATGTCATCGACTACTTCGCGCATACTAACATTACGTTTGTGGTACACATCCGTATCACCGCTGCCCTGCTGATTGTACTGTGGTTGCGGATTATGAAATACGCAAGACCTTTTAAAACAACTGGACCGTTCGTGGTCATGCTCGTGCACATGGTCTGGGACATATTAAAGTGGCTCTTCCTGTTTTTAGTTTTCTATATCCCATATTCCGCCGCGTTCTGGATGATTTTCGGGGCTATCTCGCCGATTCCTGTCCGAGGATATACGAATGTTTCCGATCTTTTCTACCAGTTATTCCGAATGACTGTTGTCGACGAGTATAACTTCGAAGGACTCCAAGCGGCCGATTCCGTCATGGCCCGATTCCTGTGCGCCACATACATAACTTTCTCACATGTTATAATCTTGAATCTGTTAATAGCTTTGCTCTCTGATACCTTCTACCGAGTCTACGAGAATGCCCGAGCGAATGCCGTCATGCAACGAGCGTACACGATCCTGACACTCGAGCGAAATCTCTCCAAGAAAACGCGTCGGAAAATGTTCGACTACATTCGTACGAACTGCAGTCCAGAGGTAAATAAATTTTAGAACAGAGCTGCAAGAATATTAAACCAGATCGTAGTGTCGGCTGGAAGATTTAAAATACGCGTGTCAAAGTATTCAACAGTTCAATTTCAGCCATTCGCCATAATTTTACTTGAAATGACTGGAAAGAACTTCACAGTCTAACATCGGTAAACATGCATTGGTTGCAAAAGCCTTGTTTGCAAACGATAAAAAGCCAAATTCACTTCATTTGGCTTTTGCAACCAAGCACGTTAACCAATTGAATTATACACACTCCCCTACTTGTTTTAATGGAGTATGTATGCTGAGGATTTGTACGATCAAATTACCTGAAAAATATAACAGATAGATTGATCCTACAAATCCTCCGCAGTCAGTATATCGTTTATCACTACCTAGCTACACTGGGAACCACGCATTCAAAGATTTAATGTATCTTTCCTTACCTTACCAGGTGTTACATTACGAAGATGACGTCATTGACGAAGTGTCGCAAACGAGGGTTCTACGACAGATTCTCGACGATCTAAACGAGATGAAGAAGATCCTGGCCGAGCGACTTAGCAAGAAGATTGGTAAGGGAAGTAAGTCTGATTTGGATATAATTATTGGCAATATGGCGGAGATTACGTCACTTCAAAATAAACACGAACAGACCTTAGCAACGATACAAACTGATCTCGTTCTGCTCAGCAATTTAATGGACAATTACATCACCAGTGGTCAAACACGAAAAACATCCAATACGAAACGAAGTAAAAAATCACGCAACGGTAAATCACCTTTACTGAAATCTACACCAAGTACAGCGCATGTGACGTCACATCCGCCTATGACGTCACATACGACTGCGGCATCACACCCATCTGTGTCATCACATCCGGTCCCGGACAAACCGGAAAAATCGAGATGGGCAAACGTGGCGAAATTATCGAGTCAGATAAAGGCAAGCGCTTCCAGTTTTACCGCAGTTGGAATGGGACGTGGCACTGCAGCTCAAGATAAACAGCCTACAGCCTCCTTAAGTAACATTCCGAGAGGTCCGATCTTAAATGGGAGTTCAAAAAACAATCATCAAGTAATGGGCCATTCGTCTAAGTTTGTTCAAAATACGTCCGACTCAGATTAGTAAGCTTATACAAATATAAAATCGAGGAACATTTTCAATTTTCTACACATAGTCATTATGAGAGAATCTTAAGGAAACTTGACATACGATAAATGTACACGTAAACTCAATACTGTTAAGTATATTATTTTGTTGCACACATAAGGCGTAATGTCAGGCCAAATTTCCCATCGTTAACTTACGTTTTTACGCACATACTCCTTTGGAAAAGGTAAATTCAGGATCCCGGAGGAACATTAATCACCTTTCCAGAACAATATCCTCGACGCGATCCATAAGACTTTAATTTTGATCGTTAATTTACTTGTATGGAACCCTGGCAAGCAGGAGAACCACTCATTCTCCTTCGTAGGAGAATATTTTAAAACTTTTTCAAAATATTGCGTTCTGTTTAGTTGTTATTGTTTGTTAAGGTTTCACTAAAATCATCTTCCAATGCCAATGGTTGAGTTTATCCTGGTAGACTTGACTTCTAGAAAAACAAAAGAATGAGAGCGTTTGATTAAACATTTGTGGAATGAGATCTGAATAAGATCTTAATATAAATAATTTAGCACTGACCATAAAATCTATTAAATGATCAATAACTTTGTTTCTGTTTTCCAGTTCTTCTTGCAATCTTCCATTCTCTTGTTGGAGTTGTTTACGTTCACGTTTTACCGTTTCTAGTTCGACAAGAATCGTTTCTTTCTCCTGTGTATAATACATTTACAGTGTTACTATTATACATACAGGCAGTTGTGTGGATTTTTTAAAATAATAAGGAACTCGCAGACACTGAACATGCTAGTTACTTGTCAGGGCAGGGAGTGACGGATGAAAGCGCTTTAATCTATAAGTTTAATCTATAACTCGCCAAATTATTGTCAAATAAAACACATTATTCGAGCCCATTAGTTGGGCCCAAATCGTACAAAAGGATGGGGAAGTTAAATTTATTCTGTTATCACTGTTCGCGTTTTCTGGTTCTAGGATTGGAAATGATCATTTAGATTCTTTTATTCAATTTCTACGATTCACAATGCATATGTAAAGAACCTTGTAGGTGAGGGAAGAGGAAAATCGAAACGCGGTGGTAAGCCAAATAAACTAACAGCAATAATTTATAAATCGTAACAAGATCATTTATCGACAGACGACATGAATAAAGAGATTAAGCTACTTAGTTCTGACTAAAGACCATTAATATCACTAGTTTTGATATAGCCCTGTTTACCAGTTGCAAATCTGTATTCTCCTGGTATACAAGTTCGCTGATTTCCTGTTTTGAAGGTTGAGAATGAACATTCTTCCTTAACACCGCTCTGACATCTGTATTAGATCTACGTCGATACGATTCTCCCGACCTCGGAGGTTCAGTCGCAATAAGTAATCCTTTAGGACAACCTGCCAAGCGTGTTCTTAACTCTGTCGCAGACATCACACGTTTTAGTTTAGCCGAACTAGCTACTGGTCGAGAACCAAGACTTGTTTCTGACAGAGTGCGAGAGTACTTCTTTAATTGGTACTCCGAGTTGTTGTGTGGTAGTCTGTGAAGAATTTTTTCTGGCCGTATTTCATTTTGTTTGTCCATCTCTAGTCCATTATGAGCGTTATTGTTCCTGTTATCCATCAAATTGTCAGAAACTGGTTCACATTTACGAAAGTTCGCATTCTTCCTTCGACTGAAACTACCTTCGGTTCTTTCATCCATCGGTGAAGGTAAAGTTAGACCAACACATCAAAAACAGCAATGCAAATGGTTACACGTATCTGAAAAATTGGTCGAAATTCATTACAATGGATATATGATGTTAAACAGGCTGAGTTCGCGTGTGATATAAAATCTATAGCAATTTATATAATACTTTTCCTTCTTATTATTCCACCTTGACTTTTCAATATAGTTTATAAACCTGCCAACGTTTTTGTCTGTTCCATACAGCACCTTTCAGGGTTCTCTACATTCGTACAATATACAGTAGGGATTAGCTTTCCAAAGTGTACTTTGGATTATAACCATTTGGCACCTTCTTAATTCCAAAGCAAACATGAATAGATTAGTCCGAATTTAATGGGAAAACAAAGAGTTGCAATCGAGAAATGATGTCAATAAAATTGGAAAATAATAGTGCTAATAATAGCACAACTTTTTGTGTTGTATTGAATCCGTTCCTAGAAATGTCAGGGTTTAATTATTTCTATTTTACAAATTATTTAATGATTTATGACTGCTCAACATGAGCTCCATTGCTTGAACCAGTTCGTGTTTTGGACTTTTTATTAAATTTTTACTCTTGCATCTTGGTATAAGAGACTATATGCATTTTTTGACTTCGTCACTGGCTACTAAAAGCCTATAATTTTGATGAACCAGTTTCATTCTGCCAGGAAATATTACAATATCTAAAATCCTCGGGATTATCTCAGATTGTATCTGTCACATTTGTTAACAAACAAGATAAATGGTTTTGCTTAATGAGCATTTACATACACGTTAATTTGCATTTCAGCGAATATGTAGAGATTTTAGTATAGATTTTAACTTTTTAGGTAGCTTCTTTTATTGCTTGTACTTATTATAACTAGAAATTGTTCTTATTTCAGTATTCAACAGGAACAACAAAAACAAGGATAGCTATGTTATATCAGCAGTATCAGCTGTATATGCTTATAAATTATTTTTATTTGTATAAAGATTGATAAATAATAATAATAATAATGTTTTCTGCCCAATTTGTCCTTGGAGAAAGTAACAATCATTACCTCCCCTGTGTTTGTTTGTGCGTTTGTCAGTGAGCACGATAACTCAAAAAATATAAAATTTGTAAAGAAGCGGGAACGGACCTACATCTACGCAGTGTGCTTTCTTTCAGCACCAAACAGGCATGCTAGAAACCTACAGCGCATGCTCAAAAAGGAGGTTTGCGTGCACGCAGAACTAACCAAGCACGAATTGAAGATGAACAATGCTTGTACTGTTATAGTAATAGACCAACTGCCAGTGGAATGTCAGTGAACTCATATAACTGTAATGTTTAAATACCCTTGTATAATATGATTGTACCAAAAAACATACAATTCTATAGTAGTAAAAACCAAATGTCTTTATTATATTACTAAATACTTATCTAGATGTGCTGTTCAGATTAAGATTAATTATCAGCATCTATTGAGTGTCTCAGTAATTATTTTTCTGAATACATCTTGTTTGTACAGAGCAGCAAATATATGTCCAGAGTCTACATACTTCACTTCACAGCCTGGCCAAAGTTCTAGTGGTGATGGACAGTCCATGTTGGGTATATAACCATCAAACTGGGCTTGAACAAACACTGCTAAGCTTGGGTCCACTGGATTCTTGTAGTAAGCCAAATGTGTTGTTATATCTAACAAATATGTCATAAAGTGCATAGCTTTCTCGTATTTCATCGGTTCCCTAGAATTCCGAAGTATTGAGCTCAATATGGAGATGTCTTTCGGTATCTTGTTCTTGATATTACTCTCTACTTGCTCCTGAAAAGATTTTGCAATCATTTCAAATGAAACTGATTCACAGTTTTCGTACATACTGTACTCCTTGGCTGTCTGACCGTCCACCGTGCTTGCCTGCTTCACAGTAAAATCTAGTGTGGACTTTGAAGTGAGATTTACAGAACTGTTCATGACATTCATAAGTTCTTGTGGAAAGGCAGACAAATTCAGTGCAGCTCTTCCAGGATTTCTAGCGTTCAAGGCATCTGACTCAATCATGTGACAGATATGTTGAAGTTCTTCAAGAAAAGCACCATTTTCTAGTTGTTCTTCCAATACAGACCATGCGACTGCACTGCTCAGCACACCCTAAAATTTGTAAGAAAACACTTTACAAAAACCTTGTCAGAATTTGCATAAGTAACATTTCCTTGCAATTAGAGAATAAATCAAAAAGCAAAGTTTGGCTTATTTCAGCTTATGGGTTGACAGACATGGGCAGAGATAGTTTCATTACCCAGTGCTTCCTAACTCTGAAAAACACACATGGAGAATCGCACAGGGAAATATGATTGTCAGGTCTTGGAAACACAAAAAGCTGTGTGTAACATTAACATAAGGTAGCTATCTTTATAGGGTTGGGTCATATATGTCAATATGACCTTTCCCCTAGTATGTCATCAAGTGTCGCCCACTGACCTTCATAAAAACAGGCGATGCTGTTGTAGATGCCAAACATGGAATAATTGCTATAGGTTTGGGAACAAATGTTCCAGCAAGGGATGCCATGTGCCCACCCATTGACACACCCGTCACGGCAAGGGGTCCAAACCCTTGATCCTCACACCAATTTAATAACACAGACGTTTCAACAATCAATGCACAACCCATTAACAACAAATCTACAACATAATTTAGGCTTGATCTGGTTTGTGTTTTTGGCTTGCGGCATCCATAAAACGGGTTCATCATAAGAATGGAGCCAATTGAATTTTCTTTAATCAGCGGTTTTGCAACAAGATTTCGTCTACGCCAAAAATGATGATCGCCTGTTCCTGCTAGTTGAATGCACATCGCCTGTTTACCATCGCTACGACGTTCTTTGGGAATAATAGCCTGAAAATGAGCTATTTCGCTTTCCTTTGGTAGCAATCCTGGGTAATATTTCGCTATAGGGGACACAAAATGTCCGTCGACAATCGAAAACGCATCTTGTTTTGACGATTCGTTCACTTTATCGATTTTTACGCTCTCACTTAGGACTATTTCTTTAAATTTTTCTGGGTTAAATATATCTCGTTTTAATCTCTGTAAACCTCGGTATGTTTGTATGCTTCCCCATCCTTTGGAAAAGAATGTATTTCGTACAATTCTTCGGTATAAAACATCAGCCCTGCTAAAGTGATTTGACACCATTTTGAATATTTGATTTATTCTATAAAGAAGAAATTTAAATGAAGTACTAAGGTGTAATAAGGTGTAAGGAGCTTAATCCAGTTTTACTATACAGATCAGTGGATAGAAATCCTTCACTGCAGTACTTCATCTAATATAAATGAAATGTTTAACCATCCAGTTAATTTAATGCAGATCAGTGGCCCACTGAACTGTATAGTAACACTGGATGGAAATCATTCACTGTAGTACTTCATCTTGTATAGTTGAAATGGTTTAACCATCCAGTCATGTTAATGGAGATCAGTGGGCTATCTATCCAGTATTTCTATACAGATCAGTGAGCCACTGATCTGCATTAAATTGACTGGATGGTTAAACCATTTCATTTATGCACTGATCTGCATTAAATTGACTGGATGGTTAAACCATTTCATTTATGCAAGATGAAGTACCTAAGTGAAGGACGTCTATCCAGTTATTACTATACAGTTCAGTGACCCACTGATCTGCATTAAATTGACTGGATGGATAAACATTTCATCTATATAACATGAAGTACCCATGAGTAGGACTTTAAAGTTTAAATGAAAGACTGCCAAGTTCGAATTTCTTCTTTTTTGGGGCTTCTTTCAATTTTCTTAAAGAATTCTTTGCTGAAGAAATATTTACTTCATAAACTATCTAGTAAGTACTTTGGTTTTTGTTGATTGATTTATAGTTGAAAGTTGTGTATATATATCGTTGTTATAAACCATATATATAGTTGTTATAAAGTCTGCAAATAGTTTGTTCAGCACTTTTTGTAATGTATTTAAAAATAAGCTACTGTGCCTTTGCTCAAAACATCAAAGTATTTTTAATCTTTTTCAGATAGTTCGCACACAAACCACAGCAACTTCTTGCAATGTCAAAAGCCCATTTATCTCAACATTGCATGTGTATTAGCATGTAATGTTGCACTGCACAGGCACAGTGCCAGTGTACTTAAAAACCATAAATTTTCTTGCTCCCACCAGGAGCAACAATCCATTCCAAAAAGTGGAAGGCAGAGCCGGGCAACAGACATTATTTTCATGTAACTGACACTGTAAGATCTGAATATATTCAATACAAGATGGACACAAGTGTTGTAAACAACTTGTGAGATGAACCAATTCATGTGCCAACTAGTTAAAAACACTCATGGCTGTAACAGAAGCACTATAACCACTAGCATTGCCATTTTTATTTATCATTTGCATGGGGTTTACACACACACATGTGACACTATCTTTCCAGTTTGATTGGGTGCAAAGATCATTAATTATTCATGCTTTCACAGGCACCGTATTTTTATCAAACTATTAACTGACAGGAACTTTTTGGTTTCGCAGCTACAACCTCCATATATGGGATGTGAAAGAACTGTGAATTTGCTGTTTAAAACGGATTTTACTAAATCCCGGGCACTGACAAAGAACGCCTGGGATGTAGTAAAATCCGTTTAAAACTCTTTCTTTGATATGCACTGACTGATGATATTGATGATATGGTAATTCTTCAAGAATTCATTATACACAAATCAACACTGAATTCAAAAACTTCGTTCAAAGTGGATAACGTGTAACGTGTGACCTTGGGTGACCGGCGGAGAAACGCCCCCGAGTTCCAGTGGTCTGAACCCGTGGGGGTTGTTGACCCGTACGGGCAATATGACCCTTCGAGCTTCGACTGTCTGTGGGAGTCTGTTTTGCTTTGTTTTGCTATTATCGTCCCTTCTTGCCGACGGCGACGTAGGATGGGTTGAAATTCGCTATAAACGTGACTTCTTCATCTTCATACGAGCATGCATCGTGCCGAAATATCGCGAGATAATCCTACCAAAGTTTTTGACTTGATTCAAAAGATCGGCTCTGGTACATATGGCGATGTCTACAAGGTATTATTAACACTAGCATCAATTGAAAGTACACAGCCTATAAATTAACACTGTATAGAACTGCATCGTTCTTTAATAAATCTCGTTTATTTACCCAGGACAACTTTGGCAATGAATTAGACTAACCCAGGACAAAAATATAAGAGGATTTTGAAAGAACGAGGCAATTTTGTACAGCATTAACTTATAAATATGGTGGTCTTTGTTTGTTTCGAATATCGTACGAAATGTAATTATAGAGCAAAATTTATTGTTTATAAATTCTACATGAACTGTAATATTTTACATGTAATGTTGTAGAGTTAGTTCTAAGGAATTACATTAAACGTTTTCCTAAAAGTTATTATCTTGTTTCCTTTAAATACAGGCACGAGTTGTTTCGACTGGCGAACTTGCTGCTGTCAAAATTGTTAAAATCGAACCGGGTAAGATCGTAATTGCAATTCTGTTTACATTAATACTTAAAATAATAAATATATGTATGGAATTGTTCGTTTTAAGCTTGAAAATAACACAACCAATGCTTAACTTTCTGTCAGGATTAAGGTTTTTGCCGTTTGTTGTGTTGAAATATTATCTTATATGGCTGCCTGCTCGCTTTTAATGCTGCCAGTTTCCGTTTTCTGTTTGCACAGTAGGCTTGCTAAACTTGTTTTCAAAGTGAAGTAAATTCGGTGGAATTTGATAATCTGTAGCTATCCCAGAAAAACGTAGAGCAAATGGCCATTATGATCTTAAATATTCAACTTTGTTTCCAAGTTTCATAATTATTGTGTTTCTGAGAGGCATAAGTGCCTAAGTGGTTGGGCAAATGTGAATTACAGTAAATATGCATGGTCAGTGATTTAATATTCAATTCTTGTCACACGGCTTTAACATTCACCTATATATTATGGTGCCTTGGCTTAAGTCAGAACATAATATTCCTTAAACCCCATTTACACAACAGTTTTTGGAATGACACAGCCTAAAATTGTTTAGTTATGGTTGAATATGTTTTGGAATGGTGTGGGCAGGGTACAATGTAAATATTACAGAATTGCTAAATTTAGACTGCCCATTGTTTGTGGCCTGGTTGATTTGTAGAACAAGCATGTCAATTCTTTGAGGATGTCAGGAGAGAAGGGCATGCCTGATGCTTCCTCATTTTGGCATATGGGGATTATACCCCCAGTTTTGTTGAATTTTAAACATAATACGCAATTAATTAATGCATGTCTGTTCATTATAAATGTCACAGTGATTAGTGCATGTCACCTCTGCGACCTGGTTTGATTTATCTGGTATCATCTAGCTTGAAAAGTGGAGATTTAGCCCATTTAATGAAAGGAGTAATTATAAAGTTCAACATTTTCTTGGAAATAATGTTCCTTCAGCAATTCTAATAGCCCCTCAATATCAAGTTCCTTATAAAGAAAATGACTATACAGTGAATTGATATAATTATACTGAGAAATGTATAACATTATTATATTCTGTTAAAAGGGTTAATTTACAAAGCATTTTATAACACTGCACCTTGAAGCAAGGCTTCATTACATAAATCATTTGTATTATGTCTGGTAAATGTAGGAGATGATTTTGATCTTATACAACAAGAAATTGCTCTGATGCAAGAATGCCAACATGATAATATTGTAAGATGTATAGGAAGTTATCTAAGGTGAGCCTACACTTAATTATATTAGTGGTGTAGGTGTTAAAGCAACTGCTATTGAGATTTGGTAATAATTTTTGCTTCGTTTGATTGTTATTTTAAAAATAGAAAACAAAAGCTTTGGATTGCGATGGACTTTTGCAGTGGTGGATCTTTGCAAGATATTTACAATTGTATAAAAACAATATTATATTATTGAGGCATTGTACAATATCCAGTACATGTTTGTTACTTTGTTGTCAATTTAAGCTCAGAATTCTCATGAAGTTTGATCTCATATATTTAGTAACTGGACCACTGGCAGAAAAACAAATAGCCTATATGTGCTGTGAAACATTAAAGGTAATCCAAATTCAACCAGAATCCTTTCATTGGTTTACCTATCTGCCCTATTGGCAGTGTGGAGACCATCAATTGTATTAGGAGAGAGTATTTAGAAGATTTGTAGTCATTTCGATGTGTTCTAAAGCCACTAGCATTTTGGAATCATCACTCTGCAATTTGTCTTACCTAGGGTCTTGATTATCTTCATAAGAAGAATCTTATCCATAGGGATATTAAGGTAAATATAATGTAGTTTAGTATAAAAATGTTAAAGTACGTGCAACAGTACAAAGGCTAAAAACTAAAGTTTGATTCATTAACCCATTAACTGCAGTACCCTACCACTGATGAGTAAAATCGTCTGCCATTAGACAGAGTAAAATACTAAAGTAGGGTGCATTGTCAGCTAATGGGTTAACGAGAGACATTGGCATTTTTACCTGGACATGGGAATGTGTTGGCTTTAATTGGTTATAAACAAGGCTACAGTGTATGCCCATGACCTGATTTAACCCATTAAGCTGCAATGTGCCCTAATGCTATTTTAGTTATTACCTATTTATTTATCCTGTCTATGCTCAGATGATGTAAGTCATCATAGGATTAATACCTATTTTGATTAATGTGCTTTTTAAGGGTGCCAATATTTTACTGACACATATGGGAGATGTGAAGTTAGGTAGGGTGGTTGAATTTATGTACAATTGAAGAGTCTGTTGCTCAGTAGTAAATAATTCCTTAGCAGTTGAATTTACTTCATTGAACTAATGTTTAGGTGACTTTGGCATATCAGCTCAAATTACTGCAAGTATTGCTAAAAGAAAATCATTTATTGGAACTCCTTACTGGTATGACATTGCGTTTTTTGGGTTATTTTTTATAGAGATATATAAAAATTATCTGCAGTGTATTCCTATAATGTTGTGTAATCAGGCATTAGATTACAAGTTCCTAATATCTAGTAAAATCCCAACAAAACTTGCAAGGATTAAAACCATCATAGACAAATAAGCGAACCAAATAGAAACGTTTATACCAATAACATTACTGTATACACTGAACTTAAGGTGAAGATTACAAATGTTAAAAACTATTGCTTTTAGTCCTATCAGTCATGCAGTTGATAATTATGCTTGTCACGTGATTTGTACGCATTGCGTACCTATTTTTATATAATTCTATTTTTGAAGTCCAAAAACAGATCTGTACTGTAGATAGTGTTGGAAATGTGTTTTCATTTGTGTCCCATCTACTGTTATTTATGATAGGTGTTCATTATACTAAATTACAATTGATACTGTATCTTATAATAAGAGTTAATATGTACATACTGTATGTGTAAAATATTGTTTAAAACCACATTGTATGTCCACAGGATGGCTCCTGAGGTCGCTGCTGTTGAAAGAACTGGAGGGTATGACCAGAAGGTACTGTAGATTTTTACATTTCTTTCCGATGTTCAGACTTTCCGATGTTCAATTTTTTTGTTTCTACAATACGGCTACATGTGGTACCCGGATGAGAGGGTGAAACGCGGATTGGTTCAAAGCCTAAAATCCAGAAATCTAGTTATCTAAACCAGAAATCTAGTTCAAAGCCTAAAATCCATAAACAATTCGAACACTTTAAACGTGTAAATTGCGCCGTTTTTTGGATCAAATTTCTAATGGCAGATTAATTGTCATGTTATATTCGTAATTGCATACTATTAGTATATATGTATATGTTTTTAACACCCCTTGCCTTTACCTGTTCTGGAAATAATCTTGACGACATCAAGGCTATTTCCAAAACAAGCAAAGGCCAGGTGGTGAACTAGCAGACCCCAGAGAAAGTGAAGTTTTCGAGCGGTGCAACAGAGGACCTGCTGTTGACGACAATAACAACAATGTTTATGCTGTAAGATATCTCGTGGAAATTGGCGATGTAAAAGGTTACGTGTTGTATGAATTAGATGAGAATTATATAATACGATTGCACATTGGATTTTCTCGAGACAGCAATTTATATGTTGGTACGATAAAAATAAACAAAAGAATCAAAGAAGATGATCCCAAGGTGTATATGTCAGTGACATGACTGGACAATGTCTCAAATGCTGGATTACAATGCTGGTCGAAGGATTTATCTACCTGCAAAATATAGAGAGAAAAACTTCGACGTTTCAAGCGAAGGTCCTTCGTCTGGAAGTGAGCTCTAAGAGAAGTGGACAGTTGAAAGACATGTCTGAACGGACTCATTATCCAGCATGGAGATTTCTGAGTGGAATGGGATACAATGTGATTACACGACTCAATCCAAATGCAAAATTATATAAAACCTGTATGGCAAAAAAATAAACAACTGTCACCATGGTTCAAGCATCATGGTTTAATTTATCCTACTATTATTAATATTTGAGAACTAAAAAGCACAAATATATTATAATAGTTTTCATTCAAAGAAGCTTAAAGTAAAAACATTTTTGTGACCAAAGATCAGTGACTCAGCATACTTTGATCAAAGAGACTTCGCTATAGTGCGCTATAAAGAACTTACTGCTTGAAGAATTAACGATGCAGTGGAAACTAAACGACGTTATGACGAAACCTGATAATCTTTTATCAAGCTTCGACTTGATGTCGTTTAATTTCCTACTTCAAACGTTGCTGTTACCTACAGGACGGCGTGGATTTACTTATTCTCATGGCAATAATTTACAATTGAACGACGTTTTAAAGTTCTTCTTCAAAGAAACCCACTTGAATGACAGGACGGATACAGGGTGCGAAATAACGGCTGGAGGGTTGCCGGTCAAGGTGACCGGCCAAACCAACTTTAGCTCAGACATCCCGCATTTCTGGCCAGTCAAATTATTCAGCTAAACTAAAGCCTGACAAAGTCCCCTTAAATGTAAAATACTTAATGTAACTAGAAAAATGTCTGTAGAAGTTAAGAATCACTTCTGAGTTTTATTGTAAAGTCCGTACAGTAAATATTATTCAAAGTAAACGCAACATCAGACGAAATTAACAAAGAACGTAAGTTTTGACAGTTGCAGCCACTGTGGGCCGGCTATTTTCACTTGTCAGCAACTTCGAAACTTAATCTATGAGAAAATCGCATGAAAATAGTTTGCTCTTTCGCTTTATTTAGCAACTGAATTACATGTAAACTTTAAAAAGTGGCCGGTCAAAATGACCGGCCATGCGAGAGTTTGACCGGACAACTACTCATTTTGGCCGGACATTGTCCGTTGACCGGCCGTTATTTCGCGCCCTGCGATTATGCCTCAGATATCGTACACGCTGTAATTGTATTTATAGAATACTTGGAAAGTCGCAGTCAAATCTATGTACACCGTGAATGTGCTTGGAGATAATGTCTATTTAGTCTGTTCTCACTCTCGCTTGTTGTTTGAAGTGTTAGGGTAAAAGGCGGATGCGGGTGGGCGGACGACAGGGTAAAACGCGGATAAGAATGTAAAACGCGGATGGGAGGGTAATTTGCATAAATTGATCTGCCTGAATTAGAGTATAGAGTTGTTTGGTGTTGAGTAACATGGGCAGTTGCCAGGAAGGCTGCTTAATTATAAAAAGCCTGTCTTATACAAGAGACGGATGATACTTTTGGACGAATTTAGGCAATGAAAAGATAGTTCGTCTAATAATTAGTCTGGTGTATAAATGCGTCTAACTATGCGCCTATTGTCTTGTATAGTGTGATATTTGGGCAACTGGTATTACTGCTATTGAACTGGCTGAGCTGCAACCTCCACTGTTTGAACTCCATCCAATGAGGTTAGTTGTTGCTATTCTAGTAGTTGCTGTCTCGCAAAACGTGTTTCTCACTTTTTTCTTTTCTTAAAGGGCACTTCATCTAATATCGAAGAAGGGCTACACTCCACCAACACTGAAAACCAAATCAAAATGGTTAGTTTTTATTAGCTTAGTTTTTATTACCATTTGTGCTTGCCTTTTATTTCCTTGAGTTTGATGTTTAAGTGAATTAAGTTTATGTAAACAAATCTCTTTGTTTGTTTCTTATATTAATCAAATCAACAAATGCCTTGATGTGTTTTCTAGGACGGATGAAATGCATCATTTTATCAAAATGTCGTTACAGAAAAACCCAAAGAAGAGACCTCCAGCCGAAAAATTACTAACGGTAATGCATCTCGCGTCATCCACAGTATTGTAACATTGCAAAGCGCCTGTAAAGCCATGTAACACGATGCAAGTTTTGTTGCAATTTCCAAAGCAATTTCGGACATAGAGTGATGTTTTGTTAAAAAGTATTAACATTAAATCAGTGAGAATAGATTGCTTCTCATTTTTCTGATATTTGTCATTCTCATTCATTTCTTTCATGACTTTATGGTATGTTACCTGACAGAGTAAAGTGTGGGATAATTTCTCAATTCTACTGCGACTACGTTTTTTACATAACCTGTCTCACTGCCTGTGGCTGTATCTCTTAATGTTTCTTTTTCGTTATAAATCGTTAACGATCTTTTCAACTTTCTAGCATCCATTTTGCTGTCAAAATTTGACACGTAAACAAGGGCAGGGATTGTTGGATATTTACGCATCAAAAAAAGAGGAGAAAGGTGTTTATCAAAATGGCGAAGACGAGGAAGACGATGAGGAAGACAAACAGGTCTGTTTCAAAGTTCTTCCTTAAATTCATGAGAATTTGATATGATGAGGATAACGTGCTAGAATGGTTACGTACGCTTATCACAATGCTATCTTTACAGGAAATGAACGTATTAACGCGAATCAAATCAAAGAAAAACACGGCAAGAAGAGTTTCAAGAACCAATTCAGATATCAACTGTAAGTGACATGAAAGACAGTCACGTGAAATAAAAAACAAATATACTTATGTGACAATAACAAAGTAAATACAATAAGTATAATCATACGGCGGTTGACTGTTGCGTAAAACTACCTGAAAAATACAATGAGAACTTCGACGTTTCGAGCGAAGGCCCTTCGCCTGGAAGTTAGTAGCTAACTACTAACTAACCTAGTCCTACTAATTTCCAGACGAAGGGCCTTCGCTCGAAACGTCGAAGTTCTCATTGTATTTTTCAGGTGGTTTTACACAACAGTCAACCGCCGTATTTGCTATACTCTACCCACACTGGCACCGCACGTTTGAAGTATAATCATAGACTGTACATAGGTGCAATTATCAGTTTGGATGTCTGAGACTAACTGATGGCAAAATACTATATATTAAGTGGCAAAAACTGGTCAGACAGCTAACTATCGCTTGGTTTCACAGTGGGATTGCTTGAACTTGGGCCGTTAATGAAGAGAGAAACACAACCTGATATTCAACCTTCGTATCCCGAGGTAAGTTGGCAGAGGTTTGGTATTCACTTTGTCTGGTTTAAACAAGAAACAGCTTTATAATACTGTAGCTGTTGAAATACCAGTGAAAATCGTAGTTTGAAGTGGGGTTATCTTTTTGGTCCAGGTTTTGAACGGTTATTAGCTGAGAATAAGAGCAATGCAGTTTCGAAAATAACAAAAACAAATCCAAGTTCTTAATTGAATTGCCCTTTCTCTCCTTTATAAATTGTTTTTTCCCTTTACACCCGTACTTCAGTTGTTATATTTTTAAATAACCTTCTTCTTGCTATGCTTTGACAACTGTTTAAAATGAAAATGAACCAGAACATAACAGGCAAAAATCTCGTAGCACTTCCCCATGCTTCTTCGGTCTCCTGGCTGTTTTCTGAAAGCCCAAATCCAAGGGTAAAATCTCCGCGAAGAAAAGCGGAGTGTCCATTGTAACCGGCACCCAGACTTTCCAATAATATGTTTCTATGTTGTATTTTTTCTTAAGGATGATGAAGATCTTATCAAGAAATTATTGAATGATTTTGATGCGAACGATGCCAGTGCAAGGTAATTACACCGTGATAGAGTAATACAGTATTTACCAATATGAGATTTTTTAATCAGGGCCCGGTTGTTCGAGATTTCATTAATGTTCATTACAATTCATTACGTAATATATCATACACGAGAAGGAGTTTATTATAGTGATTTGAAACACCGAAAAGTGTGTTGAAAAACAAGGCGCTAGCCGAGTTTTTTAACATACTTTGAGGTGTTTTTAAATCACTATAATAAATGACTTCGAGTGTATGATATAGCTTCTCAAACAAACCAGTATTTAAAGAGAAATTCAACGCGAAAGTTGAGTTAATATATGGATGTTTATTACCGTGGTATCAAGACAACGATACGGTGGTGATTTCCTTTGTGTTTTGCTCGTGAATTATTAATGAGTTTGAGAAATTATTATCAAACACACTCCAAACCCCATCCAGTACTGGACCAAACAAGAAATCAGTTTGCCTGATTGTATCGTGTACAATAAATTGACCTTAAATCTTTTTCCATCCTAAGACAAAATGGTTTGGCTAAAGAATCAAAGGAACCAGCGACAGTGAAACGAAGTTCAGATGAAGCCACGACTGAAGATGATGGAACGTTAAAACGAAATGATGATGGCGATAAAAAACCTCGTCCACGACCTTTACCAAAGGTATACTTTTTTGTGGGGGAGGGTTAAAAATGGTCGATAACATTATGATTGGTAAAATTATATGAAAAAGTGAAATATAAGATGATGCTACGCCGAGTGGCTCCGCACCAGGTAAGATGAAAAATTGCTTGACTGCGGTGGGCATCGAACTCGTGACCTTTGGTGTGCTAGTCCAATGCTCTACCAACTGAGCTACAAGGTCGAGGCTGTTCGAGTAGGTGATATTTCGGGACTTAGTGTAGTTCCTTCGCTGTTATCGAAATATCAAGTTTTATTTGACACGCCAAAAATGTGGCACGAGCTTCTTAAATGACTATAACAAGTGGCGTGTCGTGCATCAAACATCTTTTCAAGGTGAAATGTGAGATAATTTATGGGTGTTTATTACCGTGGTATCAAGAAAACGATACGGTGGTGATTTCCTTTGTGTTTTGCTCATGAATTATTAATGAGTTTGAGAAATTCTCAACCATTTTCCTGCTCAACCACACAATTACCAAAATATTTCAACTTATACCTCGAAACAAAAGCAGAACAAAAATATACAACTACTTTTCTTTTATTCTCCCTCCATGATAGGTACCCTCTCCAGAAGACAGTGCCCCACCGCCCAGGTTACCACCCAAACCTGCCAGATTATCGCTTGTCGTAGAACCAAGCTCCCCAGGATACTCTCAGGCTAATGTCCACAGTCCTAAGTCTAATAAACCCCCTGTATTACCCCCACGATCTTATAATGATGGTCTATCGTCTCCTACACCCCCAAATGTCCCTCCACCGGTAAGTAAAATTGTGCAATTTGAAAACGGATAATGAGACGATAACTAATTTACTAACGAATTAACTAGTAACCAATTAAGCTTAATTAGTAGACTAATTATGACTAACTAAATGATATATTCAATATTTTCAGAGACCTCCGCCAAGATTCTCAAAAAGACTCTCAAATTCTCCGGTAAACTTACTTAGCTTCTTCTTCTGGTACTTGATGTTATTAACTGCCGTCTACTTTCATGGAAATACCAGTTTATTCCAATGTATTATTTTTTTTCATTCGTGTTTTGTGTTTGCAGGTGAAATGTTTCTCAAAGATATTTAGTGAATGTCCACTACACGTGAATTGTGCCTCCGCTTGGACAGATCCAAAGACTGGAGGTATGCTTGTTGAAACTGCTAGATTTAGTTTGTTTTAAACTGTTCTTCCCAGTGGTCCTACAGTAAAGGTCGTCTCGTGTTGGCCCAGTGTTACATCCATCTGAAATGAGGCGACTGCATCAAGTTCTCATACGAACATGTAGTATATTGATTTTCACGTTTTTAGATCGTCATATACTGATTGGATCTGATGAAGGAATTTACACCCTGAATATTAGTCAGAATGATAAGGAATTGGAACAAGTTAGTAAAGCTCTTTCCTTTTAATACACTTGTGAAGAGTTGTTACAGACAGGTAGGCAAGCTGACAGTCAAACAGACAGACAGACAGGCAGGCAGGCAGGCAGGTAGGCAAGCCGACAGTCAAACAGACAGACAGACAGGCAGGTAGGCAAGCTGACAGTCAAACAGACAGACAGACAGGCAGGCAGGCAGGCAGGCAGGTAGGCAAGCCGACAGTCAAACAGACAGACAGGCAGGCAGGTAGGCAAGCTGACAGTCAAACAGACAGACATGCATGGTCGTATCGAACTACAATGTTTGTATACTGACCGTATTTGAAACAAGTTATATAACTTTTTTTTTTTTGCTTTTTCAGATATTTTCAAAGCGTTGTACATGGTTGTACGTTTTTAAAAATCTTCTAGTATCAATATCAGGTACATTGGTATTCATGTTATGCTCAACTCAATACTGTCAAGATTTATTCACCATCATATTTTTTCGTATCCACAGGTCGTCCGTCGTTTCTCTTCATGCATAACCTGCTGGCGTTGCACTCTCGACAACCTCTCTTCTTTCCTCTTAGATCACTAACAAGGTAAGGTTTTTGGATTGATTTTGATTTAAAAGTTTAGATATCTTCATGTGGGTGTTGGTGGCATAGTGAGGTTTGATTCACACAGTAGACAGTTGTCTGATCTAAGAGTCCTTCCACTGTTCCAGTATGGCTCTGCCAAACACCGTAGGTTTTCTGAAGGACTCCGATTTCCTTCTGTAGTAACACTAGATTTATAAGGGATATACCTGTATACTTACTAGACCTCTTCGGGAATTGTTTGCCTACGTTTAAGCACAGTTAAGTTTCTGTATCGTTACAGTATCCTGCATGGCTTATAACTGTTGCTCTTTGATTTGTTTAGAGACACTTACACGACTAGAATCGCAGATACGAGAAGCTGTAGCAATTGTACTGTTGGTAAGTTGAACCTTTACTTTAAATATAGAAACTAATTTACAGCAATAACCACTTTGAATAACAGAGAGATAAATTGATCTTCACGGATTCTTTAGTTGATGTTATTATACATTGTAGTCACTACATGTCTTCTGATTAGCTAATGTAGCTTTGAGTTAATTATGGCAACCACGAAACCTCCAGATAACTAAGTGATCTGCTAGCTAAAATTATTTCATGTTTTTCTTTAGTTCACAATCCTTACGATGAACAAGTATATCTGTGTGTGGCAATGACGAAGAATGTTCTCTTGATGCAATGGTATGAACCTCTAGACAAATTCATGAAAGTAAAGGTAATCCATGTCATATTCTAAAATTATATATAGTCTTTTTGAAACACTCTACCGTCGTTTGCATCTAAAGATGAACAGTCACAGACAAAACCATTGTCTATTCTCACGTGAAAATTAATGTTTGTAACAAGAATTTGAAGGTTTGGAGTATTGTAGTTCAGCCATTCAGCGTAGTAATAGGGACATATTAACGATCCAAAGTTTATTAATATTTCTTCCTGTTTTGCAGAATGTACCGTGTGACCTGGCAAGCAATCTGAGTATATTTGAACCAATTGTTCGAGCAGACATGGAACTACCGCTGATATGTATTGGAGCCAAACAAAGGTTAGCTTTTACTAGTATTTCATAGTTCCTTTGTTCTTGAAATATTTGAACTTAAAGCAATGAGCTGCTGCCAACTTAGAACGTTCAGTGCCCCTGAAAGTAAGCTTGCATGGCGACTATTTTAATTGGGCTGTTTACATCAGTGTAGCTCAGCGATAGTCTATTCTACTGAAGGACGGGAAGGCTTTTTGATATTGAAATTCTAGAAATGAATTTGATCTTTTTGTGCTTTTAGTGAAGACGGGAGGATACATTTTGATTCCATTAATTTAAACTCCACGACGAGCTGGTTTGATGAAGCAAGTCGTAAGTTGACGTTATATAAATTGCACATAATATCGTCAATGTTTACCTACTTTGAATGCCAATGTTCATCATTTGTTTGTAGCGACGGGTCAAATCTTGAATTTAAAAACATTTGCACAGCTGGAGAAAGATCTAATATTGATAGCATATGATAGTAAGTGCGTACTGATCTTATGATTGTTGTCTATGCAGTAAGTCTGAGATTGCTGTCCGTACTGTGAAGGACATTGCATAACAAAATATTCATTTTCAATAATTTGCAGATGTAGCTCAGTTTATTGATATTGAGGGCTATATAAAGAATGGACGAACGCACTTGCCAGTTATCCACTTTAAAGAACGACCAGACTTCGTCGGTAAGTTTGGATGAGTTTTTACAATTTTATATAATTATACTGCAGTTCAATTAACATATCAGTGGAGTTTGGGATTTACTTAAGTAAGAGTATTCAAAATGGTGGTCTTATAGCTGAAATCTCGGATTGTTTTTAGTGTGTCTACAAGGAAGTATTTTAGGCTTTCATTCACATGGTATGGAAGGCAGAAACTTGTTCTCAGGACAGGTATGTACTTCATTTTGAGAAGCGTTTTGGTTTCTTTTGGGCTTCCCTGCCATTACTAACATTTTTTTTGTTTATTTATATTGTAAATTCATTTTTGACAAAATAAATTGACTTGACTTGAGAATACTTTAAAGAAATTTAGCACCAATTTGATCGCACTTCGAACTTCCTACACGGCCGTAAAGGCTAGGAAGTTCCTAGGATAAATACATTTAATACAATATATATTGATTTCTTTGCACGTCTTTAGATTACCGCGAACGTCAATGAAGCGAACAGGATATTCAGACTACTCTGCTCCGACAGGTAACAACGAATCACTTCTATATTTGTTGTCATGTTGTTTCGTATGCAGTTTCATTGCTTGTTGCTTGTTTGTTTTGCTTGTATACAAAATGTTATAGCTCAGGGAATATTCCCGGTGTGGTTCAGGGTTGGGGTCAGGAACCATTATAGCCCCATAAGATGAAGTACCCAGCCTTCCAGCGCTACCTATAAAATTGTGTATCGCGGGCTCAACCTATAGATAACCAAGTTGTCTACAAGCAGATAACTACCATATTCAACTGTAGACAAGGTGGGGACTACAATATATAATAATCTCTGTTTTGTTTATTTATGCATTTTACAGCCACGTTGTTGTGGAGAACAAGCCAGCTGAAGATCTAAAAGCACCTTCAAATCTGTATGTTTTATCCAGTTAGTCAACTACATGACTGCAAAGGATGCTATCTACGGACTTGCGCAATTCAGATAAGCAGACATAATATTTTATGGGGCTTGGGTTGGTCTCAATGATCTATACTATAAGATAGTCCAATTTCCGAGCACTCAAATGGTTGTTAGAGCACCTAATTCGAGAGATTTGGTTCTTAGTGGAAAAAGATTTTCAAGTATTGAAATTGTTTTCTCGGTTCTTCGCATAGATTTTGGAGAACGATTTTTGTGAGACCGAGACCTGTGCACTGCGCAAACGTTGGTCAGGTTGACTTGTATATGAGGGACAACAATAGTTCTTAGAATGTTACACTATGGCTGCCGCAGGTGTCAAAATATTATTGAAAACAAAACAAAATTTTCCACATCACCTTGCACCTGGGCTTTGTGCCTGAATCCGTTATGATCCAAAGTAAAATATAGTTGTCTGAAAGAACAACTTTTTGTAAAAAAAACTGGGGTTTTGTATGTATAGTGTTTAACATGGATCTATAGTTTTGTATTGTTGGCCTATCAACTAGATTGTGATCAATATTTCAGAGTCGATGGACAAATGTATAAATATTTTTGTTAAAAATTTTGTAAAATTACTTTAATAATGATTTCTGAATGTACATTCTTGTTTTGCACTTAATATATCAACATACAAAACGTAGAGTCCTAACTTGTAGGTCTTACAAAGTCATTTATTGGTTAGCTTATAAGGTGATAAATGAAGAATCTACTGCAGTGGTGCTTTAGTATTGTGCTTTGAATTTAGAATGCGAATGTCATGAAAAAATGTGGCATCCTTAACTTCTTCAAGATTACGTTTTTGTGTTAGGTAGACGTATGAGTGTAGATCATTTGGTACAGATTTAGCTGGCAGCATGATTATTGTTTTCCTCGCTTAGACCAATCACAAAGTTTTCAGTTAATAAGGCAAACAAGTCCTTCCATGCTTTCTCTTTTTCTATTGTCCATGATGTTTTAAAATAGTCTGCTAGTATGTCCATCACTACTTTACCAAAAAGCTAGAAAAGGAAAAGAAATTTAATATTGAGTAGGTTATGAACTGTATAACAATTTTGACGTCATAGGTAGCACAGGATGTGAGTAGGTATGTAATATATCATACACGAGAAGGAGTTTATTATAGTGATTTGAAACACCGAAAAGTGTGTTGAAAAACAAGGCGCTAGCCGAGTTTTTTTAACATACTTTGAGATGTTTTTAAATCACTATAATAAACGACTTCGAGTGTATGATATAGCTTCTCAAACAAACCAGTATTTAAAGAGAAATTCAACGCGAAAGTTGAGTTAATTTATGGGTGTTTATTACCGTGGTATCAAGACAACGATACGGTGGTGATTTCCTTTGTGTTTGCTCATGAATTATTAATGAGTTTGAGAAGATTTGATACCATAAGGCAAAAATGGTGATATCATGGGATAAGATATGATATAATAGGATAACATGTGATAGGGTATGATTTGATAGTATAAGAAATGACAAAGTAAAAATGTCGTGATGGGATAAGATATACAGTATGCATGATAAGGTGACATATGGTCTGATATCTGATATGATGTTCTGTAATATATGATGAGGTATGATTTGATAGAATACAATATGAAAAAACTGTTTAGAATACTTACGCCTAAATGTCCAGCATTAATTCCAATTTTTATATGAGCTTTACCCAAGCGTTGCACAGTATTTGAGAACTGGTTCATATCATCCAATAATTCAATACAATTTCCAAACGCACTCATAACCCGCGCAACATGATCAAGTTCTTTTAAACTTTGAAGTAGTTCGTTTTGGTTCTTTAGATCTTTGAAATTGTAAAATAAATCTTGAGCTTCGGGTGCTTCATCAAATAGTCTGTAAAGGAAAATGTAGAAGTCACATATAGATTTGACTGTTCATTGTGCAGCTGTAAGAATTGAAAAAATATATTCCCGCTGCGCTCGCTTGTTAGACATCAGTTTGTAATTAAGTTGATATAAAAAGACTGGGGACGAGTTTGAAAATTCACCTGGACTCTGACATATTTGGATACGCGGGCGTAATGATAATTATGTCTAAGTAAAATACCTGCGAAATCATTTACCTTTCAAATGTAAATGTAGCCATTTCGTGTATTAACATGTCGGCCAAAGGCTTTTAACGCATATTTAAGTTTCTAATGTACTGCAGGTGGTATTCAAATTAATAACGTATATAATGCAAGCGTTCTTGTATTTGTTCACAAGCATCATGTTAATACGGGGGTTTAGCTGTGCTCGAATTCGTCCATGCAGTTTCCTAGTGCTTCCCGTATATGAACGCGAAAGGCGAAATCGTGAAAATTAAAGTATTGTTTCATTTGCTCATGCATGCTTGCAAACTTCTCTATGCTCGCAAACATGCGGACAATAGCAAAACAGTCTCTTTCAATGTAGCAATTACCGATTTATAGCACTAATTTTCGTGTAAGCACAAGACGAACTACCCGGGCGAGCTAAAGCGCAATCTATACTGGCAATGGTTCAATCTTAGAACAAATCACGCATGATATTTTCCCGATTCGTGCATATACATACATGCATGTACATCATTGAAAGCATTTTGCAACTAGCTTTTCTTTGTAATATATAATTATCTTAGTTCTATATTTTAAAACTTTTCTTGTATATATATATATATGTCGTATAACCTGCATGCATATTATTATTGTATAATCTTTTGTATTTCTATAGTTTCTCAGGGACCTTCTGAAAAACACAACTTGTGATGTTGGTTTTCCTGAATAAATACTATTATCAATCAATCAATCAATCCGTCAGGACGAAGTGCGCATACAAGTACAAGGTTGCGCAAATTCGTCTGTGTTGACCTATGGTGTTGACGTACCACGCAGATATGATTCGTCTTGACGGATGAACCGTCTGCCACGTTCACATCTGTTCACACACATACGAAATATCAGACTATCGTTTTTTTGCCCTAAGTTTTTCCAGGTGAATCTCTCTATAAATCATGGCTTTATTTCAAGTCCATAATACCCATTATCTTCCCAAACAGACGGTTTTGTTCCAAAACAATGCTCATTTACATCTGTTGACCAGGACCGTGCAATAAAATTGGCCATTGGCATTGTCCCTAATGCAAATTTATCGTTGTAAATCGTCCTAAGCCGTCTGTATACATATATTATATATTATTTATAACAAACAACTCTCGTCAGGCCTGTCTGCTACTGTTATTATGAAATGCTGTGTAAATTTAACAGCTAGATTGTTTTGTGGGAAACAAAATAAACAAATAGCAAATTACAATTTTACGTAAAAAAACCCGAAAAAAACGTAATAGCTGCACACAACATTGCCGTATACAAAAGTACAAAATAACGAAAAATTAACAGCTTTATATATCTAATGACTCAAAACTCATCCAATTTTATTTAAAATACGCATTCAATTTCTAGAAGTTTATCGTTTTGTTTTCGGAAATTGAGTTGTTCTTCTGATCTATCTGCGAAATCACGCCGGAGAACTAAATATTGTGACGTTTTATCTATTAAAAAATCAGACGGTTTAAGACGCGATTCGCGCTAAACAGTTCTGTAATTATACGCTAAGCTTAGTATATCATTACTAAAACACCGTTCATTTTGCATCGATAATTACCAAGGCGAAAAGCATCGCAGCTTTTCAAGCGTTTGTTCTCTAAACAGGCCTATAGGACGCCACATGAAGCTAAACAACTTATGTTTTGATTCGGGCTGTGGGAGGGCTCCGGCCTCTGAGCAAATCAAGTTACGAACAATAGCAGAAATGTGTTAGTTAAATCAAATAGTTAGTTACTTACCTTATAAAAATTGATACCCCGAAGTTCTTTATGTCGGGTTTAAGCGCGAACCACATTTCTTGTACGATCTTTTTGCTGCTTTTAGAGATTTTCCCCGAGGCTTGATCCGCGGGACCAAACGGACTAATCTCCTTAGAATTGTGACATCCCATCGTTAGCGCGAAGATTCTTCGTGGAGTATTAAGCTATAGTAAAGTGAATAACATGTTCTAATGTTACGGACGTGTTTCACAGTGACACTGTTACTGTTTGCAACACAGCGTATACACTGAAAATGCAACTCGGTCGGCAAATTTGATAATTAATCGTCAAGCAGGCAATGATATTGTCATAGTAACTTGTGCAATTAAAGCAGAGTGGCTAATAAAAAGCTGGATTTGAATTAAAAATATGTTAGACAGCCGACCGCGATATTATAAACCGTTGTAGTGTGAGGTAGAAGGCGCATCACTCTCCGAAAGATCAGTTCATTTAAACCACACAAGAGATTGCCTCCATGCCGACTATAGATTGTGGTGGCCTTAAGCGGTCGCCATTCGACGCGACATTTCTGGTGGTAAAAATTCATATTAAAATGGTAACGTTTCTGATTCGTGTTTACGCAGTTATTACGTGCGATAACGTGAGCCTGTATTTGCTTAGCAATATAGTTTTAAATGATAGAGAATGAATAATGGTTATCAGTTCTGATTATCCCAGGTAATTTCTTACAAAAACAAGTCAACATTGTTAAAGCGACATTGTTCAGCAAAGTGACAGCGTTTTGTTAAGGGTAAAATTCAATTTATGAGCAAAGCCGGTGGCCGCCGTGACCTAAATATTTCGAGCGCGACGTTATATTTATAGCCCGTGTGTATACACTGCATGAAATGAATACAAAATAGAAAGAATTTCAGTCAGTGTAAATATCCCTGTGTGGAAACAATGAATCATCATTAAAAACTTACAATGAAAAGCTTATTAAACCGACTGTAATCTAAACAACGCTAGAATTTGACGTGAAACAGCCATATCATAAGGACATGCTTTGTCGTAACGATTAAACCCACCTCGTTGAGATTTAAGATATTTCCATTTTGAAGCGTGGGATTTGAAAATGATATTTAATCTTCACATACGTAAGTATACCGCCCTGATCTATATACGCCCACTGGAGAGGCATTCCTAATCGAACCCTCTATATCGCCTACAAATATCTAATACGGCGGTTGACTGTGTGTAAAACTACCTGAAAAATACAATGAGAACTTCGACGTTTCGGGCGAAGGCCCTTCGTCTGGAAGTTAGTAGGAAAATAGCCTATGCAAGTGACGTCACAACTCTCCGCCATTTTGGGTGAAAATCCAACATGGCTGACATGAATACGGACGCCAATTTCCTTAATAACTCAAGTTCTAGACATGCTAAAACAACAAAATCCTCGTTGTTCAAGGATTCTAACGAGATAGAGCTTTAATAATTAATAACTCTCCGTATTTCGCAAGATATTAGCGAAAACGGCACTTCGATGAAATCCCCAAAATGGCTGTAGCACATTTATATTCTCGCGCGAGTGCGCGACTGAAAGAGATGAATATGGAAGTATTTGCTTGGTTGTTTAATCTCAACCACAATACTGCACTCGTATCTCAGGATCGGGGAATAAGACCCCTTGAAGGTCTAAACTAAAGATTTTCACTGAGACTTGAGATTCAAAAACTATATTACAAATCTCCAAATATAGGCCATGCCTTAGGAATAACGCCGACTGTGCATATTACCGCGCGTCTATATATAGGCCTACCACGTTGGACTCATCCAACTTCAACGAGTTATAAGCTATCTGGTCTAACGATATACTTGTATAATATATCTTGGATGATTAGGTCTATATTTTTCTAATTAACAATTAGATTATGAGCTCAAGATTTCTATGAGGTGATAGTTGATGAGGCGAAGCCCGAATCAACTATCATCTCATAGAAATCGAGGGCGAATAATCTAATTGTTTTGGTAGAAACCAGCAAGAAAACAGTATTTCAAAACGTTTTTCATAATTTATTGAAATAAATTCGTTAAAAATCGCGCCGAGGAGATGGCTGTTTCGCTACTCGCTATCTATTGACAATTAGATAGCGAGTAGCGTAGCCAATCAAATTACAGCATTTGCAATAGCATACTAGTATGATTCTACTAATGATACATCAGTTTGTATCATTGCGTCCAAAAATTACTAAATACTGACAATTATCACCGCCAGCGGTCAAGAACAGAAATATGCAAATAAGTATAATTTTTTAAAAGGTTTTTTCACAACAATCCAGCCTTATTAAAACATGATTTATTTTACACTTAAAATAGTCTTTTCATTTTATTCCCAACCATTTAACATGTACAGCCCAGAACTTTGGCCGGTCGTTCTGGACGCAAAAATAGAAAATTGTATCAGCATGCAGAAAGCTAAACTCCTCATCTTCTTAGAAAACATTATAAATATAAAATCGTTAAAGTTTAAGTAAAATAGCCGGTTGTAGTTTGATGCCTTTTTTATACAGATGCTTTGATCTAAAAATTGAATAAAGAAATACAATGTATAGTATAATGACTAATGAGTAATGCCGGTATAATATCTAAAACGAATACAAGTAATGTTTACTGTAGATCTCACTTGCATCTAATTTGTGGCAGTATCCAGTCGCTTAAACACTGAATAAAACAGTTTAATAACGGTTCCAGCTCGTACTCAAATATACATGATCAGGTTAAAGCTACTACAGTGTCCTTCGCATTTCAGAACAGGTTTCTGTACACACACACGTCAAGACACACAGTCATTCGGTCTTAAGTCATTGGGTCTTAAGACATGCTTAAATCCTAATATTTTCTAAATTGTCATAGAAATATAATCAATTGCTGGCTATAAGCTTATTAATTATTAATGATTAATGCTATATATACTGTAATTAAAGCACACATCGATCTATGCATGACTATGGAAAGAAGTCGGCAACATCCAGGCAGCACAGCAGTGGCCAGTGTGCTTTGTAATCAACTTTAAACAGTAAATTAGGACGCTATTTGCCCACGCCATTTGGCGATAATACACTCAGTTTTGCCATGCCCATTGTCATGGACCTGCTAAAATGCACATGCTAAAACAACAAACTATATACACACCAAATTACTCTTCGTTATTCAAGGATTCTAGCGAGATATAACTTATCTTATAACTCTCGGCATTTCGCAAGATATATAAGCGAAAACGGCATATGTCTTAGCCTGACATATTCTCACGTACGTAACCGCGCAGTATACCCTTATCTAAATGATCTTGGCTAGTAAACACATTTCGATTCATGCGATATGTGAATGAACTTACGTTGACGCCTTTGCCCTTAAAACGAATACGAGATTTGCATGAGAGTTGACTAAATATTACCACGCGTACCGGTCGAACGAAAAACTCTCAAGTCTTCATCAAAATTTGAACCAGTTCAAAGTTGATTAGAGTTGATGAGAGTTTGCGATGAAAGGCTGTTTTCCACTTCAACCGAAACGTAGCGTATTTTTTTGTTTCCTGAGCACCCGATCGGGTAGAAAAAATGACTTCGACACAAAATAAATGCTACGATACGTTACGATACGTTTGAAGTTGAAACGCGTGGGATAAGTGAACGCGCATCCCAAAACGTAGGCTCCATTATAAGATCGTCTTTGCATGGCCATAGCCATCAATACTCATACGCATGCATTCGTATGCCATTCACTCGATCCTGTATCGGTCAAGAGAAAAATCTCCAACAAAATTACCACTGTGAACCAGATTTTAGATTGTCTCAACATCACACATGGCTTCATGATAACATAGGTCTACTTACTTTCAATCCAACGACAAATTCTTACTTCAAACTCGAAAATGTTTATTTTTACTCCTTGAAGTCCAATGTGAAACAATTTACTTATTCAAAAGCACTTGGGTTGTTTGCCGATAATCGTTGATCGAATCTATTATCGATGTTGCTGTTAAATTGTTGATTTAGGGGCTGATTACATAGGAAATTTTACCTCTGTAATCAGCCCCTAAATCAGCAATCAAAATAAATGGATCAATGTTTGATGTAGAAAGTTAGAAACAATGAATAGGACATTCTCAACCTGTATATACAGTTTGTCTACTTTTACCAAATCATGTTCAAAATACTTTCAAGCATTTCTAAACTTTATATAATGAATGAATGAATGAATCAACTTTATTTAATGAAGGGTAACACGTAACAGTTTAACACTGATAAACCCGTGCGATAATTTCAATAAAACCCGGCCTTGCGATACCAGTTCATGCATGCAATTTAGCCGGACTGCATTTCATACATTGAGAGGCGTACATACCTATATATGGCTATATATCCATACTTCGTCAGTAAAAACTGAATCAGCTGCAATAGATTGATATTCTAGTTCTTTAAGACTAAACGTCAAAATGAATTTCTTTCCCAGCCTAATGTAAACGGAGCCTAAGCTAATGGTACTTCATGAATCGCGACTGCATGCACTTTAGATTTACCACATCTGTTCGATAACAATTAAAACGACAATCATTCAATCACTTTGTATATCCAGCGCCTCTTATACTGAATGTCTACTGCTTATTTCAATTACTCATAATGCAGAATGTCTGACAAACATTATTATTTAATTTGTTTCATTCTTTTTGAATCAGTTTAGAGTCATTTATTACGGCAAGACAGATGTTCAAGACAAGCCCACGAAGAATATTGTGGGCTTGTGTTTTGTTACTTGTTGCAAAGGTGATCTGTGTTTGTCTAGAATCTATACTAGATTCATTCTCGATAGTCTAAATTCCCAGTGACGCCAAGACGCACAATCTGTCTTGGTGTACTGACAAGACGAACTATCTAGACGAACTAGCCAGAATAGCACGATCTATACAATACTGGGAACAAATATTTCTGGTACTAGTACTCAACCTAGCATTAAGTCGACAGCTCAGATTTTTCGTCGTACCAATAGACGGCCATCGGCTATTTTGTCAAATCTTTCACAAGTCCAGTTCGTCATCCACGTCCTCTTCGTTGTCTTCGTCATCTTTCGTCGTCTTCCACGACCTTTTGTCCTCCTTCAACCTCAGTTCAATAGTGCATGTCCTTGATCGGATCTCTTTAGTACGTGTGTACATATCGTCTCCGTCTTGGTTCTCTTGCCTTCTTTTTAACCTCCTATAATTCTGTACCGGCCCCTTTATCCTCTTAGACCTCTTCATTTATTATCATATTAGCTGATTCGAAAACGATTCTCCTAGATCATCATTCGTGTTTATGTTGAATGTAACCTGTTTTGTCTTTCTAACAGTTTTTGATGCAAGCTTGACTGTGGCTTGCCCTTGTTTTGTTAATATGGAGCTTTAGCAAATGACTACGAGTACGAGATTCGTCATTTTCGCGCCAAACGCCGTGTTGTTTGTATACGCCATCTCGAAAAAGTCGTAGTCGTCTGGCTATTGACTACGAGATTTTTGATAAATCTCGTACTCAAAAGCCCGACGACTACGACTTTTGCGAGATGGCGTATACAAACAACACGCGAAAATGACGAATCTCGTACTCGTAGTCGTACGCGTAGTCACTGCTAAAGCTCCCTAATGCCGGTTAAAACCAGTCCAACATGTTGGGTTAACATCATCCTACATTTTGTCGGAGGCAACATTGTTGGGTCTGTTTGAACATTATGTTTTGTAATGTTGGCTGATGTTGGCTGATGTTGATCAGGTCTACAGACTTTAATATTCAAAGTTTTCATCCAACGTTATCCAACATTGGTTTGAATCAGCCTTTATTTATGTTTTTGCCATTTCGCCATTTTACTATATCTTTTCTTTACATAAATGTTATAAGAAATTACAGTAAATTAAGTACTTTAATATATAATGTTATATGAAATACAGCGAGGTTCTTTAATATTGAATTAACATAAAACACGAGGAGAAATGTTATATGAAATAACAGTAAAGTACTTTAAATGTCTTTCTATATTTTGGTAATCTTAACAGATATATTATCGGATTTATGAGAAAATTAATGCTCAACAAAACAAAAAAGACTGAGTGAACCACCTTCATTTTCTTGATTTTCGAAACACCTTGTAAGAGGACAGTAACTGTTCCCATTCCAAGAATTGGAACAAATACTACCGTCAGCATAAAACAGACGGTCGCGATTGTCACGAGGAAACGTTTTTCCAGTTCTTGCCTCGCTCTTATTGGTTTTAAAGCTCCGATGCCTTGTCTCTTTTGAAGCTCATTTCGCTTTCGCCGCAGCGCTACATATGTTGCAAGGTAGAAAATATACACGGCGAGAAATAAAACTATCGCATACAAAACTAAAAAAGCTTTTCTAACGATTGCATTGAGTATAAAGCAAGCGAGGATATAAATTACAGTGTGTGAAATCCATGTTCCAAGCAACACTTTGCGACAAACTTTAATCGTGACTCGAACACGATACCGCAACGGGAAAGCGATGGAAAGAAAACGTTCGATAGCAAAACATAAAAACGCACACGGAGACATTGATGCAAACCCTAGCCAAATGCCGGAAACGGCTACAGCATTCCTCCCAAGAAGAAGCATAACTATTCGTATGATCCATAAAGATGCCACGATTATGTCGATGATTGCAATATTTCGAACGAAAAGCGACGTAGTGTTTTTGAAAACATGTAGCGGGTCTTTCCAATGTGCGAAAATTAGAAGAGTGTTAGCAACGATGTCAAGGGAAAGAATTGGCATTGTTATGACACAAGGCCTTGAACATACGGACATCGCATCCTGATCCATGCATGTATAGCATATCTGACATATTTCTGCCATGGTCTTTAGATGTGTTGAGGACTTGAAATACACTCGAGTTCGTTGACATTGTTATGTATACTTCGCTACATATACTTTCCTATATACGATATACCTTCGTGAACAGACTTCACCAATGATGTGTTTATATCTTTAAGGTGTGTTTCAATAAAGATGTTCAAACCATTCAAGCAGGTGATTTCTGTCGTGCACACAGCATGTTATTGATTAAAGTTGGAATTAATGAGTATTTTTATTAAAGTTTCAATTTAATAGTTTGTAATTTATATATTGACCCTAACAGGCCAGATTCTTCTGGGTGGAGGTCGGAGAATATAGGTGGCGGGGTTACTCAGATGTACCCAGGGAGTTTTGTTGTCAGATACAAGTTGAAAATAAAGAGTTAAAAAGGTGGGATGGTAATCTTTTGAAGAGAAAGCAAGGCCATACTTGAGTTGGCATACAATGTTGAAATGGAATGAAGATCAAAAGCTGTAACGTTTCCCAGCCACCTTAACACGACTTTTGGGGGATGTGTTTTAACCAATCACAACAGTAGCTCAATGGCGGGAAAATTTGGATTTTTAGCAGAAAGTGAAAAATAGATATTAAATAGCTAAAAATGATTTGCTAAAACGTACAAAAATGCTGAATTACACCAACCAGAAACACAAAGGAAGCTGCGAAGTGTTTTTTTAAAAGGTTTAACAGCATATTTGCGAAATAGTTAGGCAAAAAACTACCTGTAAATATCTGTCATGGATGTGAATTCAAAAAGCTGTTGCCTCGAAGAGACTGCTTTCAAGTGGATGTTTCATTGCGGAATTCTCAAAAGTCTGCACAAACAAGTCGAACAATGCCAACGATTCGAGAACGAACGTTCAGATAATAAAATGGTGAGACCTTTTCAGTTTTTCTTCAAATTTATATTTTTTGTATTAAAATTTTTGTATTAATTTTTTGTATTTGTGTTTAAAATTGGAGGTTACTTTTTCGGACTTTCGTTATATAAACAATGATTGCAATTTAGGAATGATAAATTTGGCAAATATCTTTTTAACGAGAGCTACATATTCGCTTGTTTAGAAAGATTATTTGATTTGTTTAGAAAGAAAAGAGTATTTATAGAATTACTTTTACCATTGATGTTGGAGAATTAATAGATTTTGACGGTAAGGGATTAAACAATAGTGCTGGTCCGCTACTCCGCTCATGGTCTACTCTCCAATGTAGAGGCTTCTTTGTTTTTGAGATGCTAGGAGAAGAGGGCATGGACAGGCCGGCTCCTAATGAGTATTCTTCACATATAAATGGGTATTCTTTGGTTAATTAGTATCCTTCACAATTGTAATATTTGTATTTGTTCCTGTGAAGCGAAACTTGGAAACGTTGTGTGTAATCAGTCTGAGAAAGCCAAAGAAATATTTCAAGAGGTGATTCTATCAACTTATTAATGGTCAACACTTTTCCATTGACAAGTAAAAAATCTCAAATAACAAAGTATAGGGGCATATTAGCCAGGGTGCGTGGCTGATTTCCTTTGGTTAATAACTTTTTAGGCTTGTTTTATCTGCATACAAACATTAAATTGGATTCCAGAAATTATGACAAAAACTCAAATTGATCTGCAGATGAGATATTTATCAATTCCACGTTTTATAAGGTGAGTTGTTTCATCTGTACAAACCAGTGGTACAAACCAGTGGTACAAACTGAGATTAAACCTTCCATTTACGTGACCTATGGTACATAATTTATTCTATGCATACATAGACTATTTGCAGATTTACTGGAGCATAGCCTCAACTTCATTATTTGATTTATTTTGTTTTTTAAGTTTACGTAATGTTTGAAGGTTTTTTTTGGAGTCTGTTTTCAAAAGAATGAAGTCGAGGTATATAAACAGTATAATACTATACTCTAGTAATTCTGCAAATGGTCTATGGCTTTTACAACACTTTTAAGAACTTTTAAAAGGTTACCTCATTAGACATTACATTGCATATATAAAGAAACATGTTTGTAATGCTTATGAAAGAAACTATGAAATATCTCAACAAAGCACGGAAACAATAGAGACAGGCTATTTCTTTTATGAGAGGCATGGTTTTCTCTAAGGAAAGATTTTTTTCTGAATTAAAATTTGGGTGTATATTATATGTGAACACGTTTTGGATTACGTTTGATTTCGTAGCATGAACTTTTAAAAGTTTGTTAAAATTTGTTTCTAACAGTTGTTCGTGCGTGTTTGCTTTGAGAAGAGAGATATTAGAAAGTGGAAGTCAAAGTATGCCATTATTTTGTACTGTTGGAGTTGTCAGTGGTATGACATCCAGAGTGAACTACACGTAAGTCACATTATTTAACGTTGGGTATTAATTTACCAGGTAGAAGTGGGGCAACCCTGTTACACCAACAGTGCAGTAGTGCAGTTGTAGTCAAAAGCTTCATTGAACGTTTGGTCAGCACTGGTGGATTATGTCGTTTCCGGTAGTACTCAGGACCGCGTGTGTCATTGTTCCCTGCGCCAGACTATTTTATTCAGCCAGTTGATGATCCCTTATTAATCCTCCTTGCAGCTTAATGATTTAATGAAGTCCACAATCCACCTATCTGGGGGCAAGAGCACACTTTGAGTCTTTGTACTTCATTCTGCCTTACGCGTGCAGACTATGCTATTTGCCCAGTTAGCCTGACGAGTATTCACACGTAGCCTGCACGCGGTTTCGTGTAACTACACCGTGACCGACGCGAAACCACGAAGTTTTAGGTTAATATCTTGATTTATAGAGACAGACTTCATACAGTGTATGGGTAAAATCAACTACAATGGCTTCTATATACCACGGGATATACTCCACGACAATATTCATGCATGTTTTGTTATTCACAGACAAAGCACATGGTTTCAATGCATCAACAGTCAATGTCCATCTTCCATTGGAAATGGATGCGCAGGATATTCAAATAATTTGGGAGGTGAAAACTTAAGGTGCGTATAGCAGTTGTATGTATTTATGTTGTGTTGTTAGTCTTATTGGCTGAAAATACATTACAAGTAAAATGAATAACAGTTGCAGTATTTTTTCAGCGGAGATATGATTTGCAACGGCTGTGCAACGCCTCTAGAAGAAGATATTTCATGCAGAATTCTTGGAGGTAAGGGATTCTTTCTAAACTAATAGTCATATATCTGGCTTATTCTTTTTTATGCATATATAGTTAGTTTTACAATCATTGAACTTTTGCGATCTGTTTTTCGATTTATATAACAAACTATTTAAACAATTATTTCGCGTAGTTAATTTTAACTTGTTATTTCAATTCTTTTGTTAGAAAAATGTCTTCTTCATGTTGTAAGTCCTGATGGATTTTCAAACAACAGTTTAACGACTGTGAATTGTCGTCTTAACCGTTCCATTTTAGTTTACATCAGGGGTACGTATATAATTGAAATAGATCTATTCTGATATGGCTTCACCTTTTTGGAGTGTTGGTAACACAGCTCCTGACATGGGTACCACTGCTGCAATATGCTTTTTCTGATGATAATTTATCACAGGTGAAGAAGACCGCTTCCAGTTTGACTTGACCAAACACCACAGGTTTATTTCGCGTATTCCGCTTTCCTCCTGTAGTAACACTGGACGAATAAGAGATGGCCCTTACTGGACCTCGAGTATAGATCTGTCCAGTTTAGATTAAGTTTTTTTAAGAATTCACTGTCTGATGATTCTTCAACTAATGAATCCAGCAGAGCAATTAATCTCTTAGTTATCTATTTCTAGACGAATTAATTAATGAAGTTGAACTTGGTTCTTGTTATTCCTTTTCACTAATTCCACTTCGAGAGTTTTACGGTGGACAAAACTCCAATCAGTTGAACTTAGTCTTTGAGGCAAACAACGTTACAAAGGTAATATAGTTATGTCGTACAAACATAAGTGTGGTACCGAATGTAAATATACATTTCTCTACATTTATAACTTGTGTTCTTATCCATGTTCATGAGATAAAACAGAAAGATTCATCGATGCTTGGAAATAGAAAAAAAAGTTTCTTGTTTTAATTAAAGCCGAGAATATCTCACTCATCGTTTCGCCCACTTGTGAGATAAACTAAACTACATATTTCCCCACATCCATATATATTGCTATCTATTTATCATGCAATGAGTTTGGTCATTTTGGATCGTTATATTTGATTATCCTTTTCATCTTTTTTACTCGAAAAAGATCGGTGCTTATCCTGTATTGTCTACGGCGCCTCACTCCCTCTTGAAAGTTAAATCAAAGTTCTGCAAAATACAAAGACTATACGAAGGTTAGTTTTGAATTACTGTATAGTACAATTCTACTTTCAGGTATAGGGAGAAATAATCGAAATATGTCGCCTGAATATGCAAAATTATATTGAATAGAAGAGATTGATTTTTTGATAAAATGACAATCCTAAACAGCTGTCCAATACATTGTGTTCTATATTTTACGTGTAGATCGCAGTAGCTCATCGTGGAGTTTCACTACCTGTCTTGCTTACTTTTTTGGAGGTGAGATTAAAATTGTGATGTAGTGTACTAAAATCTTGTTTTAGTGGGGTTTTTCTTTCGTTCCCTTTCTCTAAAAACTGCATGGTGGGTAATTTTACGCACCAAAGATGTGTAGAACTGCACATCGTCTAGAGGTGCATAGAATGATGCACGCCAAGATATATAATTATACACACCTTGTATACATAACAAAATGACACACCTGTAAAATCACAGGTGTGTAAAATGACATCTGTGGTTTGAAAACGCTGCGAAATTAATATACATAAATAATTGAATTCTATTTATCACCATGCAAAGATACAAGAAACTTATTGTTAAACACTGGTAGACCCCCGGTTATCTAGAAAAAAAACTATAATGTTATACTGGTTTCTGGTGTTTATATTTCTATACAAACAAAGCATTATAATTATTCAAGACATGCAAGAGTTTCCTTAAAAGGAATAAAGGGGTCATAACCTTACGCTGTTGGATGAATATCGTGGAAATTAAATATTAATTACAAAATTTCAACACAACACAACCGCCATAACAGAAATATTTATCAGAAAACATCACAATCTGTAGGTGAAAGTATTGGTTAAACCTTAGCCTTAGCCTTAGTATAGTAAATCTTATAGGCATGGGTTTTATAAATGGTCATGCGTTTGGGTCGTTGTTAGCTGTTATCATTTTGCAATGTCTATCGCTTTATGTTGATGCAAAAGACACGAAGAGCTCTAATGGCGAATGGCAGTTAACAAAGTCAACATTACTAGAAAGAAACAGTTTTATGTACAATAATTCGCTCATGAGCGATGTCAAGTTCCATCCCAGAGGCTGCGACCTTGATGAAGCAATATACACTCACAAATATATCTTGGGTACGAGCAGTCCTGTGTTTTATGAAATATTTTATGGCAAATCAGCAAGGACTGTCTCTTATATAGATAACACTGACATTTATCTATGGATTTATAAAGACGAGGATTATATTGTCATTGACGAAGATTCATTTGTAGAGCCAACCGTATCTGCTTTCCTTCGCTTTCTTTACAAAGATGAATGCCCTAAGCCTAAGGATACTGTATATAACATTTTGGATATGGCAAAGAAATATCGAGTTTCATCGTTTCAAACTGCTTGCAACAATATCAATGGCCTAGAATTGGAAGACACGGAGATCTCTAATGGTGAATGGCAGTCAACAAAGTCGACATTACTCGAGAGAAGCAGTTTTATGTATAATAACCCGCTTATGAGTGATATCAAGTTCTTCTGCAGAGACAGTGGTAAAGGTATATTCGCTCACAAATATATCTTGGCTATTAGCAGCCCTGTATTTTATGAAATGTTCTATGGCGAATTCAAGGAGGGAAAAAACACTATTTACGAGGATCGTGAAGAAATCGTAGCTACTTTTCTTCGCTTTCTTTACAAAGAAGAGTGTCCTAAGAATATTGATACCGTTGTGAAAGTACTTGGTATGACAAAGAGATATCGAGTTCCGTCGTTTGAAACTGCGTGCAAGAATAGCCTAGAATTCGATACTCCTTTGCCTGCATTTAAGGTGATTGAAAGATTGTTAGAAGGAGAAGCAGTAGAGATGGCAGAACCATGGTGGACTCGAATAGAATCGCGGCTAGATGAGGTTATTGCATCTGAATATTTTCTGAAAATAAATCAACGGACTTTGATCGCGTTTTTAGAACGTGACACACTTTGCTATGCCGAGACAGAGCTATTCCAAGCCGTAATAAAATGGTCTAAATATCAATGTGCATTACAGGGAATGCGGATAACAGGAGAAAACCAAAGAAAAGTCCTTGGCGATTCTGTTTTTCGAATTCGCTTTTTATCGATGACTGAGGATGTTTTCAAGAGGCATGTTGTTTCATCAGGCGTCTTGACTGACAATGAAGTGATTGCAATCATTGAGATAATGAGGTCTGGTGCAGGCGACTATAACTATAAGTGGGCTTTACCGGCCAGAACTAAGCGTGCATGGTTTTGCCAATATTATAGTAAGGAAAAACTTGTCTTCATGATCATCGCAAGCATGGTCTGCGTTGTTTGTTTCGTTGCGCTTTTAGAGTTTTTTAAAGCCGAGCAGAAAAAGCAGCTGCAACAACAACAACAACAACAACAACAAAAAGAACAACATGAGAAACAACAACAAGACGTAAAAGAGGAAGAATCAGTAGAAGAAAAACAGCAACAACATAAACAAAAACAACAGCAACATAAAAAAGAACAGCATAAACAACCACAAGAACATCAGCAACACTATGAACAACAGCAGCAACAAAAACAACGGGAACAGCAACAAAAACAGAAAGAAATACAAGAACAACAGAAACAACAAGAACAACACCAACAAGAACAGCAAGAACATCAGAAACAAAAACAAAAACAAAAACAACAACAACAACAACAACAACAACAACAACAGAAACAACAACAACAACAACAACAACAACAACAACAACAACAACAACAACAACAACAACAACAACAACAACAACAACAACAACAACATGAACAACAACAACAACAACAACAACTAAATAACAACAACAACAACAACAACAACAACAACAACAACAACAACAACAACAACAACAACAACAACAACAACAACAACAACAACAACAACAACAACAACAACAACAACAACAACAACAACAACAACAACAACAACAACAACAACAACAACAACAACAACAACAACAACAACAACAACAACAACAACAACAACAACAACAACAACAGCAACAACAACAACAACAACAACAACAACAACAACAACAACAACAACAACAACAACAACATGAACAACAACAGCCAAGACAGCAGCAACGAGGACGACGCCGGCAACGACGACAGCGTGATTTTTCAAACGAGACCAATACTAATAAACAATACGCCAGCCATGATTTATAAAAGGTGTGCTGGGAATTACATCACCACAGTTTGATCCTACAGCTAGTGGAACATAATTGCCTTTTACAAATATAACATTTCTCATCTTTTTGTGTTTGTTGGCGAATCATAATTAGTTGATAATATAATTTTACTATGAATAATGCTATCGTGTTTCCAGGATTAGTTAGTAGATTGTAATGTGTTCTTTTCATTAAATACCGTTCTGTTTTCTGACCAGTTTCAAATGAATTAACAGCAGAGTTTAGGTGCTATAAAGTACGTGCAGCCATGGGTGAACAACTGCACTTAGTCTTCATGGTAAGGTGTATTGTCCATAGAAACTGGCCTGCAACAATGAATGACAGCAGCAAAATGGATTAGCTATGACAAACATGCCAAGGCATGTCAAATCTTTCCAAAGGTGAAGACACAGTCTCGATACTGCTGATTTAGTATGAATAGTTAATGCTTATCATATCCTTGTAGATTGCAACCTCATACCCAGAGCCTCTGCATGTGTTGATTGTTAGGTAAGGAATTGGTAAGAAAAGGAAGTGAGAGACTGCACCAACTTTGTCCCAGGCTCTTCCCTCTTGTGGAGGACTGAACTAATTGTAAGGACTGAATATCTGGTAAAATCCTTATTGTCGGATTTGATATATTACATCTCAAATTCACAAATGAAACAGTACTTTAAGAGAAATTTGAGTTTAAAGTTGACGAAATTCTATGCTAATGGGCCAATTGCGGAATTGCAAAGCATCATGGTAGTTTAGTTACACGGCAGAATTTTTCAACATGGCGATTGTATTTTTCGAACGAGGGAAGGTGCTAAACACATGGGAATTGAAAGAAAAGTTTTATCATTTTCACTTCGATTAAAGTTTATATGAAATCTGTACGGCTTGTTTTATATTTCTACTTTGTCTTGGGTTTCTACGAGCGAGTGTGGTTGAAATATTCAATATCGCGTACAGAATCACTGAAGCGGGGAAGGAGTTCGATTCGAGGTTGTCAGACACAAATTTTAGAATAGTTCACAATACAAAGGTGAGTACTGCATTAAATTATTTTCAGGATAAGGAACACGTTGTGACTCATTGTTTGCCTGAAAATTTCGGCGATCGATTTAATTCTAGCGACTTGAGAGTCAAAAATGTTTGCACACTTGACCGTCCCGAAACAACACATGTTTGATCAAACGTTCTTCTCACAAACCAAAACATTGAGGTTGTTTGGCAGGAAAAATAAAAACAGTTGCTGTTTGAAATACCGAGCTTTCACATTTCAAAGGTTTTCGCTGTTACAAAAAATGTTTAAAAAGTACTTTTAAGTGCTATTCACTGCTGTTCAAGTGTCTTACTGGAGTTTTTTAACCACAACATATTTGCTTGTTTCGAGTATATTTTGGAAAGTTTCGAGCCGTTTGGTTTACGGTTTGTTTTGATAAATATGGCAAGTGACATGGAAAAAGTGCCTAAAGGTAAAAAGTGCGGGGGAACGACCTGTTGTGTGCCACTTTGTCGAAGCAACAGTTTAAAAAATCCGGAATTATTCTTCCATAAATTTCCTCTGGATTCAAGCTTAAATTAAAGGAAATATGGCTAAATTTATTGGGAATACAAAGACAACCTTTAAAAGCCACAAAATGTGTTCCTTACACTTTCCCGGTGGAAGGAAATCCTTTCGTGCATTACCAACTGTCCTTAAAATATCATGCAGACAAACTGTAAACAGTACCCAAGGCAGGGAACATATTTTAGACAATGACACTACCGAAACAAGCCAGTCTGAACAACAAACTGGCGGCATAGAGGTACAAGCATCAATCAATGAAAAATTAAAAACTGAACATGCAGCTTTAAAAAGAAAATATGACGAGTTATCATCTAAATAATGTTGGCTCTGCAGAATCATATAACAAGCAGTTTGGACTTGCACCAAGCCATGGAGCTTCTGTGTTAATAATTAACCCACACTGAATACATGCAGTCATTATCAGTTCATCGAAATTCTTTTGCTCCAAATATTTTTCAATGGCAGTCTGCTCATTACTGTTGGCCCACTGACATGCTTTTGGGGGCTTTGTAACATTACTTTTTGTAACAACAGGATTTTGCTAAGTAGTGATGTGGGGAAACTATTTTCTCTTCGTTTCATTACTGTACCGAAATATGAGGCAGTTAAACGACCTCGTCATTCATGAAACCAAAGTTTGCTCTGTGACTGACCTCTTGTATTGCATTCAATGTCAACCATTTGTTCTTTGGTTGTAAAAATAATGTTTTCAGTATATGGTGTATACTCCAGAGAAGGTAAATGTTTACACACTTCTGCAAAGTTAGGAACAGTAATTTGTTCCAGTATAGATTCTCTTATTTCAGTATTGTACATTTGATTTGCAAATAGGTTTGCATCATTGAATGCTGTTTTTGAAGCATTATGCTGTGGCATAGTTTGTTGTATGTAATCACATGATGCCCAAATGGGTAGAGCTCTTAACTTGTGATAGAGAAACTCTAACCAAGTAGCCCAGATACGGGATATGTGTGCTTCTGAAATGCCAAATCGGTGAGCAATGTCCACCCCCATAAGACCACAACGTATGTGAACCAGAACCATAAACAAGTCCTGCTCTGGCGACATTGACCTTTTTTGCCCAGCTTTTTTTCCGATTCTGCTGAATATTCTACATTGTTACTTGAACCAGCATAAGTTAAGAAATTACATGCCGGTTGCAGAAAGTCAAAGAAAACTTTAAATATTGCATAATTTTGAAAACCTGTGTAGAATTTAAAATTTGTGTCACTGGCGAGTACATGATGTTTTTAATTTTTCATTGATTGACGCTTGTGCCTGCCTTGGGTACTGTTTACAGTTTGTCTGCATGATATTTTAAGGACAGTTGGTAATGCACGAAAGGATTTCCTTCCACCGGGAAAGTGTAAGGAACACATTTTGTGGCTTTTAAAGGTTGTCTTTGTATTCCCAATAAATTTAGCCATATTTCCTTTAATTTAAGCTTGAATCCAGAGGAAATTTATGGAAGAATTCCGGATTTTTTAAACTGTTGCTTTGACAAAGTGGCACACAACAGGTCGTTCCCCCGCACTTTTTACCTTTAGGCACTTTTTCCATGTCACTTGCCATATTTATCAAAACAAACCGTAAACCAAACGGCTCGAAACTTTCCAAAATATACTCGAAACAAGCAAATATGTTGTAGTTAAAAAACTCCAGTAAGACACTTGAACAGCAGTGAATAGCACTTAAAAGTACTTTTTAAACATTTTTTGTAACAGCGAAAACCTTTGAAATGTGAAAGCTCGGTATTTCAAACAGCAACTGTTTTTATTTTTCCTGTCAAACAACCTCAATGTTTTGGTTTGTGAGAAGAACGTTTGATCAAACATGTGTTGTTTCGGGACGGTCAAGTGTGCAAACATTTTTGACTCTCAAGTCGCTAGAATTAAATCGATCGCCGAAATTTTCAGGCAAACAATGAGTCACAACGTGTTCCTTATCCTGAAAATAATTTAATGCAGTACTCACCTTTGTATTGTGAACTATTCTAAAATTTGTGTCTGACAACCTCGAATCGAACTCCTTCCCCGCTTCAGTGATTCTGTACGCGATATTGAATATTTCAACCACACTCGCTCGTAGAAACCCAAGACAAAGTAGAAATATAAAACAAGCCGTACAGATTTCATATAAACTTTAATCGAAGTGAAAATGATAAAACTTTTCTTTCAATTCCCATGTGTTTAGCACCTTCCCTCGTTCGAAAAATACAATCGCCATGTTGAAAAATTCTGCCGTGTAACTAAACTACCATGATGCTTTGCAATTCCGCAATTGGCCCATTAAGATCACACAATTATCCACCATTTGTTTTCAGCTCATTAATTATTCATGAATTTGAGACCGTATATATGTTGGGTACTTTTGGGGTCACTGCTCACAGTTGACACAAAAATTCAGGATGGCGACCGGAGGATGTTTGCTTCTGGCTCTGGTGTGTTTAATACTCAGTGGCTTAGTCATATTAGAAGTAAACATCTTCAGGACAAGACATTCTGTTGCGACAACGAACAAGGAGACTTCAAATACGAAGTGGCAGTCGAACACACTCGTTGAAAGAAACAAATATATGTACAATAACTCTTATATAAGCGATATTAAGTTTACGTTTGGAAAGAACCAGTCTGGAGAAGTATTGTACGCACACAAATATGTACTAGCAACAAGCAGCCCTATTTTTCATGAAATATTGTACAGCAAGTCAGGGAAGAATATCACGGATATTTATCTATCTAATTCTGATAACGAAACAGTTGCTGCATTCTTTGGCTTTCTCTATGAAGAGAAATGCCCGACGGCGACGAATGTTGCGAAAGGTATAAAGTTATTGCGTTTGGTAATGGAGTATCAAGTTGCTTCGTTTGATACGGCTTGCAAAAATTATCTGGAACCAACACCACAAGAGGCATTTCAGTTTCTTGAACATTTCTTAGAAATTAAAGCAGAAAGATACATTGATACATGCTTGAGTTACCTAGATACCTACGCGAATGAGTATTTCGTATCAGAATATTTTCTTAATATCAAATTGAGTACTCTCAATGCTTTATTGCAACGCGATACACTTGCCTATAACGAAGTGAAGTTATTCAAAGCCGTAGTAAACTGGGTTGACCACCAATGTTCGCAACAAAATTTGAAAGTGTCACGCGAAAACCGAAGAAAGACTCTGGGCAATACAATATTTAATATTCGATTTTTGCTGATGACTCTGAACGAATTTACTACTGATGTGATAGCTGTTGATATTTTAAGTGATCATGAAAATGTTGGTATAATAAAGGCAATTGCTGGTCATAATGTACCAGACTCGACATGGGATTCCCCAAGACTACGACGCCAAAGAAGTCCTAAAGAACGGAATTGGTGGACTTACTTCTGGGGTGCATTAATTACCGTCATTGCCGGTTTTATTGTTTTGTGGTGTATAGATCGAAAGAACAGGAGATATTAAGAATTGGTAGATCCTCCATTATGCCTATAGTAGGGAGCAACTTAAAAACTAGGTGATGGTAAACATATTTTTCACAACAACATGAACAACGTGAATAACATGAACAACAACAACAGCAACAACAACAACATAAACAACAACAGCCAAGAGGAAACAGCAACGACGACGACGCCGGCAACGACAAAATCATGATTTCTCAAACGAAATCAATCCTAATCAATGCGTCAGCCATGATTTATAAGAGGTGTGCTGGGAATATAATTGCCTTTTACAAATAAATTGACTTTTACAAATAAATTGACTGAAGTCGTGAAGAACAATTAGTTAATAAATTGTAATATGTTCGTTACATTAGTAGATAATACCCCCCATATAGCACCGGAAGTGACGTCAGCATTTTGAGGATCTCGCCATATGACGTCATTTGCGTAGATACGCGCAGATACATGTAGATGTATGTGGATATGCGTAGATACGCGTAGATACATGAAGATGCATACGGATATGCGTAGATACGCGTAGATACATGAAGATGCATACGGATATGCGTAGATACGCGTATCTACGCATATCCACATGTAGATATGTGTAGATACGCGTAGATACATGTAAATATGCACATATGCGTACAGAACCCCGAGAGAACCCCTACAGAACCGCGAGAGAACCCTACAGAACCCCGAGAGAACCCCAACAGAACCCCGAAGGGCAGAAAAGGCCAAAAAGGCTGTAGCTGTACGGAATTTTTGTAGAATGTAATAAAGAACAGAGTTAGTTTTGTGTTTGATTTTATTTCACTCCAAGTATTAGATCTAGTTATAGATAATTTTATTAAACACATAATGCGATACTTATTGTGGAACAGTTTAATCATCGCTTTCTTCGTCATTGAAACTGTAGTCTTTTAAAAGTTTTCTAATGAGAAACTTTCTCTTATCAACAGCTGCTTCTATAGCTTCTTCTGGATCAAAGTTATCCTCATTCACAAAAGCATCCTTTGTTTGCATGATTTTCTCATGGACTGGATCTTTCTTCAGTTGTTTCATCCACAGGAGACGTTGTATATAAATATTTTCAAGTTCCTTCTGGAGTTCAGGCAGAATATTGGTGTAAGCTTTGTCGGTAGCAGATTGCTCATCAAGACCGCTGTTTACAAGGCTCTCTTTCATTTCCTCAAAAGCTGTATTACTTCTTTCCTTTGCTTCTTCTATCATTGGTATCCAAGGATCCATTTCTTCTGCTTCTTCAGTTTCCGACTCATTATCAGACCCATGAGTTGAAGTTGTCGAAACATCGTCTTCGGAATCCATTATCTGACTTTCTGTTTCTGACATCTCTTGTTCGCGTAGTGGACAGTATTCCTTTTCGTGTCTGCGTAGATTATAACCACGGCTAAATTGTTTTCCGCAAAATTTGCAGCTCATTCCGTTACCACTAACTGTCCAGAAATGACTTTCTTTTCAGCAGCACCGCACTTTTATGAGCATGTCGTCAACAGAGAGAAAATAAAGAATAGCAGAGAGTTAGTTTTATCTTTTTATTTTACTTCCTTTCCTGCCTGTTTGGTCTTTTTGGCCTGTTTGGCTTGTTTGGCCTATTTGGCTGGTTTGGCCTGTTTGACCTGTGATAAAAAACAAAAGATCAGGAGAAAACAAATCATTTGCATCTGTTCTTCGAGTTGTAAACATGGCTAAGCGAGTTTGTCGTGATTGTCCTGTTCCCGATTGCGGTGCGAAATATCTCGTACGATTGGCGAGTCATCTCGCGGATGTACATTTGCTAGATATTAACCAAAGAAGAAAGTACTTGCAAGAAGCCAAACTTCAGCCGAAAGTAAAATTTGTTGTATACAAAGCAAATGAAAACAATTTATCGCAACAGCAAGACAGAGTGTATGAATTGTCAGAACCAAAGAGACAACACGTTCTTAAGCAAGCCCAGGTGTCATCATGGCAATATCAATCTCTACATCCGGACCCCGAAAAGCCAGGAGAAAAACGTGTAAGCCGAAGTGCACACTCATTGCCAGCTAAGAAACCAAAAGCTACAACCTCATCTTTAACCACCAAACCCTATCCGGAATTCAACCTCCGCCATAAATTCTCACTTTTGGTTGTGGGTCCGAGTCAAAGTGGAAAAACATATTTTGTCCAACAAATTTTGGAAAACAATCATATCGTGTATGAAGAGCAAAAAAGTATTCGCATTTTTTGGTACTACAACCAGTGGCAAGAATGTTATGACGTCTTGAAAAAGTCTCTCGGAAAAAGCTTCCGGTTTGAGAGAAGTGTGCCCGAACTGTCTGAGAACATGAGCGAGATTGATACGCGGTACAACAACATCATCATCCTGGACGATTTGATGGCTGAAGCGACAGACAGTCCTGTGGTATCTCGATTGTTTACCCAAGGCCGTCATCGAAACGCGAGCGTTATCTTATTGCTGCAAAACATGTTTCCAAAGGGAAATATAATACGGATATCAGCCGAAATGCCCAATATCTGGCTCTCTTCCGAAGTCAAGCGATAGGAAACAAATTGGTATTGTTGGAGAACGCATGTTTGATAAGAATAGAATCCATTTTATGAACGCTTATTACAAAGAGACCGAAAAACCGTTTGGATACTTATTGGTGGATAACAAGCCTGACACACCAACCGATAAGCAAGTTCTTGGAGACCTATTTGGAGACTGCCATGTTTATTCCTTCACCACCCAAACTAAAGTGACTACACCCACACCGGTCGAAACCAAGCCTGGAAGAAAACAACCTAAACATCATCGGTATATTACCTGGTCGGATGCAACTATCCCCGAGTGGCTAAAATACACCGACAAAGCCGATACCGTTCGTGTCATTCCCAAAGGATATGCTATCATAGAGATGTATAAATCGTCGCGCAATAGTGTTTATCCTAGCCGTCCGGGTGTCTACAAAAACGGCGAACATTATTGGCCTGTCAAAATAAGGCACCAATCTACAGGCCATATAAAATGGGTGAATCTGCACGAAGACGAGTCTACGGTCCGAGACTTTGCTAAAGAAACCATGGCTATCGAACAATAAAGCAAGACAATATGTTTAAGAATTATATGCATTTGTGTGATTATATGCATTTGTGTGATTAATTGTTATACTTAAGAAATAAATTTGTTTAAAACGTTAATCTTTGCGGTCTGTGCTAATTACTCATATTTTGGAGAGCTCCACAGAAGCTTCACAGAAGCTTTACAGAAGCTCCACAGAAGCTCCACAGAAGCTCCACAGAAGCTCCACAGAAGCTTCACAGAAGCTCCACAGAAGCTCCACAGAAGCTTTAGAGAATTTCCAGACAACTGCTACAAAATCCCACCAAACCCTTCCTACGCAAACTTGTGCTTACGGAAGACGGCAATGTTTACAAAATAAAACGATCGAAACTAGAAAAACAGTGTAAAAGCTGGACAATATGTTTAATAACTGTATATTTGCGTAAATAATTGTTATACCTAAAGGAATAAATTGTTTAAAACGTTAATCTTTGTCTGTGTTAATTTATGCATGCATCCAAGCGTCACTAATTACTCATATTTTGCTCTAAAAATGTATACATTTTCGTATTCGTTAAACCCCCTTTATCCTCCTTTTGATCTCAAAGTTAATTTCCAATGTTTAGTTTGTGATAATGATCCAAATTCACCCCCGTTTCTTCTTCTAGCGTTGCGATTTGTTTTTCGTTTTTTCTAGCCAAATCCCACATCATCATTTCCTTAGCGTTCATACGATAGGTAAAGTTCGGTCCCTGGGGGGCTCGAGGTACCGATACACCTGTTAATGTTTCCAATATGATTTGCGTCAACATAATTGAGTGCAACGTTGCGTTATCGACAAGCGTTGCTGGTATTATATTCTTCTCTATCAAAAGTCGCATCAAATCCAGAGTTGCCAAATTTCCCTCTTGCGTTATAATTTTATCCGAAAGCCAATGCGTTACAATGTTTCTCCAAACCATGTTGCTCTTTAAAATGTTTGTTTGATCTGATGAAAATCAGGAACGATACCGGGTTTTTATAGATTTTTCAAATTGTTACATGTTTTGCTTATGGAGTGACTTTCATTTCGTCAAGAAACTTTCCCATGATATCGTAATCTTCAGAAATATATCCATGCTTGACATGCATACCAAACCTTTTCAATAAACTCTTCATTAGTATATACATATCTATCTTCGTCGTCATCATAAACGGGAACCCCTTTCTCAAACTCTTCATCTGTCAAATCATTTAAGATTTTATTCTCAAAACTAGAAGCACACATATTGACACGAAGCACAAGTTGACTCTTAGCCATGAACAGTATGTCGATAGTCATGTTGTGTGCACAAACTGATTAAAGTAAATTCCCACTTTGCTATGACGCTGTCGAGCGATTGTGATAAAAAATGTTTTCTCTGTGAAAGCTGTGTGAAAAATGTGCTGAGCAGCATCTACGTCCTCCGTTTTATACTGTGGATAACTCTTTTAAAAACCAATCAGATCTCAGTATACATATGTCTTCGTAGACGTCCGACCCCTGAGTATCTACGCGTATCTACGCAAATGACGTCATATGGCGAGATCCTCAAAATGCTGTTGTCTTTAAGACTGTCGCATCCATAGTGCATAGGCCTCGACCTCTACTTTGGCGCAGTGTTGGTAGGCGTTGTTTTACACATGAACTTATAATAGTGTCTCTTGCATAATGTCTCGATAATCAAAGTTTTAGGGGTTCTCTCGGGGTTCTGTACGCATATGTGCATATTTACATGTATCTACGCGTATCTACACATATCTACATGTGGATATGCGTAGATACGCGTATCTACGCATATCCGTATGCATCTTCATGTATCTACGCGTATCTACGCATATCCGTATGCATCTTCATGTATCTACGCGTATCTACGCATATCCACATACATTTACATGTATCTGCGCGTATCTACGCAAATGACGTCATATGGCGAGATCCTCAAAATGCTGACGTCACTTCCGGTGCTATATGGGGGGTATTATCTACTTACATTAAATACCGTTCTGTCTTCTGATCAATTTCAAAAATTAACAGCAGAGTTTAGGTGCTATGAAGCACTTGTAGCCTTGAGTGAAAAACTGCATTTAATAATGAAAGATGTATTGCCATAGTAACTGGGCAACAACAATGACAGCATAAAAATTGGTTAGCCATGTCAATTCTGCCATGGAATACCTCCGGCAATAATCACACTGACGAGTCAGTGAAAAAATGCAATCTATATCAGTTGTATATCGTAATAAATTAATACTAAAAATCTAAAGGGGGTTGGGAGTAGACAAAAGGGTAATAAACACAAAAACTCGAACGCGTGGTGCTAGTGTAGGTAGAGTCTAACGAAGATTCGGCGGTGGAGTAGGTACAACTACTTGAAAAATACAATAAGAACTTCGACGTTTCGAGCGAAGGCCCTTGTTTTCCCTCTCCTCCCTAACTTCCAGACGAAGGGCCTTCGCTCGAAACGTCGAAGTTCTTATTGTATTTTTCAGGTAGTTGTATCCTACTCCACCACAGAATCTAATAAACTTTAGACCGTCGAACACTTAACGCATATCTGCCTGTTTCATGGCTTATAAACGCTCTTTTGGAAGCTATAGCAAATCTTCCCAAACTTCGAGTGTATGTTAATTCAAATTTTGGTTTTCATGTGCTCTTCAGCCTCGTACTCAGACGCTTAAGAGGAAATCGGAAAACTAAGAGAAAATCGAAATCGGAAAGCTTACTAATCGGTAAGCTACTATATATATAGAGGTGCTCTTTAACCACTTAAGTGGTTGGAACTCTTGTTAATTGTTCCACTGTATGATTGATTGTTTGAACATAGACAAGGTTCTTTCTTTGCAAGCTTTCTTTATGTTCAATTATCGTGCTTGCATGCGTGCATGCGCTCCCAATTTCCCCCCGCCCGCTCGAATTAATGAAACGCCTGCGGATAAATTGTGCTGTAAATAGAAATGCAAATTTCGTGGCCAGAAATCAAGGATTCTTTCCAAAGCCCACAGTATCAAATCAAGGATTATTTCCAAAGCCCACAGTATCGATACTGCAGACTTAGTATGAAAAGTTAACGCTTAAAGCTTCATATATTTGTAGATTGTTAGTAGGTAATAAAAATAACAATTCAAATTACCTAAATTGAACAAAGAAACAACAAAAGACACGTTACTGCATCGCGGAAAATTATCTGCTCGACCAGAAAAATATGCAGCATTCGTAATTCGCAATCTATATTGCGTACAAGTTTAAAATTTCTGAACAAGACCATAGCTTTCTCTCAGATTACCAATGGCTTGGTTATCTTTTTCCTTCCCAAGTTTTTTTTACTCTCAACGGCTTCTCAGATCATCTTGGTCTCTGGCAATCATGGCACGCAGTTCGTCTACCGTGACCGTGTCGTCGAAGAACAGCAAAGTGCTACCGTTCTCCTCAATGCCTGGCCCAAAAGGAACCATTCGAAATATCTTGGGTTATGCGTTGGGCAATGGCTCGCATTTTGAAATCGTATCGAAACGATTCGAAAAATTTGGTCCAATATATAGTGAGCAACTACTAAACATGCGAATTGTGAAAATTTCAGATGTAGACGCCATGACGAACGTTTTACGCACTGAGGAAAATTTTCAAATGCGACCTGGCTTCGAAGCCGTCACCGAGATTATCGACGACATTGGACACGGCAAAGGTTTCAACCTGACGTCAAACGATTATGAGAAATGGCACCCGGATAGATCGCTGTTATCGCCTAAGTTGCTGCGTCCAAAGGACGTCAATGAACAATTGCCTATATTAAATACTGTAGCGAGTGAATTCGTGGAGCGATTAGACCTTCTTAGGAAGTCTGACGGGACGATAGACAACCTTCAAGATGAATTATCGTTTTGGAGTGTTGAGTCATTCTCGTCGTTCTTGTTTAATCATCGTCTTGGCTTCTACAATCATCCCCCAGATCCTACAGCAGTCGTATTTGTCGATGCAGCCATCAAAATGGTGAATAGTATGGGTAAAATCCTTTACAGTGGTCCTTTTTATAAGTATTTCCCGACTCCGGCGTATTCTGCATTGAAGAAAAATATGATTACAATGAACACGTCCTGTATTGAGATTCTTGATAGGTTGGCGACGAAACAGGAGCAAGCAGAGAAAGGCAGCAGTAAGAAACAATCTTTTCTTGAATATCTTTCTGCCAACGGAAAAGAGACACGGGAGAGCACGTGGATCGTCGGCGCATTAATGGCCGCTAGTATTGACACTACTAGTACAACATGTCTTTGGCTTCTTTACCTACTGTCCCGGTATCAGGACACCCAGGAGAAACTTTACCAGGAATTAGTGTCTACCCTTGGTCCTGACGGGGAAGTATCAGCAGGCAAGATCCCATCATATCTCAAAGCAGCTCTGAAGGAATCGCAACGTATTTACCCTATCGCTGCGGTGCTTCCTCGGGTATTAAATGAAGACATCGAGCTCCATGGATATCATATCCCGGCGGGTGTAAATATATTTTTTCAAAATCATTTGCCGTCGGTTGACAAGCGCTATTATGGTGAAGACGCGAAGGAATTTGTACCAGAGCGATGGATGCGCGATGCTGAAACGGGAAAGAAACACAAGCTTAACCCGTTCAGTTCATTACCGTTCGGTTTTGGAGTAAGAATGTGTTTAGGTCGGAGAGTCGCCGAGTCGTTGATCTATACGTTGGTAAGCAAGATGTTACTTAGCTACCGTTTGGAGTACGCGGGAGAAACTGAAGTGAATCAGATCCTGATGGGAGGGTTAATGAAACCAGATCCACAAATCATACTTAAGTTCATACCAAGATAGAAAAGGACTAGGACTTATTAAATTTTGACTTAGCAATCCAGGACTGGAAATTGTATAAAGTGGCCACAGAGGCTCCTTTTGTTTTCTTTCACGGTTGTCTATCTTTAATAACCGTCAAGTCTTTTAAAATAGTTTGCGTAGAGGAACTCGAAATATCAGACAAAACATTTTAGTAAATATATTTAAATCTGGATAAACGAATAAAATCAATAAACCCAGATTCTAACCCTTTATCTCTATTGCATCTTTATTACTTCAAAAATAATATCTGAAACGCGCGTTATATGATGGCTTAACAAGACTATTAAAATTGTATCGTTTTTCTGAGCTTCCGCTTTCGTAAATGCAGGTGACACGATCAGATACCAGGTTGTAGAGGGACTTTATTGGAGAGAGGGGGCTTATGTATATTTAATTTGTCTGCAACGCAGCAAGTAGCCTGTACAAGCAGTGGCGGACATCGCGAAATATTGGGCATGCGAACTTAGGTTGCCAACATATAATCACCCTTTTGTTGCTGAAAATCTCAATTCTTAAAACCTTTTTGGCTTAAATTTCATGCAAATTTACTTAGATTATAGCCTATCAAGGCTTTCGTGGTCGTAAAATCATTTATACAGCTTTGTTTCACAGTTAATCAGCTATCATTCAAAGTCTTTGAAAAATTATTGGGGGGCCACCGCTCCCCTTCGCCCCCCCACCCCTTCGCCCCCCCACCCTAGTGTCCGCCACTGTGTGCAAGGTCTGTGCACAGGCCACGCAGCAAGTAAATTGATAAATCTAAGGCGCCGTAGAGGGGCGGAGCCTAAAAGGGGGAGGGGGCTTATTACGGAAGGGGCCTTATTTGAGGGTTAGGTGTTAATAGAGGATTACCACTGATCTATATATATATATATTATTATTATTATTAAACACATTTTTCCCACTTTGCCATTGATTTTGATTTTTAACGTATTGGAAATTAGGTCAAAGTATTTCAATACTTTTAGGAGGGGATTTTTAAAGAGAACGACCACCTATCGTCTCTAAAACTGATTATTTGTGGTCCCTAACCTCATGGATTTTGTTTAAAATGAAGTCCAAGTCCAAGTAGATAAACATAAATCTCCTCAATTTGCTGTTTTTCAACAGAAAAGACGGATCAAGTGTCCTAGAAATAAGAGCAAAAAATAACGGTGTTAGAACTGATTAATTTAGGCCTAATTTGCATATTCGGACATAGTGTAATATTGGTGTCGCCACTTTAAGTGACTCTAGCAAGCGAGATTGGGTTATCTTATGTAGTTTCATCAGTTAAATATCAATAAACACGATATGATAGTAGGTTTCTCTAGAAAACAATTTAAAATTATATGTAAAAGTTCACCTGGCGAATGGCGATACCTCAAAATATAATGGGGACATTATAGTAGTACCAAATTGCCAATGAATCATTAATGAGTTCGTGTAATATGATACGCACAGCTAAACTCGCCGCTCGAACTACTGCAGCATGAAATTGTGCAAACATTGATTATATGTTGAATATATACAATTTTATAGACCTGCTCATGGTGGTACAAATTAAAACTCTCGACAGAAATTATACTCTTTAATGTAATATGACTTCTGTTATAAAAGGCCAAGTTCTACCAACATTGAAAATAGTTGTCGTTTGGCTATGCATGTCCATATCAGCGAATGCAGACTCTGATGAAAGATGGCAGCTGGAAAAGAATACCGTCCTTCAAAGAAGCATTCACATGTACAACAATCCTTTCATGAGCGATATCAAGTTTACCTACAAAGATTCTGGCGAAGAATTCTACGCTCATAAATACATGTTGGCTACGAGCAGCCCTGTATTTCACCAAATGTTTTACAGAGACTCAGCAACAAAGGACTCGGTTATTGACCTACATGATATAAACAAAGATACATTGGCAGCCTTCTTAGCTTTTCTTTATAAAGATGACTGTCCGAAAGATATCGGTGTAGTCTTCGAAGTTCTACGTTTGACAAAGAAATATGAGATTCCATCGTTCGATGTAGCATGTAGGAATGATCTGGAACAGAACATAACAGTAACGCAAGCATTTGAATTTCTTGAAAAATTCTTAGAATTACAAGAACATACAATGACGGAAGTATGCTGGCGGTATATAGACAAGTATACAGATGCATTCTTCACTTCAGAATATTTCCTGAAGATAAAACAACCCACTTTGGACGCCTTGCTAGCACGCGATACACTTCGCTCAGACGAAAAGGCAATATTTGAAGCCGTGGTAAAATGGGCTAACCACCAGTGTTCGTTACGAAAACTGGAGCAAACCTGTGAAAATAGAAGAGAAATTCTTGGTGACGCAATTTATAAAATTCGCTTTCATACGATGACGGCAAGTGAATTTTCTGGACTTTCTGGAGAAATATTCAGAGTGAAACTAATTTTGACTGATAATGAAGTGGTTGATTTACAAACAGCAATCAAGGCCAAGGGAAAGAATGTACAAAATTTGAAATGGGATTTGTCGAAGCAAAAACGTGAAATGCTTAATCATATTGAAGAAAGATTAGAGGAAATAGAAAAATCCATTTTTGCCTTCTTAACCATTTTGTTATTGTTGTCTATTTTGACCGGGCAGGTTCTTCCCGCTGGTCTAATTATATGCGTGTTTGCCATTGTCTTTCATTACTACCCCAATATTGGCTACAAGTTGATCCCAAATTTCGTGGTTAAATGGTTATAGTGTAGCGTCTAGCATTGATGTTCCACATCTTAACTGTGAACTACTACCGGTGAAGATATATAGCAAATAGTACTTTCATTATTTTGGCTTATAATAACTGTTTATTTAGTATTAACGGGTACCAGAAACTACCAGCCAGGCAATGTGAGGTCTCACCACGCCCTAAGATTTGAACTCAGTCATCTTTAAGGTGCGTGACACATGTTAGGAACATCGTCATTCCTATCATATACCATTACCAATTATTTCTTCAAAAAAATTAACCTATGATTTCTCATTAAAATTCCATATCCGGAACGCTTTTAACGACTGGTACAAATACATTAAACTTTGCTGAAACTTGTAGTAACTCTTTTTATAGATACATAATTGTAAAGAAGAGTAAACAAAACAAAATAGATTGTTTCCAGAAGTTTATTTGCTTGCTTCCTTCCCTCGATATATATTCAACTTTATTTGACATGAAAATACACTGCAATCTCTAACGGACACTCTGTAAAACGGACATCTCCATGCATGATGGTCAGTAAGTTCAGGTCCCGATTGTTTTCAATTGAAATCCTTATTATTAAAACTTCTAAACAACAGACAGTGGACAACATTCTGAATACAAACTGACTATATGCAAGTAAAAACAACCTCTATATAACGGACAACGTATAAAAATCCTTGTTTAACGAGCAAACTAAAAACTATGAGCATGAAAACTTTACTCCAGCGCCTTTACAGGTTCAAACGTCGTCTATATGTAGACTCTGGAATTCTGGAAATTTGAAAACATATATTCGAAAAGCTAGCAAAGTACTTGGCCTATCTCACTGTATCTTCAATGCTTCTCTCGCCTAGTTACTGTCACTAACCCTCTTGACAGTGGACATCTCCAAACAACGGACATCAAGCTTTGGTACCAAGGCGTTCGTTATATGGAGATTTACACTGTATCGTATTTGTGACGTCATATTGAGTATAAGTCCTCATGACTTACCAATTCGTTACTTTTTTAAGCATCTGTATTGCTGTAATTTTAGGTCTGCACGCAGTTCTTAGGCAAGCATGACTATATAACCTCTCACGTCTAATCTCAAACTAACTTTTCTTATATACTAACTATCTAACTATCAATTTCTATCATTATAACAAATTATCACTATACATTAGTGACACCAAATTTTCTAACGGAATTCTGGAAACAAAATAGTCTTTTTAGAAAAAATGTGGTTCTTAGTTTGAATTATATTATTATTGTTGACTGAGTCTTGTGTGTATTCTTAATACATTCATAAAATTTTGCGCATTTCAGCCTCAATATTCATATAAGTTTCTTAGAAATGAGTTCATGTAGTTAGGATTTATCCTGGTCACTGCAGTCTATCTATATGCACGCTGATTTGAATATCTCTTATTTAAGTTTTGCGCACCGTGATTAGGTGTGTAAGGTCAACGGTTATTAAGGCAGACTACGCCTCCTATTATAGATATCAATATAGTTGCTATACCAAACCAAAGACGAGGACTGAACAACCTATATCCACACGACCCTGGGCGTTTCAACATGGCTGGATTCCACTTTAAGTCTGGAACCTCTAGCCCATTCATAAATTTCACTATGGCAATAACTTCAAGATCTGTAAGAAGTTCTCCTCCAACATCTTTAATAAATTCACTCTGCTCCATAACCAGAAAGCGTATTTTATAAATTGAATCACCAAGGATTTTTCTCTTGTTCTCACGGGTTGGTCTCATATCGTTTAACCCACACTGATTGTCAAGCCATTTCATCACAGCTTTGAATATCGTCATCTCGTCACAGCAGAGTGTTTCACGTGCTAATAATGGAAATACAAAACATTTTATCGGAAAGTTGCAGTTAGTACACAATAGATACCGTTACGAAATGACAAGAAATATGAATGTATAGCAATCTGAAATAGAATTCTTTGGCTTCCGCCATTTTGGATGGCAAATTCAAAGCACTAATCCATGGCTGACATTAATACGTACGCCAACTTTCCTGAATAACTCGAGTTCTAGACATGCTAAAACAATAAACAATACAACAAAACTCTCCGTAATTCGCAAGATATAAACGAAAACGGCAATCTACGATAATGCCACCCAAAATGGCGGATTATTTAGCATGACGTAATAGTCTCGCGCGACTGCGCGAGTCGATTATCAGGTATAAAATGTTATTGTAATTTTATTCAAACAGCTAAACGGAAATCTATAGATGGGTAAACTTTGTTTACATAATTTGATATTTTGCCTGCCAAGGATATGCGCGAGCAACTTATTTTGTATAATCTAATAACAACTCATGTGTGTTAAAGCTTTCAAAAAAGCATGTCCGCGCATATTCTTGGCAGGCAAAGTATCAAATTATGTAAACAAGGTTTACCCATCTATTTAGATTTTGTTGGCATCTCACTCGATTGAATAATAATTGAAGGGTTTTGTATATTTCATAGTCATTTCGTGTATGCGAGAGCTATTCTTGATACCAACCTAACAATGCATCCAAAGTGGTTTTGTTGATATTTAGAAAATGTTCTGCAGAGAAAAAATCATTAGGATAAGTGTCTATGAGTCCCCAGCTAACGTCCGCCAACGCTTCCGCTTTCGATTCTATGAATGATTCAAGCAACGTAAACCCTCTTTCTGCGGTGATTTTCGGTTGCAAATAATCCTTGCAAGCAGCAGCAAATGAAGAGATTCTATATTTCATTGTCAATCCTAGTACTTTGAAAGCTGCTTCGACATCCGTTGGACATTCGTCTCTGTAGAGAAAGGATAAAAAACCTGCAAGGATATTAACATCACTTATATCAGACAGATGAATACTTGAAATATTTGTCGACGATTCGCCATAAAATCTTTCATAAAATACCGGGCTGGTTGCGGCCAGTATATATTTGTGAGCGAAGAACACTTCACCAGGCATCTTATCACCAAATGTTAACTTCATATCGCTCATGATAGAATTATTGTAAAGATAACTAATTCTATCAAGTACGGTTGTCTTAGTAAACAGTTTCTCTCTACTAGATTTCTCTTCCGGTACCTCGCCACAAACAGAATGCTCTTTCCAGTCCAAAGCGACCAGCAACCACACCACCAAAAGATGGTTACGAACTAACAAACCAACATGCAGAGAAACCATATTCGCTTTTTAGATCCAGAGGGTTCTAGGAAAACAAGTATCCATTCCCAGAAAAGAGTAGGGCTGCGCAGGCTATTGTGTTATCACCTAGTGAGATATATTACTGCTCTCAAATTTACATATTTAATGGAGTTGACTCATATTTCAAGCCTCAAGGTCGCGATTTGACCTTCATCAAGTCTTCACATCCCGCCAACTCTCCAGCCTACAGTGTATGCCCTCACTTCAAAAAAACGTATTTCTGCTGGGGTCTTCGGCGTATAGGCTACCAACACTCATGATCATCGACTCTCGTCAAATCGCATGCAACTGGCTCAAATTTTGATGAAAGTTGATGAGAGTTTTCCCTCGTTTGACCGGCGCACGCGGTAATATCCAGTCAACTCTCATGCATCTCTTGTTTTCGTTTTCCGGGGCACGAGAGTTGCAAATTATCGCTTGCTATATAACTCTCGTAAACTTTCATCCTCGTTTGACCAGGGTTTTAGACTCAAGAGATGCCAATTCTTTCATGACTGTCATATATATTTTCTAGATTCCATTACACCTCCTGGTACATATTTTCGACTGAAACTAGGCCTTCTCCTGAGCCTAGTGAGTCAACAATCACTGAATAAAGAAGATCAGCTATCTGGAGGACATGTACACATCCTGACAGTCTCTAAAGATATCTTACCAATACAAAGACTGTTGCTGTACTCCAAGTCATTCTCTAGACGTTCAGTTGTGTTTTCACCATGTAATGATTTGTGCTACTCCATATCTAAGGATCAATCTAACATGGGTTCGTGCATTATTCATGGTATGTATAGATGGTGGTAAATGGTATTTTTTAATGGTCCATTAAAAAAGTCTTCTACCAAGGGTGTATGTATTATTCTTTAATTTCCCTAATTGAGGGTGGAATGGTTAACTATTCTTTGTCTTTATTATTAAGCTGGTTGTGTGTTATTAGCCAGTGATGGAGTTTGTGTACTGAGCAATCTTAATGAATTGAAAAGTGATCAAGTGGTAGAAATGGAAAATGGTAGGTCGGGATACCCGAGATTCAACATCTCCCTCTGAAATTAGTACGTCCAGTATTACTACAAGAGGAAAACAAAGTGCTTGTGGAAATCCTGCGGTGAGTATTACTACAGGAGGGAAACAGAGTGCTTGTAGAAATCCTGCGGCGTTTGGTAGAGTAGGACTGCAAGAAATCTTCTAACATCTAAATCAGAGCATCTAAATGATGCGACTAATGAGGCAAAAGTATAATCAGACAACTGCATTTTGCTGTAAGCAAATGCCCGTTGAAACGAACGCCTGTATCTGTACTTAAAGATTTCTTTCGTTTTGTCTTGCAGTGGTCCAAACAGAATGTGTGAATATTGATGTACCAAAGAAATACATCGGCTGTCAGCAGAGTCAGATCTCTGTTCCTGTGACCTCCAAGATATGGGCTTGTTGTGAAACAACGAAGAAGCAAGGGACAAGATCGCATTACAACACTTACCAAAATTTACAAGTATAGTGTAACATATGTTTATGTGGGTTTGCATGACGATTAGCTCCTTATTCATACATGAGTAATGTCTAATGGCGTAACATTTCCGTACTTAAGTACCTTGCTGAATATAAAAGTTGAATGAAAATTTTTCTATAATTATAGGAGTATGGACAATTATCAAAGACCCTTGTTGAGTATGTTGTCGTCATTTTTTATACTTCGTTTGAAATTTCGATTGCAGTAAAAATGTTTGGTTACTAAGTGTTTGTATAAGACAGAATCAAAGTCCGAACGAAGGATCAGTGGTGTAACTTAACTATTTTGACCACTTGCGATCAGGGCAAGTTGGACATGAGAAATGGTTGCCCTGAATAGAATTCACTTGCCATTAGATCTAGCTTTGGTTCACGTAATAACACAATTTGAAGCAAATGATTGCAGTAAGCATGATATGTTGATGGGTGACTACAATTTGCATTATATAACACAAATCTACACCATTCTTTTATTTTCTTCAAGAACTGAAGTGGAATTTAAGTCGAGGCACAATGTCCGTCGAGGCGTGTTCATGTATTTGCATTTTTCAAATTATCGAGCAGAATGAATAGTTAGTTAACTGGTCTATATTTTAATTTAATACTGTACTTGAGGATAATAACTTAGAGATGGCCAGCTTTTTGTGACAAAGCTGAAACAGAAAGCAACTTGCCCTATTGGGCAACCAAGAAGAAACTTCTACTTGCCCGCAATGATTTTCACTTGGCCCGGGCAAGCGTTAAGTTACACCACTGAGGATGACACCTTCGTATTCAAACATCATTTCAGTGGTTGGTTTACTATTTTTCTTTATAAAACTTTTGTTCTTTTCACTATATTCTAGCTATTTCAGTTTGGTGTTTGTTATGACAGAGAACGAAGGAGCCACATCAGAAATGTTCGCTGAAACTCTTATTGTTCAGAATATCCTGGGAAAAGCAACCGTCTTAGAAGAACAAGAAACCGACCGTATTCCAGAAAATGAATTTTTTGAGGTATACTGTTAGACTAGTGTAATTTGACATAATATTCATGAATCACAAGTAGCGTAAATCGTTGATTGTACAAGCAATTTAATAATCCCAAAACGCGTTGTTTTCTGATGGAAAGTTTCACACTCCTCAGGTTAAACAGCCATTGTGAAGTTTTTCCAGGTACTTGTACTAGCGCTCAACACCAGATATATATTGTAAAGTGGTACATTTTCGTATTTAAAATGTGATTATATCCATTATATCCAAATTCACAATAGTATTATTTTTGTAGTTTCTACAGTATGCAGCGTCAAGTAAACCCTCATTCAGTAACGAAGCTCGAGAGTTGATTCAAGGTTTTTACCTTGCTAGTCGAAGATCAAGAAGTTCTGGCAATGCTGGGGTCGAGTTTCCAATTGCAGCACTTAAATCAATGTAAGTATTTGGAGCGACGATGACGGAGTCTCAAAACTGATCTTTCAATGTAAAAGGTTTCCCAAAACACAATAAATTAGGTTCCCTGTTGCCGTCGTTGTTGTCTCAAACTTTCTTTTTTCAATTTACAGGATGTCACTTGCAGAAGCTCATGCGAAGTTAAGTCTACGGTCTGAGGTAAGTTTATAGTTTCATTATACTTAGTATATCCTTATTACGCTCTTTCTTTTATCTTGAATACAATGATGCGTCAAAAACTTTGTGCTATTTTCAAAGGTTTCTGAAGATGACGCAGTAATGGCGATTTTGTTATACGAGGAATCCATAACAGCAAGAGTTGGTATGTTGTAACGATGAATACAATAAACTAAATAAATTTTCTAAAGAATGAGCAACAAAGACTGGTCACTTTTGTTAAAGGAAGCCAATCACGAAACATTTCAGTTAGTACATTCTTATCTACTGCCAACATTGGGCAACAATCACGCGTAAAGACCATTTTAGGAATCACTGGAGCGTATCATTATACCGTACACACATAGCCTCGAGTTCATTCTTTTGAAAACAGACAGAAACTTTAAAAATTGCGTCTATGCGTTCCAGTAATTCTGCAAATGGTCTATAAACAACACTGTGTATTATTTAGGTTATTCTGTTCTTGGAGTAAATCCAATGCATCATTTTAAAGATAGAAATATCATATCTTATATTGGTCAAGAGGTAATATGTTCAAAAGTTAAATGCACTTCCACATTGACCATACTTCTACTAGTTGACCAACACGTCACAAATTATGTGTGTGTTGATGGCTAAGTCTCAAACATCTAAGATTTCACTCTTTAGAAAGGAGATCTTGATTCAGGACAGCAATGCATGACTAAACTAATGTAGGAATCTTTTTTATATTCATGTATATTTTTACAGAATGATGAGAAGATGACGCAACTGAAAATACACATGAAACGATTTTGTTCCTTACATTCCAATTACAAATACGTTCCTGGATCTATTCTACGTGAAGAATGAGAATTTACAGGTTTGAAAATCAATATTTATACTATATGTTTTTACTTATCATATATATCAAAAGCATTTCAAATGTTAATATATTAACGTTAATTATTTTACATATGGGCAAAGCATCAATGTCAATTAATGAGGAATTTTATAAATAATATAAACAGCAATACTAAGTAAGCATTCACACAATAACATCATAACAACTTCATTTAATATAGATTTATCTATATACACCCAGGTTGACAATCTTGCCAAGATCCCATCAAGATCTTGACAAGATCTTACCAAGATCTTACCAAGATCTTTCCAAGATCTTACATAAATCCTGCAAGATCATGGAAAGATCTTGCCAAGATCCTGCAAGATCTGTGTCTTGGCAAGATCTTGCCATGATCTTCCAAGATCCTGCAAGATCTTGCCAAGATCTTCAACCTAAACTCTAATCTCAAAGTTCTTTCCTAATAAACTTTTCAAATCTTGCAACTTCTGCCCACATAAACATACAATTGCTTTCCTTACAACTACTAATTCCAAGATGTCACTGTATTCTCATCACTAATGATGTACCAATTTGGAGAATGTTCTTCACTTAACCAATTAAAATCATTCACTAACTGCCAATTATTCTTCGTACGGTCCAACCTGCTGGTCTCAAAATGATTGTCCATTTCATCATACTTCCAGTTGAACTGAGCAAACCCTAAATCACGAGAGTCTTCGATGATTGCACGGCTTGTTACATGCAGATAAAACTGTGATTTAACAGTATTATGAACACGTAACTGTTGACATGGGAATACAAATACACAGTCTTTACAGTCATTGATAAATACTGAACCGCTCACAGGGCCACAGAATACTCTACATGAGTCCAATTTCTCAAGATGTAAAGCTAGGGGAGATCCGTAAAGACTTAAAGTACATTCCCTTAAATTTGAGAAACTGATATCTTTTTCTAACAAGTCATTTTCATGTCTTGTGATTTTTTGTCCAATAATAACACTGATGTTGTTTTGGTCATCTACGGAAGATACTTTTTTTACTTTAGTCATAGAAGCATCTGAGCTGGCAGTTATTTCATTCTTTGCACCATCCTAGAAATTTAAATCAGATATTATTATTGAACTCCAAAACATATTTTTTACCATATGGATTTCAACATTCCAACTGCAGTTGACACATCCCTTGTCAACCGTCTTTTCACCCAATCTGAGGGAAGGTTCAACTGCTGATAGCGCTTAATTAGGCAAGGTGCTTAATCAGGGCCAGACTGCAGAGTAGGGCAGTTTTTGACAAGATCTCGGGTGTGCAAGACAAAATTTCAGGTGTGCAATATTGTGTTAACTTAGTCAAGTGTGCACTTGATTACAATTATTGCTATTATAAAATTTAAGTACTTAACAATGAATTTTTACAAGTTACAATTTACCGCTCAGAAAAACGAAAAGTGGTCCATATTATCTGACGAATAGTCCAATAACCAACACATATTCTTGCGGAAATCAACACACCCATTGATCTCTAAAAGAGGCTGGACTACTACCATTTGCGGCTTTCTGCTTCGTTGAGTATAGAACCTTATATAGCATGCATGGGCCATAGTTGAACTTTAAAATCCAATTCTTTTATTGAAAATACATATGTAAATATGATTTTCTGAGTGTGATCATGTCTGATGATGTAAGTTACATAATAAAATATTCATGTTGTATTGTACTGTATATCTATGTTATTGAATTACTATCGACGAAGTATTATACTGAAATACTGAATTTCTAATTTTCTGTTAATATAATATTGCAGCCATTATTGCCCCAGAAAAACTGTTAAAGTAACCTCAAAATTAGACAAAAATGTTCTTAAAATATATAAAAACAAAAGAGAGATAATAGAAATCTTGGCAAAAATATGGATGGTCAAAATTGAGCTAAGAACGCAAAGGATTTAAATGTGACATACGCGATAAATTAGGAACGTTCCGACTGCCGACTACCCAGCATTTCGTCAAATTTCATTATTTTTCGTTAATAATTATTGAAGTGTACAATGTCATTGGGCCAAAAATATCTCGGGTATGCACCCAGGGTGCATTCCATGCACGCCACGCCGGATATATCCGGCGTGGGTTTTAAAATTTGTTGGCGTATTGGCTTGAGATCATTCAAAAAGAAGTGATAAAAGAAGTTTGTGCCTGAATTCATTGTCATATGTATATACAGTATAACTTCAAGAATATGATGTTAACAGTATATAAGACATGCCAGGTTAGCCATTGTAACATGGCCCTTAAGAGTTAATATGGTATACCTGTCTACCATCCATGTTTGAATTCATCTTCTGTCCTCCCTCTTGACTTTCTTCAGTTTGCTTTTTCTTTATACTAAAAGCAAACTTTTTCTTCGGCATAAAACTACTACGTTTATCATTCAACTCCTGCTGCAGTTTATTAATTTCAGCTTGCATATTTTTGACATCATAAGAGGGCAGAAACGTAAAAGAATCCGACACAAATTTCTGAAGTTTTTGAAACTTTTTTGTTGCATCATCTAGCCGGTCACCCAAAGCACTTCTTTCAAGGCCATCTAAATCGCATAATATTTTTTCTATCGTTGCTTTTTCTGTTATAAATGTGGAGAGTAAAAGCTCAGGATTTTCTTCAGGTCTTATTCGTTCGGCTCGTTCTTGTTTTTTTCGCTCCAATTCCAAAATTCTTGCTTCTTGTCGTCTTTCCAGTTTTTCTTTCCACTCGGCCGCCATCTTGTCTGTTTTTGTGATTCGTGTTTCCAGGAATTTCCAGTGAGAAATTTGACAAAATCTTTCAAAATCTTTTGGTTTTAGCCACTGATCTGAAAATGTAGTGGTTTTAGCCTTCATAGTGAGAATGGGAGGGTAGGAAAAAAATACTTTATGGTTTCTGATTTAGCAGAATGTTTTATGAAATATCTTGAGCGTTCACATAGAATTTTACAAGAATTCCAAGCATTCTATTTTAAAACTTTCATGAAAGTGGAAACACTGTATCACAGATTATTGACAAGATGTAAACTATTTATTTCTATGGTAACAGCAAATGATATAGTAGGGAAACTCGCTGATCTGAAAATATGGTACTATATTTTCAGATCAGTGAGGGAAACTTCTAATGGCTAAATATAAAAAATGGAAATGCCAGGAAATTTGCCAGGAAATTTTGCAATTTCTGGCAGGAAATATTGCAATAAATAAGGATGAAAACAGGAAATCCAGTGTTATGAAAGTGGAAGCACTGGATTCAGTATTTCAGTTTCCGGGTAATATGACCATGTTACGCGCACGAATATATTTCTCTTTGATCTTGACCCCAATCCCGACCCAATCCCTAACCCTCGGCAGTGGTTCCACTTTGAAGGAAGTTTCCTTTCGAAAGGAAATTTTGACAAAATGATAGAAAATTTAAGGAAATGAATTTTTAAGGAAGTTTGAAGGATGCATCGCACAACCGCACATGACAACCATTCTACAATCACTCTAAGTCATGATATGCTAATTTGTGCGATGGATCGCACAACCGCACATGACACCCACACTACAATCACTGTAATTAGTCGCGCGGGCACGCCAAGAAAAAGTTGAATGTAGTAAATTTAGAGTACGATTCACTCGTTGGAAGGGGCTTTCTGCAGTTTATTTTGCACGACCGGCCAGAAATATCAATCTGAAGTGACTTGGAAAAGGAATGACAGTTTGGCTAGGTTACTCCTGCGAGTCGTGTTAAACAAACAGGATTGCTCTATGCCCGCAAGCGGACGATCCACTGGTTGGAAGGAGCCGATTCTGCAGTTCATTTTGCACGACCGGGCAGAAATATCAATCTGAAATGACTTGGAAAAAGAAGGACAGCTTGGCTAGGTTACTCCTGCAAGTCGTGTTAAACAAACAGGATAGTTTTGATGCCCGTAATCGGACGATTCACTCGTTGGAAGGGGCTTTCTGCAGTTTATTTTGCACGACCGGCCAGAAATATCAATCTGAAGTGACTTGGAAAAGAAGGACAGTTTGGCTAGGTTACTCCTGCGACTCGTGTTAAACAAACAGGATTGCTCTATGCCCACAAGTGGACGATCCAATGGTTGGAAGGAGCTTTCTGTAGTTATTTTGCACGACTGCCAAGAAATATCAATGTGAAGTGACTTCGAAAATGAATGTAGTTTGACTCGGTTATTCCTGCACGTCGTGTTAAGCAAACAGGATAGTTTTGATGCCCGTAATCGGACGATTCACTCGTTGGAAGGGGCTTTCTGCAGTTTATTTTGCACGACTGGTCAGAAATGTCAATCTGAAGTGACTTGGAAAAGGAATGATTGTTTGGCTAGGTAACTCCTGCGAGTCGTGTTAAACAAACAGGATTGCTCTATGCCCGCAAGCGGACGATCCAATGGTTGGAAGGAGCTTTCAGTAGTTATTTTGCACGACTGGCAAGAAATATCAATGTGAAGTGTCTTCGAAAATGAATGCAGTTTGACTCGGTTATTTCTGCACGTCGTGTTAAACAAACAGGATAGTTTTGATGCCCGTAATCGGACGATTCACTCGTTGGAAGGGGCTTTCTGCAGTTTATTTTGCACGACCGGTCAGAAATATCAATCTGAAGTGACTTGGAAAAGGAATGATAGTTTGGCTAGGTAACTCCTACGAGTCGTGTTAAACAAACAGGATTGCTCTATGCCCGCAAGCGGACGATCCAATGGTTGGAAGGAGCTTTCAGTAGTTATTTTGCACGGCTGGCAAGAAATATCAATGTGAAGTGACTTCGAAAATGAATGCAGTTTGACTCGGTTATTTCTGCACGTCGTGTTAAACAAACAGGATAGTTTTGATGCCCGTAATCGGACGATTCACTCGTTGGAAGGGCTTTCTGCAGTTTATTTTGCACGACCGGTCAGAAATATCAATCTGAAGTGACTTGGAAAAGGAATGATAGTTTGGCTAGGTAACTCCTACGAGTCGTGTTAAACAAACAGGATTGCTCTATGCCCGCAAGCGGACGATCCAATGGTTGGAAGGAGCTTTCAGTAGTTATTTTGCACGACTGGCAAGAAATATCAATGTGAAGTGACTTCGAAAATGAATGCAGTTTGACTCGGTTATTTCTGCACGTCGTGTTAAACAAACAGGATAGTTTTGATGCCCGTAATCGGACGATTCACTCGTTGGAAGGGGCTTTCTGCAGTTTATTTTGCACGACCGGTCAGAAATATCATTCTGAAGTGACTTAGAAAAGGAATGATAGTTTGGCTAGGTAACTCCTGCGAGTCGTGTTAAACAAACAGGATTGCTCTATGCCCGCAAGCGGACGATCCAATGGTTGGAAGGAGCTTTCAGTAGTTATTTTGCACGACTGGCAAGAAATATCAATGTGAAGTGACTTCGAAAATGAATGCAGTTTGACTCGGTTATTTCTGCACGTCGTGTTAAACAAACAGGATAGTTTTGATGCCCGTAATCGGACGATTCACTCGTTGGAAGGGGCTTTCTGCAGTTTATTTTGCACGACCGGCCAGAAATAGCAATCTGAAGTGACTTGGAAAAGGACAGTTTGGCTAGGTTACTCCTGCGACTCGTGTTAAACAAACAGGATTGCTCGATGCCCGCAAGCGGACGATCCACTGGTTGGAAGGAGCCGATTCTGCAGTCTATTTTGCACGACTGGCAAGAAATATCAATGTGAAGTGACTTGGAAAATGAAAGGTTTTCTGTAGTGTATTTTGTACGACCGGTCAGAAATATCAATCTGAAGTGACTTGGAAAAGGAATGACAGTTTGGCTAGGTTACTCCTGCGAGTCGTGTTAAACAAACAGGATTGCTCTATGCCCGCAAGCGGACGATCCACTGGTTGGAAGGAGCCGATTCTGCAGTTCATTTTGCACGACCGGGCAGAAATATCAATCTGAAATGACTTGGAAAAAGAAGGACAGCTTGGCTAGGTTACTCCTGCAAGTCGTGTTAAACTAACAGGATAGTTTTGATGCCCGTAATCGGACGATTCACTCGTTGGAAGGGGCTTTCTGCAGTTTATTTTGCACGACCGGCCAGAAATAGCAATCTGAAGTGGCTTGGAAAAAGAAGGACAGTTTGGCTAGGTTACTCCTGCGACTCGTGTTAAACAAACAGGATTGCTCGATGCCCGCAAGCGGACGATCCACTGGTTGGAAGGAGCCGATTCTGCAGTCTATTTTGCACGACTGGCAAGAAATATCAATGTGAAGTGACTTGGAAAATGAAAGGCTTTCTGTAGTGTATTTTGTACGACCGGTCAGAAATATCAATCTGAAGTGACTTGGAAAAGGAATGACAGTTTGGCTAGGTTACTCCTGCGAGTCGTGTTAAACAAACAGGATTGCTCTATGCCCGCAAGCGGACGATCCACTGGTTGGAAGGAGCCGATTCTGCAGTTCATTTTGCACGACCGGGCAGAAATATCAATCTGAAATGACTTGGAAAAAGAAGGACAGCTTGGCTAGGTTACTCCTGCAAGTCGTGTTAAACTAACAGGATAGTTTTGATGCCCGTAATCGGACGATTCACTCGTTGGAAGGGGCTTTCTGCAGTTTATTTTGCACGACCGGCAAGAGATAGCAATCTGAAGTGGCTTGGAATAAGAAGGACAGTTTGGCTAGGTTACTCCTGCGACTCGTGTTAAACAAACAGGATTGCTCGATGCCCGCAAGCGGACGATCCACTGGTTGGAAGGAGCCGATTCTGCAGTTCATTTTGCACGACCGGGCAGAAATATCAATCTGAAATGACTTGGAAAAAGAAGGACAGCTTGGCTAGGTTACTCCTGCAAGTCGTGTTAAACAAACAGGATAGTTTTGATGCCCGTAATCGGACGATTCACTCGTTGGAAGGGGCTTTCTGCAGTTTATTTTGCACGACCGGCCAGAAATAGCAATCTGAAGTGACTTGGAAAAAGAAGGACAGTTTGGCTAGGTTACTCCTGCGACTCGTGTTAAACAAACAGGATTGCTCTATGCCCGCAAGCGGACGATCCAATGGTTGGAAGGAGCTGATTCTGCAGTTTATTATGCACGACTGGCAAGAAATATCAATGTGAAGTGACTTGGAAAATGAAAGACTTTCGGTCAGAAATATCAATCTGAAGTGACTTGGAAAAGGAATGACAGTTTGGCTAGGTAACTCCTGCGAGTCGTGTTAAACAAACAGGATTGCTCTATGCCCGCAAACGGACGATCCAATGGTTGGAAGGAGCTTTCTGTAGTTATTTTGCACGACTGGCAAGAAATATCAATGTGAAGTGACTTCGAAAATGAATGTAGTTTGACTCGGTTATTCCTGCACGTCGTGTTAAGCAAACAGGATAGTTTTGATGCCCGTAATCGGACGATTCACTCGTTGGAAGGGGCTTTCTGCAGTTTATTTTGCACGACTGGTCAGAAATGTCAATCTGAAGTGACTTGGAAAAGGAATGATTGTTTGGCTAGGTAACTCCTGCGAGTCGTGTTAAACAAACAGGATTGCTCTATGCCCGCAAGCGAACGATCCAATGGTTGGAAGGAGCTTTCAGTAGTTATTTTGCACGACTGGCAAGAAATATCAATGTGAAGTGTCTTCGAAAATGAATGCAGTTTGACTCGGTTATTTCTGCACGTCGTGTTAAACAAACAGGATAGTTTTGATGCCCGTAATCGGACGATTCACTCGTTGGAAGGGGCTTTCTGCAGTTTATTTTGCACGACCGGTCAGAAATGAAGTGACTTGGAAAAGGAATGATAGTTTGGCTAGGTAACTCCTACGAGTCGTGTTAAACAAACAGGATTGCTCTATGCCCGCAAGCGGACGATCCAATGGTTGGAAGGAGCTTTCAGTAGTTATTTTGCACGGCTGGCAAGAAATATCAATATGAAGTGACTTCGAAAATGAATGCAGTTTGACTCGGTTATTTCTGCACGTCGTGTTAAACAAACAGGATAGTTTTGATGCCGTAATCGGACGATTCACTCGTTGGAAGGGGCTTTCTGCAGTTTATTTTGCACGACCGGTCAGAAATATCAATCTGAAGTGACTTGGAAAAGGAATGATAGTTTGGCTAGGTAACTCCTACGAGTCGTGTTAAACAAACAGGATTGCTCTATGCCCGCAAGCGGACGATCCAATGGTTGGAAGGAGCTTTCAGTAGTTATTTTGCACGACTGGCAAGAAATATCAATGTGAAGTGACTTCGAAAATGAATGCAGTTTGACTCGGTTATTTCTGCACGTCGTGTTAAACAAACAGGATAGTTTTGATGCCCGTAATCGGACGATTCACTCGTTGGAAGGGGCTTTCTGCAGTTTATTTTGCACGACCGGTCAGAAATATCAATCTGAAGTGACTTGGAAAAGGAATGATAGTTTGGCTAGGTAACTCCTGCGAGTCGTGTTAAACAAACAGGATTGCTCTATGCCCGCAAGCGGACGATCCAATGGTTGGAAGGAGCTTTCAGTAGTTATTTTGCACGACTGGCAAGAAATATCAATGTGAAGTGACTTCGAAAATGAATGCAGTTTGACTCGGTTATTTCTGCACGTCGTGTTAAACAAACAGGATAGTTTTGATGCCCGTAATCGGACGATTCACTCGTTGGAAGGGCTTTCTGCAGTTTATTTTGCACGACCGGCCAGAAATAGCAATCTGAAGTGGCTTGGAAAAAGAAGGACAGTTTGGCTAGGTTACTCCTGCGACTCGTGTTAAACAAACAGGATTGCTCGATGCCCGCAAGCGGACGATCCACTGGTTGGAAGGAGCCGATTCTGCAGTCTATTTTGCACGACTGGCAAGAAATATCAATGTGAAGTGACTTGGAAAATGAAAGGTTTTCTGTAGTGTATTTTGTACGACCGGTCAGAAATATCAATCTGAAGTGACTTGGAAAAGGAATGACAGTTTGGCTAGGTTACTCCTGCGAGTCGTGTTAAACAAACAGGATTGCTCTATGCCCGCAAGCGGACGATCCACTGGTTGGAAGGAGCCGATTCTGCAGTTCATTTTGCACGACCGGGCAGAAATATCAATCTGAAATGACTTGGAAAAAGAAGGACAGCTTGGCTAGGTTACTCCTGCAAGTCGTGTTAAACTAACAGGATAGTTTTGATGCCCGTAATCGGACGATTCACTCGTTGGAAGGGGCTTTCTGCAGTTTATTTTGCACGACCGGCAAGAGATAGCAATCTGAAGTGGCTTGGAATAAGAAGGACAGTTTGGCTAGGTTACTCCTGCGACTCGTGTTAAACAAACAGGATTGCTCGATGCCCGCAAGCGGACGATCCACTGGTTGGAAGGAGCCGATTCTGCAGTTCATTTTGCACGACCGGGCAGAAATATCAATCTGAAATGACTTGGAAAAAGAAGGACAGCTTGGCTAGGTTACTCCTGCAAGTCGTGTTAAACAAACAGGATAGTTTTGATGCCCGTAATCGGACGATTCACTCGTTGGAAAGGGCTTTCTGCAGTTTATTTTGCACGACCGGCCAGAAATAGCAATCTGAAGTGGCTTGGAAAAAGAACACAGTTTGGCCAGGTTATTTCTGCGACTCGTGTTAAACAAACAGGATTGCTCGATGCCCGCAAGCGGACGATCCACTGGTTGGAAGGAGCCGATCCTGCAGTCTATTTTGCACGACCGGCCAGAAATAGCAATCTGAAGTGGCTTGGAAAAAGAAGGACAGTTTGGCTAGGTTACTCCTGCGACTCGTGTTAAACAAACAGGATTGCTCGATGCCCGCAAGCGGACGATCCACTGGTTGGAAGGAGCCGATTCTGCAGTCTATTTTGCACGACTGGCAAGAAATATCAATGTGAAGTGACTTGGAAAATGAAAGGCTTTCTGTAGTGTATTTTGTACGACCGGTCAGAAATATCAATCTGAAGTGACTTGGAAAAGGAATGACAGTTTGGCTAGGTTACTCCTGCGAGTCGTGTTAAACAAACAGGATTGCTCTATGCCCGCAAGCGGACGATCCACTGGTTGGAAGGAGCCGATTCTGCAGTTCATTTTGCACGACCGGGCAGAAATATCAATCTGAAATGACTTGGAAAAAGAAGGACAGCTTGGCTAGGTTACTCCTGCAAGTCGTGTTAAACAAACAGGATAGTTTTGATGCCCGTAATCGGACGATTCACTCGTTGGAAGGGCTTTCTGCAGTTTATTTTACACGACCGACCAGAAATATCAATCTGAAGTGACTTGGAAAAAGAAGGAGAGTTTGGCTAGGTTACTCCTGCAAGTCGTGTTAAACAAACAGGATTGCTCTATGCCCGCAAGCGGACGATCCAATGGTTGGAAGGAGCTGATTCTGCAGTTTATTATGCACGACTGGCAAGAAATATCAATGTGAAGTGACTTGGAAAATGAAAGACTTTCGGTCAGAAATATCAATCTGAAGTGACTTGGAAAAGGAATGACAGTTTGGCTAGGTAACTCCTGCGAGTCGTGTTAAACAAACAGGATTGCTCTATGCCCGCAAACGGACGATCCAATGGTTGGAAGGAGCCGATTCTGCAGTTCATTTTGCACGACCGGGCAGAAATATCAATCTGAAGTGACTTGGAAAAGGAATGATTGTTTGGCTAGGTAACTCCTGCGAGTCGTGTTAAACAAACAGGATTGCTCTATGCCCGCAAGCGAACGATCCAATGGTTGGAAGGAGCTTTCAGTAGTTATTTTGCACGACTGGCAAGAAATATCAATGTGAAGTGACTTCGAAAATGAATGCAGTTTGACTCGGTTATTTCTGCACGTCGTGTTAAACAAACAGGATAGTTTTGATGCCCGTAATCGGACGATTCACTCGTTGGAAGGGGCTTTCTGCAGTTTATTTTGCACGACCGGCCAGAAATATCAATCTGAAGTGGCTTGGAAAAAGAAGGACAGTTTGGCTAGGTTACTCCTGCGACTCGTGTTAAACAAACAGGATTGCTCGATGCCCGCAAGCGGACGATCCAATGGTTGGAAGGAGCTTTCAGTAGTTATTTTGCACGGCTGGCAAGAAATATCAATGTGAAGTGACTTCGAAAATGAATGCAGTTTGACTCGGTTATTTCTGCACGTCGTGTTAAACAAACAGGATAGTTTTGATGCCCGTAATCGGACGATTCACTCGTTGGAAGGGGCTTTCTGCAGTTTATTTTGCACGACCGGTCAGAAATATCAATCTGAAGTGACTTGGAAAAGGAATGATAGTTTGGCTAGGTAACTCCTGCGAGTCGTGTTAAACAAACAGGATTGCTCTATGCCCGCAAGCGGACGATCCAATGGTTGGAAGGAGCTTTCAGTAGTTATTTTGCACGACTGGCAAGAAATATCAATGTGAAGTGACTTCGAAAATGAATGCAGTTTGACTCGGTTATTTCTGCACGTCGTGTTAAACAAACAGGATAGTTTTGATGCCCGTAATCGGACGAGTCGTTGGAAGGGGCTTTCTGCAGTTTATTTTGCACGACCGGCCAGAAATAGCAATCTGAAGTGGCTTGGAAAAAGAAGGACAGTTTGGCTAGGTTACTCCTGCGACTCGTGTTAAACAAACAGGATTGCTCGATGCCCGCAAGCGGACGATCCACTGGTTGGAAGGAGCCGATTCTGCAGTCTATTTTGCACGACTGGCAAGAAATATCAATGTGAAGTGACTTGGAAAATGAAAGGTTTTCTGTAGTGTATTTTGTACGACCGGTCAGAAATATCAATCTGAAGTGACTTGGAAAAGGAATGACAGTTTGGCTAGGTTACTCCTGCGAGTCGTGTTAAACAAACAGGATTGCTCTATGCCCGCAAGCGGACGATCCACTGGTTGGAAGGAGCCGATTCTGCAGTTCATTTTGCACGACCGGGCAGAAATATCAATCTGAAATGACTTGGAAAAGAAGGACAGCTTGGCTAGGTTACTCCTGCAAGTCGTGTTAAACTAACAGGATAGTTTTGATGCCCGTAATCGGACGATTCACTCGTTGGAAGGGCTTTCTGCAGTTTATTTTGCACGACCGGCAAGAGATAGCAATCTGAAGTGGCTTGGAATAAGAAGGACAGTTTGGCTAGGTTACTCCTGCGACTCGTGTTAAACAAACAGGATTGCTCGATGCCCGCAAGCGGACGATCCACTGGTTGGAAGGAGCCGATTCTGCAGTTCATTTTGCACGACCGGGCAGAAATATCAATCTGAAATGACTTGGAAAAAGAAGGACAGCTTGGCTAGGTTACTCCTGCAAGTCGTGTTAAACAAACAGGATAGTTTTGATGCCCGTAATCGGACGATTCACTCGTTGGAAAGGGCTTTCTGCAGTTTATTTTGCACGACCGGCCAGAAATAGCAATCTGAAGTGGCTTGGAAAAAGAACACAGTTTGGCCAGGTTATTTCTGCGACTCGTGTTAAACAAACAGGATTGCTCGATGCCCGCAAGCGGACGATCCACTGGTTGGAAGGAGCCGATCCTGCAGTCTATTTTGCACGACCGGCCAGAAATAGCAATCTGAAGTGGCTTGGAAAAAGAAGGACAGTTTGGCTAGGTTACTCCTGCGACTCGTGTTAAACAAACAGGATTGCTCGATGCCCGCAAGCGGACGATCCACTGGTTGGAAGGAGCCGATTCTGCAGTCTATTTTGCACGACTGGCAAGAAATATCAATGTGAAGTGACTTGGAAAATGAAAGGCTTTCTGTAGTGTATTTTGTACGACCGGTCAGAAATATCAATCTGAAGTGACTTGGAAAAGGAATGACAGTTTGGCTAGGTTACTCCTGCGAGTCGTGTTAAACAAACAGGATTGCTCTATGCCCGCAAGCGGACGATCCACTGGTTGGAAGGAGCCGATTCTGCAGTTCATTTTGCACGACCGGGCAGAAATATCAATCTGAAATGACTTGGAAAAGAAGGACAGCTTGGCTGGGTTACTCCTGCAAGTCGTGTTAAACAAACAGGATAGTTTTGATGCCCGTAATCGGACGATTCACTCGTTGGAAGGGCTTTCTGCAGTTTATTTTGCACGACCGGCCAGAAATAGCAATCTGAAGTGACTTGGAAAAAGAAGGACAGTTTGGCTAGGTTACTCCTGCGACTCGTGTTAAACAAACAGGATTGCTCTATGCCCGCAAGCGGACGATCCAATGGTTGGAAGGAGCTGATTCTGCAGTTTATTATGCACGACTGGCAAGAAATATCAATGTGAAGTGACTTGGAAAATGAAAGACTTTCGGTCAGAAATATCAATCTGAAGTGACTTGGAAAAGGAATGACAGTTTGGCTAGGTAACTCCTGCGAGTCGTGTTAAACAAACAGGATTGCTCTATGCCCGCAAACGGACGATCCAATGGTTGGAAGGAGCCGATTCTGCAGTTCATTTTGCACGACCGGGCAGAAATATCAATCTGAAATGACTTGGAAAAAGAAGGACAGCTTGGCTAGGTTACTCCTGCAAGTCGTGTTAAACAAACAGGATAGTTTTGATGCCCGTAATCGGACGACTCACTCGTTGGAAGGGGCTTTCTGCAGTTTATTTTGCACGACCGGCCAGAAATAGCAATCTGAAGTGACTTGGAAAAAGAAGGACAGTTTGGCTAGGTTACTCCTGCGACTCGTGTTAAACAAACAGGATTGCTCTATGCCCGCAAACGGACGATCCAATGGTTGGAAGGAGCTTTCTGTAGTTATTTTGCACGACTGGCAAGAAATATCAATGTGAAGTGACTTCGAAAATGAATGTAGTTTGACTCGGTTATTCCTGCACGTCGTGTTAAACAAACAGGATAGTTTTGATGCCCGTAATCGGACGATTCACTCGTTGGAAGGGGCTTTCTGCAGTTTATTTTGCACGACTGGTCAGAAATATCAATCTGAAGTGACTTGGAAAAGGAATGATTGTTTGGCTAGGTAACTCCTGCGAGTCGTGTTAAACAAACAGGATTGCTCTATGCCCGCAAGCGGACGATCCAATGGTTGGAAGGAGCTTTCAGTAGTTATTTTGCACGACTGGCAAGAAATATCAATGTGAAGTGTCTTCGAAAATGAATGCAGTTTGACTCGGTTATTTCTGCACGTCGTGTTAAACAAACAGGATAGTTTTGATGCCCGTAATCGGACGATTCACTCGTTGGAAGGGGCTTTCTGCAGTTTATTTTGCACGACCGGTCAGAAATATCAATCTGAAGTGACTTGGAAAAGGAATGATAGTTTGGCTAGGTAACTCCTACGAGTCGTGTTAAACAAACAGGATTGCTCTATGCCCGCAAGCGGACGATCCAATGGTTGGAAGGAGCTTTCAGTAGTTATTTTGCACGGCTGGCAAGAAATATCAATGTGAAGTGACTTCGAAAATGAATGCAGTTTGACTCGGTTATTTCTGCACGTCGTGTTAAACAAACAGGATAGTTTTGATGCCCGTAATCGGACGATTCACTCGTTGGAAGGGGCTTTCTGCAGTTTATTTTGCACGACCGGTCAGAAATATCAATCTGAAGTGACTTGGAAAAGGAATGATAGTTTGGCTAGGTAACTCCTGCGAGTCGTGTTAAACAAACAGGATTGCTCTATGCCCGCAAGCGGACGATCCAATGGTTGGAAGGAGCTTTCAGTAGTTATTTTGCACGACTGGCAAGAAATATCAATGTGAAGTGACTTCGAAAATGAATGCAGTTTGACTCGGTTATTTCTGCACGTCGTGTTAAACAAACAGGATAGTTTTGATGCCCGTAATCGGACGAGTCGTTGGAAGGGGCTTTCTGCAGTTTATTTTGCACGACCGGTCAGAAATATCAATCTGAAGTGACTTGGAAAAGGACAGTTTGGCTAGGTTACTCCTGCGACTCGTGTTAAACAAACAGGATTGCTCGATGCCCGCAAGCGGACGATCCACTGGTTGGAAGGAGCCGATTCTGCAGTCTATTTTGCACGACTGGCAAGAAATATCAATGTGAAGTGACTTGGAAAATGAAAGGTTTTCTGTAGTGTATTTTGTACGACCGGTCAGAAATATCAATCTGAAGTGACTTGGAAAAGGAATGACAGTTTGGCTAGGTTACTCCTGCGAGTCGTGTTAAACAAACAGGATTGCTCTATGCCCGCAAGCGGACGATCCACTGGTTGGAAGGAGCCGATTCTGCAGTTCATTTTGCACGACCGGGCAGAAATATCAATCTGAAATGACTTGGAAAAAGAAGGACAGCTTGGCTAGGTTACTCCTGCAAGTCGTGTTAAACTAACAGGATAGTTTTGATGCCCGTAATCGGACGATTCACTCGTTGGAAGGGGCTTTCTGCAGTTTATTTTGCACGACCGGCCGGAAATATCAATCTGAAGTGACTTGGAAAACGAATGACAGTTTGGCTAGGTTACTCCTGCGACTCGTGTTAAACAAACAGGATTGCTCGATGCCCGCAAGCGGACGATCCACTGGTTGGAAGGAGCCGATTCTGCAGTCTATTTTGCACGACTGGCAAGAAATATCAATGTGAAGTGACTTCGAAAATGAATTGTATTTTTACGTACCGGTCTGAAGTGACTTGGAAAAGGAATGACAGTTTGGCTAGGTTACTCCTGCGAGTCGTGTTAAACAAACAGGATTGCTCTATGCCCGCAAGCGGACGATCCACTGGTTGGAAGGAGCCGATTCTGCAGTTCATTTTGCACGACCGGGCAGAAATATCAATCTGAAATGACTTGGAAAAGAAGGACAGCTTGGCTAGGTTACTCCTGCAAGTCGTGTTAAACAAACAGGATAGTTTTGATGCCCGTAATCGGACGATTCACTCGTTGGAAGGGGCTTTCTGCAGTTTATTTTGCACGACCGGCCAGAAATAGCAATCTGAAGTGGCTTGGAAAAAGAAGGACAGTTTGGCTAGGTTACTCCTGCGACTCGTGTTAAACAAACAGGATTGCTCGATGCCCGCAAGCGGACGATCCACTGGTTGGAAGGAGCCGATTCTGCAGTTCATTTTGCACGACCGGGCAGAAATATCAATCTGAAATGACTTGGAAAAAGAAGGACAGCTTGGCTAGGTTACTCCTGCAAGTCGTGTTAAACTAACAGGATAGTTTTGATGCCCGTAATCGGACGATTCACTCGTTGGAAGGGGCTTTCTGCAGTTTATTTTGCACGACCGGCAAGAGATAGCAATCTGAAGTGGCTTGGAATAAGAAGGACAGTTTGGCTAGGTTACTCCTGCGACTCGTGTTAAACAAACAGGATTGCTCGATGCCCGCAAGCGGACGATCCACTGGTTGGAAGGAGCCGATTCTGCAGTTCATTTTGCACGACCGGGCAGAAATATCAATCTGAAATGACTTGGAAAAAGAAGGACAGCTTGGCTAGGTTACTCCTGCAAGTCGTGTTAAACAAACAGGATAGTTTTGATGCCCGTAATCGGACGATTCACTCGTTGGAAGGGGCTTTCTGCAGTTTATTTTGCACGACCGGCCAGAAATAGCAATCTGAAGTGGCTTGGAAAAAGAACAGTTTGGCCAGGTTATTCCTGCGACTCGTGTTAAACAAACAGGATTGCTCGATGCCGCAAGCGGACGATCCACTGGTTGGAAGGAGCCGATCCTGCAGTATATTTTGCACGACCGGCCAGAAATATCAATCTGAAGTGGCTTGGAAAAAGAAGGACAGTTTGGCTAGGTTACTCCTGCGACTCGTGTTAAACAAACAGGATTGCTCGATGCCCGCAAGCGGACGATCCACTGGTTGGAAGGAGCCGATTCTGCAGTCTATTTTGCACGACTGGCAAGAAATATCAATGTGAAGTGACTTCGAAAATGAATGACAGTTTGGCTTTCTGTAGTTATTTTGCACGACCGGCCAGAAATATCAATCTGAAGTGACTTGGAAAAGGAATGACAGTTTGGCTAGGTTACTCCTGCAAGTCGTGTTAAACAAACAGGATAGTACCGATGCCCGCAATCGGACGATCCACTGGTTGCAAGGAGCTTTCTCCAGTTTATTTTCCACGACCGGCGAGAAATATCAATCTGAAGTGACTTGGAAAATAAATGACTGTTTGGCTAGGTTACTTCTGCAGCTCGTGTTAAACAAACAGGATAGTTTTATGCCCGTAATCGGACGATTCACTGGTTGGAAGGAGCTGTCTGCAGTTTACTTTGCACGACCGGCAGAAATATCAATCTGAAGTGACTTGGAAAAGAAGGACAGTTTGGCTAGGTTACTCCTGCGACTCGTGTTAAACAAACAGGATTGCTCTATGCCCGCAAGCGGACGATCCAATGGTTGGAAGGAGCTGATTCTGCAGTTTATCATGCACGACTGGTCAGAAATATCAATCTGAAGTGACTTGGAAAAGGAATGACAGTTTGGCTAGGTAACTCCTGCGAGTCGTGTTAAACAAACAGGATTGCTCTATGCCCGCAAACGGACGATCCAATGGTTGGAAGGAGCCTTTCTGCAGTTATTTTGCACGACCGGGCAGAAATATCAATCTGAAATGACTTGGAAAAAGAAGGACAGCTTGGCTAGGTTACTCCTGCAAGTCGTGTTAAACAAACAGGATAGTTTTGATGCCCGTAATCGGACGACTCACTCGTTGGAAGGGGCTTTCTGCAGTTTATTTTGCACGACCGGCCAGAAATATCAATCTGAAGTGACTTGGAAAAAGAAGGACAGTTTGGCTAGGTTACTCCTGCGACTCGTGTTAAACAAACAGGATTGCTCTATGCCCGCAAACGGACGATCCAATGGTTGGAAGGAGCTTTCTGTAGTTATTTTGCACGACTGGCAAGAAATATCAATGTGAAGTGACTTCGAAAATGAATGTAGTTTGACTCGGTTATTCCTGCACGTCGTGTTAAACAAACAGGATAGTTTTGATGCCCGTAATCGGACGATTCACTCGTTGGAAGGGGCTTTCTGCAGTTTATTTTGCACGACTGGTCAGAAATATCAATCTGAAGTGACTTGGAAAAGGAATGATTGTTTGGCTAGGTAACTCCTGCGAGTCGTGTTAAACAAACAGGATTGCTCTATGCCCGCAAGCGGACGATCCAATGGTTGGAAGGAGCTTTCAGTAGTTATTTTGCACGACTGGCAAGAAATATCAATGTGAAGTGTCTTCGAAAATGAATGCAGTTTGACTCGGTTATTTCTGCACGTCGTGTTAAACAAACAGGATAGTTTTGATGCCCGTAATCGGACGATTCACTCGTTGGAAGGGGCTTTCTGCAGTTTATTTTGCACGACCGGTCAGAAATATCAATCTGAAGTGACTTGGAAAAGGAATGATAGTTTGGCTAGGTAACTCCTGCGAGTCGTGTTAAACAAACAGGATTGCTCTATGCCCGCAAGCGGACGATCCAATGGTTGGAAGGAGCTTTCAGTAGTTATTTTGCACGACTGGCAAGAAATATCAATGTGAAGTGACTTCGAAAATGAATGCAGTTTGACTCGGTTATTTCTGCACGTCGTGTTAAACAAACAGGATAGTTTTGATGCCCGTAATCGGACGATTCACTCGTTGGAAGGGGCTTTCTGCAGTTTATTTTGCACGACCGGTCAGAAATATCAATCTGAAGTGACTTGGAAAAGGAATGATAGTTTGGCTAGGTAACTCCTGCGAGTCGTGTTAAACAAACAGGATTGCTCTATGCCCGCAAGCGGACGATCCAATGGTTGGAAGGAGCTTTCTGTAGTTATTTTGCACGACTGGCAAGAAATATCAATGTGAAGTGACTTCGAAAATGAATGCAGTTTGACTCGGTTATTTCTGCACGTCGTGTTAAACAAACAGGATAGTTTTGATGCCCGTAATCGGACGAGTCGTTGGAAGGGGCTTTCTGCAGTTTATTTTGCACGACCGGCCAGAAATAGCAATCTGAAGTGGCTTGGAAAAAGAAGGACAGTTTGGCTAGGTTACTCCTGCGACTCGTGTTAAACAAACAGGATTGCTCGATGCCCGCAAGCGGACGATCCACTGGTTGGAAGGAGCCGATTCTGCAGTCTATTTTGCACGACTGGCAAGAAATATCAATGTGAAGTGACTTGGAAAATGAAAGGTTTTCTGTAGTGTATTTTGTACGACCGGTCAGAAATATCAATCTGAAGTGACTTGGAAAAGGAATGACAGTTTGGCTAGGTTACTCCTGCGAGTCGTGTTAAACAAACAGGATTGCTCTATGCCCGCAAGCGGACGATCCACTGGTTGGAAGGAGCCGATTCTGCAGTTCATTTTGCACGACCGGGCAGAAATATCAATCTGAAATGACTTGGAAAAAGAAGGACAGCTTGGCTAGGTTACTCCTGCAAGTCGTGTTAAACTAACAGGATAGTTTTGATGCCCGTAATCGGACGATTCACTCGTTGGAAGGGGCTTTCTGCAGTTTATTTTGCACGACCGGCCAGAAATAGCAATCTGAAGTGGCTTGGAAAAGAAGGACAGTTTGGCTAGGTTACTCCTGCGACTCGTGTTAAACAAACAGGATTGCTCGAAGCCCGCAAGCGGACGATCCACTGGTTGGAAGGAGCCGATTCTGCAGTCTATTTTGCACGACTGGCAAGAAATATCAATGTGAAGTGACTTGGAAAAGGAATGACAGTTTGGCTAGGTTACTCCTGCAAGTCGTGTTAAACAAACAGGATTGCTCTATGCCCGCAAGCGGACGATCCACTGGTTGGAAGGAGCCGATTCTGCAGTTCATTTTGCACGACCGGGCAGAAATATCAATCTGAAATGACTTGGAAAAAGAAGGACAGCTTGGCTAGGTTACTCCTGCAAGTCGTGTTAAACTAACAGGATCGATAGTTTTGATGCCCGTAATCGGACGATTCACTCGTTGGAAGGGGCTTTCTGCAGTTTATTTTGCACGACCGGCCAGAAATAGCAATCTGAAGTGGCTTGGAATAAGAAGTACAGTTTGGCTAGGTTACTCCTGCGACTCGTGTTATACAAACAGGATTGCTCGATGCCAAGCGGACGATCCACTGGTTGGAAGGAGCCGATTCTGCAGTCTATTTTGCACGACTGGCAAGAAATATCAATGTGAAGTGACTTGGAAAATGAAAGGTTTTCTGTAGTGTATTTTGTACGACCGGTCAGAAATATCAATCTGAAGTGACTTGGAAAAGGAATGACAGTTTGGCTAGGTTACCCTGCGAGTCGTGTTAAACAAACAGGATTGCTCTATGCCCGCAAGCGGACGATCCACTGGTTGGAAGGAGCCGATTCTGCAGTTCATTTTGCACGACCGGGCAGAAATATCAATCTGAAATGACTTGGAAAAGAAGGACAGCTTGGCGGTTACTCCTGCAAGTCGTGTTAAACTAACAGGATAGTTTTGATGCCCGTAATCGGACGATTCACTCGTTGGAAGGGCTTTCTGCAGTTTATTTTGCACGACCGGCAAGAGACAGCAATCTGAAGTGGCTTGGAATAAGAAGGACAGTTTGGCTAGGTTACTCCTGCGACTCGTGTTAAACAAACAGGATTGCTCGATGCCCGCAAGCGGACGATCCACTGGTTGGAAGGAGCCGATTCTGCAGTCTATTTTGCACGACTGGCAAGAAATATCAATGTGAAGTGACTTGGAAAATGAAAGGTTTTCTGTAGTGTATTTTGTACGACCGGTCAGAAATATCAATCTGAAGTGACTTGGAAAAGGAATGACAGTTTGGCTAGGTTACTCCTGCGAGTCGTGTTAAACAAACAGGATTGCTCTATGCCCGCAAGCGGAGGATCCACTGGTTGGAAGGAGCCGATTCTGCAGTTCATTTTGCACGACCGGGCAGAAATATCAATCTGAAATGACTTGGAAAAGAAGGACAGCTTGGCTAGGTTACTCCTGCAAGTCGTGTTAAACTAACAGGATAGTTTTGATGCCCGTAATCGGACGATTCACTCGTTGGAAGGGGCTTTCTGCAGTTTATTTTGCACGACCGGCCAGAAATAGCAATCTGAAGTGGCTTGGAAAAAGAAGGACAGTTTGGCTAGGTTACTCCTGCGACTCGTGTTAAACAAACAGGATTGCTCGATGCCCGCAAGCGGACGATCCAATGGTTGGAAGGAGCTGATTCTGCAGTTTATTATGCACGACTGGCAAGAAATATCAATGTGAAGTGACTTGGAAAATGAAAGGCTTTCTGTAGTGTATTTTGTACGACCGGTCAGAAATAGCAATCTGAAGTGACTTGGAAAAGGAATGACAGTTTGGCTAGGTTACTCCTGCGAGTCGTGTTAAACAAACAGGATTGCTCTATGCCCGCAAGCGGACGATCCACTGGTTGGAAGGAGCCGATTCTGCAGTTCATTTTGCACGACCGGGCAGAAATATCAATCTGAAATGACTTGGAAAAAGAAGGACAGCTTGGCTAGGTTACTCCTGCAAGTCGTGTTAAACTAACAGGATAGTTTTGATGCCCGTAATCGGACGATTCACTCGTTGGAAGGGGCTTTCTGCAGTTTATTTTGCACGACCGGCAAGAGACAGCAATCTGAAGTGGCTTGGAATAAGAAGGACAGTTTGGCTAGGTTACTCCTGCGACTCGTGTTAAACAAACAGGATTGCTCGATGCCCGCAAGCGGACGATCCACTGGTTGGAAGGAGCCGATTCTGCAGTCTATTTTGCACGACTGGGCAGAAATATCAATGTGAAGTGACTTGGAAAATGAAAGGTTTTCTGTAGTGTATTTTGTACGACCGGTCAGAAATATCAATCTGAAGTGACTTGGAAAAGGAATGACAGTTTGGCTAGGTTACTCCTGCGAGTCGTGTTAAACAAACAGGATTGCTCTATGCCCGCAAGCGGACGATCCACTGGTTGGAAGGAGCCGATTCTGCAGTTCATTTTGCACGACCGGGCAGAAATATCAATCTGAAATGACTTGGAAAAAGAAGGACAGCTTGGCTAGGTTACTCCTGCAAGTCGTGTTAAACTAACAGGATAGTTTTGATGCCCGTAATCGGACGATTCACTCGTTGGAAGGGGCTTTCTGCAGTTTATTTTGCACGACCGGCCAGAAATAGCAATCTGAAGTGGCTTGGAAAAAGAAGGACAGTTTGGCTAGGTTACTCCTGCGACTCGTGTTAAACAAACAGGATTGCTCGATGCCCGCAAGCGGACGATCCACTGGTTGGAAGGAGCCGATTCTGCAGTCTATTTTGCACGACTGGCAAGAAATATCAATGTGAAGTGACTTGGAAAATGAAAGGCTTTCTGTAGTGTATTTTGTACGACCGGTCAGAAATATCAATCTGAAGTGACTTGGAAAAGGAATGACAGTTTGGCTAGGTTACTCCTGCGAGTCGTGTTAAACAAACAGGATTGCTCTATGCCCGCAAGCGGACGATCCACTGGTTGGAAGGAGCCGATTCTGCAGTTCATTTTGCACGACCGGGCAGAAATATCAATCTGAAATGACTTGGAAAAGAAGGACAGCTTGGCTAGGTTACTCCTGCAAGTCGTGTTAAACTAACAGGATAGTTTTGATGCCCGTAATCGGACGATTCACTCGTTGGATGGGCTTTCTGCAGTTTATTTTGCACGACCGGCCAGAAATAGCAATCTGAAGTGGCTTGGAAAAAGAAGGACAGTTTGGCTAGGTTACTCCTGCGAGTCGTGTTAAACAAACAGGATTGCTCTATGCCCGCAAGCGGACGATCCACTGGTTGGAAGGAGCCGATTCTGCAGTTCATTTTGCACGACCGGGCAGAAATATCAATCTGAAATGACTTGGAAAAAGAAGGACAGCTTGGCTAGGTTACTCCTGCAAGTCGTGTTAAACTAACAGGATAGTTTTGATGCCCGTAATCGGACGATTCACTCGTTGGAAGGGGCTTTCTGCAGTTTATTTTGCACGACCGGCCAGAAATAGCAATCTGAAGTGGCTTGGAAAAAGAAGGACAGTTTGGCTAGGTTACTCCTGCGACTCGTGTTAAACAAACAGGATTGCTCGATGCCCGCAAGCGGACGATCCACTGGTTGGAAGGAGCCGATTCTGCAGTCTATTTTGCACGACTGGCAAGAAATATCAATGTGAAGTGACTTGGAAAATGAAAGGTTTTCTGTAGTGTATTTTGTACGACCGGTCAGAAATATCAATCTGAAGTGACTTGGAAAAGGAATGACAGTTTGGCTAGGTTACTCCTGCGAGTCGTGTTAAACAAACAGGATTGCTCTATGCCCGCAAGCGGACGATCCACTGGTTGGAAGGAGCCGATTCTGCAGTTCATTTTGCACGACCGGGCAGAAATATCAATCTGAAATGACTTGGAAAAAGAAGGACAGCTTGGCTAGGTTACTCCTGCAAGTCGTGTTAAACTAACAGGATAGTTTTGATGCCCGTAATCGGACGATTCACTCGTTGGAAGGGGCTTTCTGCAGTTTATTTTGCACGACCGGCAAGAGACAGCAATCTGAAGTGGCTTGGAATAAGAAGGACAGTTTGGCTAGGTTACTCCTGCGACTCGTGTTAAACAAACAGGATTGCTCGATGCCCGCAAGCGGACGATCCACTGGTTGGAAGGAGCCGATTCTGCAGTTCATTTTGCACGACCGGGCAGAAATATCAATCTGAAATGACTTGGAAAAAGAAGGACAGTTTGGCTAGGTTACTCCTGCGACTCGTGTTAAACAAACAGGATTGCTCGATGGCCGCAAGCGGACGATCCACTGGTTGGAAGGAGCCGATTCTGCAGTCTATTTTGCACGACTGGCAAGAAATATCAATGTGAAGTGACTTGGAAAATGAAAGGCTTTCTGTAGTGTATTTTGTACGACCGGTCAGAAATATCAATCTGAAGTGACTTGGAAAAGGAATGACAGTTTGGCTAGGTTACTCCTGCGAGTCGTGTTAAACAAACAGGATTGCTCTATGCCCGCAAGCGGACGATCCACTGGTTGGAAGGAGCCGATTCTGCAGTTCATTTTGCACGACCGGGCAGAAATATCAATCTGAAATGACTTGGAAAAAGAAGGACAGCTTGGCTAGGTTACTCCTGCAAGTCGTGTTAAACAAACAGGATAGTTTTGATGCCCGTAATCGGACGATTCACTCGTTGGAAGGGGCTTTCTGCAGTTTATTTTGCACGACCGGCCAGAAATAGCAATCTGAAGTGACTTGGAAAAAGAAGGACAGTTTGGCTAGGTTACTCCTGCGACTCGTGTTAAACAAACAGGATTGCTCTATGCCCGCAAGCGGACGATCCAATGGTTGGAAGGAGCTGATTCTGCAGTTTATTATGCACGACTGGCAAGAAATATCAATGTGAAGTGACTTGGAAAATGAAAGACTTTCGGTCAGAAATATCAATCTGAAGTGACTTGGAAAAGGAATGACAGTTTGGCTAGGTAACTCCTGCGAGTCGTGTTAAACAAACAGGATTGCTCTATGCCCGCAAACGGACGATCCAATGGTTGGAAGGAGCCGATTCTGCAGTTCATTTTGCACGACCGGGCAGAAATATCAATCTGAAATGACTTGGAAAAAGAAGGACAGCTTGGCTAGGTTACTCCTGCAAGTCGTGTTAAACAAACAGGATAGTTTTGATGCCCGTAATCGGACGACTCACTCGTTGGAAGGGGCTTTCTGCAGTTTATTTTGCACGACCGGCCAGAAATAGCAATCTGAAGTGACTTGGAAAAAGAAGGACAGTTTGGCTAGGTTACTCCTGCGACTCGTGTTAAACAAACAGGATTGCTCTATGCCCGCAAACGGACGATCCAATGGTTGGAAGGAGCTTTCTGTAGTTATTTTGCACGACTGGCAAGAAATATCAATGTGAAGTGACTTCGAAAATGAATGTAGTTTGACTCGGTTATTCCTGCACGTCGTGTTAAACAAACAGGATAGTTTTGATGCCCGTAATCGGACGATTCACTCGTTGGAAGGGGCTTTCTGCAGTTTATTTTGCACGACTGGTCAGAAATATCAATCTGAAGTGACTTGGAAAAGGAATGATTGTTTGGCTAGGTAACTCCTGCTAGTCGTGTTAAACAAACAGGATTGCTCTATGCCCGCAAGCGGACGATCCAATGGTTGGAAGGAGCTTTCAGTAGTTATTTTGCACGACTGGCAAGAAATATCAATGTGAAGTGTCTTCGAAAATGAATGCAGTTTGACTCGGTTATTTCTGCACGTCGTGTTAAACAAACAGGATAGTTTTGATGCCCGTAATCGGACGATTCACTCGTTGGAAGGGGCTTTCTGCAGTTTATTTTGCACGACCGGTCAGAAATATCAATCTGAAGTGACTTGGAAAAGGAATGATAGTTTGGCTAGGTAACTCCTGCGAGTCGTGTTAAACAAACAGGATTGCTCTATGCCCGCAAGCGGACGATCCAATGGTTGGAAGGAGCTTTCAGTAGTTATTTTGCACGACTGGCAAGAAATATCAATGTGAAGTGACTTCGAAAATGAATGCAGTTTGACTCGGTTATTTCTGCACGTCGTGTTAAACAAACAGGATAGTTTTGATGCCCGTAATCGGACGATTCACTCGTTGGAAGGGGCTTTCTGCAGTTTATTTTGCACGACCGGCCAGAAATAGCAATCTGAAGTGGCTTGGAAAAAGAAGGACAGTTTGGCTAGGTTACTCCTGCGACTCGTGTTAGACAAACAGGATTGCTCGATGCCCGCAAGCGGACGATCCACTGGTTGGAAGGAGCCGATTCTGCAGTCTATTTTGCGCGACTGGCAAGAAATATCAATGTGAAGTGACTTGGAAAATGAAAGGTTTTCTGTAGTGTATTTTGTACGACCGGTCAGAAATATCAATCTGAAGTGACTTGGAAAAGGAATGACAGTTTGGCTAGGTTACTCCTGCGAGTCGTGTTAAACAAACAGGATTGCTCTATGCCCGCAAGCGGACGATCCACTGGTTGGAAGGAGCCGATTCTGCAGTTCATTTTGCACGACCGGGCAGAAATATCAATCTGAAATGACTTGGAAAAGAAGGACAGCTTGGCTAGGTTACTCCTGCAAGTCGTGTTAAACTAACAGGATAGTTTTGATGCCCGTAATCGGACGATTCACTCGTTGGAAGGGGCTTTCTGCAGTTTATTTTGCACGACCGGCCAGAAATAGCAATCTGAAGTGGCTTGGAAAAAGAAGGACAGTTTGGCTAGGTTACTCCTGCGACTCGTGTTAAACAAACAGGATTGCTCGATGCCCGCAAGCGGACGATCCACTGGTTGGAAGGAGCCGATTCTGCAGTCTATTTTGCACGACTGGCAAGAAATATCAATGTGAAGTGACTTGGAAAATGAAAGGCTTTCTGTAGTGTATTTTGTACGACCGGTCAGAAATATCAATCTGAAGTGACTTGGAAAAGGAATGACAGTTTGGCTAGGTTACTCCTGCGAGTCGTGTTAAACAAACAGGATTGCTCTATGCCCGCAAGCGGACGATCCACTGGTTGGAAGGAGCCGATTCTGCAGTTCATTTTGCACGACCGGGCAGAAATATCAATCTGAAATGACTTGGAAAAAGAAGGACAGCTTGGCTAGGTTACTCCTGCAAGTCGTGTTAAACTAACAGGATAGTTTTGATGCCCGTAATCGGACGATTCACTCGTTGGAAGGGGCTTTCTGCAGTTTATTTTGCACGACCGGCCAGAAATAGCAATCTGAAGTGGCTTGGAAAAAGAAGGACAGTTTGGCTAGGTTACTCCTGCGACTCGTGTTAAACAAACAGGATTGCTCGATGCCCGCAAGCGGACGATCCACTGGTTGGAAGGAGCCGATTCTGCAGTCTATTTTGCACGACTGGCAAGAAATATCAATGTGAAGTGACTTGGAAAATGAAAGACTTTCGGTCAGAAATATCAATCTGAAGTGACTTGGAAAAGGAATGACAGTTTGGCTAGGTAACTCCTGCGAGTCGTGTTAAACAAACAGGATTGCTCTATGCCCGCAAACGGACGATCCAATGGTTGGAAGAAGCTTTCTGTAGTTATTTTGCACGACTGGCGAGAAATATCAATGTGAAGTGACTTCGAAAATGAATGTAGTTTGATTCGGTTATTCCTGCACGTCGTGTTAAGCAAACAGGATAGTTTTGATGCCCGTAATCGGACGATTCACTCGTTGGAAGGGGCTTTCTGCAGTTTATTTTGCACGACTGGTCAGAAATGTCAATCTGAAGTGACTTGGAAAAGGAATGATTGTTTGGCTAGGTAACTCCTGCGAGTCGTGTTAAACAAACAGGATTGCTCTATGCCCGCAAGCGGACGATCCAATGGTTGGAAGGAGCTTTCAGTAGTTATTTTGCACGACTGGCAAGAAATATCAATGTGAAGTGTCTTCGAAAATGAATGCAGTTTGACTCGGTTATTTCTGCACGTCGTGTTAAACAAACAGGATAGTTTTGATGCCCGTAATCGGACGATTCACTCGTTGGAAGGGGCTTTCTGCAGTTTATTTTGCACGACCGGTCAGAAATATCAATCTGAAGTGACTTGGAAAAGGAATGATAGTTTGGCTAGGTAACTCCTGCGAGTCGTGTTAAACAAACAGGATTGCTCTATGCCCGCAAGCGGACGATCCAATGGTTGGAAGGAGCTTTCAGTAGTTATTTTGCACGGCTGGCAAGAAATATCAATGTGAAGTGACTTCGAAAATGAATGCAGTTTGACTCGGTTATTTCTGCACGTCGTGTTAAACAAACAGGATAGTTTTGATGCCCGTAATCGGACGATTCACTCGTTGGAAGGGGCTTTCTGCAGTTTATTTTGCACGACCGGTCAGAAATATCAATCTGAAATGACTTGGAAAAAGAAGGACAGCTTGGCTAGGTTACTCCTGCAAGTCGTGTTAAACTAACAGGATAGTTTTGATGCCCGTAATCGGACGATTCACTCGTTGGAAGGGGCTTTCTGCAGTTTATTTTGCACGACCGGCAAGAAATAGCAATCTGAAGTGGCTTGGAAAAAGAACACAGTTTGGCCAGGTTATTCCTGCGACTCGTGTTAAACAAACAGGATTGCTCGATGCCCGCAAGCGGACGATCCACTGGTTGGAAGGAGCCGATTCTGCAGTCTATTTTGCACGACCGGCCAGAAATAGCAATCTGAAGTGGCTTGGAAAAAGAAGGACAGTTTGGCTAGGTTACTCCTGCGACTCGTGTTAAACAAACAGGATTGCTCGATGCCCGCAAGCGGACGATCCACTGGTTGGAAGGAGCCGATTCTGCAGTCTATTTTGCACGACTGGCAAGAAATATCAATGTGAAGTGACTTGGAAAATGAAAGGCTTTCTGTAGTGTATTTTGTACGACCGGTCAGAAATATCAATCTGAAGTGACTTGGAAAAGGAATGACAGTTTGGCTAGGTTACTCCTGCGAGTCGTGTTAAACAAACAGGATTGCTCTATGCCCGCAAGCGGACGATCCACTGGTTGGAAGGAGCCGATTCTGCAGTTCATTTTGCACGACCGGGCAGAAATATCAATCTGAAATGACTTGGAAAAAGAAGGACAGCTTGGCTAGGTTACTCCTGCAAGTCGTGTTAAACTAACAGGATAGTTTTGATGCCCGTAATCGGACGATTCACTCGTTGGAAGGGGCTTTCTGCAGTTTATTTTGCACCACCGGCAAGATATAGCAATCTGAAGTGGCTTGGAATAAGAAGGACAGTTTGGCTAGGTTACTCCTGCGACTCGTGTTAAACAAACAGGATTGCTCGATGCCCACAAGAGGACGATCCACTGGTTGGAAGGAGCCGATTCTGCAGTTCATTTTGCACGACCGGGCAGAAATATCAATCTGAAATGACTTGGAAAAAGAAGGACAGCTTGGCTAGGTTACTCCTGCAAGTCGTGTTAAACAAACAGGATAGTTTTGATGCCCGTAATCGGACGACTCACTCGTTGGAAGGGGCTTTCTGCAGTTTATTTTGCACGACCGGCCAGAAATAGCAATCTGAAGTGACTTGGAAAAAGAATGATTGTTTGGCTAGGTAACTCCTGCGAGTCGTGTTAAACAAACAGGATTGCTCTATGCCCGCAAGCGGACGATCCAATGGTTGGAAGGAGCTTTCAGTAGTTATTTTGCACGACTGGCAAGAAATATCAATGTGAAGTGTCTTCGAAAATGAATGCAGTTTGACTCGGTTATTTCTGCACGTCGTGTTAAACAAACAGGATAGTTTTGATGCCCGTAATCGGACGATTCACTCGTTGGAAGGGGCTTTCTGCAGTTTATTTTGCACGACCGGTCAGAAATATCAATCTGAAGTGACTTGGAAAAGGAATGATAGTTTGGCTAGGTAACTCCTACGAGTCGTGTTAAACAAACAGGATTGCTCTATGCCCGCAAGCGGACGATCCAATGGTTGGAAGGAGCTTTCAGTAGTTATTTTGCACGACTGGCAAGAAATATCAATGTGAAGTGACTTCGAAAATGAATGCAGTTTGACTCGGTTATTTCTGCACGTCGTGTTAAACAAACAGGATAGTTTTGATGCCCGTAATCGGACGATTCACTCGTTGGAAGGGGCTTTCTGCAGTTTATTTTGCACGACCGGTCAGAAATATCAATCTGAAGTGACTTGGAAAAGGAATGATAGTTTGGCTAGGTAACTCCTGCGAGTCGTGTTAAACAAACAGGATTGCTCTATGCCCGCAAGCGGACGATCCAATGGTTGGAAGGAGCTTTCAGTAGTTATTTTGCACGACTGGAAAGAAATATCAATGTGAAGTGACTTCGAAAATGAATGCAGTTTGACTCGGTTATTTCTGCACGTCGTGTTAAACAAACAGGATAGTTTTGATGCCCGTAATCGGACGATTCACTCGTTGGAAGGGGCTTTCTGCAGTTTATTTTGCACGACCGGCCGGAAATATCAATCTGAAGTGACTTGGAAAAAGGACAGTTTGGCTAGGTTACTCCTCCGTCTCGTGTTAAACAAACAGGATTGCTCGAAGCCCGCAAGCGGACGATCCACTGGTTGGAAGGAGCCGATTCTGCAGTCTATTTTGCACGACTGGCAAGAAATATCAATGTGAAGTGACTTGGAAAATGAAAGGTTTTCTGTAGTGTATTTTGTACGACCGGTCAGAAATATCAATCTGAAGTGACTTCGAAAATGAATGACAGTTTGGCTAGGTTACTCCTGCGAGTCGTGTTAAACAAACAGGATTGCTCTATGCCCGCAAGCGGACGATCCACTGGTTGGAAGGAGCCGATTCTGCAGTTCATTTTGCACGACCGGGCAGAAATATCAATCTGAAATGACTTGGAAAAAGAAGGACAGCTTGGCTAGGTTACTCGTGCAAGTCGTGTTAAACAAACAGGATAGTTTTGATGCCCGTAATCGGACGATTCACTCGTTGGAAGGGGCTTTCTGCAGTTTATTTTGCACGACCGGCCAGAAATAGCAATCTGAAGTGGCTTGGAAAAAGAAGTACAGTTTGGCTAGGTTACTCCTGCGACTCGTGTTAAACAAACAGGATTGCTCGATGCCCGCAAGCGGACGATCCACTGGTTGGAAGGAGCCGATTCTGCAGTCTATTTTGCACGACTGGCAAGAAATATCAATGTGAAGTGACTTGGAAAATGAAAGGCTTTCTGTAGTGTATTTTGTACGACCGGTCAGAAATATCAATCTGAAGTGACTTGGAAAAGGAATGACAGTTTGGCTAGGTTACTCCTGCGAGTCGTGTTAAACAAACAGGATTGCTCGATGCCCGCAAGCGGACGATCCACTGGTTGGAAGGAGCCGATTCTGCAGTCTATTTTGCACGACTGGCAAGAAATATCAATGTGAAGTGACTTGGAAAATGAAAGGCTTTCTGTAGTGTATTTTGTACGACCGGTCAGAAATATCAATTTGAAGTGACTTGGAAAAGGAATGACAGTTTGGCTAGGTTACTCCTGCGAGTCGTGTTAAACAAACAGGATTGCTCTATGCCCGCAAGCGGACGATCCACTGGTTGGAAGGAGCCGATTCTGCAGTTCATTTTGCACGACCGGGCAGAAATATCAATCTGAAATGACTTGGAAAAAGAAGGACAGCTTGGCTAGGTTACTCCTGCAAGTCGTGTTAAACTAACAGGATAGTTTTGATGCCCGTAATCGGACGATTCACTCGTTGGAAGGGGCTTTCTGCAGTTTATTTTGCACGACCGGCAAGAGATAGCAATCTGAAGTGGCTTGGAATAAGAAGGACAGTTTGGCTAGGTTACTCCTGCGACTCGTGTTAAACAAACAGGATTGCTCTATGCCCGCAAGCGGACGATCCACTGGTTGGAAGGAGCCGATTCTGCAGTCGATTTTGCACGACCGGGCAGAAATATCAATCTGAAATGACTTGGAAAAAGAAGGACAGCTTGGCTAGGTTACTCCTGCGACTCGTGTTAAACAAACAGGATTGCTCTATGCCCGCAAGCGGACGATCCAATGGTTGGAAGGAGCTGATTCTGCAGTTTATTATGCACGACTGGCAAGAAATATCAATGTGAAGTGACTTGGAAAATGAAAGACTTTCGGTCAGAAATATCAATCTGAAATGACTTGGAAAAAGAAGGACAGCTTGGCTAGGTAACTCCTGCGAGTCGTGTTAAACAAACAGGATTGCTCTATGCCCGCAAACGGACGATCCAATGGTTGGAAGGAGCTTTCTGTAGTTATTTTGCACGACTGGCAAGAAATATCAATGTGAAGTGACTTCGAAAATGAATGTAGTTTGACTCGGTTATTTCTGCACGTCGTGTTAAACAAACAGGATAGTTTTGATGCCCGTAATCGGACGATTCACTCGTTGGAAGGGGCTTTCTGCAGTTTATTTTGCACGACCGGTCAGAAATATCAATCTGAAGTGACTTGGAAAAGGAATGACAGTTTGGCTAGGTTACTGCTGCAAGTCGTGTTAAACAAACAGGATAGTTTTGATGCCCGTAATCGCAAACTACTCTATAATCTTCAGAACTTCGTCTTTGGGAACATAATTCTCATGGATTCATGAATAATACAATATCATCCAGGTGTAGCTACCAATAAAGACTTTAAATTTATGTTAATTATGCGTGTATATATACACAATGTAGTCTGTATAGCAAACATATGTTGGTTTGTGTTTCTTACCGAGAACAGTGCCGTGAACTTATGGAAGACTTAGAGATAACGTTAATACTAATTGTGCAGTAGTAACTGTGTTGAGTAGAAAGAGTTGAATCGAAAGACTAAGAGACGATATAGTCCGTATGTATATATATATATATGTCCGTTTAAGTATTTGTTAATCTATTTGTAAGCTAGATTGTAAAGTGTAATGTATCAGTTTTTATGTTTATTAATAGAAAACCTCGTTTGTTTGAGACGCGAGTTTTGGCTATATTTAAAAGGAATAATGGTTTGGAAAAATCGGAGGATGTCCGATACAGTTTTCGACTTTATCGAACTTAGAAACGATTGTTTATTAAATTGTTGTCGAAGTGCAACGTGGCACTGAATATAATTATTATGTCGAGTAATTCAAATTCATCTTCAAGAAGTAAACTTGAAGAAAAGCTACAAGAAACGTTTCCTGAAGAATATTTACAAGATGAAGGTGCGAAGTCGAGAGCAAGAGAGCCAAGTAGGAAATTTTATTACGAAGGTTATATCGAAGAACGAACACGCCAACTTTCAAAAAGCCGTTCGGGGCATATCGGATTGTTGACAAGGGTATATAATGAGATTCATGAATTAATTACAAACGAGAAAGGGAACGTGGGCGATATATCCTCAAAGTACGAAGCTTTTCGTGAAGCGTGGTATAAATTTGTAGATGCGCACGAAAAATATTTCGCTTTATTGGAGAGGGAGAGTGATAGAGAATTTGCTAGTGCTAGTTATGAAGAACAGAGAAAGAGGAAGTTGAAACTTGATTCCATGGTAAACGAGTGGCGTGATATGGTTGAAATGGCACGGCCCAGTGAATCCAAATCCGGAAGTAAGGGGTCAAGATCAAAGTCCAAAGGTAGTCAAGTATCAAAAACAAGTTCAAATTTGTCGATAATATCAAAGAAAAAAGAAGAAATTGCACTCGCGCAATTGAATCTAGAACAATTGAAAATACGTCAAGGATTCGAGGAAATGGGACAAAAACTAAAACGAAAGAAAGAGCTAGCAGAAGCCGAGATGGAAGTCAATCGTGCAACTGTTTCCTTATACCAACAAGCTGAGGGAGAGAAAGAGGGTAGTTCTAAGGGAGATATCCGTCAAGCGGAACAATTATTAACGTCTGTCTTGCCAAGAGATGATATACCTGTTCATCATGCACCTGTAAGAGCGAGTGAACAGTTCCCAGAATATGTCACTGGAAGGAATCAACATGAAGCAGTGCTTTCAGCCTCTAACCCTAGATCTAACAATTACCATAAAGAATTTGTTAGTGGTTTGTCTGACAGAAACAATCTTTCTAAAAATGATTTACCATCAACTGGTGTACTACCAAACAGAGATGTTTCACCTGGTCAGACACAAACAGCTAGTATAGCCTCTTACATATACCGTTCAATTCCGTTTCAGCAACCGTCTGTCCCGGAACCCCTCCCAAATTTCCGTTCATCTACAATACCTCGAGTGTCAGAAGACCTGAATGTGCCATTCGTTGAACCACATGTTAGATATGTTCCTACAACCTTGGGTTCTACCACAGCAGTTAGAAATGTTTTGCCGCACTCCAGAATACGCAACCCCTATTCAACACTGTGGCAACAACCAATGGCTTATAACCCGACGCCAGCAACACCAAGCCCAAGTGTTAATGTAGATATGGTGCAAGCTTTGAGACAAATTGCCAACACACCTAAACTGGAGTATTTTCGTTTCGATGGCGATCCAATGAAGTATGGTGCATTCATACATAATTTCGAGAACTTTTTAGAACGAGAAACTCCAGATGAATCAAGAAAGCTGCAATTGTTGACACAGCATTGTTCAGGAAAGGCAAGAGAGGCAATCGAAAGTTGCGTAAGCTTATCCAACAGAGATGGTTATAGAGTTGCGAAAGAGACACTATATGAAAACTTTGGAAAGCCACATGTAATAGCGGAAGCACACATAAAGAAGTTGATGAATTTGCTGAATTTGAAGAATGGAGATGGTCCCTCATTGTTACAGTTGCGAGACATTTGGAAACAGCACAAAGAACTTTGACTGGTATGGGATCTGCCTATGTAGCTGATTTAGATCATATGCATGTCTTAAGAGAACTTGTGAAGAAACTTCCGATGTATCTCAGAGCCAGATGGACAGAATTCGCAGGAAACCTTTTCGAATCAGGCAAAGGCCACGGTTTGAACATTTCCTCAAATTTGTCAAGGAGCGAGCAAAGCTGGTGAATAATGAATTTGGAAGGGACATGAGTATTACTTACTCAAAACCGAGATCGAGTGGTGAAGAATCAGCAGGAAATGTTGGGACTTGAAATACACGTCATTTGCAGCAAGTGGAATAGAACACTCAAAGCGCCAGATTCCATCCAATTGGAAATCAGTTTGTGAAGTTTATCGCTTAAAGTGAAACGCAAAATCGTCCTGCAAAATGGACTTCGTAACAAGTGTTTAGAGAAAGGACATATTGCAAGAACTTGTCCCAAAACACATTTCAAATGTCAGGAAGTTGGATGTGGTGAACCACACCACACCCTAATGCATCGACCCAATAATGAAAAGGATTCCATTTTGAAGCAGCAAGTAAAGGCAACGAAGTCATCACAAACCCAAACTGGGGGCGTTGATTAGCCAGAAACTCCTGAAAGACAAACTAATCCAAGCAGTTCAGTTGCGGCAGCCCATGCTGGAGGAAGCAGAATATGTTTAGGAGCAGTTCCAGTTATAGTCCGAGGAATCGAAGGTACACAAGAAGTAGAAACGTACGCTTTGTTAGATAATGGATCGGAAGTAACTTTATGCGATGAGAGGCTAGCTAAGAAATTAAATATAGACGGTGAAAATATGAAATTTACGTTAACGGGAATTAATGGTTCCGTTGAAGTGGAAAGTCAACTTGTCGATATTGTTGTGAAATCTTTCGATGGATCAACGGAGGTAGAATTACAGAAAGTAAAAACTGTCAAAGAAATACCAATTTCGAAAGGCTGTGTACCGAAACAAGTAGACGTAAACAAATGGCCACATCTCCGTGACATGTTTATTCCTGAATTAGAAGATGGAAACATCATGTTGTTAATTGGTTTGAAAGAAAAGCCTCGATTGTTTCTTCCATTAGAATGTAAAGAAGGTGGTGAGGACGAGCCAATAGCGATTCGCTACAGTCTTGGATGGACTGTTATTGGTCCTGTTAGTGGCGAAAGAGAAGGTGGTGGCTTCTCCGTAAATTTCACTCGAGTGAAAGATCAAGCTCCTGTGTCATTATATCACAACTTCGCAGAATCGAGCAAGACAGGATGTCAGAAAGAATGTGATTCTTTGAAGTTTGTAGAAGAAGAAATGAAACAATGAAGCAATGACGAACTGTCAACTCTACGACGAAGTTAAAGATCGGAACGAGGTGAATGATAAAGTCTTGACACATCAGTTAGAACGGTTGTGGAACACTGATTTTAAGGATTCGAAAGTGAGCAATAAAGTGTTGGCTTCAGCAGAAGATGAGGGCATTGCGTGTAATGGAAGAGAGCGTAAAGCTGGTAGATGGCCATTTTCAAGTTGCATTACCTTGGCGTCGAGACCCACCGGATATTCCCAATAGCAAGATAATGGCGGGAAAAAGACTTCGTTCCTTAAATAATCGATTAGCGAAGGACACTGAATTGTTTACGAAATATACGAATGCCATGCAGGATTATATCGACAATGGACATGCTCAGAAACTGCCTAAAGAAGAATTATACAAAGACAACGGAAGAGTTTGGTATCTCCCGCATCACCCGGTCACTCATTGATTGAAGCCGGATAAGACCAGAATAGTATTTGACTGTGCACCAAAGTTCAATGATGTATCCCTCAACCAGCATTTGTTAATCGGACCCGATTTAACTAATTCTTTGGTCAGAGTCATAATTCGGTTTCGTCAAGAGCCAATTGCAATTGTCGCCGACATCGAATCGATGTTCTATCAAGTGTTGGTTGAACCCAAAGATTGTGATGTATTTAGATTCCTCTGGTGGGAAAATCACGACCTTAAAGAAACCCCTACAGAGTATCGAATGGTGAAACACGTTTTTGGTGCTACATCTTCGCCAAGTGTCGCTAATTTTTGTGTAAAGAAAACCGCATCATCCTTTGGTGGAGAGTTTGAGCCAGAAGTGGCAGAAACGGTAGAGCAAAACATGTACGTTGACGATCTAATGAAATCTGTAGATACACCAGAGAGAGCTACGAAGCTGTCAAAACAACTCCGAGAGTTATTGAAGAGAGGAGGCTTTAGATTAACGAAATGGCTTAGCAATGATCGAAATTCCTGAGAGTGAAAGAGCAAAATCTGTTGTTAACTTGGAGATCGATAATTTACCTACAGAATGTGCTCTTAGAGTGAAGTGGAATGTCGATGTCGATGTATATGGGAAGTTCGTGAGGAGACTATGGCATTGGCTAAACAGAAATTACCTACGAGACAAGGAATGTTGTCTGTAATATATTCACTTTTCGACCCGATTTATTACTCCATATATGATGAAAGCGAAGCTACTGTTGCAAGAGTTGTGCCGAAAGCAACGAGGATGGGATGACGAGATCGACGAACACGAAAGTCAGCAATGGTACCGTTGGTTGAACGATCTTCCTAAGTTAGAAGAGGTGAGGACAGAACGTTGTTTCAAACCGAAAGATTTCGGTGAGGTAAAGAGCTTGCAACTACATATTTTCAGTGATGGTTCACGTGTAGGATACGGAGCGGTGGCTTATCTACGACTAGAGAATACCGATGGACGTATTCATTGTTCATTTGTACTTGGAAAGGCCCGTCTTGCACCCATTCGTGAAATCACCATCCTAAGGTTGGAACTGTCTGCGGCGGTAATGGCTGTACAACTCCGTCAAACAATTGACGAAGAGCTGGAATACAAAGTAGACAGCGTAACGTTCTGGTCGGACTCCCTCTGTTTTAAAATGCATCAAGAATGAAAACAAGCGATTCCATACATTTGAATCTAACCGTTTGACTGCGATACGGAACGGATCTTCTATCTCTGAGTGGAGATACGTCAAAGGAGAAAACAATCCGGCCGATGAAGCATCTAAAGGTTTGAAGTTGAACGAGATGTTAACAAATAAACGATGGCTAGAAGGACCAGAGTTCCTGTGGAAGATCGAACAATACTGGCCGACAATGATAGACGTACCACCTTTGTTAGATGAAGACCCTGAAGTTAGAAAAGAAATGAAGATTTATGTCACAACAGTTGATGACGATTCCTTGCAAATGTTACTGCAACGATATTCGTCTTGGTGGCGTTTAAAACGATCGGTTGCTTGGCTTGCTCGATACAAGCAGTTCTTAAAGATGAAAGTCCACCAAAGAAAGGTTGGAGATGGTGTATTCAAAATGAAAACGGGCAGTTCACAAGTTGTAGAGTTGAAACAAGCAGAAATAGACATTGTTCGTTACGTTCAGTCGATGTCATTTCCTGAGCTGGTGAACTTAGAAGACACTCATTATCTCCAAATAGGAGGTCTATGAAGAAAGTTTTAAAGAATACCAAGACGTCGCTATACAAGCTAAATCCGTTAGTAAAAGACGGTGTATTGGTTGTAGGAGGACGACTCAAGAACGCACAGATCAACGAAGAAGCAAAACACCCGATAATCCTTCCGTATAAGCATCACGTGACAGATCATATAATCCAGCATTATCATCGTATGGTTGGTCATATGGATCAGGAATCTGTGTTAGCGTCATTCAGAGAAAGATTTTGGATCTTAAAGGGACGATCGGCAGTTCGTCAAGTGATTCGAAAATGTATTGATTGTCAAAAGAGAAGGAAACCACCGAGTGAACAATTTATGGCAGATCTGCCTGAAGATAGGATCAAAGAATACGAACCTCCGTTCACGTTTGTAGGAGTTGATTATTTTGGGCCATTGGAAGTAAAGCATGGGAGAAGTCGGGTGAAAAGATATGGTTGTATTTTTACCTGTTTGAGTGTACGAGCAGTACATATCGAGATAGTTCATTCATTGGACACAGATGCAATGATCAACGCATTCATTAAGAAGATCGAGAAGTTTACGAGGATATCCTAAAGAAATCAGAAGTGATTGTGGTACGAATTTCACTAGGACAGGTAAAGGCTAACATCGAAGAATAGAATCAACAGAAGATTGGATCTTTCTGCGCCCAAAAGGGAGTAGAATGGACATTCAACCCACCAAGTGCGAGTCATATGGGAGGCGCATGGGAGCGATTAATAAGATCCGTACGTCAGATTCTTCGAGCACTGCTGAAAGAACAAATTGTTGGAGACGAAGTCCTATTAACCGTTATGGCCGAGGCAACAAACATCCTAAACAGTAGACCCCTTACGCGTAATAGTGATGACCCGCGAGATGAAATACCACTAACCCCAAACCACCTGTTACATTTACGCCCTTGTTCCACCGGTACATTACCACCCGGAGTATTCACAGAGCATGACAATTACAATCGTAGATGGAAACAAGCGCAATATTTAGCTGATATCTTTTGGAAAAGATCGATTAAGGAGTATCTCCCTAATCTTCAAATTCGACAGAAGTGGATAGAACAAAAAGAAAACCTAAAAGTTGGAGATCTCGTACTTCTAATGGATGAGAATTACAGAAGAGGACAGTGGCCGCTTGCACGCGTTGTTGAAGTGTTTCCAAGTGAAGATGGTTTAGTTCGTAGTGTTAGTCTTAAGACAAGTTCGACAGTGGTCACTCGAGCCAGACGAACACGACGTGGAGAGATAAAAACAACAACGACCTATCTTACCCGACCAGTAACAAAACTATGTCGTTTGGAAATGGACAGTGAAGATAAGGATCGGAGGTGGGGTTTTTTCGAGCTAAATTTTTGTATAGTACAATTTTGGAATATTCGAAAGAAAAATTCGACAAATATGGTGTCAATTTTTTTAATGTTGCACTCTTTTCGAGCTAAATGTTTGCATAAGTCATGTATATTTAATGTTGTGCTAATTAAGAGAAGGAGAAATTCGACAAATATGGTGTCAAATTTTGAATGTATGCACTCTTTTCGAGCTAAATGTTTGCATAAGTCATGTATATTTAATGTTGTGCTAATTAAGAAAAGGAGAAATTCGACAAATATGGTGTCAAATATTTTGAATGTATGCACTCTTTTCGAGCTAAATGTTTGCATAAGTCATGTATATTTAATGTTGTGCTAATTAAGAAAAGGAGAAATTCGACAAATATGGTGTCAAATTTTTTGAATGTATGCACTCTTTTCGAGCTAAATGTTTGCATAAGTCATGTATATTTAATGTTGTGCTAATTAAGAAAAGGAGAAATTCGACAAATATGGTGTCAAATTTTTTAATGTATGCACTCTTTTCGAGCTAAATGTTTGCATAAGTCATGTATATTTAATGTTGTGCTAATTAAGAAAAGGAGAAATTCGACAAATATGGTGTCAAATTTTTTGAATGTATGCACTCTTTTCGAGCTAAATGTTTGCATAAGTCATGTATATTTAATGTTGTGCTAATTAAGAAAAGGAGAAATTCGACAAATATGGTGTCAAATATTTTGAATGTATGCACTCTTTTCGAGCTAAATGTTTGCATAAGTCATGTATATTTAATGTTGTGCTAATTAAGAAAAGTAGAAATTCGACAAATATGGTGTCGAATTTTTGTCGTGTGCTCGTTTTGAGCGAAATATTTATCATATTTAATTTGTGTGTATTTGAAAGAAAAATTCGACAAACATGAAGTCAAATTTTTATGTGTTGAGCGAAACAGCACAACCGAAGGGAACCCCCCATTATCATTTCGTAAAGCTGTTTCGTTAGCCTAAGTGTATGCATGTATATATATATTTTATTAATAATTATTAACATAATAGACATAACATTATATATTTCAAATCAGTTTTATGTAAAGTCCTATAGCCTAATTTGCATAATGCGTGTCATAAATTATCGCAGGGCTACCACCCATTACACTTAATATTTTGCTATGTTCTATTGTCCTAGCATATAAAGCGCGTCCACATTAAAATTCATTACGTTTAACTTAATTTATCCGCAATTATAAACCTAATGCATAGCTGTCGTCCCGAACGCAGGGGCAAACCCCCATTATGAGCCTAAAACCTAAATATTTAACTATGAACTATAGTAAATGTTTTCCAGGTGGTCTCCTAATTGCTCTAAGATTTCACCAAGAATCCTTAGAGCATTACTACCTTATAGCATGCACTGACAATATCTCATGCAATCTGTCCGCGTGTTTCGAACATAACCAATGTAACGAACTAGACTAAACATTGCTTTAGTTCATCACTGTCCCTCCCCCCTGACAGTAAAACACTTCTCCCTTTGTCATGCGGGGGCCCAGGGACCCAGTGAAATTTACTGCCAGGGGTACTATCTTTCGGAAAAAGAGATATTTTAGCCGAGTTTTTTTAAGGGTGTGTAAAAACAACCAACTTAAGCATGCACGCTTGTGACCACTAGGACTACTCTAACCTTACGACGTCTTCTTACTTGTGATGACGCTTCGACTTTAATCCCGTAATTTCAGCTACCGTATTTATATATCCATTCAATCCAACTGATCAATCCATAATGTAGTTGCAGGTACATAAATCCATAGTATAATCCAGGTATATATCCACATGTATTTTGATAAATCCATAATATACATTTTGAAATCTACGTCTTTTAAGTTAAATCCATAACTTGAGCGAGGCGGAACAACATCATCTGAAAGAATCGACGAATATAGTAAGTTAGAAAATTCAAAAATTTATTGGGAAAACAATTCATAAAAAAGAGGGACAAGCAAGTTTGGAAAATAAGACTTGGGGTTCCTGTCCTCGCACCCAAATTTCTAAGAACATGTTTTTCATCAGTTGAAAGTGATTGTTTTGAAGAAAGAAAAAGTTTTTGACCATCCACAAGGAGTTCAGAGTACATCGAGAGAAAATATCAACTTTTTAAAAAATATATCAGAAACCAAAGGGGGGACCCAGGCCCAATTTTCAAAATTATAAAAACATGTCTATCAGTTGAAGTCATTGTGATGGCAAACATTTTTGACCATCCCCAAGACGTTTAGACCACATCGAGGGCGAATTTAAACTTTTGAAAAAATAGATAGAAAACTCAAGGGCGGACCACAGGGCCAAAATTGATGAAAGAAAACGTTTTTGACCATCCCCAAGACGTTTAGAGTACATTGATGGCGAATTTCAACATTTGAAAAATAGGCCGTACCACTGGGGGGGGGGGTGGAACACTGTTGTGAAGGGCATAATTATTATTCAGACTTCGGTGAGACAAAGACTATGGCTTTAAAAAATCATGCAGACAATTAATGAAATATTGACCTTTCTTTGTCGTCTGTATAGTGATCCGAAGCCTCGAGCCTAGTCTTTTTGTCACTCATCGCTGTTAGTCAGTAGAAGGCTTCTCCAAGAAATCTTTTACGCTGTCCATTCTTGTATACGTGCCATGCTGAACCGTAGAGAAGTCTCTTGGTGCCCTTTGGCTTTGAATAGACCTAAAGTTCAGGCAAAAAAACAAATAAACAATGAGTGATTGGAGGCATGGAGAACAGCGAGATTTTCAAGCTGAAAAGACAATGGAATATTCTGTTCACTGAATGGCACACGCTGATTTACCTTGTGGGTGAGGTGTTGGTGAGGCCAAAGCCAAGTTTAAACGCCAAATCGTCTTGCCACTTGCCGCTGTAGTACTAGGTCACTTCTCCAAGAAATGTTTTACACTGTCCATTTTTGTGTCTGCATCATCCAACTTCGGGAAGTGCTGTATATAGACCCTTGTATATACCTAAAAAATAGAAACAATGAGTGACTGGATGGCTTGGAGAGCAGCGAGATTTTCAAGGCAGCGAAAAGACAATAAAACCGTTTAGTCCCACCACTGGATGGTGACTGGATGGCACTGTTAGTTTTATCCTAAATATTACGTAAAATGTACATACTTTGGTATGTTTCTTTTTGGTTTCTTCCTTGATCGATGCTTTCCAAACTTTTTCTGCAGCGTGCTTGGCTATTCTAAAGTTCATGTTATGTCCAATATGCATCATTGTGGCGTCCAATTAAGGTATCCAAAGTCTTTAACTCGTTGGAGAGCCATCGATAGCAATCAGCTGAAGTACAATGCATGGATTTTGGCTTCGATGCTTTACGGAACAACTGGATATGTCAACGAACTTTTTCCATTCTGACGAGAAGTTTCTGTGTTGATCGAGTCCTCAAAGAGCGCTCTGTCGTCAGCACTAGTCGAGATGCGGGAAAGGATTTCTGCTGGAAACAATAGACAAGCATATTAAAACGATTTCTGCTGGAGTTTCATATTTTCAGACGGAATTTTGAGTCGAAAATATGTTCTAAATTTACTTATTTGTAACTTTATCTGGCCAGAACAACTTAACTGCAACTATTGTACGATTTAGAACAAAATTACAAGCCAGAATAACTAGGATTTTCAAGGTTTTAAACAGTTTCTACATCGCAAAATGTATAGCACAATTACACGTGTAATACAAAGGCTATAACCTAGCAAAAGATAAAGTTATTGCTATCGAAACTTCCTTCAAATTCACCAAATAGTTGATGCTACAAAGTAGATCATTTTGTTCGTAGTTTAAAGCGATATTCAGAGCTAAAACTCTTACATATACAAATTTCACAAATCTAAATTTGTCGCTCGCCACACGAGGTTGCTTTAAGCGAAATTTGGAACATTTTGCTGGCAAATCCGGAACCCTATTTGTTTAAAACACACTAGAACATAGTAGAAGACTTAAACATAACAAAGTATTTATTCAAACACACGTTTAAGCGATAGACACAAGACGTCAAACTTCGAAACACGAGGGGGCCGAAGCTAGGTGGGGCCGCACATTAAATTTCGGTATTCGATAAATATTTTACTTAAAACTCACAATAATGTCCAAAAACGTGCTCAACATACACATAAAAACTTATTCTACTTACCAAATATCCAAAAGCTGGTCAAGTCCTATATTTTAGCTCATGATAAGAAGATATTAGCGTGTCCTTCGTCTTCGACTTTCTTGCTGTGCTTGTACAAAACGCGAAGGAACGCGAAGGTCTTTTTATGCTCAAGCATGCTCGCTTTGACGTAAACATATCTCGATTCTGATTGGCTGTAGCGAAATTCCTGAAGTAAACTATTCTTAATGCACATATTATTGGTTTACTTTGCAAGCTTGTGATTGGTCGAAACTACACCCTTGGGACACAAAATTACGAAATTCTATAGCTATAATAATTTATTCATACAAGGCTGTTTAAAATGCCGTTAAGTGTGCATAATTTTTCAAAATATTCATAAATGCAAAAGTGGTGAACACGGAAATACGGTTTATTTATTGTACTTTGCGATCAGTGGCTGAGTCCACTGATCTATAAACAAACAAAGATGGCCGGCAATTTTGAGACTTTGTGTCCGAACCGTGAACTTTTCAACCCAAAATTTGACGGCTATAAATTATCCTCAGATCAACTGTCTGTGCAGAGCGCTTCATTGCCACATGCAGTGAATATAATCCGTCTTAGAGACGATGTCTTCTCGCATTTACACGTGAAAGCGTTTGGCTGGACCACAGCGGCCCAATCTTACCCCGTGTTATTAATTTATTAAGTTATATCTTTATATAATAGTATAGTCAAAATATCTTTATATAATAGTATATTCAAAATCATTAGAATATCCTTTTTGAGAACTTACATGTGTTTCCTGAAAGATTTTAGCAACAGGAAGCTAACCCCCATGTCAACCCCAAACTTGGCCGGTTCTCGTTAAAATTTTTCAGGACTGAAACACATGTAATGATGTAAGTTCTCAAAAAGGATTTTTGTCAAAATTCGGTGTGAAATCTCTTTCCGATTAACCCATTCCACACATAGACTTGACTGCAAAAAAGATTACTGTCGGTAAATCAATTTACAATATTTTAGCCCATGTTTCAAACGCATATTTGCGTACTTTTCACGCCTTCACATGCCGCCATTTTGAATGTTTTCAGGGGGGCGACTGCCTCTCTTGACGGCACTTGCTAAGAACAGGGCGGCTTTTTTCCCAAAAACGCCTTACGCATTTTTAATCAGCGGTCACACTTCCGTATGTCATTATTCTGTGAAATTCTGTGACTGTATGTACGTACGGGCGACCTGTGGCGTGCTTATATCACATGTGAAAGCAAGTGCGGCCATCTTGCATGAAAGTCTAGGGAATTTTAATGTTATATTTCGTCTTTTTCTTAACGAAATAATATTGTTTTAGTTATGAAATTTGTAAATTTTAATACCTGACAGCAACATGAATTCAAATCAACAACAAACGGGTCAAAATCCCGCACAATATATGCCACAATATGCCGGTTATATGCCAACAGGCCAGGCTGGTTTTTATCCAGCTGCCTACCCAGCTTACCCGGCATATGCAGGTTATCCAGCCGTGCCAGGTACCATGGACGCACAGTATATGGGGTATTATGGTATGACAGGTGCTCTTCCTACAACTACTACAGTTCCTACCTCTCAAGCTGGATCAGCTGCCAACAGCCAGGTAATACATCATAATTTATACTATTATAAATAGCTTTATAATTTATATGTATCAATCAAAATGAGACCCCATCACCCCGTTGGGCATACCTTGGAAAATTGAAAGCCCATTTACGGACTGTCAACAAATGGGTTTCGTCCTGCTTCTTTGACTTGTCCCGCAATTGCTTTGAACCACCACCATCTATTTGTCAACAGTTCCTTCCATGATCCTCAATGCTTGCTTACAAAATAATCTATTCTTGGACTACCTATTTACAAGACCAAGCATGGATATTGGTATAAATAAGTGTCATTGGTCATTCCAGAAATTGGTCATTCCAGAAAAGTTTCACATTCGTCAGGATGGTGATAGGGGGCATAGGCGTACGGGCCAAAAAAAATTGGGGGGGGGGTGGACACTACTTTGCCCAACGAAAACAGAAATTGCCCGACATTAAATGTCTAACAAATACATCTTAGAAGAAACAACACGCTCTTTATAGTTGTATTTGGTGAAGTGCCATGAAGTACCCTTTTTAAGCAATTTTCACTGAGGGGACAAAAGGTGTTAAAAACAAAATGCGGGCTGTTCATAAACTAATAACCATAACATTAAAGGTGATGTAAAGTCCCGATGTAAACAAACCGGCAACGTCTGTTTGTATACATTTTAAACACGCTATATTTAAAAAATTATGATGTGTTCTGGTTCGCTATGCTTTAAATAAATGCAGATTTGAGTTTCTGATTTAGAAGATGTAGAATTTTAGTTGAAACAACGCGAAATTTGGGCATTGTTTACATCGCGGGACCCCCCATAGCACATGCGCAGAACAGACTTTACATGGTCTTTAACTATGACTTTAAATCTCTAAGAAAATTAACTGACTATGCACATGTGATTTTATTCTTTGGTGGAGTTGTCCAGTTTGGGGTTGCAGAAATGCCATTTCCTGCATTTCAGGGCAGTTAAGGCTGTCTAATAAGTACATGAATCAGTCTGTCGAGTGAATGATTAACTAAGGTCAATCTTGGAATCTTTAAAATTGTATAAATTCCTAAAGAAATCCCTAAAACTATGCAAAATCTTGATTTAAAAAAAATCCTAGTCAGAGCCCTCAATTCTTATTCAATTCGGATATCGTCATTATTGACAAACCGTCGAACTGGTCAAAAACCGGAAAATAAATGCCAAAACGTTGCGAAAAAATATTATGCTCCCCAGTTATATAGTTAAAAGCCCCTGTAAATTACTCAGATTAAATTTATGCTATTTATTATATGACAAGACCTCATGACATGCAACCAAATGGGTATGTTGCCGTTTCCCAGTTCCAGCACGGTTTCACAATGCATTTTGGGATTGCTAGGGGGCAAACAAACATTCTCGAATACTGTGAAATATATAAATTTTCATATTCAACGTTTTGCAGGGAAATTTTCTTTAAAATCTCATAAATATCTATGAAAATGGCTTGTACTCTGACTAATAGACATGAAATTTAGCTCCCCGGGAATGGAGATTGTTTTTATCGAACTATGGCTCTCGTTGGTACTGACGAATTTATTAATTGTTTGAAGCTTTATATCTGTTCAAATCCAAATCTCTCTGTTCAACTGTAAAAGAGTATCTTAAGAAAAGGTACAAAGGATGGTACGTGGGCAGAAGCGATCAATATTTTTAGCTGTGCGACTGTACTTCAGCGCGCTTTAAACTATTTATACTACATAACTTATTCGATCACGAGCAGGAAGGGGATGAAATTCGAGCCATCTGTTATTCTCGAAGTACAATCTTTGAATTTTTTAGCTGAGGTTGCTTGCTTGATTTAGATTTGCGCTTTCGTCTGTTTAGTTTTGGCAATTTAACATCACAGGCGATTGAAGATGCAATGTCATGGCTCGAGTTCATCCACTTCTGGCTCGTGATTGAATAAATCATACTGTATAAGCTATAGTATAGACTATAGATTAATATAGTGTACTCCACTACAGTCGCACAACCAAAAATATTGATTACTTCAGCTCGGTAAAAAACATTTTCCATCCTTAGGACCTTTATTTCACGTCTCCCAGTCGGAGTACAATCCATTTTCATAGATATTCATAAGATTTTAAAGTAAATTTAGCTGCAAAACGTTGAATATATGAAAATGGCCGCTCGACTAGATTGAAAACATACTGCGCATTTCCTTGTCAAATTTTCCTTGTCGGCCGTACACACGAACAATTTTCCTTGTTCAAAGCTGGTATGACTAGCTTTTAAACAAGGCTCCTTGTCAAGGAAAACTTGTCAATTTTTTGCCGTACACACGGGAAAATAAAATTTGTCAAGGAAAACTTGTCAAGGGAAACTTGCTCGTCTGTGCGGGGCTTTAGGGTCGGGGTTTAACCCAGCATTTCCTGTAGTCTATATGGCATGTACGCAATGTAATTCGAGAAAAATAACAAAAATATACCAAAATACGATAAATCCCATTTTTTTTACTCACAACTCATTGACTCATTAGACTCATTTAAACATTAATCTCAACTGGGAAACAGCAACATACCCATTGCCCAACTCTTGAGTAGAAATTGCCCGACTTTACCATTCCTGTCAAAATATTTTTGGGAATAGTCAAATACGCTTTGTTTAACCTGATAAAGGCTAAAGGCTCTTTTCCACTCATCGCAAAACCAACTCGCAAACTCGCTGCGAGTTCTTGCATGTAATTAAAATAAACTGTCGAGTTGGGATGCTTTCTTCCAGTCCAAATGACATATGACAAGAATAGATAATCGTATCTACAACTGCAGATATATGTGTTAACAGCTGCATCAGCATAATTATTGCATACTCACAACTTTATATCTGCCTGGGCTTAGTTTGCATTACTTGTATATTGCACATGAACAATTCGTGAAAATGAACTCTTACTAAAGTTTACTCGCTGGCTCAGCCCTTATTAATTTATAGTAGCAGTTGACACCGGTTTGCGCACTTCAACCCCCTTAGTTCGGTTCTAGGTTATAAGGATTTATTGTCTGTAAATGAAAAAGTATTAAACTGTTCCGTCCAAGGTACATGTACCCAAAATCGTGTGAGCATTTTAAATGATTCAATAAAGTTTACATAATTTCTTTCACTGTGTTTGCTTGAGTCGCTTGTCAGCTTTCGATCACTAGGAAAAGCTCTAGGTACAAAGTCGAGCCGAATAATATCCACTATTATCTGGTTGGACTCTATCCTCTGAGTTGTGAACCAACAAAGCTGGAGCCAGATATTTAAGCTGTAAGCAGCCGGAGCTGGAGCTGAAAAACCAGAGTTTGCACAGCCCTAGTGTAAATGGTCTGTAAATATGTTTTTTTTTGGAAACAAATTTATGTTATTGCTACCCTAGTATGAACATGTATTTTCTTAGGGCACTGCAGGTCAACAGGACTTTATAAAACAATATGAAGAATGGAAGAAACAGTATGACCAGTGGCTTGAGAAAACTAAGAACCATCCTGACCAACAACAGTTTCAACAGTGGCAACAACAAATGCAACAGTGGGAACAAAATGTATCACAAGTGTTACCCCCACAACCAGCAACAAATACACAACCTGCACCACCATTACCTCCAACTCCACAGCCAACTAATCCAAATAAAACCAGTGTTGCTGGTCAAGCAGGCTATTCTGGTCAAAATGGACAGTCTGGTCAAACAGGACAGTCTGGTCAAACAGGACAGTCTGGTCAAACAGGACAGTCTGGTCAAACAGGACAGTCTGGTCAAACAGGACAGTCTGGTCAATCAGGTTATTCTGGTCAAACAGGACAGTCTGGTCAAACAGGACAGTCTGGTCAAACAGGACAGTCTGGTCAATCAGGTTATTCTGGTCAAGCAGGACAGTCTGGTCAAACAGGACAGTCTGGTCAAGCAGGTTATTCTGGTCAAGCAGGTTATTCTGGTCAAAAAGGACAGTCTGGTCAATCAGGTTATTCTGGTCAAACAGGACAGTCTGGTCAAACAGGACAGTCTGATCAAACAGGACAGTATGGTGAATCTGGTTATTCTGGTCAATCTGGATATTCTGGTCAAACCGGTTATTCTGGTCAAGCAGGTTATTCTGGTCAAAAAGGACAGTCTGGTCAATCAGGTTATTCTGGTCAAACAGGACGGTCTGGTCAAACAGGACAGTCTGATCAAACAGGACAGTCTGGTGAATCTGGTTATTCTGGTCAATCTGGATATTCTGGTCAAACAGGTTATTCTGGTCAAGCAGGTTATTCTGGTCAAAAAGGACAGTCTGGTCAATCAGGTTATTCTGGTCAAAAGGGACAGTCTGGTCAATCAGGTTATTCTAGTCAAACAGGACAGTCTGATCAAACAGGACAGTCTGATCAAACAGGACAGTCTGATCAAACAGGACAGTCTGATCAAACAGGACAGTCTGATCAAACAGGACAGTCTGATCAAACAGGACAGTCTGGTCAATCGGGTTATTCTGGTCAATCGGGATATTCTGGTCAAACAGGTTATTCTGGTCAGACAGGGCAGCAATATGGCCAGCAATCTCAAGGTCAGCAAATAGGACCACAGCAGCCTAACACAGCACAGACTTCACAAAGCTTTGGAAAACCAACATCCCAAGGTATGGGTCAGCAGCAGGACCAAAATTCGGGACAGTATCAACAAAGCTCTCAGCAAAGTGTAGGTTACCAGTCACAAACACAGCATCAAAACCAGTATCAAAATCAGTATCAAAATAAACAGAATTATCAATCAGGGTATAACCAGTCTCAGAAACCTAATGCACCATCGCAATTCAACAGTAACAATTCATCAAATCAAGGGGACTATCCTGGCAGCCAGGGTAGACCATCTTGGCAACAATCACAAGCTAACCAGAACCAAAGTGGACCAGGGAATATGTCCAACCAGCAATCATATGGTCAAGAAAAATCTACTGGCCAAATGAATCAATATGATACCAATACATCATCACAGCAATCATCGCAAGGTCAGAATAGATTCCCTCAGCCAAGTGGTGAAACTCAACATAGTCAATATGGTCAATCATACAGAGGAAATCGCCCTCAAACTCCAAATCAGAGTGGACAATTCCAACCAAGAGGGCCACGATTCTCACCGAGGGGCCCAGGTCTGCAGGGAAGCCCAACACCTCGAGGTCAACAACCAGGACAATGGCCCAGAGGACCATCACCCAGAGGACCATCACCCAGAGGACCCTCACCCAGAGGGCAAGCTCCAAGTGCTCCTATGCCAAGAGGTCCAGGTGGGCAAGGTCCCAGAGGTCCAGGTGGACAAGGTCCCAGAGGTCCAGGTGGACAAGGTTCAAGAGGTCCAGGTGGACAAGGTCCAAGAGGTCCAGGTGGACAAGGTCCAAGAGTTCCAGGTGGACAAGGTCCAAGAGGACCTGGACAGGAACAACAGAGACCACCATTTCCAGATCAGTTCCAAGGTTCAAGATTCCGGGGACCTAGACCCCAAGGGCAACCCGACCAATCTTTACAAGGACAATCACAAGCACATCGTCCACAAGGTTTAGGACAACCAAGACCTGCTCAACCTGGAGGGATTGAAATGCAAAGCTCAAACCAAAGGCCCTCCCGACCCTCAGGGCCACGTGCACAAGGCAATCAAGGTCACCAACCGTTAATGAGCATGCGTCCACCAACACCTCGAGGACAGCAGGGGCAATTTAACCAGTCTCCTAGGATGAGAGCTCAAGGAACAGAGGTCCAGTCAAGTCAGGTAGGCCCTAGGATGCCATCCAATCAGCAAGGTTCAAGGATGAGACAACCAAGACTGCAAGGAGGTTCATTTGAACAGCAAGGCCCAAGGGGATCCAATCCTCAGACACAATCAAACCAGCAAGGTTCAAGGGGACCCAATCCTCAGACACAATCAAACCAGCAAGGTTCAAGGAAGCAACCACCAACATCGCAAGGAACTGGTGGTCCACCTCGCCAGCAAAGTCCACGAATACAACAACCAAGATCTCAAGGGCCCAGGGCACAATTTGATCAGCGAGGTCCAAGAGCAAGGGCACCTAGACCTCAAGGAGGTAGGGGTCCATCAGATCAGCAAGGTCCAAGGATGAGAGCAACAAGGCCACAAGGACCTAGGGGTTTCTCTGGTCAACAAGGTCCAAGGATGAGGCCACCTAGACCTCAAGGAACTGGTCCACAAGGACCAAGGATGAGAGGACCTGGTCCACAAGGACCAAGGATGAGAGGACCTGGTCCACAAGGACCAAGGATGAGAGGACCTGGTCCTCAGACACCATCAGACCAACAAGGGTCAAGGATGCGACCACCTACCTCTCAAGGAACTGGTGGCCCTGCCGGTCAACAGCCTGCTAGAATGAGGCCACCCACACCTCAAGAACCTCCGGTTCCAAATCAGCAAGGCCCAAGAGCAAAGGTTCCTAGTCCTCAGACAACATCAGACCAACAAGATCCAAGAGGACCCAGTGCTCAGATGCCAGATCAACAACCTCCAAGGCTGAGAATACCCAGACCTGCAGGACCTCGAAGCCTATTGGACCACAGACCACCAAGACCACAAATCTCTGAGGCACAATCTACTCAGCAGACGCCTGGAATAAGGACACCACAAGTATCTCAAGCACAGTCTAACCAACCACCAAGACTAAGGACACCTAGCCCAGCTCAAAATAATATCCAACCACTTATGCAAAACCAACAAATGTCTGGACCTAGATTAAGACTACCAGCTGCACCAAGACCACCTGGGCCTTCTCAAACACAAACATCAGAAGAAGATGTAACCAATGAAGAATTATCAACAGCTGAAGTACCTTCTTCTCAAGATGAAATTCAACCTCGAAATGAACAACCATCAGATTCTGTATCTGCAAGTGAAGATGAGCGTCTGCAATCGACAACACCGGAACAAAACAATGTTTCAAGTCAGCCAAGTATGTCAGATGATAAGAGCATGTAAGTATATGATTCTTGTGTTGTAAAACTTCTCTTTTGTTTATTGTCAACTCTATTTTCTTCATAGACTTATGAAGGAATATTGGAGGCGCCCTTACTGTACTGAACTACATAACTGTTGTACTTGAACAGGTCAGCGACAGAGGAAAGTGCAGAAAACAAAGATATAAAGATCGGACCGCACCAGACAGCACCAACACCGGACATAACTGGCCACAACAGCTCCATTATCGGATTCAAAGATAAAAAGCAGCTGGAAATCGAGCTACTCATGAGGCAGCAAGAACAGCTTAAAAATTTAGAAGTGTTAGGAATGCTGCAACAGCAAAAAAAAGCGACGACGGATAATGCTCAAGATGAAGCGCCTCAAGTTGTAAATGAAAGCATGGATGTGATGAGGAGCGAAGAAAGACTGCCTGAAGAAAGACCAACACGTGGTAGGTCGTTGGTACTTGTTAAAATTCATGAGAGAGAAACACTAGAGACGGATGTATTATGTAATATACCATACATGAGAAGGAGTTTATTATAGTGATTTGAAACACCGAAAAGTGTGTTGAAAAACAAGGCGCTAGCCGAGTTTTTTAACATACTTTGAGGTGTTTTTAAATCACTATAATAAACGACTTCGAGTGTATGATATAGCTTCTCAAACAAACCAGTATTTAAAGAGAAATTCAACGCGAAAGTTGAGTTAATTTATGGGTGTTTATTACCGTGGTATCAAGACAACGATATGGTGGTGATTTCCTTTGTGTTTTGCTCATGAATTATTAATGACTTTGAGAATGTTATATAGTGCACTTTGCTGTAAGTATATGTTATACTCGTAGATATTGAGAGGAACGAGGAACGCATGGTACCATGTAGAAAATTTCCACGATGTGGCCTGGCCGAAAATTGTCAATTCTTCCATCCGTTGTGTAAATATGACGTGAGGTATGTCTGATTGTAGAATTAAGCTTTCTTTCTCAGAAAAAACTTTCAGTGCATAATGTAGCCTGATGTTGTGAGGTACGGATTATCTCGTAATAAATATTTTTCTATGCCGCAGGTGCAAGAGAGAAGAGTGTCCATTTTGGCACACTGTCCCTTTGGAAGATCGTGCTTGCGGTAAGTACGGTATAATGGTAAAATATTGAAAACATGATACCTGCGTTGAGTGTATACTGTATATACTGTGTAAAAAATTCGTATCAGAGCGCTCGTACATTGAACCAGAGACGTCGGTCCAAGACTTGTGGTTTTGACAACATGAAATAGATCATATGAAATCTTGATTTATTTCAGGGAGAAAGATGGGCTTCAATGAAGAAAGACGTTATGATGCTGAATACAATGCTTCGCGTCAACATCCCCATGAATATGATGAGCCTCGGCCGTATGATGAAAGAGATAGTTTGGTAAGCGTTACTGTACTTGGCTGTCTCGTGCTTTTCCGGGCTGAAAAGAATTAAATACGTAATTAGTGCATGTATAATTTATGCATGAATAATTTAAGCATGAATATTTGACTTTATTTGCTACCGTCCGTATGAGGTATGCAGTTATCTGAGTGGCCTCTAATTATACATGTAGAACTTTATGCTGTATATATTTTTTACTAGCGTCCTCCTGAAGATCTGGAATATAGGAGATTGCCTGCCCCAGGTTAGTTAAGCTTTGTGCTACCTTTATATGTAAATAGAGCATATTACTATACTCTAGTCTGGGTATTTTTAGTTCAACAGTTAACAAAGTACCGTATTCTGTTCTATTTTAGAAGAAGATCCATTTTACAACGATCGTCGGGATTACCCGCCTGCTGATGATTATAGAGAGGTATTTCATATAGCCTGAAGATGGTACACTAGAATTCATCTCTCAAAAAGTATGCGAGAGTGTATAAGGTTTTTTTAACAGCGATCGAGAGAGGATGAGAGTCTGTTGTTGAAATTGCGTGGGAATTGAAATAGATGACAGTTGTGAGATTCCTTGAGAGTTGACTGGTCAAATTTTTTGGCAGTGCCAAAGATGTGATGACAGTTGGCTTTAGTACGCTAGGGTTAATGAGAATTAACTATAGTTCATAAGAGTGTATGAGACTAGACAAAGATATTGTGGTAACGATAATTGACGAGGGTTGATGAAAATTGATGGAAGTTGATTAGACTTGCAATCTGATGAGATGGGATGGAAGTAGAAAAGAGTTGATGAATGTTCTAAATCTAGTATTACTTCTAGGGCTATCCTGACCGTGGTCTACCTCCGCCTGTACCACCACCTGAACGGGACGACCTCGGTAGACGGCCGTACGACGAACCCCGGGACCGTATAGTAGACTACCAGCATAATGACCCCGGGTTAGTAGACGATAGATATCCCCCTCCTAGAGAATATGACAGATACCCCGATGAAGGGCGATATCCAGATAGAGAAAGATACCCGGATAATGGAGGGTACCCGGAAGAAGAACCCTATCGTGATAGAGGAAGGTATAACAATAATAAAGCAGTTATTTATAAACGACAGAAATTTTACACCATTGCCGAGGAACATACAAGCAGGAGAGACTTGTGAAATGAACCCATTCATATGCAAACTAGTTGCAAGCAATAGACAATTTATATATTAACATTATAGACTAATTTTTGATCTAGGCAAAAAAAAGTATATTGCCGGAAAGAACATACTAAAATTAGTAAAATTGCAAAGTTTGGTTGCGAAATGTTTTAAAATGCAGAAAATGTAGCCTTGCAAAGTTTGCAAATTTTGTATACTTTTGTATTACGTGTGGAAATTCCTACCACATTTGAGCCGAAAATGGTAGGAATTTCCGCACGTAATACAAAAGTTACAAAATTTGCAAACTTTGCAAGGCTATATTTTCCGCATTTTACAACATTTCGCAACCAAACTTTGCAATTTTACTAAACTTATTATGTTCTTTGTAGCTGTTGTGATTGATTCCCTTCTCCTTGCCTAGAACACAATTTAGTCTATAATGCAAATTGTCTATTGTGGTTTTAACAGAAGACTTACTGTACAACCAGCAGTGCTGGTAACTAATTAGCATTTTCATTATTCATGTGACGCAGCATTTGAAATCTAATTGTATGCAGAGCTCGTTAATTATTTATGAATTTTATTTATTTCACAATATTGTAATTATTAAATCAAGGTACCCCGACGAAGGTAGACACCCAGATGAGGGAAGATACCCGGATGAAGAGAGGCGACCAATCAGAGAGCGATATGAAGACGAGTACTACGAACGTGATCGGCTATATCGTGATCCAGACAGCGAATATTTACGAAGACAACTTGAACACGATTTATGGGAAAGAGATTTGGATAGAAAGGTGGATGGTGAGCCGTACTTGGCTGAACGAGGGTATCGAGATCGTGAGGAATATAGAAGAGAAGGTATTATATGCTTTACAGCCAGTGGAATGTTGGGGTGCGAATTGAGCACCGCAAATCTATGTTTTTGTCGTCTCATAACCCTTAACCCTGTCAACTAACCCTTAGGCTCTAACCTTAACTAACTAACCCTCGGAACCTTTGTCAATTGGGTTGCAAAACCTGTTAAGGCTTCCCGTCCACCTCAGAGTGGTACACTGTAACCATAGTAAACTAAACTAAACTCATCAAGACTGTTTTCGCTCAAATTTGTTGCTGTAAGAACGCGAGACAAAGTTCCTCGAAATGCGCGATTTATTCAAATATTCACTTTACTTTTCCCCAGGTCCCTACGACGACCCCTACTACGAACAAGAGCGAGCGTACGACAGACGACGTCCGTACGATCGTCCAGACGACTTGGACCGACGACGCGACATCGGACGAGATCGCTACGACGACATATTTCCCGACGCGAGACCACGTGACTACCGACATCGTGGTGATCTTGATCCGATCGAAGTCGTGCTCACCGACCGCGAAGCATTGATACAATCTAAAGCGATTGATTATAAACACGGATGGCGAGAGGAAGAACGAGAAGCGCGAAGACGTCGCCCCCCGGACAGATACGATGAGCGGGATTACCCCCCGGAACCAGCACCGCCACCCAAACCAAGGTCTGAAGTCGTGGCTATTGGTGACTTACTGGATGCTCCCGGCAGAGAAACACGACCAGAAAGGGTAACGAATTAGTTATCATACTTATATCTCGATATTTGTATATCCTTTATTTTCTTTAACTTCGTCTGGTTATGATTTTCGGTAAATTTCCAACAAGTCGTGGCTTGCTCTGGGACTAGCTTTAACTTTTACCGCACTTAATCTCTCATGTTGTCAATGTTTTGGATTTTAATGTCATGTCTTTGGTTATTTTAGATTGTATTTATATTCCGTGGCGTACCAGGAAGTGGTAAAACTCACATTGCAAGACTTATTAAGGTAATAGAATGGTGTTCTGTTGAAAACACCACTTTTTCATTTGGCAAAGGTTTTGTAAAATACTGCCTACGTCTGCCTCAAAAACAAATATATGTTAGGTGTGTATTTTCCCTTGAATAACAATACAATTTGTACCTTTCGTTAGGGGTTGTAAGTTGTACAGTGATTAGTGCATCACTACCCCTTTCGCTATATTTCTGTCTCTTTCCCCCGAAGTGTTTGACCGTACAGTAATTGATTTGTTTGTTCAATCCTTTCAGGACAAAGAAGTGGCATGTGGCGCTCCCACCCCCCGTATTCTCAGTTTGGACGATTATTTCTTACAAGAAACATCGAAAGAAGGACAAGATCCTGAAACAGGAAAGAAAGTTCAAGTCAAGGTAAAATACTGTATAACAGAATATACAATAGAACAATATAATATTCAATTGCGTGTCTTCTCGATGGCTACAGTAAGTAGCTACATTTACTGGAATCCTATAGCCTATCGATCCATGATGGGAATGTTTCGTTGTCTTTTCATTGTTTTGAAAATCACACTGTACTCTATGTCATCCTGTCATTCGTTGTTTTGACTTATTTTTGGCACTCTGGAAAGGGCGTATTCTTAGGCTAGAGGGGCCACTGATGCTTTCTCCTATGTGATGCTCAATAAATTGTACTTTATTTGCCAGGGAACAGAATATGTTTATGAGGCAGAATTGGAAGAAAGTTATCGTAAGAGTTTGTTCAAATCTTTCAATAAAACTATGGATGATGGCTTCTTTCCTATGGTCATTCTGGATTGTGTGAATGATGAAGTAGATCATTTTGATCATTTCTGGAGTATTGCTAAACAGAAAGGATTTGAGGTAGTTATTTCTTGCATTTCATTTAGCACTATAGTTCGTGTCTTGCTGGTCACTTTTAGCAGTCCCTGTGTGAATCAGTGGTGCAACGTAACGCTTGACTACTAATGTAACTCTCTCATGGAGAGGAGTTATTTATTGCGATAAAATCTTCTCACCACGTTCATTGTATATTATAGGTGTATATTGCTGAGATGACGGCTGATGCAAATGACTGTGCTAAGAGAAACACGCGTAACAGATCTCTTGAAGATATTAACAAAGTATGTCACTTTAAACTATAGATCTTGAACGCTTCCTTTAAAGAAGCCGCCTTATGATAAATTGAATTTGTATTTTGAAGAGCATTGCCAATGACAAACCTCTAAATTATCAATGTTATCATCATCACCATTGTTTTGTTTTAATCCAGTTACACTGTTCAGTATATTCCGTAACTATATATGTTATTGTATTTGCTAGATGTTAGAAAAATGGGAAGAGACACCAGCTCACTATATTAGACTAGATGTGCGCTCTTTACTGCAAGATGCTGCCATAACTGAGGTTTGTACAATCTAATATTTTTCGTACATATGTTATTGGGGACTTCAGTAAATATACTGTAGGTTTAACATTTTGTATCGTTAGCAAGTCTGCAAAGGCGTAAACCTTGAACAATTTTGTTTCGTTTTTGGACTGTGTTGTTGTTGGCACATATTGTCAACACTGTCTCACTTATTTGTATTCCAGGTTGAAATGGAAGCTGTCGAAGAACCTGATGAAAGTAAAGTAGGTGAAGGCGAAAATGAAGAAGATAAAGACACGGAGGAGACTGGGCTTGAAGGAGAGGTAACCGTTTGTAGACCTATGTATCCGGAAATGGTATATGGGAAATGGAATTATTTAAATAAGGGTATATACTATATACTATATAGTGTTCCTTATATGAACATACAGGGATGGCTAGTGAACTTAGGAGTGATACAAGTGCAAAATAAAACATACTCGGCATATTGAACGACAATCGTATACGTGTTCCTTGCAAAGCAACAAGGAAACAATATACACGATCTTTCATAAACAAACGCAAAATCTTCATAAAACCGTTGAGAAATTCTGTTTTTGTGTTAAAAAGATTTCGTGTTACAAAGTTTTCGTATCTAATCCTTCGATGGTCGTAGATGAACGGAAGTGTATGTTTCGTGTTTGAGTATATGTTTTCTTGAAGAAGTACAGACTAATGATTCCATGTTGTAGCAGGAAGATTCCTTGTTCAAGAGTCGCTGGAATGACACGGATGTCACTGAGAAAACACTAGGTAGGTTTAAACATATTAACTTTGCTCCATGACCAGGTGTCAATTCCCGTTGGAGCTATCAAATCTTTAATTAACCATATGCGGTTGCATACATTTCAATGATTTCGTGCATCCATGCATGTATAGCAATTTTTATGACTTCATCAGTACGTATATGAGTAATTCTTTAGCAATGCTCCCGAGTATATCCCTTGTCAGCACTCGTCGTTGGATCAATAGTTATTGTGACGTTTGTGACTGAATTATGTAAATAAGCGGTTGTTGATATGGTGCCTTTTTGCTTGGACAGAATGAATAGCGCGATGATTTTGAACTAATGAAATGAACTACTAGGTGACTAAAGACATTAGCAAGATTAATATAGTTATGACATGACTTCTTTCAATGCATTCAAATCATCCCGGATTCCTTTCATCCCGTCAAGGCAAAACAGGAATAAGGTAAACTCCGCCTAACTGGATTTTCTTTCAAATTCTTCCCAGACAAACTGGACGGTATCAAACCACGTGGCAGCAAGAGGAAATCACGTGATGAGGATGATTTAGACGATGACCCTTATGATGAGAGAGAAGAAGATATGCGCCTGGGAAAGAAACGAGTCAGTTCAATTTTTTTTCGATAACTCTAATTAGTCAAATTTCATAGGTGGTTATTGAAAATTCTCAACGCTGATTGGTTGCGCTACCTCGGATTAATATGCGATAATCACCTAAAGCGTTTTTAAGCCGTTTTTATCGTAAATATTCAATTAAAATATTTTTGAAATGTGCATTTTTTATTTTTTTCCAAATAATCACCTGTGTAATTTTACTAAAACAATTATTCGCCTCAGGCTCGGTGAATATCGGCGAATAAAAACCAATGTGATCAAACAAAAACATTTCTGTCAATATACGAGCAGTTCGCTAACTGGCAAAGAACGAAAAGCTTAGCCAAACGTGTCCACCGTTTCCATCCAACCCCTGTTGATCTCACAACTGCACTGCAAATCAGCAAATATCTAGATCTGTGTATCTAAAATATATCTTATGGTCATCTGCTTCTAGAGTCTACACTTTACTATCAAATACTAGATTGTTGACTGTTGTACAGGTTGGCATTCTAGGAATTTTCTTAATATTTCTGTGCTTGCTTTCCTCCAGGTTCGTTGGGCTGATATCGAGGAACGTAAACATTTAGAACATCGTCGTAAAATTGGATTCTGTATTGGAACTGACTGGAGTATACTGACTAATCCAGATGCTGAGATTCCAAAATAAAACTAAATGTCTTTGGTAGGTTTTTATATCAAGCATTCTGGGTATTCGTATTGTATACTTCAAATACTACGTCTGCATGCATGTATTAGCCTGACCTGGTCCCTAGATTATCAGATATGGTCGCGAAGTGAAACAAGAAACACAAGCGAGCCTTGAATTTTCTGATTATTGTTTATTTAATTTCTAGGTAGTGGTTGTATAATGTCCAATGAGATGTGGCATATGTAGACGAAGTAGATGATGTTTCTGTTCTTGTTGTGCAATTTCAAGACTCGACGAAGCTTGATTGTCTTAGGTAGTGATTTAGTTCTGAATAATAGAGTTGTAGTTTGTTGGAGACTGGGTGCCAATGCGGCCGCGACGTTTTCTCCGAGTAAAACATGGTAAATACGGAACCGGGTGGAGCGTTGTGGCTTCGTCGGTCCTACTTGTGTAGGGCAGACACAAATCTCTAAAAAAGTTACTTTTGTTTTAAATACACGCAAGTTAAAGCTATTGTCGAATAACATTAAGGTCTATTTTCATTTATACCCAAAAGCTTATACCCAAAAACAATTACGAATACTTGCTTTCAATCGCATTGAAACTAGCGTTCGGTAAAGAGGTTGAATCGTATATGCATCGTCCAAATTTCAAAATGCCGATGCTTGGTTATGCTGGGAGTGCATTACTGCAGCAGGGGTGTGTACAATAGGGAACTTTAGATTTGACGACGGCTACGAGAACGACTACGACTACGAAATATTTCCGTTAAATATCTGCTAATACAAACTTGTTATCATCCTCTCTTTGGCACAGCACATCTTTATAACAACAGTTGAGCCAAAACGAGTACAACTTTGAGTTTGTATTAACAGATATTTAACGGAAAAATCTCGTAGTCGTTCTCGTAGCCGTCGTCAAATCTAAAGTTCCCTAGTATATATTCCAGCGGGGCTACTGCCGTTTTGAAACGGCGAATTTCTTCCGCAATCAAGAGGAGCTGAAGGAAAAGTGACTGCTCCTGTGCACCCCTTCAAATATTGACTTGTACACATCTTTGTTAACCGTATGCACTTCCCGAACCTCCATTTGCAAATGAGCAGAAATCTACACATGCACAGGATGTGTTATCAACAACCTATATAACAAGTTGCTGACAACCTGTTTCAAAGATGGTTACTGTAGTTGAATGTCAACTCTCCAAGTTGTCAACGAGCCGTTGCAAACTTGTGTGTCGACAAACCAGTGAACACAACCAGATATAGAACGTCTGCTGGTGTGACTACCGTAGTTACGTCTTATCTGGTATAGAGATCAGCTATAACCGCAATATTAACATAGTTTTTTTCACTATTTGAGAACTAAATGGAAGCGCGGCGATGATGTTTTATAGTGAATGCGGATGAAAAATTGTACTCTTTCTTTAAAATCTATTTACTCCATATTTGCTACTTGTATGTAGACTAGTATTTGCTTTTTATTATTAAATTCAAACAAAATAATCTCTCAAGGAAATGACTTTTCTACATAAAGCGATGATCCTACTCACAAATTCCTGTCATAGTATTGAAATTCCCCACATCGAATTCCCCACGAGTTAATAGTAAACTTTATTTAAACAGGTTAGCCCAATCAGCAACAAAGGCTGGTATTCATAGGGACCTATGAATATTTAACAGTTATTCTACGAACTCGAGTCGTATGACAGACACAAGATAGACACAAGCTCTGGATAGACACAAGCTCTGGATCTGGATATTTACTTTTTTCAAGTAAAACTTGAATTTCTCTTCATTTAATTGTCCAAATCTGCCAGCCATTTTTCTACTTTTCTCTACTATAGCAGGATATGAGCTAATATCCTGCTAGTAGAGAACCAATCAGATTGCAGAATACCTCATATCCAGAACTTGTGTATATAATAAAATATAATATAATGTAACCCTAAGTTACTTTTGCAATGCTCTATTCTCCAATAGAGTAAAACATGGTATATGCGCGAGTTATCTAAATGGTTAAATATAAAAGCTGCATGGCAATAGACCTCCAGCTTCGCAAAATGAAAATTGTCTATTTTAGATCACGTGATGTTTACATATTTTATCTTTCTCTGGCCTAATGCATTTCCATTCATATTTATGTGAATATAAATGGACAGCACCAAGTCAAAGACAAAGAATGATAAAAAGTCTAAACACCAAATGTTCTGAAATGGAATACGAAACTTTGGAGGTCTATAGTAAAACTGCGTGGACATTGCAGAAGGAAAATGCGCAGTGTGATGAATAATAAAATCTCGATAAGTAAAAACGTATATATAAAGTATACGTGTAATCAAAGACGCGTGCAATGAGAAGAACGCGAAAATAGAAACCTGGGGCCGGTTGTATAAAAATGTAGTTAAAGTTAACTATAGTTACGCGTGGTTCGCGTGTGGTGATTAAACATAAAATAACATAAAGTAAGCGTTGATTAGCAGCCGCTGACCAGCATTTTGAATACGACTGCGGACTCGTCTTTACAAAAAATGGCGGTATTTTGATTCAAAATGACAAAATATTGAAACATACAAGAAAACAAGACACAACGACTAATAAAGTCTACGAAAAAGGCGTATTTACCATGAAAGTCAAAGTGCAGTTCTTTGGTAAAAACGACATTGTTTTTCTTTGTTATGGGTTGCCTCTCGTCATCGATAAATCTTCCTATGCAAAAAATATATTCCTTTTTCGCCGAAAAGACCAAAATTATAGCGTTTTAAAAGTTCACGAGTATCACAGAAACCTTTCTAGGGAAGATGACGATTGAAAACCCTCGGTAAGCGTTGCTTTTAGTATTATCTTACTGATTAAAGTTCATCACTCCTACAAAAGTACAAAACGCCATATTTTAACTACGTTTTGGAAAGTTAACGACACCCTAGAGCATAGTTAACTTTAACTACGTTTTAACTGCAGTTTTAACGCTAACTACATTTTTATACAACTGAATTAACTACGTGGTTAAAGTTAACAGCTATTTAAGGTGGTCTTGGGAAAAAATATTCAGTGTTTGTATTTTCAAACATATTTTTGGATGAAAGTACTAGGATATCATTTCCTGATACTAAATGCGTGACTGCATTTGTACTGTTACTATGGTAACATAGAAACGCCCCCAACAGTCTGCCAAAAGAAAAATAAATTAAAGAAGCCAAATCGAGTTATTTGGCCTCCAAGAATCTACCAACCCTGAAAATATCGCGATAAAAAGTACGGGTAACAAAAGCATCGCGATAAAAAGCGAAAAACCCGCGCGATAAAGACTACGGGTAATAACAGTTTCGTGCAACGAGAAAGTAAAAATGAAAACCGCGCGATACAAAAAGCGGGTGATAAAAGCTTTGAACAAAAAGCGAAAAGAAAAGTACGGACAATAGAACCATTCGTACAATAAAGAAAACGAAAATAAAAACCGCGCAATAAAAAGTACGTTTAAATGCTTCGTACTACAAAAATGCACAAACAAAAATTGCGCGATAAAAATACGGGGTGGGAATGCAAAAGCAAAAAGGTGGAAATAGAAGTTACGGCCAACAAAGAAAGCAAAAAAATACGACGAAAAAGAGTGTTTTTCCCATAAAAAACATGACTGTACTTTTTATGCAGACGACGTGGACCAGTGTTTAACCTTCAAGACTCGTAAAACTTACGTGCTCTTTAATAAATCTTATAGAAATTATTGTACAAATTATTGTAAGTCTGAAGACCTAACACGGTGTGAACATAACGAGGGCTATCGCTCTCTACCAATCGAGCTGTCGGGTCAACAGAAAAATATTCCTTCCGTTGCATTTAAGGATATACAACCGCAGATGAAAACATTGCCGCACGTGAAAGTGTAATGTTTGTTAAAAGCATATGACAAATTTCAATCTGATCATCCAACCACGTTTATTTAGTCTCACGCTGATAGTCTGAAACATTCAAATAAGTGAATTCAAAAAGTCGCGAGAGTATCTCTAAATGCGATAGCTCGATTGATAGCGCGTCAGCTCGGGCCACTGAAAATACTGGTTCACTACATGCTCCCTGCGTGTTCTTGAGTCAAGAATATACAGTGTTAGATGTGTGTGATAGTTCCCTGATAATGGTTTTAGAATATAATAAGATGTGTTCAGTTACTTCAAAGCCCAGTCATTTGCTCAGACGATCTCGTCTTGAAAGCGCGGCAGCGTTTCCATTCTGAAGAACAAGTAACGAGTACTCCTTCTCTGGTGCGATCATCACCTCGTAGTCGCTCGTACGCATGCGTAAGAAATTGAGCTCGTCAGTCGGGTCCAGGTTCCTCACCGTGTACCGTGCCAGTTCAATAAGCGATCCAAAGTTTTCAAGGTAATTAATAGTCGTCGCACTGTCGAGAGAACTTCGGATCGGGTAGCCATCGTTTCCGACGACCATCACTCCGATGACGCTCGGGTCGTTCTCGAGACGTTCCAGGGTTGGAAGGATGATGTTTGTGTCGAAGTTTTGTTTTTTGTGTTCCATAGCTGGTAAGAACGACATAGAAGAATAGAGTAGGTAGGGATGTTAAGCCTTCGCCAAACTAGGGGAAAATGCATGTTTCCCAAGAAATTCAGAAATCTATTTTGTTTCCCAAATATTTTTCCAGATTTGCGCACTGACTTTCGTGGATAAATCCCCCTCCCCTGGGGAGGATAATACGCACACCAACATAAGGATGACGGCCAATTACCCTTGTGTTCCCTATGCCACAGAATAAATATCTATACAGAAGGGCCACTCAGCGGTGCAACGTGTCCTCGGTTTTTTATGCAAAAATATGCAGTTTACTGGCCAGAGTAATGGCGGACCAGCCAGTTCAGCGTGCTTATTGGCCAGAAAAAGCAATTGACTAGCCAGAGTAATGGCGGCCAACATGCGTAATGCGATATGCGCGACCCCAAAAAATTCAACGGTTCCGACGAGAGTGAACCCTCTATATAATATTTACTCTATGCCTATGCTTAACCGTCCTAATATCTTCCAACATCATATTGTTCGAAGGGGGAAGGATGGTAACTTTACACAACGTGTTCATTTGAATTTGAGCCTGCAGTGCATGAGCCTGACACGCATTTTTTAATTAAGAATTTTCACTGGTAGAACATGCCTATATTTGCGGCAAAATTATTGCAATCGATGGCCACTTAGTAACGTACGTGGTCGCGAAAACAAGCGTCATCAGATATACAATTACAATAAATTCAATCATAAACGTATGTATAATGCCACCCCATTGAAATATTTAGGCTTATTTAGCAAACGTCTAAATTGTGTATTCAGTATACATGACTAAACACGAGTATTATTACACATATTGATATCTATAATATACGGCGGCAAATTTCCATTTAATATTGCGGTGATTTGTGCAGCAATTTCCAAGGTATGTTATTTAACAATATCTATAATCTTTTATCCTTACCTTAAAGTTTTTTGAAATTACGGGAAAAGTCTTTAAAGTGAAACTAAAATTATTCAATACTCAAACACACTACTCGACAATCAACATGTATCGTCTGAGTGCAACCCGTTGTTTAACAACAACTTGAACATTTTCACCCGCAAAACAGGTGGCTTGATTATAATTAACTTAATTTACTACACAGCTTTTTTCATTTCATAGATGCTGTATGTAATGTTTGGAGGACTGCGGACCCTATACCAGACGTTTCCCGAGATAAGCTTCACAACCTCGTCCCAGGCCACCTTACACGCGGTATTGGTAAATACATTTTCCGAATTTTGGTCGACTTTGTAAGACGGGCTCTGGGTTATTATGACTAATTTCACGCGTATTTTTTCCTGTGTTAACTTTTCTTTTCATGTATTATTTGAAATCTATTTACAAAAATATCGGCTCAATTTTCGTCGATTACTAAGCAAACCAAAGCTGATCCGAGCTCATATTTCAGACATTAAAACAATCTAGAAAATACGTAATCGAATAAAAACCATAGCAAAACGAAGTCTATAATAAGGTTAACAACACACGTATATAAGAACTTTCAACAATTCGGCGCTCTTGGTGTTTTGACCGCTTCAAATCATATTTTAACCCGATTTGGAAAACGTACTTACCACAGAATAATGAGTTAACGAAACTAAGGTACTTACCAAAACCGCGCCAACAAAGACCTGGAACGAGGCAATCTCGTACCCAGAGCCGAGTGTCACGTCTCGCCGCAAACAGACACTCCGATTTAGTCGAGCAACTCTGCTATAATGCTTAATTTGCGCGTGTATAATTTATGCATTAATACTTGACTTAAGTTGCTGGCGTAGATATGCAGTCTATTGCCATTCAAAAGTTGACGAGGAGACTGGGACCGAGTTTTGAATAAGGAATAGGGTATAAACATAACCATTGAAAAGGTCGTCTAAAAATTAGTTTGGAAACATTGCTTGACGACATTCAATCTCGTACCCATTTTACTCATGGCTCTGGGTACGAGATTGGACGACATTTGAATGCAAAGAATTGTAAAATGTGTCGAGTTGAACGCACTAAGGCGAAGCCCGAATGAAGAAATTTTGAAAGCATATACTATTCATAACGCTCATATCCAGTGTGATCGAATTATGTAGTAATTTTGATGCAATCTTTCGAGCCGTTGGCGTTGAATATTTTTTAAAATTAATTCCAAATTCTTGGAATTACCAAAGGCGTTCTATATGACTATAAAGCGCATTGACCAGTGTCGTATCTGGCATTTTGTTTTCCACAATATCAACTCGTTAACAAAAATCCTAAATATTCCATTTACAATGCAGTAATGTTATTATATTATATTTACAATTTTATATTACTTTATGCAGTCTGCAATATATTTTAGTTCTGTGTATTAAATCAGGTTATATGTCTTCACATGCTATTCTAAATTACCTTACATTTTCCTGCCTTTAATTTAAATTCTTGTAGTTATCATAAACTCTATATTTACAAATGTTTCTATTATTTATCTCACATCCGCTTGTGTAGTACCTACGAGTATTTACAAATGTTTCCGTTATCTATCTCACATCCGCTTGTCTAGTACGTACGAGTATCAAGTTTTATAACTGAGCATACGGACAAAGTAAATAGTAGTAAATATTATATGTAAAAAACCCGTAATATAGTTTTGAACAATAACGGTGTTCTGGGTTACTTAACTCAAAACAATATACAATATTCTATTGTTGATCAACACACAGTCATTTCCGCTACGCTGGAATTTGCTCAAGTAAACGCCCTACTCTAAAACGACACTAAAACATAAATATATAGTGTTGCAGGCATATACAATTTGTGCGCATGTGTGTTTAATTGCGCGGTGTTTATGGTGCATTCAAGCCACTGACCATCATATCTGAGATGTATTTGTAGAGCTTGTTCCATGCTTCGTCCATATCTTCCGTCCATAACTCTGGATAGAGTTCTTTAAAAGCCAACATCATCGCCGCGCCCATTCTCTAAAGAAAGTTAAAAAAGAATTCGAATTAGCCGAATTCATATTAGAAGACGGATTTCCGTCTAAAGGCGGATTTCCAGTCCTCGCGGGCACGAGCCTGTGTTTTGCCGCTCGCGGGAAATAGTTCAAAATTTTGAACTATTTTTTACTCGCTGCGAGAGCTCGCAATAATAAACCAATCATAAAACGGCGTGTGGTGGCAACGGAATGACATTCGTGCGAGTACTCGCAGCGAGCTGCGAGGAGCTTCGTGCGAGGACTGGAAATCCGCCTTAAGACGTCTCAGACGACAAACTGGTCATGAATCTATTTCGGACGAATAAATCAAGATGGGTTTCAGCTGATAAAAGAGACTGGGATTGAAGGGTTTCAAACCCTGAGGGAATAGGATGCTAGAAAGGCGATGACGACATAGCCTCCTCCGCAGGCAACTGTGTGTTCAACTAATATTTCATAATAGCGAAATATTTCGTACAAAAAAACCGATAAAATACAATGATATACTGTAAAATATATACTCTTATGTTGTTGTCGTAAATGTGGAAAAGGGATTACGTGGGAGTATTGGGGGTGATACAGGCCTGGCTTCGCCCTCACCCCCTACGTTATGTTATTTACACTATAATGGATCAATACCGGAAAGATAATGTGAAACAGAGATTGTGTCTTATATCATTGTATTTTATCGGGTTTTTTTGGATGAAATATTAGTTGAACACACAGTTGCCTGCGGAGGAGGCTAATGACGGCAGACTTGTCCCGCTGTGGATGACAATGGAGGGTTCCAAGTTTCCCAGACAATATGTGACTTATGGAAAATTAGTACGGTGAATGAATATATAGTGCAAACGTTTGGTTCAGTACCGCGGAGGAAAAACATGAAGCTCTCTCTAAGTTGTTTTGTTATACTTGATTTGTCTAATCATATGACTTTTTATTTTCAGATGAGATTTTCCCGAGGCTCGTTCAGCGACGACGACGAGTGCGTCACCGGCCCTCCGTGTGCTAGAATGTGCAAGGTAACATGACTGAAAATTTCTTAGGCTGACTGAAAATCCAAGTCAAGTGAGCTTTTACCCTTTTGTTCCGCATCAGATTTCCGTTCTCTGCATTGAGCTCACCTTATAGGACACCTGCCCACGCGCGCGTCACGCAACCGCTTAGCACGTTAAAGCGCCTGGGTACGAGGCTGGTTTGACAGTCGTGTGGAATCAGAAACGTTTCCTAAGAATTTAGAGCTTCATGAAAAACAGTTTTTCATATCTTTGAGGATGATTCTGAAATTTACAGCTTGTCCTTACGAAACGAACAGTAGGTGGTTTTCACCCAGTGAACTCTAAGTAGACTGGAACGCTAACTCCTATGATCAGGCCCTATGATTGGGTGAAGCCGAATTGATGCATAATTTGAAGCAAAAGGCGGGAACCGCGTGACTACAATGCACTTTCAAAAGGACTAAGGCGAGTTTTGAGGAGTGGGAAATTCAGTCAAAAGTTTCTTTTTTAGCGAAAATGAGAAAGAAAAATAGCTTTTTCATCCGAATTTTTCAATTTCAAAGATTCAAACCTGGTTTTCTGGATAGTTCTAAGTAGTCTACATCCACCAACTGCAAAAACTTCAGGGGTGTCAGCTTTATATTCGAAATATTGGACAAGTTTGAACGTGCCGATGAAAACTTCGCTCTTCAACTTTAAAACAAAATAAGGTTAAAATCTTTCTACGGTCTTGAAACTTGTTTTTTACTAAAGCTTTAATCTTGCTCCAATGAGGATGTTTTGTGTAAGAAAATCGACGCTTTTTAGGCGGTGTATTTTCGGCTTCGGACCTTCAATGGCGGCCTTCAATTTGGCTTCAAAGATGGCGGCCGAGTTATCGTTCCAGTCTACTTAGAGTTCACTGTTTTCACCTGACATCATCGCCGCCATGTTGGATGAACTTGACTGAAGGATATTGCTTGTTTGCAATGCAAATTTCACCCAACATGGCAAAATTTGATGAAAAACCTACCTCCAAATAGTGTGGCTTTAATTTCCGTATCTTGTGTCTTCTGCCCAACTCTTGAAGATATGTGGAACATGACTCGAAGTCGTTTATGGAGTTCACGCTGTTTTCAACTGCCGTCATCAAACGTTTAGAGTGACCATTGAGAAATTTCGTTGTCTCCAGCTTATCGACATTGCCCTGACCTCGGAACTCTGGAAACAGGTCCTGCATTTCAGGATATACTTGGAAAAGGCTAAACATATAAAGAATAAACATATATTATGAATGGTAAACTGTGGTTAAATTCGCCTAAACCGTGGTTAAATTCCTATATCCAAAAGAGTCTGTGCATGGAAAGCAAAAATGTCCTTATAATTCCGCCATTCTGTGGAGATAAGTTTTCGATTGTGAAGAGATAGGAGAACGCTTTCGTTATAATATTTTTATGCTTTTCACTAATTTTTTTTAGTAATAATACGTCTGTTCATAAACCTATAGGAACTGTAGTGATTCACTGAAGAATTAAAGTGACAGTGTTTGTGACTAATTTTTAAGTACAAATATTCTCCATCTGAATTTCAACTTTTTGACTTTTGTAAACTCGTGCATACACTGTGTCTTTTACACTACGAATATTAAATTATAATTTACTAATCACAGAAACGTTTCCTATAGCTTTGTGTTCAACCTAAAATATTTCGACGAGAAATTGTTTTTTTATGTCTCTATGTGAATCAGTCATCTTCGAAATTCCGTACCAAAGAGTCGATGAATCGAAGATGACAATTCAAATTATATGCAATCGCTATTAAAGTCGATTGTGTGTACACTTCTTAAACTGAATTTCATTTTCTATTTGTTCAAACAATCAAATATAACAAATATCGGGATTCGATCTGCTGTCAGTAAATTAAAGTCCTTAGAAAGCCCTGAAACAAAAACAAATTTCATTTTGACTTCATGAATCCACTCTGTGTACAAATGAATTACTCTTCCAGTCCATGTTCAGTATAATGTCGTGCACACACAGGCCATCTGTTAGTTATGCTATATATGATTGTTTTTCTAATGTATTCTTGCAAACAATACAATGATGATGTTCCGCCGATTTTAATCTTTCGGACACTACCAAATACCGATCTACGGAAAAGGAGCCCTTAGAGATAAGAAATCTTCAATTATTTGTCATATGATTTATTTGATAATATATAGATTTTTCAACTACATTTCCCCTCCGTGGTTGACGTTTGCGACAGGTGCATGGGTTTTCTGCGTCATAACTGCTCGACGTAATTAGAGAAGTTTATTACAGAGAATATAGATATTTTTGAGAGCGCAGGATAATGAGTTGGAAACGAAGCCAAACGATATGTTATGTCAAAAATATATATATGAAAGCCCAGACAACAAAACATTTTCTATATTTTTGAAAAAATTATCTTGTGGCCTGCATGGAATATGGATTGCCACAGTTTTTAATGCCAACTATGTCAAGCTGATAGTATCTTTAATCTTAACAGAAACACAGATTGTTGCTCAAACTCAAAACTCTTAGCCAAAGGCCTTTGGCCTAGTTTTCGCATTGTTAATGTTCATTTGCTTTTCAACAAAACACCCTGATATAGTTGTTCTATAGTTACTCTGTTGCTTAGAAACACGTATATACAGCGCCACAAATAATACAGGTATATATATATTCGATCAATATAGGGAGACCTTGACAAGTCCTTTTCCTTGAAAGTCATTACACCACCATGACACATCCATAAGATATAGCTTTTGAGCGGACAGACAAGAAGGTTTCCCTTGAAAAGTATTATTTACCTGTGTACAACAAAAATTGTCAAGTCTCCCCTGACATTTCCTTACAGCATTATATACATGCAACAAGATTTGGCGCCAAGTTACCCTTGACATTTGACAAATCCTTATAGCATGCTTCTGAACGAACAGACAAACAGGTTACACGCAGGGTTTCTCTTGACAACCTAAATCGACAAGTTTCCCTTGACAAGACCTTATAATATAGAGCATCACACATGCACAAAATATAGCCTTTGAAGGGACAGACAAGCAGGGGTTTCCTTGACAAGTTTTGCTTCGCCAGTGTACCCATCGCACTTGGATTGCACGTTTAACAGTTGCCTGCCCACGACAACCTCAGTTAATTGAGATAACTGCATGCATTTATGTGGCGGCAAAAGTCTTATACGTGTATGATAACACTGTAATTATATATATTGATTGTTGTAGCAATGTAGGATATGTCAAAAGACAACGCTCCATGAAGCGGCATTGTAATATAGTTATTTTGTTTCGAACATTACCGATAACTTTAAAAAAAACAAAAAAAAAACAAAAAAAAACTTTAATGTCTAAAAAGTATTTTTAACTGAAAAATATGCACTTCAAGATTTACGAGTTTTAGTGTTTTTATACCCGCGAGTATAGGACAAATTTGAACCATGCCATTGCTCATTAACCCGTAACTAAGCGACCTGAATGCAAACCAAATAATCATTGAGTGTATTGTCAGATAAAAAGGCATCGGTGGCTTATCCAAAGTCGTAAACTGGGCCGCAAGATCATAAACAAGTTCCCTTTTACGAAAGTGTATTATAAAACAAAGCCGCGGTAACTAAGGTTAGATTATAATGCTTAGTTACCTTTGCTTTAGTATAATGTATGCATACAAAACAATGTGTAACAAGGCATGAGAGTCATCCAACATTGCCGCAAATTCAGTGGCAATAGTATTAATATAGTATAATACGCGTGATCAGCGTAAATATATAATGTGTCTACAGTAAATATTTAAAACACACGCGGTATTGGATATCTGTAATGAAGCGTAGGTCGTATCGCTTTTCCTTTTGTTTTATTATAATTAATATTGACGAAACTTCACACAAAATTAGTAATAGTACAAATATACAAATATTCATCAACCTAGTATATTATCTGTTCTGAAATTCTTTAATCGGTTGTAATAAGCGCGATCGCGTGTGTGTAAATACAGCTTGCGCGAATGTGCAGGCCCCATAGAAACACGCTTTTAGTTTTGTTCGCTTTTAAGAACTCCGGTTACCCTTGCTTTAATATTGAGTTTATTTGGTTTCAATCCTCATGCATGCGAGACTGAAACATCGCATGCAAAATAATCTCGGAACGCGGTTTCAAATGCATTCCCACTTGTTGTAACTCGAACTAAACCTAAGGCTAAGGTGATCGTCTGATCGAGCTCACCCCGCCGAGAAAATAAGAATGGACTCAGTGATCACAACAGTCTTTATTTATATGAATTGTGAATGTGCGTGAAAGCGATTTCGTAGTTAAAAAAGGCACAAAATTAACGTATCTCAGACCCTGTTATAAGGGCCTATATAAACTGAATAGATGCCGTATATGTCTATATTCATCTGTTAAAGTATCCCTGGTATTGTAGTTTGACTCCCTTGACGCAAAGCTTTTGTTTTAACTAATGTTATGGTATCTTAGCTGGTACGTTCACACACAGCGATTTGTCGGGCCGATTTTAGGTTTTGCTGAATGTTAATGACGAATATTTTCAGTTGATGATGTCGCCAGATGACGTTTGCCACGTATTTTTCAAATATCATTAACGTGCATCTGAAATCGGCCCGACAAATCGCTCTGTGTGAACGTACCTTTACTATATTTTAGCCAGACGATGCATCGTGCAGAAAGCGTCACGTATAAACACGTCCAATCTGCATAAGTGAGTCTCAAGCTGTATGCGTGATTACATCATTACAGGTATAAATGAAGAATGTCTTTTGATCGGGCTGAATAATAGAAGAAGTAGTTTGGCATAGAAGTGTCCTTTGTGGTTATAAAACTAGCCAAAACCGCATAGAACGTGCAAAGTTTCAAGTTCCGTCGTCGGGAATATACGCGTTTGCTCGAAGCGTTTGCTGTATCATTTCAGGTCGCCGAATTCTATGAGGCGACTTTACTCCCTAGGCTATCTATATATTGGACCCCCGACTGGCTATAAAAACCTATCTTAAATATTCTCACACCACAAATCGCCATTGTCAAAAGTTTCGTTGCCAATGCCTGGGCCGTAGAGATATATAATCCGTAAATTACTACTTTTGTTAATACCTTATTAAGCCATCTGACAGGACCGGTACCTGTTAAACCTTGATTTGGAAACCATATCTTTATACCCATAATCAATGGATATCTTATTTAGTACTGGTACTTATCCACCGAAGTAAGAGGATTAATCTGTGACCTGAAATACCTAACCCAAACCCCAAGAGTTCAAATTACTATATACAACAAGGAAAGCCGTATACTACTTACTTGACAAACATCTTTCTTCCAATTGCGGTCTTCTTCGGTTCAAATAACTCCCAAGAGTCCCTGATGAGTTGTTTTTGTTCCTCCGTTAAAACGAGTTCGTTGCTGAGCGTATGAACAATCGCTTGATTGTGTATTTTTGATAAACGGTCCATCGACATGTTACAGCCCATTGTGCCGCCAATTTCATAAAACGTAAACTAAAGTACGCTGAGTTTGAGTCAAATGAATTTCGTTTATCCCCTGATAACGTTTGGTCTTTTGCAAATGTTTTGGCAGTATACGTATAACATCGACGAAGTGGCCTTCGAGTCTAACGACGTGAAATAAACTTCACTAAAGGGGCGTACACTGGTTATATTTATTTGTAATACCAATATATATATTGCCTGCCACCTGGCAGCTTTGTGTACGTAATAAAAAATGAAGGAAAATATACTAATTGCTTTCTTTAACCGATGATGCACTTATTGGCAAATTATTCTGTCGACGCACAACACAACTTATCAGGAAAAACCGTGTTTTTTGCCATAGTGTTATGTTAACTTAACATGATAATAAATTTAAAACAATGAAAATACTGAAACATCTGCTAACGCCCAAATGAAGTTTTGCTTATCTTCAAATTTTATAAGAAACCTTAACTTCAAATATTCATATCTAGGGCTAAGAAGTATGTGATGTAATAGAATTTGCTATCGGTTAAAATTCGTTATACGCATGTATTTTTGAGTTTCTATAGATTGTATTTTGTCATCATTATGTATAGTGTATTTTGATATGCAATATAAAATTCACTATAAGGGCTGTCGAAAAGAGCAGTTATGCAAATGCGTGAAGATGCCCCTAGCCAATCGAGTATAAAGGCAATCAACTATTATGTTTAATAAATTATGCATATATGCTGCAGATGTTTTATAAATACTGCAGGTTTATGTGTAGACCCATATTTTATGATTAATTATGGATAGTGCCGAATAGATCTTCTGATCCGGCAATGCATAAATAGAGTTATACTTATTAATCCAATGAGATTGCTGGCAAGTTTTTATGAGAAATCCACAGGGGGCCCAAGTATTAGTTATGACTGGAACAGAGCTTGAAATAATATTGCTAATTTGCATGAAGTACGGCATATATTATCGCACAGCTTGCGCCCGCATTTCTTGCTTCCGTTAGTGCGTGCAGTCAACAGTCAACTACTTCATGTAGAATAAAGTCACAGCGGCTCTGTGTGGGAAAGTCTGTGATATCTACAGATGATCATATAATAGCGAACTGCACGAGTAATATTTTAAAATCTAATATTTTAAATTGCATTAGCCATTAGGAAAATAAGAGTACTCTAGCAATATTATATGATTACTTGCATATTATTTGTGTGACAATATCACATATTTTGCTCACTCATTGACACCCATGCTTTACAAACGCGTTATAATCTTTATACTGAGATCTTGATAACAAGCGAGTTTTATTTTTCTCCCACGCGTGTCACCCCGCGCGCTCCCCACGCAGCCGCCTGGCAAACTAAAGCGCGTGGGTACGAGGCAGCTGCGCTCCAGTGCGTCGGCGGCCTCCAAATCAAATTAAGCTCAACAAGTTAATTTAGTACGGCAAACAAATTAAATTCAAAATGTCGCACGAAGCTCTTCGCTGCGAGTACTCGCAGACGTTCTGCGAGTGCTTTGCCGCTCCTGGGTAATATTTCAGAATTTTGAACTAATTTTTATTCGCTCGCTGCGAGAGCTCGCAATAATAAACCAATCATAAAACGGCGTGTGGTGGCAACGGAATGACATTCGTGCGAGTACTCGCAGCGAGCTGCGAGGAGCTTCGTGCGAGGACTGGAAATCCGCCTTTACGCCGTACTACGCAATATTGGTGCGCCATCAATAGATAGATAGATAGAATAACTTTATTTAAACACGCTAACCATTGTCAACCTATAGGCTGATTTCCACAAGGGGCGTGTACGATAATAAGATTACAAAAATATAGTATAGATGGTAATACAGTATAGAATAAGAAGTTATATAGGTACAAGAATATAAGGTACAGAAAAACGTATAGTGAAACATATCTATTTACAAATCTCTATGTCATTCAGAAATGTGAGTAGTGATTTTAGTTTCAAAAGACATGAGGGAGTTGCTCCCCCTAATTTCATTTGGTAAAGAGTTCCAAATGTGTGCCCCGTCAAACATGAAACTTTTTTTCATGCTATTAGTACGTGGCTGTGGTAAGCAAAGAGTACTTTCAATATCTCGAAGTTCATAATTTGTCATTTCATTTTTGAAAGTAAATAAATCAGTAAGTGATTTTCAGACCGCGTACTTTACATGTGCCTCAACCTCGTTCCCAGGAGGTTTTCCCGGGGAGGGAAAAGAAAGAATGCTAAAAAGCCCTGGGAACGAGGTTGCATGTGCCTAACTCGATTATTGAATTTGGGGCATTTGAACGAATTAAAGTCGGTTTTCCACTTGGCGAATTTGTTAGCGCGCACTGTGTCGAAAAACAAATTTCGAGAAACTCGCCGCTGACGTGTTCAAAACCCTCGCGTGGGAACCTTAGACGTGAGGCGAGATTACTTAAAATCGGTTTTTATATATAAAATCTTAAATAATCTCACTGCACCTAATTTGAATGAATCGTTTCAAAAAATTAGTAATTGCCCTATTTCATACAATCTTCGAAATAGCGACACAGATTTAGTGCTACCAATGCCTAAGACTGAATTGATGAAGAGACGTTTTAAATATAATGGTGCCTTTATTTGGAATAATTTACCTAATGATGCCAAAAAGGCCAATACCTTTTATTCATTTAAAAGGCTTATACGATTCCGAGGCCCCGTTTCATAGATTAGGAAAGGCTTACTATGGCATGATCATTACATTTGATAATAGTTATATGTATTCAGTATATTGTTTTCTATTTTGTATTTATTTTCATTTATATCTTTGATTTTGTATTCTATATATATTCTAGCACGCCCCCCATGGAAATCAACATAGCGTGTTGAAATAAAATTTTATGTATGTATGTAGTAACATCCACTCTTAATTTTGTCAAGAAAGCTCATTTTAAATTATTTATGAATTTCACAAGAGTGATGACAAATGTCGTGGAAAATATCGAGGGAAGTGAGAAGTGAGATCCACAATTCTCGACCTTTCCCTCGATCCCTTACCCTCGACTTCGTCCATACTCTGGTGGTTATATTTCATTGCGGCTTTTGCTGTGAATTAGTAAATGAAAACATATTGATTACAGACGATCTCTATCTACTTCCATATCGCACTAATAGAACGGACACCGCGGCAAACAACGATTCATTTTGATAACACGCCGACACATGATAGTCCAGTTTATAGTCCAGTGTTGCCTGTGAGGCAGTATGGATACCATAATCGCGTAATGCGCCAATGTATATAGTACAAACCACTTTACATGGAGTGCTAAGTAGCACTTGAATTCTTTCCTTAATAACCTCGCTAATTTCCTCACACCACTTACGGCAAGACTGCGCACAGAAGCTTACAGACTCCAGTCTAGATTTCAACTGCTCTTTTATCAAATTATGAATCTGAAATTCATGAACGCTGTTAAATTTATTGTCACTGCTATAACAAGGTGCTATTTGAGGTTTTGGAACGTTATGTTGTTCGTTGCTTTCATTTTCTTTGCCAGAAAGCGCTGGCGGGGCTGACGGCCGGCGTCCTTTGTCAATCTCCGACTTCTTCCCGACTATGTCAGCCGAGCGTCTTCTGTAAGAATAATTGCTCTTTGACTTTTCCAGATCCTTGTCTAAACATTCGTCGTTGGATCCAATATTTTTTGCCAAAGTTCTTCTCGATTGTTTCTCGCTATCAAGCCAGTCTTGTAAGGACGTACTAAGGTTAATTTTCCTCACGATTTGTGGAGAGAAAGTAAAGAACTGCGAAAAAGCAGTCTGCGTATCAGAACTTGACGCAGATCGTGCTAATTTACGCGGTTGCGCGCGTGGTCTGTCAGCCGGTACAGGAACACCTTCGCTCAAACTTCTCAGCACACTAGGCTTTTGACGACCCGAACGGAACAGCGATGCATTGCCTTTGTGTTTTAGAACCACAGGTTCCGAGGCGCGTCGTGGTTGATGCCATAAAAACACATCGTCTCCGAGATCTACCTTATTAGAAGCCGAGTTCATCTCCAAACAGCCATTAGTTTTCTCCGAGTCGCTTTTCTGCGCACGAGACTCGTCTTTTAGGTTACGCTGATCTTCGAGTTTTGTTTTTATGCATGAGGCATATGCTATCAGCTTTGTTTTCTTGCATTTCAAGTCCAGATCTTTAGTCTTGGGGCTTTTTGGCTTGTCCATTGCTTGATTCCAACACAGCTGCTTATCAATTCCGTTACCAAGATATATACATGGTATGCAATCCATAAGACATCAGGTTAAACTATCAATTGGATATGTGGATATTGTTTATTTGACCCAAATAAAGCCTTGTATAATCAGATTATGTTGTCTATTTATGACACAAGGAACGAAATCATGCAAACGCTTTTATATCTAAACCACAACTCTTGCATACAATCCGTTTTGGGGGGGGAAACCAACAATGTATTTATTTTCGATTATGTTCGGTCGTTGCTGAGGTATTTTCAATGAAAAACAAACAGCGAAAGCACTGCTGTTGTATATCAGTAAATTAATATTGCAAACAGACCAGAGCTGCTGACATATCTTACTTATTTCGTCAATGGAAACATCATTTCTCACTCGGCACCCATGGAAAGTAATTTTTTCGTTAATTAGTTTTGTTGTAAATACAGGTGGGCTTCACCAAAGCGATGGTATGAGCAAGCGTTAGCCAATTTGTCTACTGCAGATGCAGTTCCCGCGTATTTCTGATTTTACCCATCAGCCCTGCGCAGTTACTATGCTAGCTGTACCAGACTAAACCCTTGCTCTAAATGACTAAAGGTTAGCACCCTTTCAACAACTATAAAATTTGCTTGTACAATGCCATTGTGCATGGACAATAATAAATTATGACCATTTGACAGGTAATATAAGAATCTGACCTTGGCTCTAGCGTGCGTCGCAGACACCCTTATGTTCGTAGACTACCTTGACCCTAACAGACTAACACTTAACCCCGTTCTCCACTAGGCGAAGCGAAGCGAAAAACAAATTTCGGGAACGTGATTGGCTAGCGAAAAAATTCGCCGCGAAAAAGTAGAAAGCGATCCTACTTTTTGGCGGAGAATTTTTTCGCAAGCCAACATGTTGCCGGATTTATATTTCGCTTCGCTTCGCGCGAACAAATTCGCCTAGTGGATAAAGGCTGATTTCCACTCACTCACTCAGTGGAATGTCGCGCGATCGACTTTTTGCAATCGTTTTCTTTTGAATTATGAGCATTCGACTGGAACGGATCCAGTCGAGGGCTCATAATTCAAAAGAAAACGGTCGTAAAAGGTGGATCGCGCGACATTTTGCACTGAATGGAAATCAGGCTGTACGGGCTTACGCCTGTGCAAAGACGTTACTAGAGAACGTCTGTGAGTCGGGTGAAAATACCTTGTGCAGGTCACGTAGATTTTCCACGGATTTGTGGAAAGACATCTGATTGGACAGCCCTTAACTAGTCTAACTTGTAAATATAATTTAAACAATACGTTTAGGCCGCGACATTGAAATAGAATTCCTTCCGTTTTAAATAAGCACCGTGTTTAAAATAATGGATAGCAAGCGCTCATGTACTGAAAAATAGATGTATGGCCGTTCGTAAAAATATAATAAATCCATCATCTCACATTTCACAAACATTAGATTTATTAATAGATTTAGAAATGTTGTTTTGTTGGACGGTACACATGAACAGCATGTAGTTATAACTCCGTGTGATTGGTTCTTTAAATAGCATGCTGCCGTTCTGTGAAATGTTTTGATTTGTCATAAATTAGACTAGTTTAAGGCTGCTCCATTTACTGTTCGGAGTACTCCGGATTTTAGGAACAGTAATGGGACAGAACAGAATACGGTCACATGACTGTTCGGAGCTGTTCTAGCAACTCCAACTTTAAAGTATAGGGAGGCTGCTCCATTTACTGTTCTGAATAATTCAAAACACTGTTCCAGAACTGTGTGTAATGGAGTGCACATACTGTTCTGGAACATCACCTGACTAAAACGGAGTGTACCGCTGGTTCTGGAACATCAAACACATCTGATTGCAGGTTAAAATTCATTATATCAAGATTTGGTGGCATCTCACTCGATTGAATAATAATTGATAGGTTTTTTAGATGGAAACTTATTGAGTGTAAATTATATACATTTATTAGACAGATTTTTCGTAGCTGTTCCTGGTTAGGTCTAAAATAATTCCGGCACCAGGATTAGTGGAAAGGGCAGAATCAATTGATTCGGTAAGATGTGTAAGAAGGGCTTTATCGTCACTTCCAGGTGGATGGTACACGATTCCCAATACAATTGAATTTAGACCGCGAGGCAAACGGTGAGACTTTAAGAGTAACCAAAGCGACTCGTATTCATGGCTTTCGATCTCTTTAAGATGAATGAAAGGTAACACGTCCTTTACGAAGACACAGACTCCACCGCCGTCAGAGCGATCATGCCTCAGTAAGGAATAACCACTTATATCTATTGCCGAATTGGGAACATTTGAGGAAAGCCACGTTTCAGTAACAACAACAATGTCCGATGCGTAGGATTTTACTGTTGTAGACAGTTCGTCAATCTTGCTGATCAGCGATCTTGCATTAGAAACAAATAAATTCGGTGGAGAAGAAAGTAAGGGCGTTTTTTTTTGGTGGCCACTAATGTAAACTTGCGACTTTTCCCTGACGAGTTATAACTTGGACGGGTCACTCTTGTACGACGGTGGGAAACTCGGACGGGGATAGTATAGGACGGCAATGTCACGTTCTGGTTATCCGGCTGACCAGATCTAAGTGTTTGAACCAATCGGGAGCACGGTGGTGCGAACGCCGTATCCGAAAATTTTGTTGTGCTACAACACTTGGAGGAGTAACAGGTATACGCATGAAAAGGGAATAACTACCGTTTTACGATCGTTGGGGTCGGTTATGTCAGATATTGACATAAATTTGTGCAAAGTATCTTGGTCCCTGCAACTTTCTGGAAAACCATTCCATCGTTTAACTACTTCATATCGAAAAGAAATAAAGAATGAAGTCCATGCTTTGTAATCATAACTTTGGTTAAGTCCAGAATACCCACGTAGTGAGTAGTGTGCACTTCGTCTATTTAAACTTTTTTTTCAAATATTGTGGATATCTTGGCCACAGGATTTATTTGCTTTATTCTCTTTCTTGCGGGATTCCCATGATGTAAACACCAGGTCATCCGACACTGATCTTAAGCTTCCTCTGGTTCAGAAACAGAGCTAGCTAAGTCCAAGATATCGTATAGTGATGCAATGCTCTTCAACTCTTTACCTGATGAACTGAAGAATATTGATGATATCTCACTCGGTTTGTTTAAATCAAACTAATAAAAATTTTTTTATAAATTTAAATTATACCGTATACCATGTGGACCAATTCTCTTGTCACTCTTGCAAGCACCTTGTAAAATGTTGCTGATAGTGATAAATTATAATAGGCATGAAGCTGCCTTCGCGTATTGCCTTGTAATATACGTCATGTAAGCATATTATTGCGCCTGGGTAAGCATATTATTGCGCCACATTTGACCGCGCGTGTAAGGGGATTGAACCTGACGCCCAAGAATGGCTTCATGATCCGCCATGTTTGGCTTTACTTTTTGAATACGTAATTGACTGAAGTCAGCCTTCCATAGAGTTCAGTGGGCAAGGCATGAAGTATTTTCACGTGCGTGCAAAGGATGTTCGGTTACTCAAAGGATGTTCGGTTACTCAAAGGATGTTCGGTCGACTTCTTCATCTTTTCTTTCAGTTGAGATTAAAATTTGACGGTGAATACGGCGAATTCTACCCTTCTCTTACCCAGGGGGCGTAACTTGAGCGTAAACATTAGGGGGTGTGGGTTCGTTTTGTCCGACGATAGGGCGTGGTCAGGATAATGTATGTTTCCTATTCTTTAGAATGAAACCAGAAGAGACATTTTTACAGGATAGCAACTGACTGCAGCTAAAAAATGCAAGGTAAGTTTCATTATTACTTCTTCAAATAGCTCACAAAGTACAAAATTACCGCCTGGTGAAAGTTTTATAAAACTCGCATTTCTGGAATCAGTTAAAATCATCAGACAAATCAAACAATGTTCGAGATATTCTTATTTGAAACAAACTACAGTATTTCCAGTACTTTTCCAGGAAAACAATATCGAGTTGGGGTAATTCATCTGAATCGTGTATATTACTAATCTATATTACAATCGTAATTTCACATATAAAAGTTCTTAATGTTAAGACAAAAACGTTATTCTGACGTAAATATATAATATGATGTTAATCATTGTTTTGGAAGCAAGCAAATTGGACGCGGGTTCTTGAAGCAGTCGTCTTGTCGTCTTGTTCGTTCTTCTGAAAGAGCATCATTATTCTTCCATTCTTTCATCAAATTCTCGTCATTCTTTTGTCTTGTTAGGTCTTCATCGTTCAAATCCACGGACTCAAATCTGACTCAAATCCACCTCACGGACTCAAATCCACCTCGGCTTCGCCAAACACAGGTTGATGGTAGACAACACAAGCAAGGCGACCAGGAAATTCTTACAAAATAGAATAACTTCTCAACACCAGCTTGATATTGTTCTGGTCCTCTATGTTGATGATCAATATTGCTCACTTTCGAAATATAAACCAAAACAACGACGAAAGGCTCTGAAATATTTTTTGACGCATATTTGAAATAGCATGACGAACTCGTCTTTATTTTGAAGAATTTAATCCACAGGTGTGGATGTCTTTGATATCTTTTAAATAAATAATAAAACAATAACAGATCATGCTCAATCTCATTTAATAATTGTTAAATATAGGATTCAATATATTTTATAATATACTAATATTTCATGATGAAGGCCATCCCAACCAAAAAATATAAGGCGGCAAATAGGTAGGTCTGCGATCAAGCTAGGCGAGGTGCCGTGAATCCTTTCAAATAATGCAGTGTACTTGGATTGAGAATGAACAGAAAACAAAAACACATTTACAAAAAATAATTCGTTTATACGTATATTATCAATATCATGAATAGTATTTATCATTGCTGTATGATGTTAATATACAGAAAATTAAAGTAATATAGATTATAATGTTCAACCCCTCCGAGGACAGACTCTTTCGTTGCATTCACTAATTCGTACGTTAGAACGATCATCATTTTTCTTCCAATTTTTCATCAAATTCTCGTCATTCTTTTGTCTTGTTAGGACTTCATCGTTCAAATCCCCACCATTCTTCTCTTCTTCACGGAGCCAAATCCACCTCGGCTTCGCCAAACACAGGTTGATGGTAGACAACACAAGCAAGACGACCAAGAAATTCTTACAAAATAGCATATTTTTTCAACACGAGCTTCTCAAAACTTGATATTTTTCTGTTCCTCTATGTTGATGGTCAATATTGCTCACTTTCGAACACAATGAAGTGATGAATGTTCGGCCTGACTTTTATAGTTTTATAGATCAAAATTTGTTGTACCACGACACTGTAGGTTATTTCCATTTTTAGGCTGGAGGAATGTCGGAGTAAGGACGGAACAATGTGAAGTACTCGAGGTAGGTAATCTTCGAGTTAAGCTCTCTTCGAGTTAAGCCCTCTTCGAGTTAAGCCCCGACGACGTCTTACCACACCCAGGACACATCCCATTTTCGTTAAGGGCTTAACTCGAAGAAGGAAACCCACTTTGGACCCTTCGAGTTAAGCCCCGGCGGGAGTCGGCAAGAAATTTGATGTTCGAGTTAAGCCCCGACATTTGAAGCATGTAAACGAGTGACGAAGGCTCTTAAATTTCATGAAAATGAAGTGTTAGAATAGGCTCGGAGTCATTGAATGAGCTGTGAGCGAAGTATGGTCCGGCGTATACAAGCATATGACAAGCTTACCGGGATTTTCTGACAATTAAACTATTCAGTTAACTTATTTAAAAGGACTTTAAAGCAAAGTAGTATTGGAAGATCAGAATTTTTGTTACTTGTAAATAGCATTTTCTATTTAATAAATTCTTGGTTTGTAGCTTTTAGCGGTATTATCTGTCGGCTAGACACATAATGTATTGGTAATTGGCTACGGCTAGCACTACGGAAACTTGTTGTCAAGTTACACGATGGAATGCTTTACCAAGCTGGGATGATTTAGAACAACAGCAAGAACAGTTGTATATCTAACAATAAATGCCGGACAATCTTTAAAAATTTGTTATGCTGCACTTAATCTGTAGCTGTCATTCTGATACACGCGTGTAAATAGCAAAAGGCAATAAACTACAAAGAGCCCTTATAATATCTGTCTTCACAGTATGAAGACATCTAAGGGGCTGTCTATCCGTAATAAACACTGGCAAAATTTATGCAAATTTGGTTTGGCTTGTAATCCTTCAACGACTCCTAATGGTTTTGCCTTATTGTGCAACACACTTTTTAATATACACAAAAGTAAAATGAAATTCCGAAAACCAAACACCACCAAGGCCGTACAGTCTACTTTACACGATAATCACATTTATAATATAGAAGGGCCTTATATAGAATCAATTATATAGAACCAGTTAAATTTAGAATCAATTTTAAAATTGCAATGCTCGCTTTTAAATGTATACATGGACACGCTCCCGAATATTTAAGTAATTTAGTTTGTATTAGAAAGACTACTCGTTATAGCTTAAGATCAAATACCGGTATATTATTACAGGACAATACTGCTAAGTCGAGAAAGACATTAGGGGATAGGGCGTTTTCTAATGCTTCAGCAAGAGTTTGGAATATTCTTCCTGTCTCAATAAGGAATCAGGAGAATTTTAGTATTTTTAAGTCGTTGCTTAAGACCTATTATTTTAGAGAAGCTTTTAATGTATAATGCTAGAATTTGACTTGTTATATGGCTTGTAATTACTTTAGTTCTAGTTTAGTTGTTTTATTGACTTATATTAGATAGACAATTATGTAAAGCGCATTTGAACATAACACTGTATGTTAATTTGCGCTATATAAGTTTTAAATATTATTATTATTATTATTATACAACCTGTTTCCCAGCGTTTCCCCTCCGCCACGCCCCCGCAGCAGGGGTGTGTGGCGAAGGTGAGACCCTGGGAAACAGGTTGCCTTATATATTGATGACTTGAATATTTTACCCTTACATTGTCCATTCGTCCGAACATGCCTGCGACCTATTATGACGTCATGCATACTTAATCGGTCCTTCGCCCTTCCTTCGCCCTAAAATGGGGGCCGATCGGTTCCTACTATACTACTTATATAGCATGTCATATTTATGTTCATCAATCTAAAGCAATTATGCAGCTATTTAAGGATATTTTACATTATGCATGGGAGTTGTGAAAACCCGGAATGCCGGAATATGACGGAATTTCCTGGAATATAGCGGAATCTCTCCTAATTTGCCGGAAAATACTGCCATTTTTGTCTTGGACAATGGACTCTAACAACATGGCGTAATATTTGTGGACTTTATTTGTGAAAACGATAGATATTTCGCAATGCCCCATGCCATAAGGTCTGATTCCACGAGTGGTTTTTCTCAGCGAAATGCGAAAAATTTCGCACGAAATGAATTGACGCATGCGCAGAAAACATAAATCAGGCTTCGCGAGAAAAAATTTCGCTTCGCCAGTGAGTAGAAGTTAGTTCTACTCACTGCGAAAGCGAAATAAGTGGGGAAATTGAATAGAATCACTGATGTGCAGCCATCCGTATTCTGCAGACACAATTTCTCGCGAACAATTTCGCGAAGAATTTCGCCGTGGAATCAGGCCTATAGGCACTCTCTCCTCAGCTCAGCTGGCCCGGTCCATGTAATCGGCCCCTAAATTAGTTATTCAAAGATATTCAAGAAATTGGTTGATAGATGCAACTATAGACCCTTTCGATGATTCCGTCAGGAATACTTCCTTGGCACATGTCATGAGTCCGCAACGAGAATCGAACCCACGATCTCAGAAGTAAGAGGCGCTTGCTCTGACGACTGCGCCACCGAAGTCCCTCGGTATTTCTGTAGGTCATGGGACGTCATCCAAGTCGACTTGAAAACATTTCATCTTTTCCTTCAGTTGAGATTAATTTGACTTATTATAAAATACCGTGAATTCTTCCTTTCCCTAATCCTTATCCAGGGGCGTAACTTATAATAAGTCCAAACATTAGGGGGTGTGGGTTTGTTTTGTCCGACGATAGGGCGTGGTCAGGACATAATGTAAAGGGCTGGGCGAAACAAACTACAAAATAATGTATATTTCCTATTCTTTAGAATGAAACAAGAAGAGATATTTTTACAGGATAGCAACTGACTGCAGCTAAATAATGCAAGGTAAGTTTCATTATTACTTCTTCAAATAGCTCACAAAGTACAAAATTACCGCCTGGTGAAAGTTTTATAAAACTCGCATTTCTGGAATCAGTTAAAATCATCAGACAAATCAAACAATGTTCGAGATATTCTTATTTGAAACAAACTACAGTATTTCCAGTATTTTTCCAGGAAAACAATATCGAATTTCATCTGAATCGTGTGTATTACTAGTCTATATTACAATCGTAATTTCACATGTTATAGTTCTGAATTTTAAGACAAAAACGTTATTCTCACGTAAATATATAATATTATGTTAATCATTGTCAGGGGCGCATTTGTGCATTTTTCAAAAAAGTCGGTCCCAAATTGTGAAATTACACTACTTAATTCGGTCCGAGTTGGTCCGAAACATCCTGTCTAAAAAACGTATAATAACCGATAGAAAAATTGTCAACAAAAGAAATCAACATTGCAAAATCCAGAGATATATTTTCTTCTTTAAAGCAATATACTCAAATGTAAGATGACATAGCCATACACACGACTGCGCAAAACCTTCTAACTTTTTCTCTGCCGCATTGTGCGTTCTATTTCCACGTCAGTGTTCTCGAGTAAAATTAAGTAAACTCTGTTGTAAAAATGCAGTTTCTAATTGTGTTTTTATGATGTTGAAGGTTACGTTTTGGGGGGGCGTTTTGTTTAAATAAAGTTCTGCATTTAAAGAAAATTTCAGCGAAATATTTGAATTCGAAACTAGAGTGTTTGAAATCTTATATATATTAATGAAAGGGCATATAACGAAAGAGGTAGAGAAGACTCTGAAAATGCCATTTCCGACGATCTACAGACTCAAGTTTTTCAAACTTTTCAAAAGTCGGCCCCCTATTTTTTAACAATCCTTCTACACCACTGGCACTACACAAATTTTTACATTAACTCGTAATACATATTTTGATGTGGTCAACCAAATATAAAAAATCGGTCCCTGAACAATGAACACCCCCCCCAAACGTTTTTGGAATGTGCGCCCCTGATCATTGTATTGGAAGCAAGCAATGTATCGTCATTCTTTTTCCCACCATATAAATTCTTCGGGAAAAATCGTAAAAACCGATATAACCATTAAAGTCGCTGGGGCTATTCAAAAATTTATTGAGAATGAACAAAAAACAAACAACACATTTACAAAGAAAGAATGGTTCGACTTATACGTATATTATCAATGTCATTAATAGTTTATATAATTACTGAATGATGTTCATATATAGAAATGTGAAGTCATTTTGTGTTATTTCCCCGGAGGCAGACAATATGATCTGCCGCCGCAGTTACTTTGTTGGTTGTCTGAACGATCGTAATTTTTCTTCCATTCTTTTATCAAATTCTCGTTCTTTTCAATTCTTTCATCGTTCAAATCCCCGTCATTCATCTCTTCCTCACGGAGCCAAATCCACCTCGGCTTCGCCAAACACAGGTTGATGGTAGACAACACAAGCAACACGACCAAGAAATTCTTACACAATGCCATGACTTTTCAACACGAGCTTCTCAAAACTTGATATTTTTGTGTTCCTCTATGTTGATGGTCAATATTGCTCACTTTCGAACACAATGAAGTGATGAATGTTCGGCCTGACTTTTATAGTTTTATAGATCAAAATTTGTTGTACCACGACACTGTAGCTTATTTCCATTTTTAGGCTGGAGGAATGTCGGAGTAAGGACGGAACAATGTGAAGTACTCGAGGTAGGTAATCTTCGAGTTAAGCTCTCTTCGAGTTAAGCCCTCTTCGAGTTAAGCCCCGACGACGTCTTACCACACCCAGGACACATCCCATTTTCGTTAAGGGCTTAACTCGAAGAAGGAAACCCACTTTGGACCCTTCGAGTTAAGCCCCGGCGGGAGTCGGCAAGAAATTTGATGTTCGAGTTAAGCCCCGACATTTGAAGCATGTAAACGAGTGACGAAGGCTCTTAAATTTCATGAAAATGAAGTGTTAGAATAGGCTCGGAGTCATTGAATGAGCTGTGAGCGAAGTATGGTCCGGCGTATACAAGCATATGACAAGCTTACCGGGATTTTCTGACAATTAAACTATTCAGTTAACTTATTTAAAAGGACTTTAAAGCAAAGTAGTATTGGAAGATCAGAATTTTTGTTACTTGTAAATAGCATTTTCTATTTAATAAATTCTTGGTTTGTAGCTTTTAGCGGTATTATCTGTCGGCTAGACACTTAATGTATTGGTAATTGGCTACGGCTAGCACTACGGAAACTTGTTGTCAAGTTACACGATGGAATGCTTTACCAAGCTGGGATGATTTAGAACAACAGGAAGAACAGTTGTATATCTAACAATAAATGCCGGGCAATCTTTAAAAATTTGTTATGCTGCACTTAATCTGTAGCTGTCATTCTGATACACGCGTGTAAATAGCAAAAGGCAATAAACTACAAAGAGCCCTTATAATATCTGTCTTCACAGTATGAAGACATCTAAGGGGCTGTCTATCCGTAATAAACACTGGCAAAATTTATGCAAATTTGGTTTGGCTTGTAATCCTTCAACGACTCCTAATGGTTTTGCCTTATTGTGCAACACACTTTTTAATATACACAAAAGTAAAATGAAATTCCGAAAACCAAACACCACCAAGGCCGTACAGTCTACTTTACACGATAATCACATTTATAATATAGAAGGGCCTTATATAGAATCAATTATATAGAACCAGTTAAATTTAGAATCAATTTTAAAATTGCAATGCTCGCTTTTAAATGTATACATGGACACGCTCCCGAATATTTAAGTAATTTAGTTTGTATTAGAAAGACTACTCGTTATAGCTTAAGATCAAATACCGGTATATTATTAAGGACAATACTGCTAAGTCGAGAAAGACATTAGGGGATAGGGCGTTTTCTAATGCTTCAGCAAGAGTTTGGAATATTCTTCCTGTCTCAATAAGGAATCAGGAGAATTTTAGTATTTTTAAGTCGTTGCTTAAGACCTATTATTTTAGATAAGCTTTTAATGTATAATGCTAGAATTTGACTTGTTATATGGCTTGTAATTACTTTAGTTCTAGTTTAGTTGTTTTATTGACTTATATTAGATAGACAATTATTTAAAGCGCATTTGATCATAACACTGTATGTTAATTTGCGCTATATAAGTTTTAAATATTATTATTATTATTATTATACAACCTGTTTCCCAGCGTTTCCCCTCCGCCACGCCCCCGCAGCAGGGGTGTGTGGCGAAGGTGAGACCCTGGGAAACAGGTTGCCTTATATATTGATGACTTGAATATTTTACCCTTACATTGTCCATTCGTCCGAACATGCCTGCGACCTATTATGACGTCATGCATACTTAATGAGTCGGTCCTTCGCCCTTCCTTCGCCCTAAAATGGGGGCCGATCGGTTCCTACCATACTACTTATATAGCATGTCATATTTTATGTTCATCAATCTAAAGCAATTATGCAGCTATTTAAGGATATTTTACATTATGCATGGGAGTTGTGAAAACCCGGAACGCCGGAATATCACGGAATATGCCGGAAAATCTCAGAATATGACGGAATTTCCTGGAATATAGCGGAATCTCTCCTAATTTGCCGGAAAATACTGCCATTTTTGTCTTGGACAATGGACTCTAACAGCATGGCGTAATATTTGTGGACTTTATTTGTGAAAACATTAGATATGGTTTTTCTCAGCGAAATGCGAAAAATTTCGCACGAAATGAATTGACGCATGCGCAGAAAACATAAATCAGGCTTCGCGAGAAAACATTTCGCTTCGCGAATGCGAAAATAAGTGGGGAAATTGAATAGAATCACTGATGTGCAGCCATCCGTATTCTGCAGACACAATTTCTCGCGAATAATTTCGCGAAGAATTTCGCCGTGGAATCAGGCCTATAGGCACTCTCTCCTCAGCTCAGCGGCCGCAAATTACCAGCCGATATTTTGTTGTGTGTTCGGCGGCAACGGTCCTTGGGATCGCACAGACCTCCAAAGTCCTCCCCCCGGTTTCAGATAAGCGATAAGTACCTATTTAATAATACATATTAATACATGATTACCCCGTTCGGAATTTTGAATGCACATCAAATGATGCGTTTTACTGGCTGTTGTTTTGGTATGAACAAATTTTGAATTGTATGCTAAACGGCTTGCCGGGATGAAGCGATTACATGGCGAATTTCATTCCGGTAAAGCGGACTGGCCCGGTCCATGTAATCGGCCCCTAAATGAGTTATTCAAAGATATTCAAGAAATTGGTTGATAGATGCAACTATAGACCCTTTCGATGATTCCGTCAGGAATACTTCCTTGGCACATGTCATGAGTCCGCAACGAGAATCGAACCCACGATCTCAGAAGTAAGAGGCGCTTGCTCTGACGACTGCGCCACCGAAGTCCCTCGGTATTTCTGTAGGTCATGGGACGTCATCCAAGTCGACTTGAAAACATTTCATCTGATTAATTTGACTTATTATAAAATACCGTGAATTCTTCCTTTCCCTAATCCTTATCCAGGGGCGTAACTTATAATAAGTCCAAACATTAGGGGGTGTGGGTTTGTTTTGTCCGACGATAGGGTGTGGTCAGGACATAATGTAAAGGGATGGGCAAAACAAACTACAAAATAATGTATGTTTTCTATTCTTTAGAATGAAACAAGAAGAGATATTTTTACAGGATAGCAACTGACTGCAGCTAAATAATGCAAGGTAAGTTTCATTATTACTTCTTTTTTAAGTTTAGTAGTTAAAATATGGCGTTTTGTATGAGTGATGAATTTTAATCAGTAAGATAATACTAAAAGCAACGCTTACCGAGGGGTTTCAATCGTCATCTTCCCTAGAAAGGTTTCTCTGATACTCGTGAACTTTTAAAACGCTATAATTTTGGTCTTCGACGAAAACGGAATATATTTTTTGCATAGGAAGATTTATCGATGACGAGAGGCAACCCATAACAAAGAAAAACAATGTCGTTTTTACCAAAGAACTGCAGTTTGACTTCCATGGTAAATACGCCTTTTTCGTAGACTTTATTGGTCTTTATGTCTTGTTTTCTTGCATATTTTTCAACATTTTGAATCAAAATACCGCCATTTTTGGTAAATATGAGTCCGCAGTCGTTTTCAAAATGCCTGTCAGCGGTTGCTAATCAGCGCTTACTTTGTGTTATTTCATGTTTAACTGTGTGATTAGTGAACTACCCAACTAATAACTACGCTTTGTGCAACGCAGTTAAGTCATGTAGTTAACTAATTATAGTTGAGGATTTAACTACGGTAGTTAAGGTGGTCTTAGACACTAGAAATCAAAATTTTTAATATCACTATTTTGAAAGAGATTTTGGTTGGATATGATAGAATATCCATTACTGATACCAAAACACACACTTCTACATGTGCTGTTACCATGGTAACCAAGAAATGACCCCCAAGGGAGCGATAAATAGCACTTGCTTGGGACATGATTGAAAGAAAAATAAAGTCATTTAGAAGAAAAAAATTGGTTAAAAGTGAGGTCAACATATGTATCCAAACTGTGAACCTCAAAAAATATTTAAAAAATAGCAACATTGGTAGTAAAAAATATTTAACTGTGACTGAGCCAAAATCCAAATTTAAAATCAGAATTTTCAAAATATTTATTTTTGATATATACAATTTTAGAGGTTGGCATTATAGAGTCAGTTGCACTGATCATATCCTGAAAATTTCATGTCATTAGGACAAATATTGAATGCTGTAGAGCGTCCCGAGTACAGTTTAACCTGTCACGGGAAAATCGAGTTTAAAGTTTGGAATATAACGTTTTGCGATAAAAATTATGCAGCTATTTTCTAATATTTACGCATTTTCCGCTTAGAAAATTAAAAAATAACACCAGGAAACGAAATAGCAAATAATTTCAAGAGCTGAAATAATTTCACGGTGTCGTCATCGTAACAAATTTCGCGTAAACAACGCAAACAAAGCCATGAATGCACACATTGTCTCCCACATACACCCCCACGCTCCGGCAGGAAGCATTTAAGCGGTCATTTCTTTCGTATATGGTAAATACTTTTTGGAGCGAAAGACGAACTTCTGCCTTGATTTACACGTTGTATGAGCATACATTATTATTATTATTATTTATTTAAAAGAATAAGTATTCCCAACAGGGCTTTTCAATACCTATTTACAAATGGATATGAAAAATTTAATTATAAACTATTATAAGTTAAAATACCGGTAGTATAAAAGCTAAAATTACTTCAGGACTACAATGATATAATGTCGTGGAAGCACAAAGTTTAAATCCTAAAATATGAACTATAAGGTGGATCGCGGATTAAAATAGTGTTCGATCATGTTTCTCTTCAACTTCTTCTTAAATGTTCCTAACGGGAGTTGTTTTAGTTCATTGTCTAAGCTATTCCATAATCTAACAGCTCTATATCGGAAACTCCTCTGGCCTGATACAGTTTTGCATAAGGGAATATGCAGTAACTCCCTGTTTCTGGTACCAAGAAATTCGACCACATTACACCCGCCCTTCGCGATATTGGTTGGCCTCCTGTCAAGGAACATCTGTTATACAGAGATTCAACTATGACTTATAAGTGCATGAATGGACTTGCTCCGCCATATTTGTGTGAGTTATTTAGTAAGCGTAGTGAACTTCATGATCGGGTTGTTTGTAATGATTCGACATGCGAAATGATGGACTGCCTGTAATTTCGTGATATTACCAGTAGACGTATTAGACCAAACGGACGAACAATAGTACAATTTATTGATGACTAGTGCATTGATGATATTGGTCAGTGCACCCCGCGGCTAACTCGAACTCACTTAACTCGAACTCTCCGCTAACTCGAACTAAATCCAATTTCCCCTGGATTTGAACCAATTTTTACAGTTTTTCAAATTTACCCGGTTAACTCAAACTCTATTTTCGAGACGTGGATCGGCAAACCTCAAAATATCAGAACATAGCACATTGACAAGTCGGAAGCTTGGATTTCTATTCAGACAACAACAATTTAATCGGTATATAATATATACAAACATAATTCAAGTGCATAAAGAGATAAAAGGTTCAACAAGTTGCGTCGATCATTACTAATCTTCTACTTAGTTTCATTGTTTATCTTCTTTTTTAACTATTAGCGAAGTAAACTTGGCGCAAACACTGTGATAGGTATTGTTTAACTTAGGTAACAGTAGTACAAACTTTGTAAGTGCTTTAAAGTGCACCGTAATGGCTCACAATTGTGATGAACAATAAAACGACTATATCTTATTAATTATTAACATATTAAACGAAATCCAACACCGACCCCGTTAAAACCTCCGCTAACTCGAACAATTTTTTGCTTCCCTTGAGAGTTCGAGTTCGCGGGGTTCTACTGTATATAATGAATATTGCATCGTTAGTAAATATAAAAATACCTCACTTGTTTGCGGGATATTCTAATCGTAGATTCTCCTATAGTTGGCATGCAGCTACGCTGTACCGATGGTGGCCAACAAGTTCTCTATAAAAATTGAGCAAAATAACATTTCAGTTACGTCACTGACTGCTATTTTAGGTAGTGAAAATTTCAAAGCTCAAATATGGCCATACATGTTATGCCAGAGTTGCACAACGTTTATAGAGTTAATGTCAGCGGTCGTGATTATAAAATATGGGTGTTCACACACTTACAGAGAAGCTATGTATGTATAGTAAACTGTAAACAATTTACAGCTCAATCTTGTTTTTAAGCTTGTATCAGATTTTCAGCTCTGTTTATGCAATGTTCAAACGCAGTCATAAATAAATAATGTCATCAATTTTTCGCCGATGCAGATCTCAATGATCGTCTCAAATAAGGTTAACCAACACAAAAACCTTGAAAAGCCGGTATTGGCGTAAATATATATCATACCACGTTATATATAATATTAATAGCGTATATATTCTTGGCACGTTTACAGCACTTTCATGTGTGGTTTTGCGTCCTTTGAGGAATCGTGCAGTTCCTATTAATCGGCTCATCACAGTTAAGTGAAAATCCTCAAATTATGCCGCACGCGCGCACAGCACTTACGATAAGTGAGAGATTTTGGTTAAGCCAGACATGTGCGGTTATCTTAAGAGATATAACTCAGATTATAGAAAAAATATCGCCAATACCTAAATGATATATTTTTCGTCGTTTACAATTATGATCTATAATGATATAGAATACGCCTGAATTAGTATAGGTAATAGTATGGTTTCGAGTGCAATTTGGAAAAAACATGCACGAGTGAGTTTTTCAAAGACGGCAGGGGCCGCTTGATTTGTATGTTGATCGACTTCATGACGTCGCGACCTCCAGTCTTCCTATGTGAAATGCGCTGAAATAGAAGGCCTAGGTTTAGGCTGATGTTAAGCAACATCACAGAGAAACGGCTACCTAAAGTCAACATGGAGGCGGAGACACCGATTAATATCTGAAGACTAAAACAGCATTATTAAAACATAATCAGTATTGGTATCAAAATCATGAAATAAAAGATATGTGATGCGGTAAATCCGCGTCTAACGACCAAGATTTTATGAACTTTTTAGCCGGCTATAAGCTTTCTATATTTAGATCCCCTTAACTTATAAGAACATGTATAATTACGATAACACAACCGATTTTTATTCGGTTGTGTTAGACAAAATGATATTTTGCTTTAATGGAATCCTGAGAAAGCTGTAATAAATATATTGAATGGCTCACATTGAACTTTCCTGCAGTATTGCAGATAGACTTGTACACAAGCTTGAAAAAATTCTTCATTAAAGATGTTCTGTGTTCTTGCAATACCTATGAAGGCCAAGGTAGCACACCTTGATCCGTTTATTTCATTAACTCTTCGAAGCATGCAGGAAAATATACTGTCACCACTTCGTTAATAAAGTTCATTATATGGATACAAAAAGGTTAACAAAGCGTCATGACACACGTACGAATTGACTGTACGGCACGTTTTTACAAATAATTGTATGTCAACAACGCACTGTCAAATACTTGGGAACCGAACATATATTGTAAACACAAAGCTAGTCACTATCAGCTTTAGATCTTTAAAAATTGATTTTATCAATAATGACATACTTGACACAGCACGGGCTTTTTTTTCAAACTATTAAAATGGTTTTGATTATTTGCATGCATCTCCTCGCCAGATTTTAGTTTTTAATAAGTATACGAAAAACATACATGATATTAAATTGGACATTAGATATATTTTACTTGTTTGCGTAGTGTTAGAGTTTAATTAAAAAAGTTAAAGATTTTAAGATTTTATCATTGAGAATCTGAAGGATTTTAACAATGAATTAAATATAAGCCCAACGTATAATTGCTGTAATTAACTCGGTTTTTCCGAAAGCAAAATTGGTCTCGAAATTATATCAATTTAGATGAACTAAACGTTCATACTGATTTAACTATCCATTTAACAAAAAGAGAGTGGTTGATTTAAATTTGTGTACATATCTTGCATCGAGCATATTAACGGGGCCACACTATTAGATACGCAACTTCAAAAATACATATTAGTACTACTATATATTTTTCAGTGTTTGAACGATTGGTTACAGTTTGGTCATCAAGCAGGAGTAAATATAGAAATTAAATTTGTTAGGTTAGGGTTTCCATTGTACTGCATAATTTGTATCAGATGAATTATAGACCGGACTTTTCATTAATTTATTACGCAGGCGGTATATATGGGAAACGTGGCAACTAGATTAGGCTAAATATATCAAAGACAAAACTACTACCTCAGACTAACTATCATAAAATATGCAAAAACGAATGGCTCCTCTATCCACAAAACACTGATCATTTGGGCAAATCCAGTCACGTATTGTGCATGTTTTGCGGCACACCAAAACGAAGCCCGTTGTGCGCACGAGTTTGTGACACTCACGATGGAAATATTTTGGACAGAATCGTATCTGCAAGTTCTTTCTGTTTTCAAAGAGAAAAGCTATACGTTTTTCTGCCAACATGAAAAGAAACTACAATCTATTTTGTTTTTTGTCTGCTAAAAAATCACGCAGCGAGTGGCCGTCATCTTAATTGTTATTAGACCATAATAACCACTATACATCTATAGGACTAAGTGTTCCACTAAAAAGTATAAAATTATGCTAATATTATGTCACTTTTACATAATTAAAAACGTGTATATATTAAACGTTCAAGCAAACATTTGTTTTTCGCAAAATTTTGTATCACCTTCTACCCCATAAATCATAATTTCATACTCTATTAGTCATCAATGTCCGACACAAGCAAAGTAATGATGAAAAATTGAGAGGAAAATAATTTTTATAAGTGCATGCACTTAAAGATTGCCTATCGTTATTGCACGAGTTACTGCAAAGGTATGTATAGATAAGGTCTGTTCACGATAAAGTACACGTGAGCTGTTATCGTGTACAACACAAATGCAAGATAATCAATCGGTTTACTAATGAAGAAAACTTCAATTAATGACGGTGCTTTTGATGAAAACATATATAGTATTGACATATTAATAGAACACGTCACAGCTGGTTTATAAATAAAGAGATTTCTTGCAACTCGGTCACAAAACATATCCGGGAGGCAAAGAGCAGTGTTTCTGACGAACAGTAACGACAAGACAATCTACCCGAAGCAAAAACAAAGTAGCATCTGGTGTAATGATGCTTCGAAATGGCAGATATACCATGTATCAACTTTTGATAGCATTTTTAATATGCATGGCGTTAACAGGACAAAGCCAACCTAAAAATGTGAGCTCTCTTTCACATCCGAGCCAAGCGTCTACTACGGACCTGGAAAGCTCAACTGAATGGAAAAAGACAACCCTTATTAATGGTACGGGTCAAATGGGGAACAAAACTTCTAAGTCTATGGTAAGTGAAATTGTTTAAAATATTATCGGGTGTCTTAGCAGTATACGTGCACAAAACAGCTGTTTTATGTCTCCGGTTTTACATCCGCCCATAAACCATGCTAATGACAATATCATGTAGTCGATTTCATTTCATATTTTTAATCAAGTCCATTCCTAATCTGAAAACCTGTTGGGTCATGCATTATCTTGGTTAGTTTCTATTGTTAAGTTTCCACATTCAAACATGCAAGAATTACGGTTCTTACGTTCAAGAATTAAGGAAAACTGTCACAAGGAGAGGTTTGCCGACACGACTATACATAAGTAGCTAAGTAGTAACAGCAATACATCCTAGGTGATGACCTGCCAGACCATAGGCATAGGTCAGACCTCAGACACAACACTGTTGTGTTAATTAAGTAGTGTTAATTGTAAACATATTTTGGCATAATCCTATGCCATCTTCAGCACAAAATTAAACTATACTCTTTCATATATTTATCTGGTCCTCTATAATTACACATTACCGGAATAATTCTCTATATATGCTACCGGAATAATTGTCTACCGGAATAGTTGTCCACATAATATAGACGTGGTCATTTCTACAAACCAAAACAATTATTATATTATCGCCATATCAAACATACAAATAACTTATAGCCTTATTCTATTATACCTACACAGGAATGGTATTTTCTTAGCAAGGAAGAAAGGAAAATACTCAATATTGTCACAATGTCTGTGGCAGCATTGGGCGCCCTGCTCAACTTTGTTGTGATCATTGCCATGGCTATCGATCCTTTGAAAGTTCTTCGCAAAGGACCATGGATAACCATTCTCAACCTGGCAATTGCCGACTTAATTTCATGTGTATCGTGCTTCTGTGTATGGGGAATGAAATTTTTCGAAGTCACTGACAAGTTATACCTTGCGATATATTTTTTTGGCTGGGCCTTTGGTGTTTCCGCTTCGTTCCTAATATTAACATTCTTCACAGTGCAAATTTTCCTAATCACAAAATTCCCGCTGAAAAGTCGTTATTGGTTCACAACACGAAAGGTCGTATTAGTTGGCATAGCAGTTTTGCTCTTCGCATCTCTGTTGGGTCTCAGCAACATCGTCTACCTTCGTTACTTTCCTTTAACGGTGAACTTAAAAATCTGGGTAGCTCGTATAGGCGTACTACAAATCCTAGTTGCCGTTCAAGTTGTCTTAAATATCCAAGTTACCATGGAGATTGTTAGAAGTGGACGTAGGACTGGAAATGCCCAAAACAACAAGCACAGGAATATCGCAAAAACCGTGGTAATTCTCACACTGATTCTCTTCTTAACCGCCTTTCCATATTTCATATTGAAACAAATAGAGTACTTTGCAAGAATGGGATACGCTGGCCAAAGTAAAACCTTTGACATATTGAAATACCTCTCCTATTGCTACGCACCAATTGCCCTCCTCAATTTCGCGGCTAACCCAATCCTATATTCGCTGCGACTACCCGACTACAGGCGAACTTTGCTCGCTTTCGTTGGTAAAAGTCAAAGCAAGAATGGTTCTCCGAATAGAACAACGACGTCAAAGTTAACAAACGCATTCTCTTTGCGAAATCAAAGAACATCGGAGACTTTTGCCCCCCGGGAGCGGTCACTTGTGCCTCACCACGCTGATCAGCCGATGTGACCAGAAATACAATGGAACGCTTATTGTATTTGTTGTATTTTAGTGTTATAGATTACAATATATGTAGCCATGTATATCGCAATTCGATGGCGGCGATGGTTTCATGCGGTTTGAAAATTTACTGATTGCACTCGACATCAAAGACAAGAAAAAAAACGAGCCTTACTCCTACACTACATCGGTGAAAGTACTTTGAACATTTTTGAAACACTGCCAGAAACAGGAACAGCAGACGATTATGACGAAGCGTGCCGCGGTCAAGCTTTAAATTAAACCTCATTGTAAATAGAATTAGAGGCTGACAGTGACAGTCATATGATTTGTTGAGTTTAAGCTTGACGTTCACGTTCTGTTTTGTTAAACATTGATTTAGAACTAAAAATGGTAGATAACGAACAATGATCTGAGACAAAGGAAAAACTCTGGAAAAGGAAGGGATGTAGTGTGTTGCATAATTAAGATAAATTATGGACCACGTGAGATAACTAAGATGGCGTTTTATGTAGGTCTTTACTGTACATTTTCTTATATTTACTCTGAATATGAACAACATTGCGACATGACTCTGTAGTATGGAACACTGCAGATCAGCAGATGTACACATACATTAACTGTCTTGTATGTGCAATATAAACTACAAACTATATATTTTAATGTCAACAAATTTCAACAAATCACTATTAACATATGTGTCTATGTACAGTATATTCTATGGAGCAGGTGGTGGTGGTAAGCTCTCTGCCCGTTTGAAATGGGCTGTTCTGACACTTAGTTGACCACGCTGAGGGATCACTGCTCGATTTGCCACAAAAACCCCAGGATATGCGTACACGATCCAGTCGTTCTACACCACTACTAGATGGTACGTTGAATGATTGTAACGAACTGTCCTTGTATCTGTCATTATCTTGCAGACAAAATCATTGACAAAAATAGAATCCAGCCAAAATCACGAATCTCAAATCTATTAAAACAACAGCCAAACAATAAATTTCACTTATAAAATGTTATTTACATACTTTAAACAGTATAACAATCCATAATATATCGAAACTTCTATAGTATATCAAATTTCTTTAGAAAAAAGCGAGTAATAGCAGTTCATTATCGATCTGAGCGACAAGGCAGCATATTTTACGAAGGGCTATATTCAACGGTGAATATCTCGAAAACGGTTGCGGGACCGGCTGGATAGAATTAAAGATTATACTTTTGTTTTAACAACGCAATCAACACAACTCTTATGGGTTTCATTGTCGTCTTCATTGTCCACGCCATTATTTGTTGTCATTTCACGAATCTCACAACGTTCAATATTGCCTTCATATGCACCTTCTATTGCGCTCTCCACTCCGTGTCCATTATTTGCTCTGGCATCATTTTCAGTTTCTTCAACCCTTTCCTAAATAGAAAACAAATTGTTATGAATCACAAGAAAAACAGAAAAGGTTGTACAATTTATAGCTTGCTAATTTTCATGTATATAAAGCGTTCTCATGATTAACGAAATTTTGTTGTTAAGATTTAAAGTTGGTTCCTATTCATACAATGGGTGAAAGCAAATAGAAGATAGTATACCTTTAAAAAATTAAGAGTCATTTGACCGGCTTCGCGGATATCTTCCGAAGATGCATTTGCACGATGCTGGTTCAAGTTGTGTTCATTTCTTTATTACACGACGTGCATTTCACTTTATGTCTGTAATACCTGGCCTGCCTGTGCCGAATTTTTGGTTTCTTCGCGATTGGTTCTTGGTCTGAATTCATTAAAAATCAGGTTACTATTAACGTCAAGATATACTGATGAAATGTGAAATCAATGAAAACTTGGTGCAAATGTGCCTCAACTCACCATCCATTTTGTCCCACTCTCTACTGCAGAATTTTTAACTGCAGAATATTACCAATTTCTTAAACCCAACCATGCCCTTCATTACCGATTTAAACCGTACGGCCCATACTGCCATAGATTATCTTGCCTAAAATACAAAATATTGTAGTCTTGTAGAAAAGCTTTTCGACATTGCATAACTGCATAAGTTTTCAAAAAGGCCTATAGCAATTGCTGTATTAATAAAAGATATAACTGATCAATTGAATACCTGAGACAATTGAGCAACTTGAACAATAGGTTTCCAAAAACTTGCACACGTTGCGCCAAACGTCAAACTTTAATGCGAAGTTAGTTGACAGCACGAGTTTATAATCAGTTTATACATGACAAAGAAAGCGCTAGACCGTAAATATATAGTATGCGGTATGCTGCCGCATATTGTTTACGGTCTAGCGCTTTCAAAACCTCTTTACACTCTAGCGCTTCAAAGTTTAAATTCATAACAAAAAGACTGTGGAAAGGAGGACCAACAAGGATGCAGTTTTGCACAAAATTCAGCGACAGATAAGTTGGCCATGAAACCTGTAATTACAGGATATTTCAGGCATAATTTGCTCGGCGAGATTCAGCATATTTGAGGCAACATTTGCCCGACGAGATTCAACATATTTGCCCGACGAAATCAACTTTATTGGGATTGGGGGGTGTCCTTAGTTAGTTTGATAAACAGTGGCGGAAATTGCGTCAACACCTTTGATGACGTAGCTCCGCTCCTTAGTTAGTTTGATACAGTGGCGGAAATTTCGGTGGGGTGCGAGGGGCGACCGCCAACCCACCTTTACGTAAAATTGATGCTTTTCTCACATATCCTCTTGACCATTGCAAGAGTCTCCTTTATGGGCTTCCACAACGTGAGATAAAGAAACTTCAAATGTGCAAAACACGGCCGCTAGAATCGATCGTGACAAGGTCCAACAGAAGAGATCATATTACCCCTATTCTGAAAGAGCTCCATTGGCTGCCTATACAAAGCCGAATTCAATTTAAACTTGCGTTAACAGTATTTAAAGCTTTAAACAATTTGGCTCCATCGTATCTTAAAGACCTTCTGAAAATACACCAACCTTCACGGTGCTTAAGATCTGCCTCAAAGAATTTGCTTCAAGAACCAAGGACAATCACGAAAACATACGGAGATAGAACATTTAGGAAGACTGGATCAGCCTGTTGATATTTGGAATAGCCTGTTGATATTTCTATTAGAGACATCTGTTGATATTTTTAAAAATAAACTTAAGACTCATCTTTTTAACCAATACTTTTACAGTTAGTTTTTTAGAACTTTCGATTTTTAGTATAATTTTTTTAACATATATCTTGTATAGTAATTATATTGTAATGAGCATTGAGACACTTTTGTAAATGCGCATTGAAGAAATAAATTATTATTTTTAATTAGTTGCGTCCATTGAACTATTAATAAACTGGAACGATAACTCAGGAGGGGGGAAAAAAGCTAGTTAATTAGTTTTTTTTTTGAGATTTGAGATGACCGTTTTAATGCCAATTAACATATATGAAATTTCAAGATTTTAGTAAAAAAGAAATAAGTAAAAATTAAAAAAAAAAAAAAAGGAAATAAAAAACAAAATTGGAAATTTGTTTTTTTATTTTTTTTATTTTTGGTATTTTGTATTTTTTTTTTAGTTTTTAGTTTTTATAAGAAAATTTAATAGCTTCATAGCTTTTTTTAACTTACATGTTCATATACATGCAAATGTTACTCAAACCTCAGAAAAACTAGCAAAACAACAAAAACTATAAGACTTCAACGAATCATCATAGGACTTGATCATAGGAGTTAGCGTTCCAGTTTACTTAGAGTTCACTGGTTGCGTCGCATTCACCGCTGTACAAAAGGACCGTAAGGCATTTCCTGGAGAATCACAGTTCAAATCACCAACTAGTATAATGGTTTGTTTAGAGTAAGGCCCTTTAGTTAGGCATCAAATCATCAGCCAAACAAGAAATAGCACAATCGGGGGGTCGGTAAACAACACAAAGAATAAAAATTGTCACACAATTGCCTTTCAATGGGCATTCTGGCTTCTTTTGGCAATTACATGTTTTTGATGTTTTCCCCGAAGTTATCGCGATCGGTGTTTTCTGCGAAAGCACTTTTGCATTGTGGCTGTGGAGCCAAACATGGCGGATATTGAAGGCATTCTTCGGCGTCAGTTTCAGCCCCCTTACGCGCGCGGTCAACTCTGAACATTTGACCGCGCGTGTAAGGGGATTGAAACTGACGCCCAAGAATGGCTTCATGATCCGCCATGTTTGGCTTTACTTTTTGATTACGTAATTGACTGAAGTCAGCCTTCCATAGAGTTCAGTGGGCAAGGCGTGAAGTATTTTCACGTGCGTGCAAAGGATGTTCGGTTACTCATTAACTCCTGGGCAAGAGTCGGGCGTTCTTGTCGACTTCTTCATCTTTTCTTTCAGTTGAGATTAAAATTTGACGTTGAATACGGCGAATTCTACCCTTCTCTTACCCAGGGGCGTAACTTGTGTGTAAACATTAGGGGGTGTGGGTTTGTTTTGTCCTACGACAGGGCCGGCGTGGTCAGGACATAATGTAAAGGGCCGGGCAAAACAAACTACAAAATAATGTATGTTTCCTATTCTTTAGAATGAAACCAGAAGAGATATTTTTACAGGATAGCAACTGACTGCAGCTAAATAATGCAAGGTAAGTTTCATTATTACTTCTTCAAATAGCTCACAAAGTACAAAATTACCGCCTGGTGAAAGTTTTATAAAACTCGCATTTCTGGAATCAGTTAAAATCATCAGACAAATCAAACAATGTTCGTTCGAGATATTCTTATTTGAAACAAACTACAGTATTTCCAGTACTTTTACAGGAAAACAATATCGAGTTGGGGTAATTCATCTGAATCGTGTATATTACTAGTCTATATTACAATCGTTATTTCACATGTTATAGTTCTGAATTTTAAGACAAAAACGTTATTCTCACGTAAATATATAATATTATGTTAATCATTGTATTGGAAGCAAGCAAATTGGACGCGGGTTTTTGAAGCAGTCATTATCTTGTCGTCTTGTTCGTTCCTCTGAAAACGCATCATTATTGTTTCATAAAATTTTCGTCATTCTTTTTCCCACCATATAAATTCTTCGGGAAAAATCGTAAAAACCTATATAACCATTAAAGTCGTTGGGGCTATTAAAAAAATTATTTAGAATGAACAAAAAACAAACAACACATTTACAAAGAAATAATTGTTCGACTTATACGTATAAGTATCATATATTACCATCTCGGTGTATTATATAGTGTCACGGCGATTATCCATCTAAGGGCACTCTGGGTGTTCGCAAGCTATGCGTTCATATTTGAGTGAACGATCATCATTTCCCCCCCAATTTTTCATCAAATTCTCGTCATTCTTTTGTCTCGTTACTACTTCATCGTTCAAATCCCCACCATTCTTCCCTTCTTCACGGAGCCAAATCCATCTCGGTTTCGCCAAACACAGGTTGATGGTAGACAACACAAGCAAGACGACCAAGAAATTCTTACACAATGCCATGACTTTTCAACAGCAGCTTCTTGAATGAAATACCTGATACTTTGCAGTCACACTGTTGATGTTTAGTATTGCTCACTTTCGAATACAGTGAAGTACTGAATGTTTGGACCGCCTTTTATAGAGCAAAAAGCTAGGAATATATAATTACTCCAGATGTTCTCTTTGGCATATTGTGCAGACACATATAGGTTCGACCCACGCCATAAGATAACCATAAAGCAGTTGAAACTTCAAGATGTTACCCCCTGCTAGATTAATTTGTTTACGGGAGACCTAGGCATTAGGCTACTATGAGATAAACGCAGCTTGAAGTAAACTGAGTGCAAACTACCGTTCAAGCATATAATTGCTAATAAAGATTAGATCGGACTGATGATCCTATCTCCAAACATTTCCAAATTTGGTTTAAAAGCCAAAATCTACATTTTCGAAAGGACTATAAATAAAGTTTTTGTGGAATATTTTCTTATATATATTATTAAACTCGTAATTCACTAAAGAGACCTGCAGGAGTCCCAAAACTCTCCATGTTTTTATTTCTTTGATTAATGCTTCGCCAAAATACAACAATTTTCAACTGCTAAACACAATATGCCAAATGCAAATATATCAAAGAAAAAGGCGGGGACACCATAACAGTTTTAATTAACATCAATTACTGTGGGCCCTTTAGAATATGAAAAACGAATTACACAAACATGAAAATGTACCAAAAACAGCACGTTAATGGCTGCGCGACTTGTTTAGTGTAAAGTTTTGAACTTCATGCCAGATGGCCTAAAAAATTAACCAAATCATTCATAGAGTTTTGATTGGTTGGAAAGATTAAAATTATTCAAAATGGTGGTACAACATGTGGCTGAAATGTACAACCTCGTGCCCAGGGTCTGTCCGCGTTGTATATATGGCGTCAGTACTTGGTCTAGTGTGTGATATTCAGCTCGTGCAGTCACGCGAGAATATGACGTCATGCTATATAACCGGCAATTTGGATGGCATATCATGATTTCATCGTTTATATCTTCCGAAATACTGAGAGTTATAAGACAAGCTATATCTCGCTAGAATCCTTGAACAACGAGGAGTATTTTGGTGTATAGTTTGTTGTTTTACCATGTCTAGAACTCGAGTTATTTGTGAAAGTTGGCATTCGTATTGAAGTCAGCCATGTTGGATTTCATTTTAATTAGTTTGAATTGATCCAATGGAAATGGTGGAATTTGCCCCCAAAAAACCGGAAGCCACACAATTTCGAGTTGTGACGTCACGTGCACAAACCGAATATTACATTTAAACAAAATAACAAAAGCGCTTTTCAGAGGTGGGAAAAGTGTCGCTCCTAGTTCCCAGAAATATTTTTGGATCTAAACTTTTGCAGAAAATTTTTAACAGAAATTTCTAAAGTTAATAATTAACTGATGAGTAATAACAAAACTAGAGTATGCTCTGGTCTAGACTAGTAATTGTAATGCATTTTGTATTCACTATATCAAATTGAACACCACTGAATATCAAAAAACAACAATCCAATCAGTTCAATGTCAAAATCAATCAATGATCATTGAACCTCATTAATTATTAATTTTGAGTCTGAAACCCAGGTTCCCAGAAATAAAAAACATTTTTCCATCTCTGGCGCTTTTTATACCCTGGAATAGAACGATAAATAATCCATATTTCCACCGAAAATAAACACAAAATGAATATTTAGTTATAAGCAAAACAGATGTGTGCCTTATCTGTGCCCTAATTAAAAATTCATACAACTCAGTCTGTTTAAAAGCAATTTACTACCGTTTGCAATTAACTGTGAGCTACATGTGTCCACTTTTTAATATTTTTAACCTTGTTGACATAAACTTGAACTTTCTACTGAACAAATGTCAAATGTCACGTTGTTGAATGCCAACATTGGCTTAGCCCCCCCACTTCTCCCTGTTTCCCCATCCCCCCGGAAACCCTGCTTTCATTTCCAGATTTTGAAAGGCCTTAACAAACCCTCCACCCCTCCCTCATTATACTACAAACTTCAATTCTAGTTCTACTAACCGTGCTTCAATGAAAATATGAAATAATTTGGTAAACTGCTTTTAAATGAAATTTATATTTCTTTCATGTCTTTTCTTCGCAATGATTTAAATCCCCTTTGAATCAATCTTAATTCCAAAACAAATGTAAAATTGGACTGTGGATTGCCAAAAGAGCGTGTTTTGAGTCGTATGCCACTCGTATGCAAGTCGTATGTCTCCCGTGTGCATTTGTTTCCCATCACTATCTGAAAAATAATAACTAATTTGATCCCTAAAGGTTTTGATACGATCTTGCCAGCATTTTGCGTTTGCATTACATAATAATGATTGACATTTCCTGGTTATCTTGAGAGAATATACTCAGAGAATACTCTTCATGAATATTCCATATGATCTAAAATGTTAAATGCGCGTTCTATAATTAAATTACAGATAACATTTCGTTTACTTATGATAAATTTAAAGGTAAAAGGAACGTCTGTGTATTTAAACTGAACGAGATACACAAATACGCCATACGGTTAGTGCACGCACTTATTTATTGATCTTTATAATTAGCACAATAATCATATCATCTCTTGGAAAAATTTGTTATACCGTAAATGGCTGGTGTAGGCTTATATTCGTTCGTCAGCATTATAGACAAGCTAATATACACGAAGAAGATTATTGGGGCAGCTGTTGTATACTGTTCGATTTCCTTCTGCATGTAGTAAGACTGGACCGAAGGGCGATGCCTTTTACTGGACCTCTATGGATAAACGTTTCTGAGGCAGTTTATGACCGAGCTTACTGTATATATAACTGTACCGAAGGAATGGCCCTTACTACTGGACCTCTAAAGAGACCAGTTTTCCTCCTGTAGTAACACTGGATCAATAAAAGATGACCCTTACTGAACCTCTAGGAAGAACAGTTGAGAACTGATAGAGCTATCAAGTATAAATAATGTTCGCTTAGTTTAGGTTTCCTCCTGTAGTAGCACTCGATCAATAAGAGATGACCCTTACTGAGTCTCTGGGGAGACCAGTTGAGAACTGATAGAGCTATCTAGTATGAATAAAGTTCGTTTAGTTTAGGTTTCCTCCTGTAGTAACTGGACCGATGGAATGACCCTTACTGGGCCTCTAGGGAGACCAGTTCAGAACTGATAGAGCTATGGCCAGGGAACACAAGACAACATCTTAGTCCTAAATAAAGCATTTTGTACAAATTCTCGCCCTTGGATCTATACTTATATATGAAAGTTTAATTATTCAATTTGTTAATGAACTTTATTGGCAAACAATATCGAGTTAGAGTAAATCATCTTTTATAATATGTATTTATACTATTCAGTATTACAATCGTAATTTCACATGTTATAGTTCTTAATTTAATGACAAAACGTTATTGTCACGTAAATATATAATATGATGTTAATCATTTTAGCATTTATGAGGGAAAAATGGGCATGCCGGGTTTGGTTTTGGGTCTTCTGAAAGAGCATAATTTTTCTTCCATCCTTTCATCAAATTTTCATCATTGTTTTGTCTTGTTAGGACTTCATCGTTCAATTCCCCACCATTCATCTCTTCCTCACGGAGCCAAATCCACCTTGGCTTCGCTAAACACAGGTTGATGGTAGACAACACAAGCAAGACGATCACGAAATTCTTACACAATGCCATGACTTCTCAACATGAGCTTTTCTCAAAACTTGATATTTTCCTGTTCCTTTGTGTTGATGTTCAGTGTTGCTCAATCTCGAACACAGTGAAGAGCTGAATACTCGGTCTGACTTTTATAGAGCAAAACTCTTGGCGATAATTGCACCAGGTGTGTCCATATTTGCGTAATTGCGTTTGTTATATTGCGACGCTGTGGGATAAAGGGCGGTTGGAACCTTATACGAGGCCTTAAAGCTACCTAATTGAGTTAGACCGATGAATTTAATTATAATTATATAACATGCTTTAGTTGTATGAAAATGGAATGATGCTAAAAATCAATTTTGAAAGTTGAACTACATAATTTATATAATGCATACAGCTAGGTTGATAGTTTACTTACTATAAGTATAATTAACATGATGTATACCTTGGTAAAGAGGATAATATATAGTATTTACTGGTTAAATTAGTAATTTAAAGATATTCAAGAAATTGGTTGAAGGTGTAACTTATACATGAGAAGTAATATATAAAAATATACACAGGCAAATATGCTTCAAAAAGTTGTAATACAATTAATTTATATATTTTTAAACTCTCTATATATGCAGTTGTATAGCTCTTGGATTGTGTATCAATGCAAAAAAAATCTGCTTCTCCGTATAGATGGTTTTCGACCTGCATCCTTCATTCAAAATTTCAGTACATTTTGAGAGTACATTTTGTCTGGATTTTTGTCCTGACTTTTATAGAGAAAAGTAACTATATTATCACACCAGATGTTCTCTTTGGCACAGTATTGCGCCCATTTATGCTTTATATGGATGTCGTAAGATTAAACGTTAAAACAGTTCAAGCTTCAAATATGATTTATTTTACTTTCGTTTACCCGAGGCCAATTTATACTATAGGACGTCCTACTTAATGACTACGATAAACCGTTCAACTCAAATAAATAATAAAGTGGATTTTTAAAGAGTATAGGTATATTCTGCATATTCTTGCTATACCAACGCCATCAGATAACGTTAAAGCAGTATAGAAACCTAAATATGTTGCCGTCTCTCATTGGTTAACTATTGGAGACTTGCAATTACTATAGAAAACGTCCCACTTAAGGGACTATGATAAAACGTTGAACTCAAATAAATTCCAAGTGGATCTTAAAATAAGATATGATCGGTTAGGATTGTGTTGGTGTGTCACGGAATTATTCGGAAACGGTCTTATAGCTACATTGCAGACAAATTCAAACCACACACTTTTATTTACATTTTAATAAAAACAGAAAAATATGAACTATGACATTTAAATGTATAGACCATTTTGTAGTTCCAGTCCTCGCACCTGTCTCACCCCCCCACGCAGAGTTGCACAGCTTCCCCTAGCGTTTTGTGTCAATGAACTCGATCTGTGAGACTTTCCTTGTCCTTGAATATATTTTTCTACTGATACGATCGAAACGGATATAAATGCTTGATCCTAAATTAAATTACTGATAACATTTTGTATGTATACTCATGATAAGATTGTGTGTAAAAAGAACGCCTGTGTCATACAAACTGAACAAGATAAATTACCGGCCCGTATGGCCATGCATATACCGTTACTGCGCGCAAATACAGTATAATTGCTCATGTTTAAAATATTAGCGCAATAAACTTTTAATGAAAATGAGTATTAGCCATTTCTATATAAAGAAGAATATGCTAAACTCTTGAATGCGTGGTTTCAGTGTAGGTAGCGATAAACGATATAAGATCAAACTACGTTAAAATATAACAAGAACTTTGACGTTTCGAGCGAAGGCTCTTCGTCAAGTCATTAGCGTGGGTCGAACCGTCGGAGTTCCTTCGCTGGAAACGCTGTCGAAGTTCTTGTTTGATACGCCACCCCCCAGTTCCCTCTTATCCTCTGTTCTCCAGGTTCACCATCCCGCAGTTCCCTCTTATCCCCTATTTTTCATGTACGCCATCCCCCAGTTCCCCTCTGTTTCCCCATTTTCTCCCATCCCCCGGAAACCCTGCCCTCATTTCCAGATTTTGAAAGGCCTTAACACCCCCCACACCCCTCCCTCATTATGCTACAAACTTCAATTCTAGTTCTACTAACCGTGCTTCAATGAAAATATGAAATAATTTGGTAAACTGTTTTTAAATGAAATTTATATTTCTTTCATGTATTTTCTTCACAATGATTTAAATCCCCTTTCAATCAATCTTAATTCCAAAACAAATGTAAAATTGGACTGTGGATTGCCAAAAGAGCGTGTTTTGAGTCGTATGCCACTCGTATGCAAGTCGTATGCAAGTCGTATGTCTCCCGTGTGCATTTGTTTCCCATCACTATCTGAATAATAACAAATATTTCGATCCTTAAAGGTTTTGATACAATCTTGGTAGCATTTTGCGTTTGCATTACAAAATAATGATTGACATTTCCTGGTTATCTTGCTAAGGCATGCATTAGAGCCCTAAAAAAACTGTTTAACAAAAGGAGAGAAATTTTCATTCGTTTGCGTTGAGAGAATATACTCAGAGAATACTCTTCATGAATATTCCATATGATCGAAAATGTTAAATGCGCGTTCTAATTACAGATAACATTTCGTTTACTTATGATGAATTTAAAGGTAAAAGGAACGTCTGTGTATTTAAACTGAACGAGATACACAAATACGCCACACGGTTAGTGCACGCACTTATTTATTGATGTTTATAATTAGGACAATAATCATATCATCTCTTGGAAAAATTTGTTATACCGTAAATCGCTGGAATCTTGAGTTCAATTCTCGCTGAGAACTATGCTCATCACACTCATATGAAACTAAGAGTAAGTCAACCCTCTGCCGAAAGTCGTGGGTTTTCTCCGGGCACTCCGGTTTCCTCCCACAGGGAAAGTTGACTGCATGGGTGGGTTAGGATATACAGATTAGGAAAGTAATATCACAATTGTTGTAAAAATAGATAATGTAGGCTACCTACATAATATAAGTAAGCGAGATACTTGATATAATCGGTCACTGAAAAGCCCCAACGGGGAGTGAGCTGAATAATGTAATGTTTTCATTGAAAGTCATGCACCTGTTCACAATTTGGCATGACAGTTCCCTTTTAAACAAATTGTAATGATATGTATCCTCACGCGCGCACGATCAAATAGACCTTGTTATATTTTAGGGTTTTTTCAAACATATCTGTTCATCTCATCTATATTACTTATATTTATGCCATTCAGGAGAGCATATAGAGCCATCAGTATAGGGAACCTCGAAATATTAGCCATTCGTTCGTAAGCCTTTAAATTATGCTGGTGTTAGAAAATATACACATGCAAATAGTATATATATTCTTTTTGATAAATTTAAACATAATTTTAATGATAACATATTGCATGGGTATTAGATCTTCGCTAGCCTGAGCCATATAACTAACTTCCATCATTATTAGAATTACTAAATGTCCCCATGAAACCGTTACAGAATATTCTAGAGGGTTTGTAGAATCGAACTACCTGAAAAATATCAAACAAGAACTTCGACGGCATTTCCAGCGAAGGAACTCTGGCGGTTCGACCCACGCTAATGACTTCCTGTCGAAGAGTCTTCGCTCGAAACGGCAAAGTTCTTGTTATTTTTAACGTAGTTTGATCTTATATCGTTTATCGCTACCTAAACCACGCATTCAAGAGTTTAGCATATTCTTCTTTATATAGAAATGGCTAATACTCGTTTTCATTTAAAGTTTATTGCGCTAATGTTTTAAACATGAGCAATTATACTGTATTTGCGGGCAGTAACAGTATATGCATGGCCATACGGGCCGGTAATTTATCTTGTTCAGTTTGTAAACACAGGCGTTCTGTTTACACACAATTTTATCATGAGTATACACACAAAATGTTATCAGTAATTTAATTTAGGAACAAGCATTTATATCCATTTTGATCGTATCAGTAGAAAAATATATTCAAGGACAAGGAAGCTCTCACAGATCGAGTTGTCGCAAACAACTGTCCATATTGTGGAAAATGCCGGAATATTACAACACAACCTTTTATCAGTTTCTGTCTTTTCGAAAAAGAAGCCCAATACAACAGACTAAGAAAAAAGTCAAAGCTGATGTTTAGCATCTTCCCCACTTTAAAGAAATTTATTTTTATGAAGGATGCAGGTCGAAAACCATCTATACGGAGAAGCAGATTTTTTTGCTTTGATACACAATCCAAAAGCGATACAACTGCATATATAGAGAGAGTTCAAAAATATATCAATTGTATTACGACTTTTTTGAAGCATATTTGCCTGTGTATATTTTTATATATTATTTCTCATATATAAGTTACACCTTCAACCAATTTCTTGAATATCTTTGAATTACTAATTTAACCAGTAAATACTAGCTACATATTAAGGTAGAAGGTTTAGATGGTGGATATTTCGAGTGAAATAATATTGATACAATATTTTAGACCTGAACGGGAACGGCTGCAAAAAAAGCGACTCAAAGTCCTCCGACAGGAATCGAATCTGCGGCCCTGCGATTCCGGTGCAGCGCTCTGACCACTGAGCTACAGAGTCCAGTAATTGGCAAGCGTTAACCGCAAGTTCATGTATATATATATAGATGCGGGTACTGCGGGTTGTGATAAGGTAAACTACAAGATGTTTTTTTCTGCATCTCACTCGATTGAAATTAAGGTAGAAGGTTTAAAGGTGGTGGATATTTCGGGTGAAATAATATATACAATATTTTAGACCTGAACGGGAACGGCTTAACTTGCGGTTAACGCTTGGCAACTGGACTCCGTAGCTCGGAGCGCTGCACCGGAATCGCAGGGCCGCAGGTTCGATTCCTGTCGGAGGACTTAGAGTTGCATTTTTCGCAGCCGTTCCCGTTCAGGTCTAAAATATTGTATATATTATTTCACTCGAAATATCCACCACCTAAACCTTCTACCTTAATTTCAATCGAGTGAGATGCAGAAAAAAACATCGTGTGTACTACATTTATTACGCTATTTATACCAAGGTATACATCATGCAAATTATACTTATAGTAAGTAAACTATTAACCTAGCTGCATGCATTATATAAATTATGTAGTTCAACTTTCAAAATTGATTTTTAGCACCCATTTTCATAGAACTAAAGAATGTTATATAATTATAATTAAATTCATCGGTCTAACTCGATTAGGTAGCTTTAAGGACTCGTATAAGAGTCAAAAGATTTGTTTTGCTTAACACTTTAGGAGGCATCATCATATTATAAGGTTCCAACCGCCCTTTATCCCACAGCGTCGCAATATATCAAACGCAATTATGCACATATGGACACACCTGGTGTAATTATCGCCAAGACTTTTGCTCTATAAAAGTCAGACCGAGTATTCAGCTCTTCACTGTTCGAGAGTGAGCAACACTGAACATCAACACAAAGGAACAGGAAAATATCAAGTTTTGAGAAAAGCTCGTGTTAAGAAGTCATGGCATTGTATAAGAACTTCTTGGTCGTCTTGCTTGTGTTGTCTACCATCGACCTGTGTTTGGCGAAGCCGAGGTGGATTTGGCTCCGTGAGGAAGAGAAGAATGGTGGGGATTTGAACGATGAAGTCCTAACACGACAAAAGAATGACGAGAATTTGATGAAAGAATGGTGGGAAAATTATGATCGCTCTAACGTACAAAATGCCTATCCTACAGACTGCAAAAAACCAGTGTGTCCTCCTCATTGGCCTGGTTTGCCTGGTTGAACATTATATAATCTGTATTACTTTAATTTTCTGTATATTAACATCATACAGCAGTTATAAATACTATTCATGATATTGATAATATACGTATAAGTCGAATTATTTTTTTGTGTTTTTGTTTTCTGTTCATTCTGTTCTTTTCTGCTACACCATGCATGCCCTAAGGCATGGGCCTATCTATGCGGTTCATTAACATCAGATTATATATTTACGTGAGAATAATTATTTACGTGAGAATATTTCGTTCCATCGGTCCGGTGTTACTATACGGGAGGAAACCTAAACTAAACGAACTTTCTTTATATTGGATAGCTCTATCAGTTCTCAACTGGTCTCTTTAGAGGTCCAGTAGTAAGGGCCATTCCTTCGGTACAGTCATATATACAGTAAGCTAGGTCATAAACTGCCTCAGAAACGTTTATCCATAGAGGTCCAGTAAAAGGTATCGCCCTTCGGTCCAGTGTTACTACATGCAGAAGGAAATCGAACAGTATACAATAGCTGCCCCAATAATCTTCTTCGTGTATATTAGCTTGTCTATAATGCTGACGAACGAATATTAGCCTACACCAGCCATTTACGGTATACAAATTTTTCCAAGAGATGATATGATTATTGTGCTAATTATAAAGATCAATAAATAAGTGCGTGCACTAACCGTATGGCGTATTTGTGTATCTCGTTCAGTTTAAATACACAGACGTTCCTTTTACCTTTAAATTTATCATAAGTAAACGAAATGTTATCTGTAATTTAATTATAGAACGCGCATTTAATATTTTCGATCAAATGGAATATTCATGAAGAGTATTCTCTGAGTATATTCTCTCAACGCAAACGAATGAAAATTTCTCTCCTTTTGTTAAACAGTTATTTTAGGTAAAAATAGATAGATACTTAGCAAGATAACCAGGAAATGTCAACGAATGCACACGGGAGACATAGGAATACATACGACTTGCATACGACTCAAAACACGCTATTTTGGCCAATTTTACATTTGTTTTGGAATTAAGATTGATTCAAGGGGATCTAAATCATTGCGAAGAAAAGACATGAAAGAAAGATAAATTTCATTTAAAAGCAGTTTACCAAATTATTTCATATTTTCATCGAAGCACGGTTAGTAGAACTAGAATTGAAGTTTGTAGCATAATGAGGGAGGAGTGGAGGGTTTGTTAAGGCCTTTCAAAATCTGGAAATGAAAGCAGGATGTCCAGGGGGTGGGAGAAATGGGGAAACAGGGAGAAGTGGGGAGGCTAAGCCAATGTTGCCATTCAACAACGTGACATTGACATGTGTTCAGTAGAAAGTTCAAATTTATGTTAACAAGGTTAAAAATATAAAAAAGTGGACACATGCAGCTCACAGTTAATTGCAAACGGTAGTAAATTGCCTTTAAACACACTGAGTTGTATGATTTTTAATTAAGGCACACATCTGTTTTTCTTATAACTAAATATTCATTTTGTGTTTATTTTCGGTGGAAATATGGATTATTTATCGTTCTACGCAGAAGACCCAATATTTAAGGAATGTTTTATTCCAGGGTATAAAAAGCGCCAGAGGTGGAAAGTTTTTTCTTTCTGGGAACCTGGGTTTCAGACTCAAATTTAATAATTATGAGGTTCAATGATCATCGATTGATTTTGACATTGAACTGATTGGAGTGTTGTTTCGGCTTGATATTCAGTGGTGTTCAATTTGATATAGTGAATACAAAATGCATTACAATAGACAACTTGCATTGTAGACTAAATTTTGTTCTAGGCAAGGAGAAGGGAATCAATCACAAACTACAATCTACAACATTTTACAACATTTCGCAACCAAACAACAATCTACAAAGAACATAATAAGATTAGTAAAATTGCAAAGTTTGGTTGCGAAATGTTGTAAAATGCGAAAAATATAGCCTTGCAAAGTTTGCAAATTTTGTACGCTTTTGTATTACGTGCGGAAATTCCTACCACATTTCGGCCAGCTTGGCTGGTACGATTGGGCGCTCATATATATATATGGAACATTTTATCTCACTGGACTTAAGATCCCATTCAACATGGCTGCCTCGTCCCATATACGATCTGAACGCACAAATATCTATATATTATAGATAAGCAAACACATGGTAGATCTCACTAAGGTGAGCTTCTTACTCGTATAACCAGTCTTTATATTTATTAAAGAAGGGCTTATCTTTGGAAGGATCGTTTGTGGAGTGGGTCTACGTTATCAGTTAGAATTTCTTTCTATGACATATTTTTTACAATTCTATTTTTTTGAAAAAGCTTTCATCGCACAGCATTAAATAACTTTTAAAAAGCATGTTCATATAAAATATAGTTAATTCGTCACATTAATAATAAGAGGCGACATTATCAGAATAAAATATAATACACTTTTACATGCGACATCATCAGAATAATATACAATACATGCAGTTAGAGGCGACATCAGAATGAAATACAATACAGTTACATGCGACATCATCAGAATAATATACATTATTATATGGCTTTATGAAATCCAAACAATGGCTAGCAAGCGATCTGCCTCAACAGGAAAAGTCAAATCCAAACCGAGCTTACCTGTAGCTGTAAAACAAACTATGAAAACGTCGAAAAATATGGTCTCCGAATCAACGACTGCTACAGCTACGAATTCGACTTCTGTGACTTCTGGCCCTTACGTGTCGAAAGAAAACAGCGGCAATTCCTCTCTAATTGCTTATGTTCATAATCTTTCCCGCACGAAACGTAACCAAAAAATAGGCACGCAAAGGGTACACGAAACTCCGTGTAAGATATGACCACTCAGATCAGTGGATATGACTAAATATTTCTTAAAGGAGTTAAAGCTCGCAATCCTCTACGGAAGAGAGTGGGAACAATGTTTAAAACAACTGTGAAACCTTCAGATTTTAGTCTTTTATACTTGAGAATAAAGGTTGTATATAACAGCACTATTTACACACCACATATAAATATTACATACCATCAACTCATTTAGTCCCCCTAGTCACAGTTTGGGATTGGAAAGAAATGCCAAAATGTGCTTATATCTTTATACCAATCAAATATCAAAAGTATAAGGTGATGTTGACTATCAAAATGGCAATGACAATTTTGACCCCAATAGTGTTGATTAACACTTTTATGAGTGAACTTTGTCAAAATAGAAGCTCGAATAATGCAGGATATTCCTACAATATTTAAAAATAGGTACGCTAAGCGTACATGTATCTGCTCATGGTGATGCCACAGTTGCCCATGAAGGAGTAATATTCAACAATAGGCAATTTCGTAATTACGGGCGCCATTTTGCAAAGGGGGCAAGCACAATAAAGCAACAATAGCATGACTCTAGGGACACGTATTCCATTTGGGACGAGGTGTATATAGTTACTACAGCTGGCAGAGCCAAGCCGTAGGTTTAATATGCTCCTGTCTGTTTTCTTCGTTGTTGTCGTCGTCGTGACTTTTTGGTGATGTCACAAACTTGCACTTCCATGGTCACCCGCACAAAGTGCATGCTTGCGAAGAGCGAAGGCCCTTCGTCTGGAAGTTAGTAGAATGGGTCGGGGGGAAAACATGTGCTTTTATAGTGAATATTAGAAATACATGCTTGCAGTAACCCCTCGCCCCAGCTGAACATTGCCAGACACTACATCCCAAAACATTACTATTACTAATCTTTTTCATCACAAAATCTGCCATGCTAAGGTTGTAGGCGAGTCGGATATCTGCGTTCAAAACAAATTTTTGGCTTTAAACAATATTATTTTGGGAAATGTATTTTGAAATAAAAAATGGAAATTTTGTTTCAAGAAGAGGAAGCACAGTAGCCATGGCAACACGATTAATATTATAAATTTATTTTACAAAACAGTTAAACAGGTTACAAAAACTACAAAAATTATTAAAATATTAGTTGTTTTAGCCATACAAATCTGAGATATATGGTGTAGGTATGTTCTTATGCATTCTATAATCTTCAAGTTAATGTTTAAATGCAACCTTCCGTTCACTAAAACGTTTCCAAAAGTTTATAAAACTAAACTGCCTTTTACTGATAAATTAGGTTTTGAAATGAAATCAGATGAAAATATACAAATTCTCTCGTGTGAAACGATTTCGCTTTCCATTTAAGTTGGAACTTTTTGATAACATAAAATATAGGATAACTTGCCATATTTTTTCGACCATCTATCTCTATTTATCCTTTTTTATAAAAGTATAAACGATAAATTTGTTTCGCCGCTTTTCCTGAAGTCCCAAAAAGCGATTTATAAGTAATAATTCAGACTTACTGATATGACTTACTCATGGGCATGTTTTTTTATAATTCACTCATTCCAGTATTCCACTCCTAACAAAGGTCAGTGATAAACATAGCCATGCGCCCGCAAAACTTGATGAACTCAATGGATGAACTTTAGATTTCCCATAGCTTTCCTTTTTTCCCAGGTGTAATAAATAGCTGAGCGGAATTAGTACCCTCGCCCCGGGCTATCGCCCGGAACGGCGCTTCGCGCCGTTGGCTCGGGTACAAAAGTGATCACGTGATAAAAAATAAACCAATCAGATGGATTTAATCAAAACAAACTATAAACAAAATATGGAAATCACATCACAAAATATATTAGCATATAAGGAGAAGCGAACAAAGTAAGAAAGACAGAAAGACAGAAAATAAGGAACGAATATTAGAGGAGTTGAGATGTAGAGTATCTGCTGATTGCAGGCATAAACAGATAGGAGTTAAAAATAAGAGAGAGGCGCTCATTAGCCGAGAGAGGATGATGGTGCTTGGGGGGTGGGGATGGTTTTGCGGCTATCATTACTACCAGAAATGGGACACAGAGCTCGAATTTTCATATCTGAAACACTGTGATTGCCAGTCAATCACAGTGTGATGGCCAGTCAATCACAGATTGCCAGTCAACCACAGTGGCATGAAAATTCGAGCTCTGTGTCCCATTTCTGGTAGTAATGATAGCCGTAAAAGCCAAGAAATGCGTCTCATTTCCCAACTTGGCACCATTCATCCTCTCGGCATTAATGAGCGCCTGCCATCAGCAGATACTTCACACCTCTCCTCTAATTTCGTTTCTTATTTTCTGCTTTTCTTCTTTTCTGCTTTTATCTCATCTTTTGCTATGCTAATATATTTTGTGATGCGATTTCCATATTTTGTTTATAGTTTGTTTTGATTAAATCCATCTGATTGGTTTATTTTTGTATCTGCGAATGCAGATATATTGCCATCGTGCGAGTAAGAGTGTGTTAAGCTTGTAGCCATTCAGCGACGAGCTTATATCAGCCAATCACCGATTAGCTTACACCTCGTTTGACGAATCAGTGACCGCTAGCTTAAAATGACGTAATTATATTGTTACTCTTTGATCTCGATGTATAACTGGATTGATGTTGATTATTTCAAGATGGCGGACTACTGAAGGGCGAGAATTGTAAACATGAGTAAAATTTTAAATTTGACGGTGCAAATTATCCAACAAACCAACGATAATTTTAATTTTCTGTACTGTTTTGAACATGGCAAGAGTCGAAGGAGTATTTTTAGGGAGTATTGGAAGTGGTTGATAGCATTTTACGCTGTGGAAATGATCGCCAATTTACACAAAGTATTTACTCGACTTGACCTGCTATATATCCAGGGTGGAAAGTTTGTTTTTCGTGCGCCGGAGATCTGCTCCAGGCTCAGAAACATGCGCCAGTGGGCGGTAAATCCCGTTTTTCGACATTCTGACATGCGCCGCCAAGTCGCCATTTTATTCACCCCTGGATAAATAAATAGTCTAAAAAGGTCAAAAGTACAGTACTCAAAATTGGGTCAGAGTTGATGCTCAATCAAATTTGGTTTATTAAAAGATTGAAGTACAAATTTAATGTACATTAACCTGATCGGGTAAATTTTTGTACGCCAGTGCGCCACGCCGGTTCATTTGCACATAATTCTGCGCCAATAGAGAGCGAATTTATGAATTTTCCACGCCGAAGATCTTCGGCGCAACCTACGAACTTTCCACCCTGGCTATATATCAATGTCATTTGAATCAGGAAACAAGGTAAGCCTTTTTAAATATTGTACGAATATCCTGCATTATTCGAGCTTATATTTCGACAAAGTTCACTCATAAAAGTATTAAAATAATGTAATATTTATTCTCAACACTATTTGGGCCAATTCGTCATTATTGTCATTCGATAGTCAAACATCATCTTATTTTTTTTGATATTGATTGATATAGATATAATGGGCGATTTTCATTTCCACCGCAAACTGTGACTACGGGGATGGAAAATGAGAGATGGGATGGTATGTAATATATTAAATAGTGGTGTTATATACAACCTTTATTCTCAAGTATAAAATACTAAAATCTGAAGGTTTCGACAATTGTTCTAAACATTGCTCCCACTCTCCCCCGCAGAGGGTTGCGAGTTTTAAAACATATATTGTCGTCTTACACTTAGTTTCGTGGAGCGTGCGGGGTGCGTGCGTTCTTGAGCATTTTTTCTAGTCTCACACAACGTTTTTAGATCTTCCCCTGCGCGGTCGCATTTCCAAATCCCCTATTTTCCCCATGTGTACAGCACGCTCCCCCACGCTTCATAAAACCCTGTGTAAGACGACTAAGGCCCTCATCCCCTTTGTGCACAGTTTTTTAACGGTACACTCATTGAGTGACATTGACCTCATGCTTTGACATCATTATACAATTATGCAAATACGCATGAGCAGATACATGTACGCTTTGCGGACCTATTTTTTATCACGCGATCGCTTTTGTATTCACTATAAAAGCACATGTTTTTCCCCGACCCATTCTACTAACTTCCAGACGAAGGACCTTCGCTCGAAACGTCGAAGTTCTTATTGTATTTTTCAGGTAGTTTTACACAACAGTCAACCGCCGTAAATAAAATATAGTATAATATGACACTAAAACACAACAAATATAGACTTTTGTGTTTTTTAACAACCAAGAACACGGCTTGACATTTATAGAAATGACGTTTCGGCGTTTACTCCATCATCAGGTTACAACAAACTACAAATTTACATCTAATCACACTAAAAGACCGTTCGTCCTGAAATATTTTGAACAACAAATACAGCGTGCCATTGTCTTTCTGGTCACATCAGCTGATCAGCGTTGTGGGGCAAAGGTGACCGTTCCAGAGAGTATCTTTTACCTTTTTTAGGCGAAGTTTCCGATGTTGTTTGACTTCGCAAAGAGAATGCGTTTGTTAACTTTGACGACGTTATTCTCTTCGGAGAACCATTCTTGCTTTTTCTTTTCCCAATGAAGGCGAGGAAAGTTTGCCTGTAATCGGGTAGTCGCAGCGAATATAGAATTGGGTTGGCTGTAAAATTGAGAATGGCAATTGGTGCGTAGCAATAAGAGAGGTAAAACAATATTGAACTGGTTTTACCGTGACCAAAGTATCCCAATCTCACCAAGTACTCTATTTGTTTCAATAAGAAATGCGGAAAGGCGGTGAGAAAGAGGATCAGTGTGAGAATTACCACGGTTTTTGCGATATTCCTGTTCTTGTTATTTTTAGCGTTTCCAGCTCTACGTCCACTTCTAATAATCTCCATGGTAACTTGGATATTTAAAACAACTTGAACGACAACTGCGATTTGTAGTACGCTTAAACTAGCTGCCCAGATTTTTAAGTTCACCATTAAAGGAAAGTGAAGAAGGTAGGTGATGTTGGCGAGACCTAACAGAGATGCGAAGAGCCAAACTGCTATGTCAGCTAATACCGCCTTTCGTGTTGTTAACCAATAACGACTTTTCAGCGGGAATTTTGTGATTACGAAAATTTGTACTGTAAGGAACGTTAGCAATAAGAACGAAGCGGAAACGCCAAAACTCCAGCCAAACTGGAAAATCGCGCTTATTGACTTGCTTTCAGCGATGACTTTGAAAAAGTTATTTCCCCATAAGCAGAAGCACGATACACATGAAATTACGTCAGCAATTGCCAAGTTGAGAATTGTTATCCATGGTCCTTTGCGAAGAACTTTCAAAGGATCGATAGCCATGCCAATGATCACAACAAAGTTGAGCAGGGCGCCCAATGCTGCCACAGACATTGTGGCAATAATGAGTACTTTCCTTTCTCCCTCGCCAATAAAATACCATTCCTGTGTAGGTATAATAGAATAAGGCTATAAGTTCTTTGTATGTTTGATATGGCGATAATATAATAATTGTTTTGGTTGTCCTTTCACCTGGGTTTGTTTGTGTTTGTTTGTCTGTGAACACGATAACTTAGAAAGATATCGAACATCTAAATACAAAAATTTGTGGAGCTAATGGCCATTAACTAGGGACAGATCGATTAATTTTGGTTCAATTTGGATAAAAATAGGATGAGCTAATTACAAATGGCTTGCCTTTTTGGCGTCTACTGGTACAGTAGACGCTATATGCTGTCGACTGCATGTGTCATTGGGCGGTCTGGTGATGTGGCGTAGATTCGAGGATTCACTTTTCGGAGATTTCCGAATTACGTTTGTTTACGCTTTTATGTTTTGAATTTTTAAATTGCACAGATTTTTGAAGTAAACTTGGACTTGCTTTGAATTTATATGATTTGTGTAGAGTGCATTATAATTGTCGTGTATATACCTAGCGGTAAGGAGTGGATTATTTTGTAATATACTCCGTCTCTGAAACTGTGGAGTTCTTCGATATGCTAGAAGGCACTCAGACTTGTATAAAAGTATAATGCTAAACGTGTAAATAGTATGTTCATCAGGCTGCCCAAACCGGCGAAGGTAAAGACACTTTAATTTGAATTAAGTTGACGAATATTCGCATAGTTGCAAAATGCGGTACAGTCCGTTCTGCGCATGCGTACACTGGAGCCTCCTGATCATAATACAAGCAGTTTAACTTGGTTGTATATTCTTGCAAAGCTTGCTTGTGATACCTTGATCATTTATTTTACTGTGGAAGTAGGAAAATATATGAAGTTGCCACAACTTCGTTGATACAGTCCATTGTTTTGATAGAAAAAATGTAAACAAAGCTGACATGTGCTAACAGACTGTACCATTGTTTCGTCGCCGATAAATATCTATACAAGACTACATAGTGCCGTTGTGCTTAGCTGTTTACCCGGCTGTTTAACGTCTTTATTGGCCTGTAGTATGTACTTACAAAATGAAATGGTGTATGTACTTACAAAATGAAATGGATATAATTGAAACTGCTGCAACGATAATATTAGACAATAATGTCAAGGTGGTCGACCTTTGGGCAATATATTTAGCTATTTTCACTATAAATAATAATAAATAGCAAAGACTGAACACTTGAAATTTTTCTGGTTATAAAATCTTAAAACTTGGCAAGAAAAATATTTAAAAAATTCTGTAAAGGCAAAAATGTCGTTTTCTTCAATAAAATGATTTGGCATTACAGAATTTTTTATTTTTGGTATAATGAAAGATTTTTGCGGTGCAATACAGCATGCAAAATTTGAACATAGGTCACCGGACAAAATAATGAGATATAGCGCATTGTTTTTCCAAAATGGAATTTTTTAATGACGTCAACAATTTACATGAAAATGGTATATAACACGCGAGATGGCGCGAGCAACTGGTCACGCGGGTTTGTTCATATAGTATGAAGTTTTGTTTTCGCGATTTTTGAATAAGGTTTTTGTGATTACTATATCGAGCCACCTTAAATGATTTAAAACCGAGTTGGCGGTTAAATTCTTATAAAATTGTTATAAATATACAGTATTCAGTTCATTTAAAAAGCGAACCAGCATTTTAGACTAAATTCTCAAGTTGGTGAGAACATTTGGACCTTAAACGAAAGAAAAACGAAAACGACGAAAAACGAAAGCTTAAAATTGAAGACGGCGGATACTTCTGGAACTTTAGAAAATATAGACTCACGACTGAAACGGAAGAAAAGGAATGCAAAAGCAAGACTTACGAGGGAAAGAAACAAATTACACGAGCTCTTATCGACACGAAGTGCAAGTAAGAATGCAATTAGACGTTATATCAATAAAATAAAATCAGAGTTTGCTATAATAGAGAAGTTAAAGGAACTTTATATATTTGAGAACATAACAGAATCTGACACTGAAGTAGAAAAAATAGACAGAGAAATTGAGGAAATCGGCGATCAAGTAGACACCATAATTGAGGCTGCAGAAACACATTTAAAGGAAAGATTAGAAGCGGGCGAATCAGAATCAGTAGCTCGGTCAGAGGACTGGTGTAAGTCTACATGGGGTCAAAGGTCATCCCATTCCGAGTATGAGTTACAGCAACAATCAGAGGTAGAAAACAACAAGCAAAAGGGTTTTAGAGTTACAAGTGGAAGAGAACCAAAAAGAGGAAGAGCTTTGTAGGAAAGTTGTAGAACTTGAGCTTGCAAGATTGTTTCCATCATTAATGCTAGATCTTATAATACTACCCCCAAAACAATGAATGACTCTGATGAAACATTTTCCCCTAGCCAGTTACCAAAGCAGACCCTAGTGCCCCTCCAGTTGAGCCCAACCCTAATCAGTTACCACGCACCAATCAGTACCCTTCCAGCTGAGATACCTAAATCAGATCCCAGCACAACAAATCCTGGACCCCAATACCCCAGCATTTAGAAAAACTCCATCTCGGTCCCCAAACCAACCCATTCCAGACCCTGACTTAAGTGATCATGGCTCCTCACCTTAAGGTCTCCCTACCCAGTTACCATGGCAACAAACCTCAAATCCTGGTACAAGTAGATATAACCCACAGATAATACATCCTGACCTTGAACCCAGCAGGAATAGACAGTTACCAAGATGACAGCATAATTTACGATGAAGGAGGATATTCCGTGGGAATGCCTTGGAAGAAAGGAGAACCAAAGCTGAAGAATAACTACGACATGGCGTTAATGAGACTTAAAAGTCAGGAGAAAGCACTTAGAAGGAGAAAGGACCCGAAGCCGTTCAAGCATACAACACGATAATTGAAGACTACGAGAAGACAGATCAATGCCGCTCCTACCACATTTTGCTGTGATAAAGAAAGAACGAACGACCACAAAGACGCGAATAGTATTTGATGCTGCAGCAAAAGATCGTGGTAAGAGTTTAAACGACACGATTCATCCTGGCCCTAAGCTTCAAAGGGACTTATTGAACGTTCTTATACGATTCAGACGCTCCCCAGTCGCTTTATCTGGGGATATCTCAGAAATGTTCCTGCAAGTGGGATTGTTGGAAGCTGATCGTGCTTATCAATTTCTATGGCGTAATTTAGACACATCCCGAGAACCAGACGTGTACGAATTCCAACGACAAGTGTTCGGCAACACATCTTCACCGTTTTGTGCACAGTTCATCGTCCAGAATCATGCGAAGGATAAGACAACAGACTATCCCGAAGCAGCAGACACGATTAACGATTCAATGTACGTAGACGACGTTCTCGATTCCTGCGAGACTTTCCGAGCTGTTGAATTTGGCAAGTTTCCGACTTCGAAAGTGGTCCTCGAATGACAAGTCAGTACTAGTAGATGTACCAGAGGAGGATCGACAACCCGGCATAGAGATACGCCGCGAAGATGGGCGGCCAACGGGCAAAGTGAAGACCCTCGGAGTGACATGGAAATCAGAAAATGATGTATTCACCTTCAACGTCGAACCACCAGTCATTAAAGAGACCTGGGATATTGAACGAGTTACAACACCTTCCCTCCTTTGAGATTCCCCGATGCTTACGACAGCCCTCCTCTGATGAAATGGAACTACACATGTTCTCTGATGCTTCAAAAGAGGCGTATTCTGCTTGTGCACCGGATACCGCAAAAATTGAGTTAGAACTAGAAGTGACAATTGAAATGCAAGCAGTAGTCGTTACGTTTTAGAAAATCACAGCATATATATAAACCTACCTTCGTAGACGACGTTGTTTTGTTGCCCACGGTTGTGTTCGTCGAGTTATTTGACAGTAATGCAGTTTCGGGTTTTGATGAAGTTTGACCCACTAACGAGGTACACATGAAAAATGCTATCAATAATTGACACATGGCATGTCTACCGTCAAAAAGCATCTTCCCAATACTGAGAATATCCAGTTACCATGAAGTCGGTTTTAGCTTAATTTGTAGTTGAACTAAAAAATGTTCAGTTTATGTATAGACCGGGTGTGACGTGTTTATCAAACTAACCAATCAGAGGAGCTATGTCATCAAAAGTATTGACGCAATATATTTTCTCAAGAATTCTGGTGTTAACAGTAATCGTAATAATAAAGCCTCTGCGGAGGAGAGAGCGTAATCGGTTTATTCCCCACGTGTAACCGCGGTCATGTGGCAATAAGACCAATAACACATGTGTCCACCGTGATTTAACTAATCAGCAATTAAGGCCAAGGCAGCTGTGTTCCAAGGATTTGCGGAAAGCATCATTTGCAGATAACACGATTGCTGACCTAAAACTTGAACTATATACTTAAGAAATATCAACGATTTTTAACGGTCAATCCGAAATTCGATTAACTTTAAGTTGTTCGTTTCGTTATTTATGAAGTGGCTATTATTATTATTATATTTATATTTATCCAGGATACTCACATCACTGACGTGTTTTTCAGTGAGGTCCTGCATCTTACAAAAACAGTATATGAATTATGATATTTATATACAACAATAATAGACAACATTTTATGACAACAAAAATGAGATTATACTAGGCATATTACTAAGTATGGAACTAAGAATAGTTAATAGACGATAAACTTAGTGAAGACTTAAATTTAATTAGCGAATCGATGTTTTTAACTGAGCTGTCCAAATCGTTGAAGTCTTTAGAAGCGTAATACGAGGGTTTACATTTACCCCAGTTCGTGTTAGCTTTCGGTAGGTGGAGGTTGTTGCAGGATCTTGTGTTGTAGGAATGAATACTGTTGTTAGTTGTTAGTTTGAAGTCGAAGTCGATTAGTTCATTAGTACATTTATATATGAAGATACAGCGGTAGCATGGTATGGCAAAGTGTTTAGAAAGATTCAATCTCCAGTGATTTTAGTGATAATTATTAGAAAATCTCTATTATTGCCACAATGATATGAACAATTGTCTAGGTTTGACAGACAGTTAAAATTGTGTTTTTCCGAAGTCATTCGCGAGACGATTTCTGCCATGCGTGATGCTTTCCTTTCTCTTTTAATAATTAATAGTTCTATCTTTATTTCAGTTCAAGTTTAGATGTTAAGTATGGTTTAAAATGTATTTTGTTCTCGTTGTGACATAAAACAGACATGTCAACTCGAACTATTTTAGTAATTTCTAAAATGGGTGTAACTGACGAAACGTAAAATATATTGAATTGTTTATAGACTCAGTTTACCATGTATGGCAAACGAGGCAGGTAAATCAGTGCTCTGATCAGCCACTTGATCTTTTTTATTTCGCCCATATATGTTATTTAAAAATGTTTACATTTTTTTCCAGTTTTTGAATGTTTAGGCCAGAAGCCTTCTAGAAACCGAATACAAACTTTTTAATTAAGATCCACTTACAAGATTGTCAGTTTAAATTATATGATGTGTATATATATAACATATGAATTAACAACATGCAATAGCTTGATTGTTATATTCCAAGCCGAGGGTACTATGTACTATTTAAAACACGAGCAGGAGTGCTTTATCAGATATAAAACACGAGTGCGCAGCACGAGTGTTTTATATCTGATAAAGCACGAACTGCGAGTGTTTTAAATGGCTTAAAAAAGACCCATCCTATGAGTTAATTGGCGAAGTAATTTTAAAAATAAACATTGTCTAAGACGAGAAAATCAAAGCTAAAGTTTATGTAAATTAACATGATTTTTTATCACATATAAAACCACTGACACGGTAGTGATTTCCTTTGTCTTTTCCTCATGAATTTTACCTATATTGAATATATATTTTCCTTGTAAAAGTGCTATTGGAAATAAGATTTTTTCTTTAGATTCTAGATTATTCCAAACATCAATCCTTTGTTGAGATAAATATCTGAAATGCGAAAATATATGGGGATATTCGGATGTTGCGAGCGGTAAATTCCAGCGAAGCCTAACCCTATATAACTCCAACTGCGAGGACATGAAATTCGACCCAGTTTGAATTTGAGGTTCAAGTGATCAAGATCGTGATCAAACTTTATCCGATCCTAGCAGTAGAACATATCAATCTGAGCAACATGATTGGTTATTTTTTCATGAACGATCTAAACGCGAATTAATAATGACTTATTTCAAATTTCAAATATATTTATTTCTTCTTGCATTCCAAGAGTTATTTTGTCCACATGAACGATATTCTATATGAAAAAAACTTCCTGCTGCATATACAGTGATACAGTCACAACATGATAGTCTATACTATAACCACAGTAGAACCCCGCTAACTCGAACTCCCAATTATAAGGGAAGCGAAAAATTGTTCGAGTTAGCGGAGGTTCGAGTTAACGGGGTCGGTGTTGGATTTCGTTTAATATAATTACTAAGATATAGTTGTTTTATTGTTCATCACAATTGTGAGCCATTACGGTGCACTTTAAAGAACTAAGAACTTTTTTACTATTACCTAAGTTAAACAGTACCTATCACAGTGTTTGCGCGAAGTTTACTTCGCTAATAGTTAAAAAAGAAGATAAACAATGAAACTAAGTAGAAGATCAGTAATGATTGACGCAACTTGTTGAACCATTTATCTCTTTATGCACTTGAATTATGTTTGTATATATTATATACGGATTAAATTGTTGTTGTCTGAATAGAAATCCAAGCTTCCGACTTGTCAATGTGCTATGTTCTGACATTTTGAGGTTTGCCGATCCACCTCTCGAAAATAGAGTTCGAGTTAACCGGGTAAATTTGACCAAGGGAAAATGAAATTTGATCGAGTGAGCGAGGAGTTCGAGTTAAGCGAGTTCGAGTTAACCGGAGTAAATTACTGTAAAAATTGGTTCAAATCCAGGGGAAATTGGATTTAGTTTGAGTTAGCGGGGAGTTCGAGTTAAGCGAGTTCGAGTTATAGCGGGGTTCTACTGTAATAGTCAACATGATAGTCTATAGAGAAACACACGTCTTGTTGTGTTTGGGTGGGTGTCACAAAAATTGAATTTATGAAAAATATGTTATCTGCAGTGACTTTTTTGTGTATGACTAACGTTAGAAACTTTGCTTAAACGGAACTGTCTTGCAATGCAGTCGTTTTATATATCTATAGGGTGTGCTGTCTTAATGACAGCGTTTTCAATTCGCCACCCACCTCCATCTCAAATGGCATTTGAGATAGAAGTGGGTGGCGAAATTAGAAACATATATTGAAGCTGTCATTAAGACAAATGCATCAATAAATCCATGATATGACACATGAGAAACTGATTAATGTGTACCTAAATTAAAATCCTGCAGATTAATTTTTACTTTGCTGTTGAAAACAGAATCTGGCGACGTTCTGGAAATCTCTGCTACGTGTCGCGATGCATGTGCCCGCCTCGTGATTTTCATCAGTCAAGTCTATTATTAAAGATTTTATAAGCTGATGTTGAATTTGTGCCTACGACAACGTCGTATATTTTCGGTTTCGAAGTTCAATTGAGGCTGTCGATGTACGCCTCTTTGAGCAAAGTACGGTAATAACAGATAGTTTTCGCTTCCCCTTGAGGTAAAGGCGTACATCGACAGCCTCAATTGAACTTCGAAACCGAACATATACGACGTTGTCGTAGGCACAAATTCAACATCAGCTTATAAAATCTTTAATAATAGACTTGTAAAGTGCGGTAATAACAGATAGTTTTCGCTTACCTCAAGGTTGCCACTACCTATTGGGGAGCTGGCAGCTGTGACATTCTCTGTGTAACGTCATGGAAAAAATCGATAGTTTTTTCGAAAATCTTGACATTTCGGAATCATCGCCATTGCCCCATTAGCAGAGTATTAAAAATATAACAACTTGATACAAACGCTATCACCTGTCCATTTATTTCGTACATATCATGTTTGTATATACAAGGGGACAGCACAAAATATTGCATTATTTTACAGTCAAAATACAAGAACTTTCCCACTTCCGCATTTGTAGTTTGTTGTCATTTATACTGTCTTTTGTTCTGTATGAAATTATTAATACTGGAGCGGTTACAAAATTATGGGGAAATACAGCGATATAGTTACATTTCGCAACTTTTATGTGTTATACTTGCAGTGAATCTAACGAAAAATGTATCTTTTGTTACAATTATCATATAAAAACAAACAAAACTACATTTTATCGGCATATTTCACCCACTTGCAAGTAAAATTGTTGGAAATATTCTTTGAAGACTTTAAGGTTTTACGCAGAAGGTTTTACAGTGTTTTTAAAGTATACAATAATATGTCGAGAAATATTCGTGACGTTTCTAAGGGGGGGTGGGGTCTTCAGAGAAACGTCCATATGACGTTCTCGTGGGCAAAATCGATATGTGGGGCTTCCCTAAGCGAAAACTATATTATATACTTGCTCTATCTATATGATATCGAGCTTTCTTTGGCATTTCGTGAACCAAAACGCGCTCATGACCAGAACGTCTAAAACAACAGTTTACTGGTTCAGTTAAGGTTCTTGCACTGTTGCATTTCGGGCAGATAGTTTTAAATGTTCTTGGATCATCACATTCGTACGTACTCTCCAATGCAGCAAAATAATATTTTTGCATTATTGACTTAAAAAGAGCCCAGGTTTTCCATGCTTAAGTCTAACGTGTCCGTTAAAGTGTTCCAAGTTCCGATTGTTCTAATCGAAAATGATCTTTGGAAAGTCGTTGTTCTACACTGTGGAACTTCATACTTTGCTGTGCTGGTATATAGTATATATGTGGAATTGGAAACTTCCTTCAAAGTCTTAAGAAAAGTCTAATCTTCATTTTTGATTACGCGAGGTAACCCCCCCCCCTCCCCCGTGTGATAACGAAAATCCGTAAGCTCGGATTTTCAGTTGGGGGGGCCAGCAACGTGTCGTATATCAATTTTGCATAATTGGCCTAAGCTTTTTAATTGGCAAGATAAATATTGTCTTCGCATGGTAATATATACTTTACACTACAATGATGATCTGCGCTAAATAAGGTCTTACGGATCAAACGATTTTGCTGAGTATAATTAAAAAAAACGTGGCGGTGTAAACATAGTGATTTCTAGAAGCAGGAAAAAATACAAATCGCCATGGAAACATAGAAACCATGTGTTTCGTATGTTGTGTGAAAACCCTTTTTGCACTCAATGTGATGAGTGAGTAATTACTTTAAATCATCTCATTGGAAGTAGTAATGGTAGTAGTAGTAAAACTTTATTTCAAGAGGGAAACGTATTAACCATAATAGTTATCTAACATACGGCCCTCACAATATTACAATATTTACAAACAACAGAATGATATTACTATTATTTACATGTGAGAAAAATGTTAATTAGAGTGAGCTAATTAGTAATTAATACATCTACAATTTAGTAAATATTTACCATCGTTACAAAATAGGTCTTCAAGATGGTTAGTAAAGTTAAGCTTATTAAGAAAGATTGCACGAAGTTTGTAGTTGGCATTAGTTATTAAAGTAAAAGCGTCTGAGGAACATGAGGGTGAGATAGCAAGTTGTTTACATTCGACATCCAAGGCGTTGAAAAGAATTGAAGCACTGTGAAGAAATGTCCTCTTACCAGGGTCAGTACGGGAGGCAGTTTAAGGTCGTGTGCACAAGCTCTAGTAAGAGCCCGTTGTCGAGTAAGCCTGCGCGGCAGGCTCTTGGGATAAATAAGAGCCTCTAAGGAAATTTGATATCCGCCCACCTAATTAGAATGATAATTTATGTCAAATGCAACCAATCATATTCGAAATTCGTATGCGTAAGTAATTACTTTTATTATATAAAGTATAGTGCTTTATTGAGATTTCGAGCACTGATAAAACTGATAATCTCACACGTGAGATTATTTATGATAATCTCACATGTGAAAATTATCGCTATATATCGCTATGGATATTTTATTTTATTTTGTTTGAGAAGACTGTCCTTTATATAATAAACAGAAAAATACATGGATGCTTGGAAATACCAGATTTATTTCTCGTGTTGATCATGAACATGATATCTCACTCGTGAGCGCATGATATCTCACTCGTGAGCGCATGATATCTCACTCGTTCGCTGCGCTCACTCGTGAGATATCATGTTCAACACTCGAAATAAATCTGGTATTTCCGCGCACCCCATGTATTATTCTCTATTTAATAGTACAAAATCAAAACACAAGAGTTCAGAGAAGTTATTAATATTACAATATAATATCGTTAAGAAATAAAAACGTTTATTATATGGCAAGCATTTGTTTTGGTGAATCGCGCAATTTGATTGGCTGCTGACGAGGCAGGACTTTCCCGTATTGCCCACAGGCAATACGGTATTTTTATTGCCCTACGAAGCTGCGACGAGAACCGAGTTTCAAACAAAAAAATTGTATAAAAGTCTTTCAAAATATTCTAAACGAAGAAAAATAAACCTAAAAGACAGAAAAGGGGTGACTGCTGTGGTTAAAGAACTTTCTCAATAAGTTTTTGTTGGCGTAAGTCGAAAATACAAGGTAAATTTCACAATGTTTTTACTATTATTATATTAAAAACAGTCAAGAATATTTTGTGTTTTGAACATGCGAAGAGATGGAAATTTTATTTGCAGATGGCCAGTAGGAATTTGACACCATCTGAAAGAAAAATACAATTAAAAAGCAGCAGATTTAAGATTTAGTTTCGAAAATTTCTGTTTTTGTTAGTCAAAAAAAGATATGAATATAAAATGAAGCGAACTAAAAACATACTTGTCGTCGTCGAATGTCGGTGCTCATAGGCGTACGGGCACAACTTTTTGGGGGGGGGCAGCCAAAATTTTGCCCGAATTTTAAAGCTTAGCCAAAATTTCGAAATTGCCCGAATTTCGATAACAACATGTTGATAACAATAATAACTACTTTTAATTGTATTTAACAAATGAAGTTTCTAATTTTCCCGGAATCTCTTAACTTTACCATCTATTTTTAGGTCCAAAACTCGGTTTTTTATCTAATAAACCATGATTTTGTCAACAAGGCGCAAACGATATAAATAAACAGTACTGTAAATTATAAATTTCTGTTTTTGTTTAAATTCAGACTAAATAAATCTATTTTGCCCGAATATTCGTGAACCATTTGCCCGAATGTCTTCAATCTCCAAATTTTGGGGGGGGCAGGTGCCCCCCCTGCCCCCACGTCCCGTACGCCCATGTCGGTGCTGTTTATTTATTCATATATTTTGTTTCCAGATTTGTTGCCTTTGATTAAATAACTAAAACCTCGTCATTTTCTTGAAATACTTTCCAAAACTCTGTTAATAAAAGGTGCTGTAGAGTAGTTTCACTCACCAAAAGATAAATTTCAGTTTACAATTAACATTTTGCAAATGTTTCGGACTTTGTACTTTGCCCTCGCGTGACCATGTTTTTCATTTTTTACAAACGTACATTGCCATATAATAAAAAACTTACTGACTTCGACCGTTCGGGCAGTACGGGAAAATATCAAACCTCGGTCTTGCTGTATTGACTTCGCTATCGCTCGGTCAATACAGCAAGACATTGGTTTGATATTTTCCCGTACTGTCCTCACTCTCAGTCACACTACACAAAATGTTATACAAAGCCAACGTCGCTTTAGTACGTACATCAATATGTGGTACATGTTTCACGATGAACTAATGAATATATAGCCGCCACAACAAACATTTTGACTTCATAAACAGTTAATACCGATACTCACGCGACCGACTCAAAAATACAATAATTTACGAAATAACGGACGGCAACTTTAAGGAAGAAAATACCATCCTAGGTTCAAATATAGTGACAATAGCATTTCACGGCCGCGCAATACCAAATTTCTTAGAGATTGTTGCAGGCTCATTTTCTCTTCCCACCCTAACCCTAACACAATGAGCCTGCCTCGCAGGCTAGTTGTCGAGTGGAAGATAAGAATTTAAACATTTGTTTAAACGAAGATGGAGAACTAGGGTTTATAAGGATGTTAAACAGTAAAAGAAGTTTCCTAAATTTAACTAAATCGAAGATTGGAATTATTCTAATCTCGGAAAAAAGAAGAACAGAAGGAGTAGAATAATCCGCATCTAGAATAATGCGTGCTGCACGCGGTTTTGGCAATCGAAGAATTCTAAGTAAAAGTGTTTTGGAGCAGTTCCCCCATGTTACAGAACAGTAGATAATATTTGCCTGAATACAAGAGTTGTAAAAACGAAGAGTACATTGATTCTTCGTCGGCTTGATTTCCTGCATATTCAGAGACAATTTTTGAAATATCCCATCTAAACAGACTGAGCTTTTTAGTTTAAGAGTAAGATTGGGGATCAACAAGATCAAAAGCCTTTTTGAAGTCAATAAGAAGAAGTCCATTCAATTGTTTGTTATCAATATTATTCGCATGAGCGAGATGTCCTAAACCCAAATTGATTTTCAACAAGAAGACTGTGTTGAGTTAAAAAAATATAGAATGAAATGTGAACACGACGTTCAAGAATCTTAGAGATGTTGGCCAAAACAGAGATAGGACGAAAGTTGGAGCGGTCAAATAGCGACCCCGATTTAAAAAGAGGAGCGGATACTTTTGCTATTTTCCATAGGTCAGGAAAACTAGCCGAATTAATACTGAGATTATAAATCTTTGTCAGGATAGGTGCAATAGCTGGAGCCGCTATTTTTAGAAAGTAACCACTAATTCCATCCAAACCAGCGGCTTTAGATATAGACAAATGACTAAGACAATCTAGTACGAAATCCTCGGAAATCGGTGGGATAGTAAAGATGGTATTTGGAGAATTTTTAGAACATAGCAGGAACATAGCAGCCATCTGTTTAAACACCATTTAAACTCAGTAAGCTGATAACTGAAGGAATGACTATACAAAATGTAATGATCCGATTAATGCGATTAAATGTACACTCAACAGCTCGATTTGTAGAATGTTATATTTCCACGTGTATTTGAGCAGTGCATGCGGTTGGCGCCTCTGTAATTGAGATGCCATTTCTGCAATATGCATGCACTTTGCCTGATTATAAACTCAACATAAGCTCTTACATACTTATAAGCTCTACTGAATTCAGTCTCGGCGCATTTTCACCATATTTTGTTACAATCTTTAACGTCTCAAAGCTCAAACGACTTAGATCTTTTTGGTATTTTGGCCTCATTTGAGCGTCAGGTCGGTCAATTTCGAGTATAGCCAATTTGTTCCATATATATTTGGACCGCGGTTTCTGCGCGCTATTCACTGTATATAGTATCCGGCCTTCGTACAATCTGACCCAAATCGTTCTGCATATAATTATACCCTGTGTGATTCACGATGCTACTGCGCATTTAAAATATGTGCGAGCTTTGAGGAAAGTGTTTGCCAACTAACAATCAAGTGTCACTCTCTGTTTCAGCATTATACTGCCGTGCAGTTCAAAGATGTCTTCAATTACAATTGTGAAATCCTTGGCTGCGTAAGTACAATTTTACTATTTATTATATAAGATATACATATCATTTATATGTTTAGTATTTATAAGTTTAAATTATTATGTATGATATTTCTTGGGCGGCTTCAGTGGGACCTCAGGATCCTTTTCAAATACCGAAGGCAGATCTTATGGTAAATAAATTACTTAATTATTCGTCCGATAGAAACTTACTTTACAAAACTTTCGAAAGAGTTTATTTTTTGCTTGCGTGGAAAGTTTATAGTTGCATGATTTGCATGATATTTTCAAACGTTTCTTGCGCTTTAACTTCGTCTGAGTGGGGTTGAGTGACTAGTGACCTTTACCGCGTCGAATGATGGGAATGCATATGGCGAGGGATTGTGGAAGAGTCGGACGTTTGCCATTTGTTCAGTTTCACTGACAAATTATGTTAACTGAAATTTGATAAACGGCTAAACAGACATTTTTGGAGTTGATTCATGTAAACGTACTCAGGTGTGTATTGTATTTTACCCCGCACCAATACACCCTTCCGATAATTACGTCATGAATACTTCTTTGACCTAGGAGCCTCGCTCTCATGAATGAAGACGAAAGGCTATTCGCACACGATTCATGAGAACGAGGCTCCCGCAAGATATAAGTGAAAACGTCTGGAAGTTGGTCGAACCGTCAGAGTACCTTCATTGGAAACGCCGTCGAAGTTCTTGTTATATTTTTCAGCTAGTTGATAATAATAATAATATTTACATATTTTACCAGGGTAAGCTCATCAGCATAAGCTGTTATCAAGGAGCGCCCTGGGCAACATAAAGTAACTATATTTACAAAAAAAATTAATAATCTAAAAATTACAAGTGTACTTTAATATAAAACCTAATCTAATATACAGCGTCTTTAAGTTTTGACTTAAAAACTAACAAGGAAGTAGTTTCTTTAAGATACGGAGGCATAAGGTAGTTCGATTCTACAAACCCTCTAGAATATTGTATAGCGGTTTCATGGGAAAGTAGTAATATAGGGGCCGTTCAACCCTTTTTTTGTGGTGCGAGGAAGGAGGAACACAATCTGAAAACATCATTAGCATATGAGGGGCGCGTGAACATTAGCATATGAGAGCGCGTGATCATTAGCATATGAGGGCGCGCATGATCATTAGCATATGAGGGCGCGCATGATCATTAGCATATGAGGGGATTGCAAGGGGAGGCACAGTATCTGCGTCGGTCCTACTTCTTTGAGACCTCATTAATATGACGTCACAGAACAAGACCAGGCAAGTTTGGGCGAATTTTGCTGAGTTCAGCATATTTTGTGGTATGTAATAAGGTTGTTTCTATATAATTTTTTCCCGTCATAATGACGCAGAATAGAAATAGTCGTATGAAAAGTAGTTGATCCCACTCAGGTGGGTGGGCCACCAGGTTCATATGAACACGTCTTTAGCTATGAAATATAACAAAGCAATTTGGCTTTATAAAGAAATGAAAATAATTCATTAAGTGTATGCAAGATGGCGTCGGCTTTTGTCTTTTCTATAACACTATTTGTAAAATGAAACGCTATTTTCTTTTTTGTCGATTTTTGTACCTGTATTAAAGAAGGATTTACATATTACTAGACTTTAAACAACGGGACTGGGATCTTTTTAAGAATTCGTCAATGGGGGAGGGGGCATCAAGGAAAACGGACCTAACGGTGAGGTGGTGAATTGCGAACTTGTATAGAGAGGTAATCTCCAGGAAATTTTCATATTGTTGAGACTCTGGGGCTTGATTTCCTGCATTTCCAGTAACCATTTTGTTTATACATCACATCTATACAGACTGAGATTTTCGTATGAAAGTAAGGTTTTGTTATGGGAATATTATAACACTCTTCAGAAAATTTTTACAGGAATTTATAAAGTTAATAATTAACTGATGAGTAATAACAAAACTAGAGTATGCTCTAGTCTAGTCTAGACTAGACTATAGTAATTGTAATGCATTTTGTATTCACTATATCAAATTGAACACCACTGAATATCAAGAAACAACACTCTACCTCTGGCGCTTTTTATACCCTGGAATAATAGTCTTCTGCGTAGAACGATAAATAATCTATATTTCCACCGAAAATAAACACAAAATGAATATTTAATTATAAGCAAACAAGTGTGCCTTAATTAAAAATCATACAACTCAGTCTGTTTAAAGGCAATTTACTACCGTTTGCAATTAACTGTGAGCTGCATTAACATAAACTTGAATGCCATTACATTACATTGTTGAATGCCAACATTGGCTTATTCCCCCACTTCTACTTCTCGGAGTGGGGCTATATTCCCCAGGTCCGGAATCCCCCAGCTCCTCCGAACCCCTATTTTCCAAGTACGCCATCCCCCAGTTCCCTCATCCTCTGTTCCCCAGGTTCACCATCCCACAGTTCCCTCTTATCCCCTGTTTTCCATGCACGCCATCCCCGAATCCCCTATTCTCCGGGTTCATCATCCCCCAGTTCTCCCCTGTTTCCCCATTTCTTCCACCCCCCGGAAACCCTGCCCTCATTTCCAGATTTTGAAAGGCCTTAACACCCCCACACCCCTCCCTCCTTATGCTACAAACTTCAATTCTAGTTCTACTAACCGTGCTTCAATGAAAATATGAAATAATTTGGTAAACTGCTTTTAAATGAAATTTATATTTCTTTCATGTCTTTTCTTCGCAATGATTTAAATCCCCTTTGAATCAATCTTAATTCCAAAACAAATGTAAAATTGGACTGTGGATTGCCAAAAGAGCGTGTTTTGAGTCGTATGCAAGTCGTATGCAAGTCGTATGTCTCCCGTGTGCATTTGTTTCCCATCACTATCTGAAAAATAATAACTAATTTGATCCCTAAAGGTTTTGATACGATCTTGCCAGCATTTTGCGTTTGCATTACATAATAATGATTGACATTTCCTGGTTATCTTGAGAGAATATGCTCAGAGAATACTCTTCATGAATATTCCATATGATCGAAAATGTGAAATGCGCGTTCTATAATTAAATTACAGATAACATTTCGTTTACTTATGATAAATTTAAAGGTAAAAGGAACGTCTGTGTATTTAAACTGAACGAGATACACAATACGCCACACGGTTAGTGCACGCACTTATTTATTGATCTTTATAATTAGCACAATAATCATATCATCTCTTGGAAAAATTTGTTATACCGTAAATGGCTGGTGTAGGCTTATATTCGTTCGTCAGCATTATAGACAAGCTAATATACACGAAGAAGATTATTGGGGCAGCTGTTGTATACTGTTCGATTTCCTTCTGCATGTAGTAAGACTACACCGAAGGGCGATGCCTTTTACTGGACCTCTAAAGAGACAAGTTGGGAACTGATAGAGCTATCCAGCATAAAGAAAGTTCGTTTAGTTTAGGTTTCCTCCTGTATAGTAACACTGGATCAATAAGAGATGACCCTTACTTTAGAACTGATAGAGCTATCCAGTATAAATAAAGTTAGTTTAGTGTAGATTTCCTCCTGTAGTAACACTGGATCAATAAATAAGAGATGCCTCTTACTGAGCCTCTAGGGAGACCAGTTGAGAACTGATAGAGCTATCTAGTATGAATAAAGTTCGTTGGACCGATGGGATTACCCTTACTGGGCCTCTAGGGAGAACAGTCGAGAACTGATAGAGCTATGGCTAGGGAACACAAGACAACATCTTAGTCCTATATAAAACATTTTGTACAAATTATCGCCGTCGGATCTATACTTATATATGAAAGTTTGGCAAACAATATCGAGTTAGAGTAAATCCTCTTTTATAATATGTATTTATACTATTCAGTATTACAATCGTAATTTCACATGTTATAGTTCTTAATTTAATGACAAAACGTTATTGTCACGTAAATATATAATATGATGTTAATCAACCGCATTGAATCCACCATGGGGTACCGCAACCATTTTTCTTCCATTCTTTCATCACATTTTCATCATTCTTTTGTCGTGTTAGGACTTCGTCGTTCAAATCCCCACCATTCATCTCTTCTTCACGGAGCCAAATCCACCTCGGCTTCGCCAAACACAGGTTGATGGTAGACAACACAAGCAAGACGATCAAGAAATTCTTACACAATGCCATGACTTCTCAACACGAGCTTTTCTCAAAACCTGATATTTTCCTGTTCCTTTGTGTTGATGTTCAGTGTTGCTCACTCTCGAACACAGTGAAGAGCTGAATACTCGGTCTGACTTTTATAGAGCAAAACTTTTGGCGATAATTACACCAGGTGTGTCCATATTTGCATAATTGCGTTTGTTATATTGCGACGCTGTGGGATAAAGGCGGTTGGAACCTTATAATATGACGATGCCTCCTAAAGTGTTAAGCAAAAAAATCTTTTGACTCTTATACGAGCTACCTTAAAGCTACCTAATTGAGTTAGACCGATGAATTTAATTATAATTATATAACATGCTTTAGTTCTATGAAAATGGGTGCTAAAAATCAATTTTGAAAGTTGAACTACATAATTTATATCATGCATGCAGCTAGGTTAATAGTTTACTTACTATAAGTATAATTTGCATGATGTATATCTTGGTAAAGAGGATAATATGTAGTATTTACTGGTTAAATTAGTAATTCAAAGATATTCAAGAAATTGGTTGAAGGTGTAACTTATACATGAGAAGATGTAATATATAAAAATATACGCACAGGCAAATATGCTTCAAAAAAGTTGTAATACAATTAATTTATATATATTTAAACTCTCTATATATGCAGTTGTATAGCTTTTGGATTGTGTATCAATGCAAAAAAAATCTGCTTCTCCGTATAGATGGTTTTCAAAATTTCAGTACATTTTGAGAGTAGATTTTGTCTGGAGTTTTGCGCTGACTTTTATAGAGAAAAGTAACTATATTATCACACCAGATGTTCTCTTTGGCACAGTATTGCGCCCATTTATGCTTTATATGGATGTCGTAAGATTAAACGTTAAAACAGTTCAAGCTTCAAAGATGATTTATTTTTCTTTCGTTTACCCGAGGCCAATTTATACCATAGGACGTCTTGCTTAATGACTACGATAAACCGTTCAACTCAAATAAATAATAAAGTGGATTTTTAAAGAGTTAGGTAAGATTAGATCTGATAGATTGAAGAGATAAGTTAACACAAGTTAGAGTTCTTGTGTACATAGGGTTGGATGGCGATACTGTGTATAATTCGTTGTTTTGTTGAAAACTTGACGTAAATTATTATTATTATTTTTTATTATTATTAAAAACATATTTATATAGGATAACCTCTTCAGTAAAAGGTAACTGCTATCAACGAGGGTCCTGTTTACATTAAAACTAAAACAAGTAGAGAATATTAGTAATATATTAGACAACACCTAAAAGTGAGCAGGATAACTAAAAAATTATTAAATATTTTACTACGAAAATTTGTGGAGCTGATGGTCGTACGCCAAGGGTAAATCGATTAAATTATGGTTCAATTTAGATGAAAGGGAAATTAGAAATGTAAAAAAGTTTGTCTTGTTTCCCGGGTTGAACAGAACTGAATGCGTAATTAGTGTATGTATAATTGACTTAATTTTCTGACGGAGGTATGCAGTCCCTGAGTGCCATAAGCCCGCGGATATTCATCAATGCAAATAATATATCATATAGGATATTCATTTTCTTCAATTAAAAAATGATGCTAAAAACTCCTTGTCGTCCGCTCAGTTAAATATCAGTCTTTAATGACAATCCCTTTTATTTAATTAATAGACTTACAGTATAATTATAATGATGCTAATATAGTCTGTCATCGTTATAAAATATCATTATATGGTGGGCAAAATGGTTCATGTCGGCAATCTTTGGGTATTTTTCTTGAAAAATCAGCAGGACCATCGTCCTTTGAAAGAACTTTCATCAAATTTTCGTCATTCATCTCTTCATCACTGAGCCATGTCCTTCTCGGCTTTGCCAAACACAGGTTGATGGTAGAAAACACTGAGCAAGACGACCAAGAAATTCTTACTAAATGCCATGATTTTGATATTTCTTTCCAGTCCCTCTGTTGCTGTTGAATATTGCTCGCTTTCAAACACAGTAAAGTATTGCATTTTGCGCTGACTTCACGAGATTCTAGGAATATTACTCCAGATGTCCTCGTCGGCATATTCTTGCACCCGTTTGCTACACCAACGCCATCAGATAACGTTAAAGCAGTAGAAACCTAAAGATGTTGCCGTCTCTCATTGGTTAACTATTGGAGAGTTGCAATTACTATAGAAAACGTCCCACTTAAGGGACTATGATAAAACGTTGAACTCAAATAGATTCCAAGTGGATCTTAAAAGAAGATATGATCGGTTAGGATTGTGTTGGTGTGTCAATTATTCGGAAACGGTCTTATAGCTACATTGCAGACAAATTCAAACCACACACTTTTATTTAAATTTTAATAAAAACAGAAAAATATGAACTATGACATTTAAATGTATAGACCATTTTGTAGTTCCAGTCCTCGCACCTGTCTCACCCCCCACAGAGTGGCACAGCTTCCCCTAGCGTTTTGTGTCTAATTACTCAAGAATTGTGACATTGTGTTTATGTCATTTTACATGTGCGAAAGGCTAAAGCATTTTTCCTTAGCAACGAGGTAACAATTCACGACTCAGCCAAGTGCGCTTATTTTCTGGCTTCGCTAGTAGATTACTATATATAGGGCAGTTCAAACATGCAACGCAGCCAAAATAAATTTGTTTAAAGTTTTAATATTTTATCGTTGTTTGACTTTTTTGTTAGTCTGTTGTTTTGGGCTTCTGTCCCGAAAAGACAGAAAATGTTAAAAAGTTTGTGTTGTAATATTCCGGCATTTTCCACAATATGGACAGTTGTTTGCGACAACTCGATCTGTGAGACTTTCCTTGTCCTTGAATATATTTTTCTACTGATACGATCGAAACGGATATAAATGCTTGATCCTAAATTAAATTACTGATAACATTTTGTATGTATATTCGTGATAAAATTGTGTGTAAAGAGAACGCCTGTGTTTACAAACTGAACAAGATAAATTACCGGCCCGTATGGCCATGCATATACCGTTACTGCGCGCAAATACAGTATATGCTCATGTTTAAAATATTAGCGCAATAAACGTTTAATGAAAATGAGCCATTTCTATATAAAGAAGAATATGCTAAAATCTTGAATGCGTGGTTTCAGTGTAGGTAGCGATAAACGATATAAGATCAAACTACGTTAAAAAATATAACAAGAACTTTGCCGTTTCGAGCGAAGGTTCTTCGTCTGGAAGTCATTAGCGTGGGTCGAACCGCCAGAGTTCCTTCGCTGGAAATGCCGTCGAAGTTCATAATATCTTGTTTGATATTGTTCAGGTAGTTCGATTCTACAAACCCTCTATAATATTCTGTAACGGTTTCATGGGGACATTTAGTAATTCTAATAATGATGGAAGTTGGTTATATGGCTCAGGCTAGCGAAGATCAAATACCCATGCAATATGTTATCATTAAAATTATGTTTAAATTTATCAAAAAGAATATATACTATTTGCATGTGTATATTTTCTAACACCAGCATAATTTAAATGCTTACGAACGAATGGCTAATATTTCGAGGTTCCCTATACTGATGGCTCTATATACTCTCCTGAATGGCATAAATATAAGTAATATAGATGAGATGAACAGATATGTTTGGAAAAAAATTAAAATATAACCAGGTCTATTTGATCGTGCGCGCGCGAGGATACATATCATTACAATTTGTTTAAAAGGGAACTGTCATGCCAAATTGTGAACAGGTGCATGACTTTCAATGAAAATAATTATAGAAATTTTTCATGTAAATTTATCTCATGGAAAACACAAAAAGGTTTTTGCAAAAGGATTAGGATACGTGTAATATAATTGAGAGATATTTTTTATTCTATTCTATATGTGCCTCTAATTAACTGTATTATATTTTATTCTGATAATGTCGCCTCTAACTGCATGTATTGTATATTATTCTGATGATGTCGTATGTAACTGTATTATATTTTATTCTGATAATGTCGCCTCTTATTACTAATGTGACGAATCAACTATATTTTATATATATTCATGCACGTATAGTGAACATGCTTTTTAAAAGTTATTTAATGCTGTACGATGAAAGCTTTTTCAAAAAAATAGAATTGTAAAAAATATGTCATAGAAAAAAATGGTAAAAATTGTAATTTCGGTATAAACCGTGAATGCATGTTGAGTTACTCTTCGGAGAGCTCTTCATAAATATTTGCTTCGCGCGCTCAGCAACGCCTGAATAAATTACGTCGACTTAGCAAACTGTATACAATATACCACTTAAACTCTTATACCGAAAGAGTTCATTTATGAAAGGATGCGTAAAAAACGCCCCATATTACTTAGTTATTCTGCCAAAATGTACTTAAAAAATCAATCAACATGAAAGACAATTAAATTAAGATGCTAGGGATAAAGTTAAAACAATTTGAAACACGTAACAGATGACATATATTCGTTATTTAGTACAAGAGAAGAAATTAAGTTTCGCTCTAGAAAATTCTAACTGATAACGCAGACCCACTCCACAAACGTCGTTCCAAAGATAAGCCCTTCTTTAATAAATATAAAGACTGGTTATACGAATCCGGCCAACTAAGAAGCTCACCTTAGTAACTGTCCTTTGTGAGATCTGTCATGTGTTTGCTTATCTATAATATATAAATATTTGTGCGTTCAGATCATATATGGGACGAGGCAGCCATGTTGGATGAGATCTTAAGTCCAGTGGGATAAAATGTTCCATAAATTATATACATAAGCGGCCAATCGTACCAGCCAAGCGTGACCCATATCCATATCATTGGAAGAAATACTAACAAAATTCCATATAAAAAATTCTATAAACAGATACTACTGCAGTCATATAAAACAACATAGTTTGCAAGAAAAACAGTTTCTTCGGTCAGAAGGAGAAAGGATTTCGAGGATATTTAGTTTAGGTTGTTTCTATATAATTTTGTCCCGTCATAATGACGCAGAATAGAAATAGTCGTATGAAAAGTAGTTGATTCAACTCATGTGCATGGGTGGGCCACCAGGTTAACATGAACACGTCTTTAGCTATGGAATATAACTAAGCAATTTGGCATATATAAGTAAATAAAGGAAAATAATTCATTTTAAGTGATGGCGTCGGCTTTTGTCCTTTCTCACTGTAAAACTATTTGTAAAATGAAACACTATTTTCTTTCTTGTCGATTTTGTACCTGGAGTAAAGGAGGATTTACATTACTAGACTTTAAACAACAAAAATGATTAGAACCACTGAGTATTTTAATAAAATACAAAACAAAGGTAACTCCAAAAATTGATAACATTTTAATATTTATCTACGTTTCGACTATGTTTCAGTCATCATCAGGATAAACTAAACAACAAGATTAAACAACAAGACTGGGATCTTTTTAAGAATTCGTCGGTGGGGGAGTGGGTATTAAGGAAAACGGACCTATATTTTCATATTGTTGAGACTCTGGGGCTTGATTTCTTGCATTTTCAGTAACAATTTTTTTATACATCACATCTGGACAGACTGAGCTTTTCGTATGAAAGCAAGGTTTTGTTATGGGAATATTATGACACTCTTCTGAACTAAGTCATTCTTCCCTTCTTTGCTTATATTTTAGACAAAAGGGACCTTTACTTGGGGCACAATAGTTTACTGAAGTGGGGGGCAACACCACCACCGGAAAGAGATAATTTACGTCACTGGACATGGCAAACACAACAGCAGAAGAATTGCACGCTTGTCATAAAAAACATTAGTGATCATGATGCACACGAACAAACGGTTTTTTCGTTCGTCGTCCTAGAATTTTCCTCAACACAAGTCAATATAAAGTTTCGGTAAATTCAGTGGACACCTAAAATTACATTCAGTGAGAGCTCTTGAGCTGCCTATGTGCGGGGGCTTTGTTCATTTTAATGATATGATCAATTTAGGGCTTTCTTCAAGTGCCTCTTTACCGCATAAAGCAAATAATCAATTTGCAAACAATTTCAGTTTATTTCGTTTCCAATAAGCTGTCTCATGGGCATGTAAAATAACACTATACATGCATTCACAATTAGACCATGCTTTTTGAGTATAGTTGGGTTAGGGATGTTGCTCATCGATATTAAGTGGAGGGCGAAAAAATAAAAGACTTCTATAGAAAAAATAAAAGACTTCTATAGACTATATTGAGTTAATATCTAATACCATGCACACAGTGAGGTGTAAGCCCAAAGTTAGACTCGCTACAAGTCGACTCGCATACTCTTAAATCTATTTTTCTTAAATATGTGAGCGCACGTAAACGTGTGCAAGTGACATCGCATATCATAAAACATGCGAGTCGACTTGTAGCAAGTCTAGTCCAAAGACAGAATGAATGATTGTAAAGTAGATACAGAATGCATTTTGTGGACGTTTTATACTCTGAAAAGTGATATACATGCAGGCAGCATAATTATTATATTAAGTTATTGTGTACCTATAAGTAGGAAGTCTTTATATTTTAGTTTATTGCATATAAAGCATCAATATATAGCCATCTGCCACTAAAAGCCTAAGTGAAATGCGTGTAAATAAATGTAGGAGCAACACATCTTGAACTTCAATTACACGTTGAAAGTTTTTACCACTTATAAAAACTTATTATTTGTTCATAAGCATTTTAAACCTATCAAATCAATCATTTTATATACCGCATTCACTTTATGCCGATAAAACACCTATATTAATATTCTTTATAAACAAATCCACATAATGTTTTTTTTGAAGTCGTTTAATAAACTCTCAATGCGAAGTTTTAAGCTCCAAAACGACGCGCACGTAGGCTATAGCTCTTAGTCTTATAGTACTTTCATGGCGTCGGTAAAACAGACGACTTCGTCAATATGTCAACGAAAACATCTGCAGATGAAGTTAAAGCCAAGTGCCTTGCTCTATAAAAGCAGGTCGAACATTCAGTACTTCATTGTGTTTGAAAGTGAGCAATATTAAAACATCGTTCTGCTAAATATCAAGTTTTGAGAAGCTGCTGTTGAAAAGTCATGGCATTGTGTAAGAACTTCTTGGTCGTCTTGCTTGTGTTGTCTACCATCAACCTGTGTTTGGCGAAGCCGAGGTGGATTTGGCTCCGTGAGGAAGAGATGAATGACGGGGATTTGAACGATGAAAGAATTGAAAAGAAGAACGAGAATTTGATAAAAGAATGGAAGAAAAATGATGATCGTTCAGACGAGCAACCAACTGAATGCAAAGTACCATATTGTGGGTTTCGGAGGAAATGACACAAAATAACTTTAACTGATTTCTATATATTAATATCGTACAGTAATTATATAAACTATTAATGACATTGACAATATACGTATATTAAGTCGAAAATGTGTTTTTGTAGATCAGTGTATTGAAAATACGCAAAATATTTAAATAGTAAATAATTGGGGAATCAAGAAAGCTGAAACTGAGTACGACGTCAATATCGGAAACCGTCCCATAACGTTTACCGTAATATTTTTGTTTGTCAGCGGTCCTGAGCCGAAATTCGGTACATTTCGGTACGAAATGGATTGCGCCTGCGAGTCTTGTATATACGGTAGCTTTAACGTGACACCTATAAAGCTGGTGTTTAACATGTTTTGTATGTCATTATAACAAGTATTCATAACAAATGTTAGTGTTAGCAATTCGTGTTAGCGTAATCTCTCTAATAAGCCCCCCTCTTAAAAAAGCCCCCCTCTCAAAAAAGCCCCTCTAATAACCCTCCCCCTCTACTAACCAACCCCATTCACACAAAAACACAAGTGTTTTGATAAGATTTTTCTATTTTCTTAACACATTGTACCGAGCCTGAACAAAATTATATCATTTAACGGAAAAATAAATAAGCCCCCCTCTCTCCAATAAATCCCCCCCCTTTCAATGGTGCCTGAATAGAGAGAATGGTAAGAGGGTTTGAATAATTAATATTGCTGACATCAGCATTATTTTCAAATGCCCGTTAACAGCTTCTATTTTTTCAAACCTAACGCGAAAAACTCAATTTAGCTTTTAAAAGCAATATATAGTGGCATACAGAATATATATAGAACAGAATATGTGTAATAAAACACATATTTTATTGAGCATTTGTTTTCTGGCGGCCATGTTGGATGGCATATTGTGACTGACTCGTGTGGCAAATTCAGGTTCTAAGTCCATGTTACGCACACAATAGGGTTAGGGTTAGGGATTGGGTCGGGATTAGGGTCAAGATCAAAGAGAAATATTCGTGACTCGTAACATGGCGTTATAACCCAAATTCAGGTAATATACTCATGACGCACACGAATATATTTATCTTTGATCTCGACCCCAATCCCGACCCCAATCCCGACCCAATCCCTAACTCTATTGTGCGCGTAACATGAGCATATTACGCAAATTCAGTCGAGTTCTAGACATGCTAAAACAACAAACTATACACCAAAAATGCTTTTCGTTGCTCAAGAATTCATTCTAGGGAGATATAGCTTGTTTTATATCCCGGCAATTTTTAATGAGCTTGGGACTAAGATTTATGCATAACGACATCAATTTTACTTCTTAGCTTATTTTAAAGAATTATTCAAGTGATCTTTGCGCGCTTGGCGTCCTACAAATTATCCCAGTCGTATTGAAAACAACTTTAAGCCTGGTTTTCAAATGTCACCGATGCTTTCGCAGTGCCATTGTCTTAGATCATTTATGAGTAAAATCCTTTGTCTACATGAAGTCATTTTCTCCTTCAATGAGCGTGATCACTAACAATGGTACACGAGTGCATTGCCGACATAATAAAACCAGGCTTTACTTTCACTTCTAAGCAAGAATTGATATCTTGTGAAATTTTGTGTTTCTTACGTGGCAAAACGTTTATATAATGTCGTTTATAATTTCGCCCCCGAATCATTCTCCGAGTCCGACATTTTGAAGGGAAACAGCATGAAAACATGTATGCTGTTTATCGCTATATTCTCACTCTATGCCCACGCATATTTATGAGATACAACCGGATGTAAACAAAATGTAAACACAAGCTCGCAAACGATCACTTGCATGATACTCACTCTTTAACTTGATTTTGTATACTTATAATGTTACACAGATTATAACTTATAAATTTTAACTTAGTTTTTATAGTAGTACAATGTTACATGGGATAATTGTAACTCTGTTAGTATTTCTTACACAGCCCTTTTGAAAACCACACTATGTGACATAGGCCACCTGCATGTATAAATAATTTTATTATATATATATATATATACAGATTTTCGCTTACCTCAAAACTGGTCTGCAACAGGCTGTTTCATCTGTAAAAGAATCATTTACAGATGAAACAGCCTGTTGCAGACCAGTTTTGAGGTAAGCGAAAATCTATAATTTGCTCTAACTATATGTTGTCGAGCACTCTTTGCGTTTCGTAGACCTAAACCTACACGTATATATATATATATATATATATGTGTTTTCGCTTACCTCAAAACTTGTCTGCAACAGGCTGTTTCATCTGTAAAAGAATCATCAGGCAGTGACAAGTATCGAATGAAATGACCACTTATATGCTTCCTGCCGGAGCGAGGGGGTGTATGTGGGAGACAATGTGTGCATTCCTGGCTTTGTTTGCGTTGTTTACGCAAAAGAAAGTTTTATAACTGATATTGGACCAAGCTTTATCTTGGGCTTCAAATTTGGCTACTATACCTGAAAACGATATTTCAATAATAAAACACGCTAGAAAATCTCTCCTTTTCAATACCGGAATTTCATGGATAAAAAAAGATAGCAAGAGTTTGTTTGACGTTACTATGGGCAGTTTCGACGGAGCGGAAATTTGTGAGTTAGTAGGCCTTTTCATTTTAAACCACCTGAGTAAGAAATTTGGCAAAGAAAGCATCGGCCTATATAGAGATGACGGTTTGGCTATTATAAAAAGTAAATCAGCACGTTTAGCAGACAAAACAAGGAAAGATCTCCACAAAATTTTCGAGCAGTTTGACCTAAAAATTACCGCCGAATCAAATTTACGCATAGTAAACTTTTTAGATGTAACTTTCGACCTTAACAATGGAAAACATAGGCCCTATAGGAAGCCCAATGACGATCCACTATACATAAATATGCACTCTAATCACCCACCGAGCATCACAAGGCAACTATACCTGCATCAATTAACAAGCGCATCGCACTTCTTTCATCAGATGAGCAAACTTTTCAGGAATCTACACCCATATATCAGAACGCACTTAGGCATAGCAACTTTAATCATGAACTTAGCTACACTCAGCACACACCGCAACAACAACGCAGGAATAGGCAACGCAACATCATTTGGTTCAAGTAGTTCATCGTAGGTTTAGGTCTACGAAACGCAAAGAGTGCTCGACAACATATAGTTAGAGCAAATTATAGATTTTCGCTTACCTCAAAACTTGTCTGCAACAGGCTGTTTCATCTGTAAAAGAATCATCAGGCAGATGATTCTTTTACAGATGAAACAGCCTGTTGCAGACAAGTTTTGAGGTAAGCGAAAATCTATATATATCTTCTAAACCAAAAAGCTTCTAAATCTTCTAAACCAAGAAATCTGCTAAACCAAAAAGCCCTTATCTCAACTTCCTCAAACTGAAGTGAATTCATACGATTGATAATACACGACAAATTTTATTTAATTGATTTATTTAAAGAAGTTTGTTTTGGCCGTCGTCGTTCGCGTTGCCGTCCTACAACGTAAGGTCTCTATTTGTTACGGCTCTTTTGTTGAGTAAACAATTCTTGTTTTTTTCTTTCAAAATACAAAATTTTTCTTCTAAACATAAATTGCATCGTTTTGATCCTCCCATTCCTCCCGTGTACGAAATAAAATGTTTTAAAATTTGCCAATTAATACTGAAATCTTTATTGTTTTCTTTCAATGTCCAAATATATTTCGAAAGTTCTGTGTCGCTTGCATGCTTTTTATGCTGAAAAGATTTAGTGCGGTTGGCCAATCGCTCTTTGAATGTGGTTGCAGTCATGCCAATGTAATTTTTGATCGTGTGTTGCTTACTGTGACTGTTGCTTTGTTATATATGCTCCTTCGCTTGTGTTGTTGAGCACTCTGTGAGGTTAATTGGTGGCTATAAGCTATAATGCAAAAGCTCACTTCCCTTGTGGTCGTTTGAGCACTCTGGCCCCAAATAAAAGATGCAGATTTGACTATATATATATATATATATATAGTCAAATCTGCAGACATGCATGTTTCGCCGTTCAACGGCTCGTCAGTGCAGCTTGTAACGCAGTCTAGATGCGAGTGACTTCGTATTTATACACCATACTCTTGCCCTCACCAAGCGCATGTGGTACAATACTATATATTAAGGAAAGATTGTTCTCAAGCTTTTAGTATTCAGAAAAATCATCTGAACTCCCAACGGGATTCGAAGATCTGTGAGAGAGTTGTTCATATCAATTTAATTCTTATTTAATCCGTAATAAACGATTAAGTTCACAACAAAGTGGCAACAAAAAACAGCATTCTACCGAAACTTTAAATTTATTAACAACCGATCACTTGTTGGAGGCGATGGACAACAAGAAACTATCAGCACTAATTTTAATTGACCTCTCAAAAGCCTTCGATAGTATATTCGTCAACAAATCCTGTTAAAAAAATTGAGCGATGTTGGTGCATCTCAGGAAACGGTCAAATGGTTTGAAAGTTATCTAACCGGACGTGCTCAGAAGGTCCGCATCGGGTCATCTTTATCTGCTGCCCTCTCTATTACTCATGTTGTGCCACAGGGGGCCATCTTGTCACCATTGCTCTTTTGTATATATACAAATGACCTTCCAACAGTGACGCAAACAAGTGAGCTGAACTCTTTTGTAGACGATTCCAAAATATCGCTGTCATTCCCCATCGAAAAAGTGTTAGAAGCTAAACATAAGCTTGAGTTGGACCTTCGTCTTGTGGTGTTGTAAAAACGCGCTATTAATTAATCCCGGAAAAACCAAGTTTCTCCTAGTTGGAACACGACAGTTGTTGAACTCATTGCCAGAAAATATGTCTTTGAATTTTTTAAATAAAACAATTGAACCTGTCACTTTTACAAATGATCTTGGAATGACCCTAGACTGTAATTTGACTTATAATAAGCACATCAGTCATCTCACATCGGCGTGTATGGCGAAACTTTGCCAAATAAACCGTGTCAAACACTGCGGCTTCGACCGAAATATGTTGATCTACATTATTTGCGCTGTGGTCATGGGAGCTCATCAAACATAAATAAATTACAAGCTACAAAAACATTTTTTTAGAATTTGAAGCCCGGAAACGCCATTTCCTGCATTCTGAGCGTCGGATCCTGTCGCAAAACTTGTGCTCAACAAGCCCATATCTCAGACAAAAGTTAGCAAAAAGAAGCGAAAAGCACACACAAAATCAACTAAATACTTCGGCTCACAAAGAGGTACGTAGTGGTTTTTGTTTGACGGAACAACATCAACGCACACCGAAATATGTGGATCTTTTCATCAGAATTTATGCGTGTTGTTAAACGTGGAAAAATAGTACAATTAAACATTGTGGACAATGAATATTTCTTCTCTTTGGAGGTGCTTTCTTTTGTTGGGATGGGAAAGTACGCCCCAATTGGAAGTTCCACTGCCCTTGACAATGCAAGAACACAAAGGAATGAACTCCATTCATTGGTGATTCAATGCGTTGTATGCTTCAGCGATCACAGATTTGCAAAGATCCTCTTTAGCGAATGAACTGAGAGCAATATCGGATAAGGACATTGCAAAAGTATTTGCAATGCAAGAAAATGCGCTTTGTTATGCTGCTGCCACAGAAGAAAGATATATACAGAAGGGCCACTCAGCGGTGCAACGTGTCCTCGGTTTTTTATGCAAAAATATGCAGCGCAGTTTATCAAGAAAAAATGGCGATCAGCCAGTTTCAGCGTGATTATTGGCCAGAAAAAGCAATTGACTGGCCAGAGAAATGGCGGCCAACATGCGTAATGCAGTATGCGCGACCCCAAAAAATTCAAAGGTTCCCAAGAGAGTGAACCCTCTATATAATATTTACTCTATGCTGCTGCTCTAAGATAGGGTGCTTTGCATAAAATGAAGATTTTTAAAAATAGCTCAATGCTTGCAAGACATCGCAAGTAAGGTGCAAGGGACTCATTGCCACACAATGCAATGGAACAAGCATTATACAGGCAATTTTCATATCCTGTTGTCCTAAAAGGGGGTGAATACAGAATATCATGTAAGCCCATGACTGGTACTGCTCAACTCAGACACAAATGAACATGGACATAATGATTAAAATAAAAAATGAATGTTGAGTTCCCCTTAAAAGGTAAACTAATTTGTAACCTAACCCTAACCCCCAACCTAACCCTAAACCTAATAATCCCTAACGCCTATTTCGGTTGCTCATATATCGAGAAAGAGGCAGAAAATGGCACATTAGACTCTAATGAATGCATGTACACATGTAGCACCTTATGAATTAAGTTACATTGAATTTAATATCAAACATCAAATAACCCCCACCCTACCATCCTTGGACATTCAACAAATGTAAACTACAGTACAAGTGCACATGAGCAATTTTATCATCTTTGTAGTAAGCAGATAAACTTTTCATAAACCGGCATGACTGCAACAATACCCCTAAAGCATTCAAGTTATGGATCTAAAAATTATCCAAGACTAATACATGAACTGTGCTGATTTAGGATTGAGACAATACTTATTTCTTTCTGATATACAATTACTTATGAGGATCAAACATTAACATATGGGCACCCTTGAAGGAAATGTCAGAAAGTTTCACCATCATAATTAAAATTAAGGCAAGCTCTGTAAAATTTCATCATTGCTAGTGTATGTGAACCCCTTGCAAAATTGAGCTAACCTGAACATGAAGGTGTAATGGTAATATGGTTATTAAAAAGAAGATTGCACACATAATTAACACAAGTGCAACCTGTGTATCCTTCAAATTTCCAGAGACTACATGACTCAACAGAAGGTGTTGGGAGAACAAACACAAGGGCAGCACTTAAAATTAAGAGCCCCACTTATAGTTAATTATAAATATTATAAACAATTCACCCTTTTCATATCCTCACTCTCATGAATCATGAGCAAATTGCCTTTCGCCTTGACTCTTGAGAGCGCCCTGGCCAGGGAAGTTGTGACATAACTATCAAAAGGGTGAATTGGTGTATTAGTGGTGGCTTGTAGCATTGTATCCCAGGGGAAAACCTCAATATCTCTGGGATTCTCTCGACATACTGGGAGTCATATGGCCCTTGGTCATTTCACTCATCGAGGCAGAGTCTTGGGGAGGGATGGCAACAGTGAATAGTAAACAAACATCATATTTCGGTGAAGTGGGCAACATCAGTACCTGGTTTGGTTTGACCAACTCCATACAAACAACCCCACTTGCCTATTCTAATTCTAAACTATATTACTATCACCATATTTATAGAATAATAGTATAGTATGCACAATATACTGTAGATATATATATAATATACACTGAAATATAGACTTCTTGTGTTATTAAACAGTAAACATCTATAGAAAACCCACAAAAACACATCTAATAGGCACTATAAATTGTTATGCTGCCATTTTCAAGCCGCCAAGAATATCAATTAAAATATCCTTAAATAACTTATAATTAACCGCTCAAAATACTATTATTAGTATTAACTAGGAGTTACTATCGCAAGGAAAGTGCTGCCTTGACACCCAAACTGCATGCAAAATCCCTCGACCAATTAGTAATATTGAACGTATTTATATTGCTAATGGCACACTGTATGTATAGATTTATTTTCTTGTCCAAACGATGAGATTACAACACTGTGATAACAACACTGTGATTATTGTAAATAATAATATATAAGAAGTGGTTTTCAAAGCCACATATCAGAGTGTTCAGACTATTGTCAATGGAATTCTTGGTACCAACATCATTGTTCCTGTTATTAGAAATCATTCTTTACTTCAAAGCTGTCAATTGCATCTTGCAATTGCAAATAAATTTGGAAGAGTAGAGACAATGTTTTTTAATATCTTTGTGGTACAATAATAGTTTGCATGTTGTCTGTGTTCATAAGATATTGATCTTTGTTCCCAATCTGTAGATATTTCATTTCATATTTATTTAGCATTCAGCTTCCATCAGTGTTCATCTGTACTGTCCAGTGAATTGTCAAAATACATGATTATACAGCAAACCAACAAAACAACTCTGAGCAACTCTCTCCAAAACAACTGTGAGCAGGGATCCACATGACATATGTTGGAAATATTTAATTCTTTATATTGCAGATTCCATCCCATTACAGATGATGTAATATATCCATATCATTTTGTAAGTTTGTAACAACCATTTTTTTCAAGTAAATATAACATAATTTATCAACCAAATTTGGTTTTCATTTTCTGCCTCAACAGGCGGTCAATGTTACTTTGTGCCACAACTGGCTCTGCCACAATGGGCAGATCAATAATATTTTGTGCCTCAACATGCTCCACCACAATGGGCAGATCAGTTATATTTTGTGCCTCAACAGGCTCTATCACAATGAGCTATTCCATTTAAAATCTGTAACCCCCCTATCGAGGACAGGGGTTTTTCTATAACCCTGAAGAATTCCTGACTTTCAACAGCCCCCCTGAGGAATTTTGTATTTACAACACCTACCCCTGAAGAATTCCTGTCTCACAGCTATTACCCCTGAATAATTTGACTTCAGAAGAATGCAAGAATGCAATTTTTTTACTCAACCCCTGAAGAATTCCAAGCATAAATAGTCACACCCCTGAAGAATTCCAAGGCAAAATGCCCCCTTACCCCTGAAGAATTCCAGGGTCCTCGATAGGGGGGGTTCGGTATTAAATGGAATAGCCCAATGGGTAGAGCAATGTTTCTTTCTGCCACAATGGGCAGATCAATATTTTGTGCCTCAGCGGGGTCTACCACAACAGGTAGATTGATATTTTGTGCTACGATCACAGGTACAGGCTCTATGACTACAGCTAGATCACTATTTGTCACCATCATAGATGGGATTGTTTTTGCCTGCACAGGCGATATATTAACTGTGTCGATCACAGACCGACATATGACATATCTTGTAAGAAAGCATGTTTGAGCCTGTTGAGGCACAAAATATTATTGATCTGCCCATTGTGGCAGGGCCAGTTGTGGACAAAGTAACATATCCGCCTGTTGAGACAGAAAATGAAAACCAAATTTGGTTGATAAATTATGGTATATTTACTTATGGTTGTGACAAACTTACAAAAAATATGGATATATTACATAAGTTTAAGACTAGCGGCTAAATAAAGGAATTGCGCATTTACACTATATAAGTAATTTCACCTTATAGAAGCAAACTATAAATACAATTTATTGTCGTAAAGTTTTCAGCTGTTCGCAGTGGTCTAGCGGTACGCTCTCTGGCATGTACGCACGTGTTCTTGGGTTCGATTCCTCGTTCTTTTATTTTCACGTTTTACGATTTTTTTTCACAATTTTTTTTACAATTTTTTTCTATTTGTAATTTGTAAACATTTATTAGGTTGGTTAGGGTTAGGTTTGGGGTTAGGTTTGGGGTTAGGTTTGACGTAAGGGTTAGAGTCAGGCTATGCGGGCAAATGCGCAATTCCTTTATAATTGAGCCTATAAATGAGATGGAATTATCATCGTACATGAATTATAAACACTAACTATTGTTGGTAAGTTATCTATAGACAAATATTCTACACCAGGATCTAGGACTAATAAGCCATTACTCAGAGCTTTTAAATACATTTTGTCTCCTTGTATTAAGACATTATTAAATGTTGTTTTAGACCACGCGGACAATGGAATATTTCGTGCTGAAAGAAGCGCTGATAAACTCATAAAAGCACATTGCTTTCCTCTAGAATGAACACTAAACAGTTCATCGCCTTGATGAATATCGGCAGAAAGAAATAAAGCCATACTTACCTGTGTTTCTTCGGGAAATGTTTGTATATTTTGCAGCGCGCAATACAATATTTTCTCGCCCTCCCCCCATTTTAAAAATTCTCCTTGAGCTCGACTTTCTGCCCGGAAATTGCGGACAGACAAACCTCTATTACCCAAATAATATCGAGATTTAATTGACATGCAAACATATATATATCGCGCGAAAGACTGGGTCGAGTGAACTCTGGCGTCAAGAATAGGGAGCTGCCTACGGCAGCAATTAATATACATGTATATAGTACACTGTATACACAGCACTCTGGTCTTCGAGAAGCAAATATGCTAATATATTCTAATGAACAGATCGATTCAGCATTTGACATCGTATAAAATATTTATATATTATTCATGATGCTTACCTGACCGGAAAATCTGACCGTAGCATATGCTACAGTTGCAACGGTCTAGATGGATCCGCCCCTGCATGAACGGCCTAGTTCCTCCATACCTGGCTGACCTATTTCACAAACGCATGGAATTAAACGATCGTGTGACAAGAAACAATAACTCACTACACATCCCCTTATGCTCAACTACAACAGGACAGAGAAGTTTCAGATATAGAGCTGTGAAGTTATGGAATAGTTTAGATAAATAATTGAAAAAACTTCCGTTAACAACATTTAAAACAAAATTAAAGCGTAGCATGTTAAAGCAATACTTTGAAAGGTGAACAAAATCTTAATATCTCATTTTATAAACTTATTATATATCTTAGCTTTCTAACTACTCCATATCTTGTAAATAGTATTAAATAGTTAATCTTTTATTGTAAATAAGTATTGAAAAATCCTACGGGGAATATTCATTTTTATAATAATAATAATAATAAAACCCGTGTCTCCCGATTGCCGGTTCGGTTGTTTTACCACTAGACTATAGGGTTTAGAGACCTGGTTCCTTGTTTATTTAGAGACCTGGTTCCTACTAAACATATAAAATATATATATATATATTATTATATAACTCTCATGAGTATTTCGCAAGATATATGAGAAAACGGCACTTCGGCAAAATCCACGATAAAGGCGGATTATTTAGCATGACGTAATATTCTCGCGTGACTGCACGAGCCGAATACACGCAGTGAATGACCATATCATATTGTAATCTAAAACACTAAAATACAGATAAAACAAATGTAATGAACGCGCAATTGTATTTCTGATCACATCGGTTGATCAGCGTTGTGATGCATGGGTGACCGCTCCAAAGAGCACCTTTTACTTTTTGCAGGCGATGTCTCTGATGCTCTTTGACTTCGCAAAGAGAACGCGTTTGTTAACTTTGACGTCGTTGTTCTCTTCGGAGAACCACTCTTGCTTTTATTTTTACCAACGAAGGCGAGCAAGGTTTGCCTGTAGTTTGGTAGACGCAGCGAATATATAATTGGGTTAGCCGCGAAATTGAGGAGGGCAATTGGTGCGTAGCAATAGGAGAGGTAGTGCGTTATTTCGAGGGTTTTACTTTGACCAAAGTATCCCGATCTTCCCAAGAACTCTATTTGTCGCAATAGGAAAAATGGAAAGGCGGTGAGAAAGAGAATCAGTGTAAGAATGATTACAGTTTTTGCGAGAATCCTGTTCTTGTTATTTTGAGCGTTTCCAACTCTACGTCCACTTCTAATAATCTCGACGGTAACTTGGATATTTAAGACAACTTGAACGACAACTAGGATTTGTAGTACGCCTATACGAGCTGCCCAAATCTTTAAACTCACCATTAAAGAAAAACGAAGGTAGGCGAGTTGACTGAGACCCAATACAAATGCGAAGAGCCAAACTGCTATACCAGCTGATACGATCTTTCGTGTTGTGAACCAATAACGTCTTCTCAGCGGGAATTTTGTGATCAAGAAAATTTGCACTGTGAAGAATGTTAATATTAGAAACGAAGCGGAAATACTAAAGCCCCAGCCAAATTGAATAATCGCAATGTATAACTCGTTTTCTTCAATGACTTTGAACCGTCCCACTATACAGAACCACGATACACATGAAATTAAGTCGGCAAATGCCAGGTTGAGAATGGTTATCCATGGTCCTTTGCGAAGTACTTTCAAAGGATCGATAGCCATGGCGATGATCACAACAAAGTTGAGCAGGGCGCCCAATGCTGCCACAGACATTGTAACAATAGTGAGTATTTTCCTTTCTCCCTTGCTAAGAAAATACCATTCCTGTGTAGATATAAGAGAATAAGGCTATAAGTTATTTGTATGTTTGATATGGCGATAATATAATAATTGTTTTGGTTTGTAGAAATGACCACGTCTATAACCTCCTTTCACCTGGGTTTGTTTGTGTATGTTTGTTTGTCTGTGAACACGATAATTTAGAAATATATCAAACATCTAAATACAAAAATTTGTGAAGCTAATGGCCATTGACTAGGGACAGATCGATTAAATTTTGGTTCCATTTGGATAAAAATAGGATGAGCTAATTACAATTTGGCGTCTACTGGTACAGTAGAGGCTATATATGCTGTCGACTGCATGTGTCATTGGGCGGTCTGGCGATGTGGCGTAGATTCGAGGATTCACTTTTCGGAGATTTCCGAATTATACGTTTGTTTACGCTTTCATGTTTTGAATTTTTAAATTGCACAGATTTTTGAAGTAAACTTGGACTTGCTTTGAATTGATGTTATTTGTGTAGCGTGCATATAATTGTGCACTCAGACTTGTATAAAAGTATAATGCCAAACGTGTAAATACTGAGTATGTGCATCAGGCTGCCCTAACTGGCAAAGGTATAGACACTTTAATTTGAATTTAGTTGACGAATATTGGCATAGTTGCAAGATGCGGTACAGTCCGTTCTGCGCATGCGTACACTGGAACCTGATCATAATACAAGCAGTTTAACTTGGTTGTATAATTCTTGCAAAGCTTGCTTGTGATACCTTGATGGCTTGATCATTTATTTTACTGTGGAAGCAGGAAAATATATGAAGTTGCCACAACTTCGTTGATAAAGTCCATTGATTTCATAGAAAAAATGTAAACAAAGCTGACATGACTTGTGCTAACAGACTGTACCATATTGATTGTTTTCGTCGACGATAAATAATATGTATACAAGACTACATTTTCATTTGGATTCTTAAGTGTTTGGAAATATAGCGACGAGTGCCGTTGTGCTTTGCTGTTTACCCGGCTGTTTAACATTTTCATAGCCTATATGTACTTACAAATATGAAATGGATATAATTGAAACTGCTGCAACGATAATAATAGACAATAGTAGTTCGATAGCGTGTATCAGGTGTCATGTTAACGTCAAGGTGGTCGACCTTTGGGTAATATATTTAGCTATTTTCACTATAAATAATAATAAATAGCAAAGACTGAATACTTGAAATTATTCTGGTTACAAAATCTTACAATTTGGCAAGCAAAATATTAAAAAAATCTGTAATGCCATATTTTTGAAAAAGGCGGCAAAAATGTCGTTTTCTTCAATAAAATGTTTTGGCATTACAGAATTTTTTTATTTTTGGTATAATGACAAAATAATGAGATATAGTAGCGCATTGTTTTTCAAAAATGGATTTTTTTAATGACGTCAGCAATTGACATGAAAACGGTATATAACACGCGCGACGGTGCGAGCAACTGCTCACGTCAGGTCACTTTGGAAGTTCTTTCGTTAATATTCCCGCGCACACAAATGGTCACGCGGGTTTGTTCATATAGTATGAAGTTTTTTCCCGCGATTTTTGAATAAGGTTTTTGTGATTACTATATCGAGCCACCTTAAAAAACACGTTTTAAATTTGACACCAAAGCGACGAAAAACGAAACCTTAAAATTGAAGACGGTGGATACTTCTGGAACTTTAGAACGAGGGAAAGAAACAAATTACACGAGCTCTTATCGACACGAAGTGCAAGTAAGAATGCAATTAGACGTGATATCAATCAAATCAAATCAGAGTTTGCTATAATAGAGAAGTTACTTAACAAGTTAAAGGAACTTTATAAAGTTTATATATTTGAGAACATAACAGAATCTGACACTGAAGTAGAAAAAAATAGACAGAGAAATTGAGGAAATCGGTGATCAAGTAGACACCATAATTGAGGCTGCAGAAACACATTTAAAGGAAAGATTAGAAGCGGGCGAATCAGAATCAGTAGCTCGGTCAGAGGACTGGTGTAAGTCTACAGGGGGTCAAAGCTCATCCCATTCCGAGTATGAGTTACAGCAACAATCAGAGGTAGCAGAAGCAAGCAAAAGGGTTTTAGAGTTACAAGTGGAAGAGAACCAAAAAGAGGAAGAGCTTTGTAGGAAAGCTGTAGAACTTGAGCTTGCAAGATTGTTTCCATCATTAATGCTAGATCTCATAGTATTACCACAGAATACTACACAGAAGGTCATCTCTTATTGCTTTTGCGTAAGCGCTATTCGTCATGATTCGTCACTCAGCTAGTGCCCTAAACAGAAGTAGTCACCCCCTGGAAACATTCAAAATGGCTATATGTCCAGGGGGGTGACTGCTTCTGTTTAGGGCACTTGCTGAGTGACGAATAGCGCTTACGCAAAAACAATCTAGAGATGACCTTCTGTGTGGTATTCTGTGGTATTACCCCCAAAACAATGAATGACTCTGATGAAACATTTCCCCCTAGCCAGTTACCAAAGCAGGTCCCAGATCCTAGTGCCCCTCCAGTTGAGCCTAACCCTAATCAGTTACCACCAATCAGTACCCTTCCAGCTGAGACACACCTAAATCAGATCCCAGCACAACAAATCCTGAACCCCAATACCCCAGCATCGGTCCCCAAACCAACCCATCCCAGACCCTGACTTAAGTGATCATGGCTCCTCATCTCAAGGTCTCCCTGCCCAGTTACCATGGCAACAAACTTCAAACCCTGGTACAAGTAGATATAACCCAGATGCTCACAACATACATACACAGATACCACAACCTGACCTTGAACCCAGCAGGAATAGACAGTTACCAAGGTGACAGAGAGCGTAATTTACGATGAAGGAAGATATTCCGTGGGAATTCCTTGGAAGAAAGAAGAACCAAAGAATAACTACGACATGGCGTTAATGAGACTAAAAGTCAGGAGAAAGCACTCAGAAGGAAAGGACCCGAAGCCGTTCAAGCATAGAACACGATAATTGAAGACTACGAGAAGAAGGACTATGTGAAGAAGGTACAGAAAACCGATGAGACAGATCAATGCCGTTCCTACCACATTTTGCTGCGATAAAGAAAGAACGAACGATCACAAAGACGCGAATAGTATTTGATGCTGTAGCAAAAGATCGTGGTAAGAGTTTAAATGACACGATTCATCCTGGCCCTAAGCTTCAAAGGGACTTATTGAACGTTCTTATGCGATTCAGACGCTCCCCAATCGTTTTATCTGGGGATATTTCAAAAATGTTCCTGCAAGTGGGATTGTTGGAAGCTGATCATGCTTATCATCGATTTCTATGGCGTAATTTAGACACATCCCGAGAACCAGACGTGTACGAATTCCAACGACAAGTGTTCGGCAACACATCTTCACCGTTTTGTGCACAGTTCATCGTCCAGAATCATGCGAAGGATAAGACAACAGACTATCCCAAAGCAGCAGACACGGTTAACGATTCAATGTACGTAGACGACGTTCTCGATTCCTGCGAGACTTTCCGAGCTGTTGAATTCGGCAATCGACTTCGGCAGTTGAATTCGACTTCGAAAGTGGTCCTCGAATGATAAGTCAGTACTAGAAGATGTGCCAGATGAGGATCGACAACCCGGCATAGAGATACGCGAAGATGGGCGGCCAACGGGCAAAGTGAAGACCCTCGGAGTGACATGGATATCAGAGAATGATGTATTCACCTTCAACGTTGAACCACCAGTCATTAAAGAGACAACCATGAAGAGAGAAGTATTAAGTGCAATTTCAACACACTGTTTGACCCACTCCAGTTTCTTTCACCTTTCACAGTAAGAGCCAAAATCATTATGCAAGACATATGGATTGCGGGACTTGACTGGGATGTTGAACGAGTTACAACACCTTCCCTCCTTTGAGATTCCCCGATGCTTACGACAGCCCTCCTCTGATTGCGTGCAAGAGCCGAGTTGCACCAGTTAAATCGATGACTATTCCGAGATTAGAGTTGATGGGAGCAGTTATTTCAACGCGTCTTGCAAATACCACACTGAAGTCAATTGAATTTTATATTGGGTGAGAAACCAAAGTCGTAATTTCAAAACCTTCGTAGCCAACAGGATCGGAGATATCCATAAGACGACAGATCCTGAACAGTGGAGACATGTCCCGGGCGAACTCAACCCTGCTGATTTGGCAACTCGGGGAATAAAGGTTTCCGAACTAGCCCATAGCCGAGTGTGGAAAGAAGGACCGCAGTTCGTTTTAGAAAGTGAGGCAAGTTGGTCTGCACGAATACCGGGAACGGATGCAGTAGAGAATGAGACTAAGCAGGAGTGTAAAGTGTTACAAACTCACGCGGCACAAGTATTTGACGAGAATGGCTTAAACCCAGGGAACTTTTCGGATTTCAAAAGACTTGTTCGCGTTACGGCCCGGGCACGGCGTTTTGTGAGCAACTGCAGACGTCAAGTTGAGCAAAGAGTTCTAAACAAAAGTCTATCTATTGATGAAGTAAAAGGAGCGGAAGTCTGTTGGTTTAAACGTGCACAGACAGAAACTAGCTTTCAAGACAGCAAGGGAAGGAAAAGTTTAGAGAATCTGAATCGCATGCCTTGAACTTCCGTCGGGTATAAAAGGTTCACAAAGTTCACAGTTCCAGAGTCACGTTTCACAGAGGTTTCTTTAGTCACAGCTATTCGCGTATTAGCCTTATGAATATGAATAAGAATTTAATCTGAAATGAATAATGCATGAGTGTTGCGCTCGGGCTTTTGTACTAACGGGTAGAGGCTAATTATGACCTAATTATTATAACTAGAACTATGACATAATTGCTGAGGCAATACAGTGTGAGCAAGCAAATTCCATCGACAGTTAATCAGCCAATGCTAAACTGAATCGTGTCCGATTACCTAACATTGTGGGCGCTAAAATATTGGCTTATTCATGCAAGGTTAACTAAGGTCTTGTTATATATTTAGTTATTACATGATTTAGACTATATCATGTAACAATACACATGCATATAATAGTATTGATATAATAATACCGTCTCTTCAGAAAACTATAGTATAAAATTGTTCATCATACCTAAAGTGGCAGTTCGTTATACCTAATTTAATAACTATATAATACTAGGAATATCCGAATATTTGGACAGTCCCCGACGTAGTATAAGCTTCGACTATATACTGGATTAGGACTCTTCAGTGCATGGCGTGTCTAAACCACTTTTCAAAGGTCATTCAAAGACACGAACTGCATGCTACATATATTACAAATTAAGATCGAGGGTCGCAATGTGCAGACGTACCTTAAGTTTGTAATTTAATACTTTGTGTTAATGTGGGACCGCAGTAATTGGCGTAAGCTGTTGCGATTGCCCTGTCAGTTGTGTTGTGTATGTCGACGTCTGTGTTGTATTGTATTTTATTGTATTGTATTGTATTGTATTGTATTGTTTTGTTTTGTTTTGTATTGTATTGTATTGTATTGTATTGTATTGTATTGTATTGTATTGTATTGTATTGTATTGTGATTTGTTGTTTAAATATGGCAAAGCAAGTAAAATAAATAAATAAAATAAATAAATTCATATTAAACGTAGAACAAGAACACTACCCACACTGGACCCCACCTAAAGGTTGATTTTTCTTTGAAAAGATTTTAGAAAATCCCTCCATTATGGCATTATTCTCAATCGTTCTAAGGTCCAATGTAGAAATAACGTCGTAGAATTTACAGTGTAAAAAGATAAATGAAATAATTGATAAATCTAGACACTGCCGCCTCTATTGTTGTATAAAGAAGCTTTGCATATTCCTTACTATTTTTGATGTTGTGTAGACAGATTTATAACACCTGTCTTACTTTGTACTGTATATAGTTTTTGTAATTTTACAGTTAGCATTCATAAGTATCTTGACGAGAACTAAAGTAAATATCAGTCGAAACGTCGATATTAAAATGAAATTATTCGGAGTTTTCATTATTTTGTATTTTATTAGAGACTGAACAAAACTTTGATAAACAAAACTTGCAATTAATATATCTGTCATCATACGATGCTACAGAAATTATGTAATACATGATAACGGACTAATGGTATGTTCTACGAAATGGACGAATGAATTCTAAATTGTTTCTACCCATTTAGTTGCAATTAAATTATTTTTGAAAGTAATAATTGCTCTGTCTGTGTGAAAACTAGAGATGAAATGAGAACAGCCTTCAGTAGCGTACGTGATGGGGTGATCGGACACCGGATACCGCAATAATTGAGTTAGAATTACTAGAAGTGACAATTGAAATGCAAGCAGTACTCGTTACGTTGTAGAAAATCACAGCATATATAAACCTACCTTCGTAGACGACGTTGTTTTATTGCCCACGGATGTGTTCGTCGAGTTATTTGACGCTGTGCTAGGCAGTAATGTAGTTTCGGGTTTTGATGAAGTTTGACCCACTAACGAGGTACACATGAAAAATGCTATCAATAATTGACACATGGCATGTCTACCGTCAAAAAGCATCTTTACGAAATGATTTCTTGTGTTCTTTCTGTGAAACTTAATTCTGTGAGCTCTTCCAAACTCTGAGAATAACCAGTCACGATGAAGTTCTATTGTAGTTGTGTGGTTGTAGCTTATGTATAGACCGGCTGTGACGTGTTTATCAAACTAACCAATGAGAGGAGCTATGACGCAATATATTTCCTCAAAAATTCTGGCTCAGTTTATAATAAAGTTCCCAGTATTCAATATACGTAAACCGTTTATTCCCCACGTGCATGCTACCGCGGGGTATATGGCAATAACACATGTGTCCACCGTGATTTAACTAATTAGCAAGGCAAGGCAGCTGTGTTCCAAGGATTTGCGGAAAGCATTAAACAGATGTAATCTTCAAGTGCACGTAGCCAATAATCTTAAGTTTATTATCCTATTTACAACAGATATGACATACGATGAAACAGAACTGAAAATTGTAGACAGAACTTGGAGACAAAACAAAAGTTTATGCCACGTCTTGTTTGAAATAATAGACTATGATGCCTGACCTACTGTGCACTATGGTAAACTAGTTCCAATGTTTAGCGTTTTCATTTGGTATAAACACGATTGCTGACCTAAAACTTGAACTATATACTTAAGAAATGTCAACGATTTTTAACGGTCCATATCATTCTGTGGAAGATTTTTGGTGGTGAATTCAGACTCCAAAAGGGTGTAATCAGAGTATCAGTTTATATTTTTGTCAGTTCAACGTCGTTCAGAACCATGTGAAGCACCAGGGCCTTTTTTAACTAATGCACTGGGGGGGCAAATGCCCCCCCAGCCCCCATGTTTGCCCCCCCAGTGAACTTTTGCCCCCAGTGCCCCCCCAGTCAACTGTTTGCCCCCCCAGTGAAGGTCCCTTGTGTGCAAAAAGCAAACTTTATAATTTTGAGGAAAATTACGGTATTATCACAACCAAAACAGGGATCGGTTTACATATTTTAGATAAAAAATAGGAATATGTTGTATAGTCCGGGAAAATTTTTGTTCGTTTCGTTATGTATGAAGTGGCTCTGTAGCATGGTATGGCAAAGTGTTTAGAAAGATTCAATCTCCAGTGATTTTAGTGATAATTATTAGAAAATCTTTATTATTGCCACAATGATATGACCGCAATTTAGTGTCTAGGTTTGACAGAGAGTTAAAATTGTGTTTTTCCGAAGTCATTCGCGAGACGATTTCTGCCATGCTGATGCTTTCCTTTCTCTTTTAATAATTAATAGTTCGATCTTTAGTTCAGTTCAATAGTCTTAATTACTTGGTTTAGATGTTAAATATGGTTTAAAATGTATTTTGTTCACGTTGTGACATAAAACAGTCAAAACAGACATGTCAACTCGAACTATTTTCGTAATTTCCAAAATGGGTGTAACAAACGAAACTAAAAATATCTTGAATTGTTCAGTAGACTCTGTTTACCATGTATGGCAAACGGTATAAAAATTATATACATAAAAATCGCCCACGTAATCAAATTAACGATCACGAAAGACCATTGTATAGTGAATCAGTGCTCTGTCTCTGATCAGCCACTTGATCTTTTTTATTTCGCCCACATATGTTATTAAAAAATATTTGCATTTTTTTTCTCCAGTTTTTGAATGTTTAGGGTAGAATCCTTCTAGAAACCTAACATAGACTTTTTAATTAAGATCCAGCCCTATAGTTATGTTATTTACACTGCATGTTCAGTATATATTTGTCAGTTCAAATTCTAATGAAAAATTTAAAAAAGACAAAAGTGTATGATGTGCATACATAACATATGAATTAACATGTAATATCTTGATTATTATATTCCAAGCGGAAGGTACTATTTATATTTTCTATTTATATCTTTTTATTTTCCTCTTAAAAGTGCTATTGGAAATAATACTTTTTCTTTAGATTCTAGATTATTCCAAACATCAAACTCCTTTAATTTGTTGAGATAAATATCTGAAATGCGAAAATGGGGATATTCGGATATTGCGAGCGGTAAATTCTAGCGAAGCCTAACCCTATATACTCCAACTGCGAGGACATGAAATTCGACCCAGTTTAAATTAAGGTTTGGAAATGATCAAAAACTTGATCAAACTTTCTCCGATCGTAGCAGTGGACATATCATTCTGACCAACATGATTGGTTCTTTTTCATGAACGATTTTTCAAATATATTTAGTTCTTCTTGCATTCCAAGAGTTATTTTGTCCATGCACATGAATAATGATATTCTATATGAAAAAACGTCATGCTGTATCACAACATGATAGTCTATACTATAACTAATAGTCGCAACATGAAAGTGCATCTGTGTGTTTCATATATATGTTGTGTGAAAAGCCAAGTAATTACTTTAAATCATTTCATTGGCAGGAACATAGCAGCCATCTGTTTAAACATGATTTTATAAACTCAGTAAGCTGATAACTGAAGAAATTCAGTAATCCGATTAATGCGATAAAATGTATACTCAAGTATATCCTATGCAAAGACACAGCTCGATTTGTAGGATGTTAATGTTAGTTCCACGTGTATTTGGAAATTTTTTAAAAAGTAATGAATCAATTGACAATTGTTCTCCATTATTCTGATACCGTCTTGCCAAGAAAACGATCTAAACGCGAATTTGTAATGACTAATGTCATCAGAAGCGCTTTGCTTTGCCAAATTTCAAATATATTTATTTCTTCTTGCATTCCAAGAGTTATTTTGTCCACATAACGATATTCTATATGAAAAAACTTCCTGCTGTGTAGTCACAACATGATAGTCTATAGAGAAACACACGTCTTGTTGTGTTTGGGTGGGTGTCACAAAAATTGAATTTATGAAAAATATTTTACCTGCAGTGGTGTGACTTTTTTGTCTATGACTAACGTTAGAAACTTTGCTTAAACGGAACTGTCTTGCAATGCAGTCGTTTTATATATCTCAAATGCATTAATAAATCCATGATATGACACATGACGGAAATTAATGTGTACCTAAATTAAAATCCTGCAGATTAACAAGTTTACTTTGCTGTTGAAAACAGAATCTGGCGACGTGCTGGAAATCTCTGATACGTGTCGCGATGTATGTGCCGCCTCGTGATTTTCATCAGTCAAGTCTATTATTAAAGATTTTATAAGCTGACATTCAATTTGTGCCAACGACATTGAGACTTATAATAATAACAGATAGTTTTCGCTTACCTCAAGGTTCCCACTACCGCCTGTTTTATCGAAATGAAGGACTCTTCAGGATGAAACAGACTGTACTATACACCTTGAGGTAAGGGAAGCCCCACATATTGATTTCGCCCGGCCATGAGAAACGTCATATGGACGTTGGGTGTGGGGGGGGGGGGCTGGCGGCTGACGTTCTCTGTGTAACGTCATGGAAAAAATCGAAAGTCTTGACATTTCGGAATCATCGCCATTGCCCCATTAGCAGAGTATCAAAAATATAACACACTTGATACAAACGCCGTCACCTGTCCATTTATTCCAGATACATATCATGTTTATATATTTTTCAAAATATTTTTAATGTCTGATACTTGATTTATAATGGGACAAGCACAAAATATTCGGGGGGAAAATTTCGAGAATTGCTGATTATTTTACAGTCAAAATAGAAGAACTTTCCCACTTCCCCATTTGTAGTTTGTTGTCATTTATACTGTCTTTTGTTCTGTATTAAATTATTAGTACTGGAGCGGTTACAAAATTATGGGGAAATACAGCGATATAGTTAAATTGCCTCTTTAGATGAGGCAATTAACTGGCCTCTTTAGCTCAGTTGGTTAGAGCGCTGCACCGGAATCGCAGGGCCGTGGGTTCAATTCCTGTCAGAGGACCTATAGTGTTGCATTTTTCGCAACCGTTCCTGGTTAGGTCTTAAATTGTGTATATATCTACTCACTTGGATTATCCACCAAACCCAGTATTCTAGTTCAACCAAGTGAAGTGCAAAAAATCTTTGAAGTTTACTATATTATATACTTGCTCTATCTATATGATATCAACCAAAACACGCTCATGATAATATATAGTATAGTATATAATTATGTGAAATTGGAAACTTCCTTCAAAGTCTTAGGAAAAGTCTAATCTTAATTTTTTTCATATATCAATTTTGCATAATTGGCCTTTTTAATTAGCTAGATATAAATATTGTCTTCGCATGGTAATATATATTTACACTACAATGATGATCTGCGCTAAATACGGTCTTAAGGATCAAAAGATTTTGCTGAGTATAAAACAAACGTGGCGGTGTAATCATGATGATTCTAGAAGCAGGAAAAAATACAAATCACCATGGAAACATAGAAAATGCATCTGTGTGTTTCACATGTTGTGTGACAAACCTTTTTTATGCACTCTGTGTGACGAGTGAGTAATTACTTTAAATCGAACATAGCAGCCATCTGTTTAATAAACACGATTTAAACTCAGTAAGCTGATAACTGAAGGAATGATTATACAAAATGTAATAATCCGATTAACGCGATTAAATGTATGCTCAACAGCTCGATTTGTAGAATGTTATAGTTCCACGTGTATTTGAGCAGTGCATGCGGTTGGCGCCTCTGCAATTGAGATGCCATTTCTGCAATATGCATGCACTTTGCCTGATTATAAACTCAACATAAGCTCTTACATACTTATAAGCTCTACTGAATTCAGTCTCGGCGCATTTTCACCATATTTTGTTACAATCTTTAACGTCTCAAAGCTCAAACGACTTAAATCCTTTTGGTATTTTGGCCTCATTTGAGCGGCATGTTCCGAGTAGCCAGTTTGTTCCATATATATGGACCGCGGTTTCTGCGCGCTATATTCACTGTCCGGCCTTCGTACAATCTGCCCCAAATCGTTCTGCATATAATTAATGCCCTGTGTGATTCACTATGCTACTGCGCATTTAAAATATGTGCGAATTTGGTGAAAAGTGTTTGCCAACTAACAATCAAGTGTCACTCTCTGTTTCAGCATTACTGCCGTGCAGTTCAAAGATGTCTTCAATTACAATTGTGAAATCCTTGGCTGTGTAAGTACAATTTTACTATTTATTATATAAGATATACATATCATTTATATGTTATTTATAAGTTTAAATTATTATGCATGATATTTCTCGGGTGGCTTCAGTGGGACCTCAGGACCCTTTTCAAATATCGAAGGCAGTTCTTATGGTAAATAAATCACTTAATTATTCGTCCGATAGAAACTTACTTTACAAAACTTTCGAAAGAGTTTAATTTTTGCTTGCGTGGAAAGTTTATTGTTGCATAATTTGCATGATATTTTCATAATGAGTGACTAGTGACATTTACCGCGTTGAATGATGGGAATGCATATAGCGAGGGATTGTGGAAGAGTCAGACGTTTGCCTGTGTTCAGTTTCACTGACAAATTATGTAAACTGAAATTTGACAAACGGCTAAACAGACATTTTTGGAGTTGATTCATGATGCAAAAGTACTCAATTAATCGTGTGTTTATTGTATTTTACCCCGCACCAATACACCCTTCCGATAATTACGTCATGAATACTTCTTTGACCTGGGAGCCTCGCTCTCATGAATGAAGACGAAAGGCTATTCGCACACGACTCATGAGAACGAGGCTCCCGTCAGAGTTCCTTCGCTGGAAGTTCTTGTTTGATATTTTTCAGGTAGTTCGATTCTACAAACCCTCTAGAATATTCTATAACGGTTTCATAGGGACATTTATAGTAATTCTAATAATGATGCAAGCTGGTTATATGGCTCAGGCTAGCGAAGATCAAATACGTACCCCAATATGTTACATCATTAAAATTATGTTTAAATTTATCGAAAAGAATATAGCCTATATATATTCCATTTGCATGTGCATATTTTCTAAGACCAGCATAAAATGTTTACGAACGAATGGCTAATATTTCGAAGTTCCCTATACTGATGGCTCTATACTCTCCTGAATGGCACAAATAGTACAAGTAATATAGATGATATGAACAGATATGTTTGGGGAAAAAAACAAACAAGTTTAAAAACAAATACTGACAAGGACTATTTGATCGTGCGCCGCGCGTGAGGATACATATATCATTACAATTTGTTTAAAAGGGAACTGTCATGCTAAATTGTGAACAGGTGCATGACTTTCAATGAAAATAATTCATGTTAGAAATTTTTCATGTAAGTTTATCTCATGGAAAACACAAAAAGGCTTTTACAAAAGGATTAGGATACGCGTAATATAGTTGAGAGATTGTTTTATTTTATTCTATGTGCCTCTAACTATATTGTATACATATTCTGATGATGTCGCATGTAACTGTATTGTATTTTATTCTGATAATGTCGCCTCTTATCACCAATGTCACGAATAAACTATATTTTATGTAATATATATTCATGCATGCACTGATAGTGAACATGCAGCATGGTTTTAAAAAGTTATTTAATGCTGTGCGATGACATTGTTATCCCGACTTTACTTTCCATCTGGTATTTCAACAGTTGGTGTAGAAAGCTTTTTCAAAAAAATAGAATTGTAAAATATATAATGACATATAGAAAAAATATGCGTAAAAATCTTAATTTCGGTATAAACCATGAATGTAGAGTGCTTCGGAGAGCTCTTCATAAATATTTGCTTCGCGCTAATTAAAAGCAACGCCTGAATAAATTACGTCGGCTTTGCAAATTGCATGTATACTATATATACCACTTAAACTCTTATACCGAAAGAGTTCATTTATGAAAGCCGTAAAAACGCCCATATTGCGTAGTTTTCTGCCAAAATCAATCAACATGAAAGACAATTAAATTAAGATCCTAGGGATAAAGTTAAAACAATTTCAAACACGTATAACAGATGACAAATTAAGTTTCGCTCTAGAAAATTCTAGCTGATAACGCAGACCCACTCCACAAACCATCCTTGCAAAGATAAGTCCTTCTTTAATAAATATAAAGAATGGTTATATGAATCCCGGCCAACTAAGAAGCTCACCTTAGAAGCTCACCTTTGGATTTCATTGGAAGAAATACTAACAAAATTCCATATAAAAATTCTATAAACAGATACTACTGCAGTCATATAAGACCACACAGTTTGCAAGAAAAACAGTTTCTTCGGTCAGAAGGAGAAAGTATTTCGAGGATATTTAGTTTAGGTTGTTTCTATATAATTTTGTCCTGTCATAATGACACAGAATAGAAATAATCACGTATGAAAAGTACGGAAAGTTGATCCCACTCATGTGCATGGGTGGGCCACCAGGTTCATATGAACACGTCTTTAAAACTATGGAATATAACAAAGCAATTTGGCTTTATAAAGAAATGAAAATAAAGAAATGAAAATAATTTATTAAGCGTATGCAAGATGGCGTCGGCTTTTGTCTTTTCTATAAAACTATTTGTAAAATGAAACACTGTTTTCTTTTTTGTCGATTTTTGTACCTGTAGTAAAGAAGGATTTACATATTACTAGACTTTAAACAAGGGGACTGGGATCTTTTTAAGAATTCGTCAATGGGGGAGGGGGTATCAAGGAAAACGGACCTAACATTGACGTGGTGAACTGGAGGTGTGCGAACTTGTATAGAGAGGTCCTCTCCAGGAAATTTTCATATTGTTGAGACTCTGGGGCTTGATTTCCTGCATTTCCAGTAACAATTTTTTGATACATCACACATAGACAGACATATCTTTTTGGATGAAAGCAAGGTTTTGTTTTGGGAATATTATAACACTCTTCTGAACTAAGTCATTTTCCCTTCACTGATTATATTTTAGACAAAAGGGACCTTTACTTGGGGCACAATAATTTACTGAGGCGGGGGGGGGGGGCAACACCACCACGGGAAAAATATAATTTATGCCACTGCACATGGCCAACACAACAGCAGAAGAATTGCACGCTTGTCATAAAAAAACATTAGGGACTTTAAAATATGCCTAATCTAGGACGCGGACGTGACGAAAAAACGTTTGGAAACCAGTTTTAATTTGTTTTTCTCGCGTCTCTGACTTTGTTTACCAACCGGAGTCCATAGTTTTTACCCGTGTAGCTGAAACGGTGAGAATAGCGACCGTCTTTCGTCACGTCCGCGTCGTAGATTTAGCATGTCTTAAAGTGATCATGATACACACGAACAAACGGTTCTTTCTTTCGTCCTATCATTTTCCTCAACACAAGTCAGTATTGCCTTAATAAAGTTTCGGTGAATTCAGTGGACACCTAAAATTACATTCAGTGAGAGCTCTTGAGCTGCCTATGTGCGGCGGGCTTTGTTCATTTTATTGATATGATCAATTTTGGGCTTTCTTCAAGTGCCTCTTTAACCGCATCAAGCAAATAATCCATTTGCAAACAATTTCTGTCTATTTCATTTCCAATATTACAGGAGTGAGCGAAAAAATAAAATAAAAGACTTCTATATTGTTTAATATCTAATACCGCAGTGAGGTGTAGGTCAGGTCAAAAGTTAGACTTGCTACAAGTCGACTTCGCATACTTTTAAAATGTATTTCTTAGTTTTAAATGTGTGAGCGCAAGTATAACGTGTGAGTGACATCGCGTATCATACAAAATTCGACTCGACTTGTACTGTTAGTGTAGGCTTTAGAAAGTCTAGTTCAAAGTGAAAAAAATGAATGCTTATAAAGAAGATACACAGTGCATGTTGTGGGCGTTTTATACTCTGCAAGTAATATATATAGGCAGCATATTATACGTTATAATTGCGTACCTATATAAGTAGGAAGTCTTTTATTATTTATTGCATATAAAGCATAAATTTGTAGCCATCTGCGACTAGAAGCGCAATTTTTTTTGTGTCATGCTGTAGTGTAAGTGGAACGCATCATGTAAATTGATGTAGAAGAAACTCATCTTGATATTCACGCGTTAAACGTTTTTACCACTTATAAAAACTTATTATTTATTCATAAACATTTTAACCTATAACCATTTTATATATCGCATTCACTTTATACTGATAAAAACACCTTTATTAATATTCTTTATAAAAAGAATATTCCACAGAAAAAGAATATTCTGTTTTTGTGAAGTCGTTTAATAAACCCTGAATGCGAAGTTTTAAGTTCCAAAACGACGCGCGCGTGGGCTATAGCACTTAGTCTTTCATGGCGTCGGTAAAACAAACGGCTTCGTCAATATCTCAACGAAAACATCTGCAGATGAAGTTAAAGTCAAGTATATTGCTCATATAAAAGTCAGGTCGAACATTCAGTACTTCATTGTGTGTGAAAGTGAGATATATTACAGCATCGTTCTGCTGAATATCAAGTTTTGAGAAGCTGCTGTTGAAAAGTCATGGCATTGTGCAAGAATTTCTTGATCGTCTTGCTTGTGTTGTCTACCATCAACCTGTGTTTAGCGAAGCCGAGGTGGATTTGGCTCCGTGAGGAAGAGAAGAATGGTGGGGATTTGAATGACGAAGTCCTAACACGACAAAAGAATGACGAGAATTTGATGAAAGAATGGAAGAAAAATTATGATCGTTCTAACGTACAAAATGGCTATGATGAATGCGAAGAACCAGAGTGTCCTGTGTATGGTTGAACATTATAATCTATATTACTTTAATTTTCTGTATATTAACATCATACGGCAATTATAAATACTATTCATGATATTGATAATATACGTATAAGTCGAATTGTGTTTTTGTTTTCTGTTCATTCTCAATCCAAGTACACTGCATTATTTGAAAGAATTCAAGGCACCTCGCCTAGTTTGATCGCAGATCTACCTATTTGCCGCCTTATATTGTTTGGGTGGGATGGTCTTCGTCATGAAATAATAGTATGTTATAAAATATATTGAATCCTATATTTAACAATTATTAAATGAGATTGAGCATGATGTGTTATTGTTTTATTATTTATTTAAAAGATGTCAAAGATATCCACACCTGTGGGTTAAATTCTTCAAAATAAAGACGAGTTCGTCTTGCTATTTCAAATATCCGTCAAAAAATATTCAGTCAGAGCTTTTCGTCGCTGTTTTGGTTTATATTTCGTTTCTATTTGTTAAATTCTGCTTCCCTTACGTCTACGAACGGCCGACAGCGACGCCATATAAATTGTTCATGTTTCACATTGCATCAATAGTATTACGGCATCGTGCGATAATTCTTCATATAACACCCATATATCACATCATTGACGTCACAACTCCATATTTGATCAGCCATTGGCCCAGTTGATATGACCATTTCTCCGCTGGCTGTTAGCCAATCAGAAATCATGAACCATTTTAAATAAAAGATAGTGTAATATGACACTAAAACACAACAAATATAGACTTTTGTGTTTTTTAACAACCAAGAACAAGGCTTGACATTTATTAAACGTTTCGGCGTTTACTCCATCATCAGGTTACAACAAACTACAAATTTAAAACTAATCAGACTAAGAGACCGTTCGTCCTTAAATATTTTGAACAACAAATACAGCGTGCCATTGTTTTTCTGGTCACATCGGCTGATCCGCGTTGTGGGGCAAAGGTGACCGCTCCAGAGAGTATCTTTTAGGCGAAGTTTCCAATGTTCTTTGACTTCGCAAAGAGAATGCGTTTGTTAACTTTGACAACGTTATTCTCTTCGGAGAACCATTCTTGCTTTTAATTTTCCCAACGAAGGCGAGCAAAGTTTGCCTGTAGTCGGGTAGTCGCAGCGAATATAGAATTGGGTTGGCTGTAAAATTGAGAAGGGCAATTGGTGCGTAACAATAAGAGAGGTAAGACAATATTGATCTGGTTTTAACCTGACCAAAGTATCCCAATTTCACCAAGTACTCTATTTGTTTCAATAAGAAATACGGAAAGGCGGTGAGAAAGAGGATCAGTGTGAGAATTACCACGGTTTTTGCGATATTCCTGTGCTTGTTATTTTGAGCGTTTCCAATGCTACTACGTCCACTTCTAATAATCTCCATGGTAACTTGGATATTTAAAACAACTTGGACGACAACTGCGATTTGTAGTACGCCTACACGAGCTGCCCAGATTTTTAAGTTCACCATTGAAGGAAAGTGAAGAAGGTAGGAGATGCTGGCGAGACCTAACAGAGATGCGAAGAGCCAAACTGCTATGCCAGCTAATACCGCCTTTCGTGTTGTTAACCAATAACGACTTTTCAGCGGGAATTTTGTGATTACGAAAATTTGTACTGTAAGGAACGTTAGCAATAGGAACGAAGCGGAAACGCCAAAACTCCAGCCAAACTGGAAAATCGCGCGTATTGACTTGCTTTCAGCGATAATTTTGAAAACAACGTTCTTTCCCCATAAGCAGAAGCACGATATACATGAAATTACGTCAGCAATTGCCAAGTTGAGAATTGTTATCCATGGTCCTTTACGAAGAACTTTCAAAGGATCGATAGCCATGGCGATGATCACAACAAAGTTGAGCAGGGCGCCCAATGCTGCCACAGACATTGTGACAATATTCAGTATTTTCCCTTCTTCCTCGCTAAAAAAATACCATTCCTGTACAGGTATAATAGAATAAGGCTATAAGTTATTTGTATGTTTGATATGGAGATAATATAATAATTGTTTTGGTTTGTAGAAATGACCACGTCTATAACCTCCTTTCACCTGGGTTTGTTTGTATATGATTGTTTGTCTGTGAACACGATAACTTAAAAAGATATCAAACATCTTAATACAAAAATTTGTGGAGCTAATGCCTAATGGCCATTGACTAGGGACAGATCGATTAAATTTTTGTTCAATTTGGATAAAAATAGGATGAGCTAATTACAATTTGGCGTCTACTGGTACAGTAGGATTCAGTAGATAAACAAAACTTGCAATTATATCTGTCATCATACGATGCTACAGAAATTATGTAATACATGACTGACGGTATGTTCTACGAAATGGACGAATGAAATCTAAATTGTTTCTACTACCCATTTAGTTGCAATTAAATTATTTTTGAAAGCAATAATTGCTCTCTCTGTTTGAAAATTAGAGATGAAATGAGGTAAACTGTAAAACATAGAATCTTGGAATCATGGAATCTTTCTATATTACACCAAAATGTATCTTTTCGGCTAATATATTGATTTATATTATTTATTATTTTTGATACAGAATGCGTTATATTCTCGGCGGTTATATAAAAGATATTAGCGATAGATTTCATACAAAAAATCTGATAGCTAGCCTTTCCAAGCCTTGCGACTATTTTCTAGCGTTTCCGCTCGACGGTTTGTTGATAACGATATTTTTTTCGCGACGTTTTCGCGGCAATTTCTGGCTTTTCGCCTTTTCGTAGATTTGTGATCAATGATATTATATTCAGATTTTGTTGGCATCTCACTCGATTGAATAATAATTGAAGGGTTTTGTAGATGGAAAATTATTGAGTGCGAATTATATACATTTATTAGACCTAACCAGGAACAGCTGCGAAAAATGCAACTATAGGTCCCTGGCAGGAATCGAACTTGCGGCTCTGCGATTCCAGTGCAGCGCTCTAACCAACTGAGCTACAGAGTTCAGTTGTCGAGCTCTAACCACAAGTTCATGTTTTTATACTAGGGTACTGCCATGTTAAGTTGTGGGTAAATATCTAGATTTTGTTGGCATCTCACTCGATTGAATAATAATTGAAGGGTTTTGTAGATGGAAAATTATTGAGTGCATTGTTAAGGTGGTACACCACAACAAATTGTTATTTTCTTAAAAATGGCTATTTCAATAATTTTTTTGCCCAGAACTATTCCTCTGATCAAATGATGACCAATGACACAGTTTTCAAAATTATGATTGCCATGTTTACCAATATAATTACCCCCAACAGTCAAAGAATGGTGTCTCGATAAAAACGATTACAAGGCAACCAAACATGACAAATCTTCAAAAATGGTAAAAATAGAAACCAATATATGACGTGTATGCTGTGAACTAGGATCTTTAAAAAATATTGAGTTTTAGTTATTTTTTTCTGAAGGAGTTGATGTCGCATATATTTTTATGTCGTTTCGGTCAGAAAAATAATGATTGTACATCACAGATTTAGCCAATTTCAAAAATCCTAGTTCACAGCATAGATAAGGTATACACAAAGCTTCACTGAAAATTTGAAGTCATTTGGTTCATTACTTTAGGGGATATCGTTTTTAGCGTACTGCTAATTAGGTCAAAATTGAAAACTGAATAAAAGCTACTTATATTATAAGCACAAATGAAAAATTGGACATGGAGCTCCCCTATATTTTCATATGCTAACAAAATATACTAAGACTAATTCGGGGTCGAAGTCACATAGCCAAACATATCCTAAACGGGAGAGGTAGGCATATATATCATGAAAATGCCATGCTAGATTTTTTCAAAAATGTTTAACACGTACTATTTCAACATCTAAGTTTGTCGTTGCTATGGTGGTTACTACGGGACAAAATTTCAAACAAGCTGCTATTTTCCCCTATTTCCCCATTTTCCGCCAAACAAATAGAAAAATTAACACCAAAAAACGAAAAATGGATCATTAACGATGCATAATATGGCTAATTTCAAAAATAGGATTTTCCTTTAAAATTTTGTAGTGTACCCCCTTAAAAGTAAAATATAGCTGAAGTTAATAAATTAAAGTTTTACAAAATCTCTCTTCTGACTCGCGCGTTCGCCAAACCTCGACGGCTCATATTTTTCGTTCTGCCTTTTTTTCTGTTTTGCCCACCCCCCAGTGAAAATTCCTTAAAAAAAGGCCTCTCTTCTCCGCAGAGGCTTTTATAGGCGCGCGAATGAAGGCCGCGCTCCGAATTTTAGCGGTTTCTTCATTACAGTGGTTACCGTTTAGCGCATTTTATTTATTACCATCTAGCATATAAAGCACTGAGGTGATCGAAAGCCTCTGCGGAGGAGAGAGAATGCCGGCGCCTGTATAGAAATTGGTTTCCTGCCGCAAAGCGAAGGATGTTAGAAAGTGCCGATAATCTTGCGAAAATATCTCTGATATATAACGCATAGAATGTAACCATTCTGCACCAAAAATAATAAATAATAGAAATCAATATGTTAGCGAGAGATACATTTTGGTGTAATATAGAAAGATTCCAGATTCCATGTTTTACAGTTTACCTTCAGGAGCGTACATGATGGGTGATCGGACACCGGAACCGCAAAAATAATTCTGCGACTTCAGCCCTAGAAACACGCGTTGGCATCACCATAGCAACGGAGCTAAAAATGTTGAAATGCGGATACTTCGCACGGTGTTCTATTACGGCAATACATAAAGATGCCCTTTTGAAGCGCAATATAGTGCAGTTAAACTTTGTTATGACAAGATGAATATTATATATTTGTAATCCTCCTCAAACAAGCAACATAAAGATGTTTCAATCAAATTTATACGTTACAAAACGAATTGAAACATTGTTGGGGATTGCCTCCCTGTCCCTGAGTCTAATTATGACCTAATTATAACTAGAACTCTGACATAATTGCTGATCAGTATGAGCAAGCAAATTCCATCGACAGTTAATCAGCCAATGCTAAACTGAATCGTGTCCAATTACCTAACATTGGGGGCGCTAAAATATTTGCTTATTCATGCAAGGTCTTCTTGTTATATTTAGTTATTACATGACTTAGACTATATCATGTAACAATACACATGCATATAACACCGTCTCTTCAGAAAACTATAGTATAAAATTGTTCATCATACCAAAAGTGGCAGCTCGTTCTACCATGCAATTTAATAACTATACAATACTAGGAATATCCGAATATTTGGACAGTTCCGACAACATAAAGTCACGTTCGAAATATCTGTTTACAAACTTAATTTGGCCATCGTTAAAAAGAAAAACTTATTGGCTTTTCAACTATATATACTTTACGCTTGTTATATATTTTTGATGAGCAGGAAAAGGATTCCGATGTCATATTTCGTTAACGGTGTTTATTGTCTATGACTATATTCTAGAAGCTTTCTAGTGTATTGACATTGTCATTGCCATTTGAATCATGATAATTTGCGTTATGACTTTTAAAGTGTATCTTTCCTCAGGTATTTAAGTGGAGTTTCTGTAGCAAATATTTCAAACGTAACGGTCCAATCTTTTTTTGTATATTATATATAAAGTGGACACCGGTATATGGAATGAAAAGGCTCTGCGCCGGGCGCACAACGATCTTTGTTGGCACACAAATCGACGCAGAAAAGCCTATTGTGTTATATTTTGTTATGTATAGTTGTACCTGTTTGGCGCAGAAAACGGCGCACAATTCATAAAATTCGAAAGTTTTCCATATGTGGGTCACAAGCTGCTTGCTTCACAAATTCATTGACATTAATACGTTACTAACTTAAATTCTGAACGTATAAACTTGATTCAAACATCTTGAGATTGCTCTTTCCATCAGGATTATAAATATATAGAATTCATCTTGTCATAAAAAGTTTTACTGTACTTTTTCGCTTAAAAGGATATCTTTATGTATTGCCGTAATAGAACACCGTGCGAAGTATCCGCATTTCAACATTTTTAGCTCCCTTGCTATGGTGATGCCAACACGTGTTTCTAGGGTTGAAATCGCAGATTATTACAAATATATAGAATTCATCTTGTCATAAAAACTTTTACTGTAGCATCTTTATGTATTGCCGTAATAGAACACCGTACGAAGTGTCCGCATTTCAACATTTTTAGCTCCGTTGCTATGGTGATGCCAACACGTCTTTCTAGGGCTGAAGTCGCAGAATGCTCTGTTTGTGTAAAAATTAGCCTGACGAAATGAGAACAGCCTTCAGTAGCGTACGTGATGGGGTGATCGGACACCGGATACCGCAAAAATTGAATTAAAACTAGAAGTGACAAAAACTTGAAATGCAAGCAGTACTCGTTACGTTGTAGAAAATCACAGCATATATATATAAACCTACCTTCGTAGACGACGTTGTTTTGTTGCCCACGGTTGTGTTCGTCGAGTTATTTGACAGTAATGCAGTTTCGGGTTTTGATGAAGTTTGACCCACTAACGAGGTACACATGAAAAATGCTATCAATAATTGACACATGGCATGTCTACCGTCAAAAAGCATCTTTACGAAATGATTTCTTGTGTTCGTTCTGTGAAACTTAATTCTGTGAGCTCTTCCAAACTCTGAGAATAACCAGTCACGATGAAGTTCGGTTGTAGTTGTGTGGTTGAATATAAAAAATGTTTAATTTATGTATAGACCGGCTTATGACGTGTTTATCAAACTAACCAATGAGAGGAGCTATGTCATCAAAAGTGTTGACGCAATATATTTTCTCAAAAATTCTGGTTTATTAAATTAAAGTTCTCAGTATTCAATATACGAAATCCGTTTATTCTCCACGTGCATGCTACCGCGGGATATATGGCAATAACTAAACACATGTGTCCATCGTGATTTAACCAATCAGCGAGGCCAAGGCTGTGTTCCAAGGATTTGCGGAAAACATTAAACAGATGTAATCTTCAAGTGCACGTAGCCAATAATCTTAAGTTAATTATCCTAAACAGATATGACATTTGAATAGATATGATGAAACAGAACTGAAAATTGTAGACAGAACTTGGAGACAAAACAAAAGTTTATGCCACGTCTTGTTTGAAATAATAGACTATGATGCCTGACCTACTGTGCACTATGGTAAACTAGTTTCAATGTTTAGCGTTTTCATTTGGTATAAACACGATTGCTGACCTAAAACTTGAACTATATACTTAAGAAATGTCAACTATTTTTAACGGTCCATATCATTCTGTGGGAAATTTTTGGTGGTGAATTTAGACTCTTAAAGGGTGTAATCAGAGTATCAGATTATATTTTTGACAGTTCAACGTCGTTCAGAACCATGTGAGGCACTGTTGTGTTAAAACAACATTTGATACGAAATCAACCCGCAAAATAAACTGCATACAATGGAAAATCGTTTGGGCCTGGCCAGTTATAGTTCAAAATATGCAAATTAAGGCAAATCAATCAATCAAAATGTTCTATTTACTTAATTAGAGCAAAATGTCGACATCTGTTTCGGTAATAAGTTCAGCATCACTCTTACACCCGTTTTCAAAATACACAGAGTCGACATGTAGGTTAATTAACCTTTAAGTTGTTCGTTTCGTTCTGTATGTAGTGGCTCTCAGGTTCTGTAGCATTGTATGGCAAAGTGTTTAGAAAGATTCAATCTCCAGTGATTTTAGTGATAATTATTAGAAAATCTCTATTATTGTCACAATGATATGAACAATTGTCTAGGTTTGACAGACATTTAAAATTGTGTTTTTCCGAAGTCATTCGCGAGATAGATTTCTGCCATGCTGATGCTTTCCTTTCTCTTTTAATAATTAATAGTTCGATCTTTATTTCAGTTCAATAGTCTTACTTGGTTTAGATGTTAAATATGGTTTATAATGTATTTTGTTCACGTTGTGACATAAAACAGTCAAAACAGACATGTCAACTCGAACTATTTTCGTAATTTCCAAAATGGGTGTAACAAACGAAACGTAAAATATCTTGAAGTGTTTATAGACTCAGTTTACCATGTACAAAGTGGCAAACGGCATAAAAATTATATACATAAAAAAGGCTGGTTTACACTATCGCCCAGTGATCACGCGGTACGTGGCGTTATGACCCACGTAATCAAATGAACGACCACGAAAGACCATTTTAGTACTAATCAGTGCTCTGTCTCTGATCAGCCACTTTGATCTTTTTTATTTCGCCCACATATGTTATTAAAAAATATTTACTTTTTTTTTCCAGTTTTTGGATGTTTAGAGTAGAATCCTTCTAGAAACCTAATATAGACTTTTTAATTAAAGATCCAGCCCTAGTTATGTTATTTACACTGCATGTTCAGTATTTATTTGTCAGTTCAAATTCTAATGAAAGTGTAATGATGTGTATACATAACATATGAATTAACATGCAATAGCTTGACTATTATATTCCAAGCGGAAGGTACTATTTATATTTACAGTATTCAGTAAATATAGGAAGGGTATTTTACATAATTATATTGAATATATATCTTTTTATTTTCCTTTTAAAAGTGCTATTGGAAATAATATTTTTTCTTTAGATTCTAGATTATTCCAAACATCAACTCCTTTGTTGAGATAAATATCTGAAATGCGAAAATGGGGATATTCGGATATTGCGAGCGGTAAATTCCAGCGAAGCCTAACCCTATACAACTCCAACTGCGAGGACATGAAATTCGACCCAGTTTAAATTAAGGTTTGGAAATGATCAAGAACTTGATCAAACTTTATCCGATCCTAGCAGTGCCAGTGGAACATATCAATTTATAAAATAACTGAAGTAAATAGAGCGCTGATTGGGGTCAACCATGCCATGCAGAAAGATGCACGGAGCATTTTCCCGCCTGAAATTTTAAAAAATGTCGGCGATAATAGTTAAACTTTTTTGACTGACAAAGAAAATAATGGCGAAAAAAGCAAACAAGGTTCGTCTAAAAGTCGATAAACAAGTTGACGAGTTGGTGGATAGCGTACAAAGCAGAAAGCACAAAGCATAAACAAGCATATGCTGTGTTACGCTTTTTTGGGAGAATTGCAATGTATTGCAGTATTAATAAAAAACCTTTTTATATTTTTGTGGTATTTTTATAAAAAAAATTTTATAATTGATTTCCCGCATTTGATTCTTTAATGCATGATTGTCTGTTTCTTACTCGACTAAAAAAAAAGCCCTTCGGCCTCGTTTTCACCTTCGTTTATCAGCGCGTTTACTCCTTTTTTCGTCTCCTGTTCTTTTCGCGAAATCATAACAGAAAAGAATGACCAACATGATTGGTTATTTTTTTCATGAACGATCTAAACGCGAATTTGTAATGATTAATGTCATGAGAAGCGCTTTGCTTTGCCAAATTTCAAATATATTTATTTCTTCTTGCATTCCAAGAGTTATTTTGTCCACATGAACGATATTCTATATGAAAAAACTTCCTGCTGTATAGTCACAACATGATAGTCTATAGAGAGACACACGTCTTGTTGCGTTTGGGTGAGCGTCACAAAAATTGAATTTATGAAAAATATTTTACCTGCAGTGGTATGACTTTTTTGTCTATGACTAACGTTAGAAACTTTGCTTAAACGGAACTGTCTTGCAATGCAGTCGTTTTATATATCTATAGGGTGTGCTCTCTTAATGACAGCTTTAATATATGTTTCTAATTTCGCCACCCACTTTTGTCTCAAATGCATTAATAAATCCATGATATGACACATGAGAAATTAATGTGTATACCTAAATTAAAGTCCTGCAGATTAATAAGTTTACTTTGCTGTTGAAAACAGCATCTGGCGACGTTCTGGAAATTTCTGCTACGTGTCGCGATACGTCGTATATGTTCGGTTTCGAAGTTCAATTGAGGCTGTCGATGTACGCCTCTTTGAGTAAAGTACGGTAATTACAGATAGTTTTCGCTTTCCTCAAGGTTTCCAATACCGCCTGTTTTATCGAAATGAAGGACTCTTCAGGATGAAACCTCACATATTGGTTTCGCCCGGCCATGAGAAACGTCATATGAACGTTGGTGCTGGCGACTGTGACGTTCTCTGCGTAACGTCATGGAAAAAATCGATAGTTTTTTCGAAAGTCTTCATATTTCGGAATCATCGCCATTGCCCCATTATAGCAGAATATTAAAAATATAACACGCTTGATACAATTTTATCCATTTATTCTATACATATCATGCGGGAGGTCTTCAGAGAAACGTCCATATGACGTTCTCGTGGGCAAAATCGATATATGAGGCTTCCCTAGGAAAACTATATTATATACTTGCTCTATCTATATGTTATCGAGCTTTAAAGTCTTAGGAAAAGTCTAATCTTCATTTTTGATTACGCGAGGTGCCCCCCCTCCCCACTCCGTGTGATAACGATTATCCGTAAGCTCGTGTCATACAGTATATGAATTTTGCATACTTGGCCTTTTTAATTAGCTAGATAAATATTGTCTGCTATTATATATATATATGTCACCATTATTATCCATAATAACGAAAAGTTTTAATGAGCTTCTGCGGAGGAGAGTGGGATCAAAAGATTTTGCTGAGTAAACAAACGTGGCGGTGTAACCATGGTGATTTCTAGAAGCACGAAAAAATACAAATCGCCGTGGAAGATAGAAAGTGCATCTGTGTGTTTCATATGTTGTGTGAAAAACCTTTTTGCAAAACCTTTTTTATGCACTCAATGTGATGAGTAAAATCATCTCATTGGCAGGAACATAGCAGCCATCTGTTTAAACACGATTTAAACTCAGTAAGCTGATAACTGAAGGAATGACTATACAAAATGTAATAATCCGATTAATGCGATTAAATGTACACAACAGCTCAATTTGTAGAATGTTATAGTTCCACGTTACTTATATGCGATTATAACATTATTAACATGCATATACTTACTTATTTATATATACTATATTATTCTATTCTATAAGTTTGAATTGTTCTTAGTAGCAAGGAAAATTTTCTGCTTTGTATTAACACTGGAACATACAGTAACTGAACTGAACGGTAAATTGTTAGAATAAGAAATATATCTTCGTAGTCGTAGATATATTATCCTATGCCAGGTTGTTCATGACGTTGTACGTGCATGCGTCCAGTTGCGAGTCCCCAACGAGTAAGTTATTTTTCTATCTTCGAGTACAATTTCAATTCGGCGGCCAACTGCCTTGATACATAATTGTATTTGTGGTATATTCTTTGCGCATTGGTACGAGTTAATCCTGCAGCGATCTTGTTTACAATCTATTGACTATTTTGGATTGCATAAACGTCCTTTCTATAATAATTCTAAGCTACTAATTTACAACAATTTCTTCCTGGCTGCTTCTTCAAGAGATCAAACGCAAAAAGAGAACACGCACTTCCGTCAAGTTGGTTTGTAGAAGCCGCGCGTTGCATTGTGGTTATTTCAATTGGAACGACAATGCATTGCGTCTAGAGCAGATTGAAATTTTGTCTAGCTGTATCAAACTAGGGAGTAGGGTACCTGCAAGGTAGGGAATGCTGCGGGACTGTTATTATTCTTTAGCTTCTTGAAACAAACATGCAAACAAATATGCAACACAAATTATATTCAGTAGACGGTAATTATTGGCATTGACCCAGTGGCTTGCGCGCTGTCAGTAGATGCATACCCTAGCATAGTTTGCAGGATGAGACAAGCTAAATATATCACGAAACATGAAAGACATCAAATTTTGTAACATCTATTTCAAAATATCAATATTTTCCATGTATTGTTCTTCCACATGGAATTCCCACATGAAACCCATGTTTACTGCGATGAGTAATTTGACACTGCCACGCAAGGAAATTTGCATATTTTTGTAGTGTATAAAAGCGTTAAAAATATATACATGTGCGCAAAATAATTTTGCATTTGGAAAGCTATAAACGAAAGCGTTGTTCCATCATTCTGTTCTTACTTTGCTGGATATGCGAGTCACCTACATGTAAAGCACAACTCATTTCAACTCATTGCCACTCGAATATTTATCTTAGTGCTGTGCGCGCAGAACTGAGACCCTGTCTGTTCTGACAATAATATGTGAACGCGACTAGACAAAAATATTAAGTTCATTGTAAAAGAGGAATAAAAACATATTTATATGCCTACAGTAGCCTATTTATTGCATATCTGTGACTTTGTGTCAAGTTCACACGGAGTCACAATCGTCAAGCGGCATACACGAAACATCACTTGATGCAAAATATGGAAATCTCATTGCCATTCGAATATTTGTCTTAGTGCGCGCAGAACTGAGACCCTATCTGTTCTGACAATAATATGTGAACTAACATAAGTTAAGTCCATTGTAAAATAGGAATAAAAACATATTTATATGCCTACAGTAGCCTATTTTAAGAAGAAACATAGGTTGTATAAAAAGTTCTTGAAGAATCCTACACCTCAATCAGAAACATTGTATAAAACGTATAAGAATAAACTGAATCATTGTATAAAAAAATCTAAGAGATTGTATTATGAAGGGAGACTAGCACGTTGTAAATCGAATAATAAGGCTACATGGAAAATTTTAAATGAAATAATAGGCAAGAAAAAAACTAACGCTATGCAAACGTCAGTGTTCAAAGCTGATGGCTTAGAAATATCTGATCCAACTGAAATTGCTAATAGATTTTGTGAGTATTTTACTAATATTGGGACCAATCAAGCTAAACGAATACAACACTCTTCTGTTTCGCATAAGGATTTTCTTCATGGTTCCTTTCCTAACTCAATTTTTCTAAATCCAGTTGATGAAAGTGAAATTATTCAAATCGCAAAAACATTTGACGCAAGTAAAGCTGCTGGTTATGATAGAATTCCAATGTCTGTCATAAAGCAATCTATTAATCTAATATCTGTACCTATAGCTCATATTATGAACTTGTCTATAAATCATGGCATAGTACCAAATGAAATGAAAATTGCTCGTGTCATTCCTTTGTTTAAATCTGGCGACTACGGTACATTTACAAATTATAGACCAATTTCTATTCTTCCAAGTTTTTCAAAATTTCTTGAACGAATTATTTACAACCGTTTAATTAACTATATTGATAAAAATAGAATTCTATGTGATACTCAGTATGGATTCAGAAAGCAGCACTCGACATCTTTAGCTTTGATTGATATTTATGACAAGATATCAACTTCAATTGATAGTAAGGAATATGCTGTTGGGATATTTTTGGATCTTTCAAAAGCTTTTGATACAGTAAATCATACAATTTTACTGGATAAACTTGAATACTATGGTATTCGTGGGTTATCATTAAACTGGTTCAAAAGTTATCTTTCCAATAGGTTGCAATTTGTTGAATTTAATGGATGTTTTTCTTGTCGTAAGTTAATTTCGTGTGGTGTCCCCCAAGGTTCAATTCTTGGCCCCTTATTGTTTTTGTTATATATTAATGATTTAAGTACATCTTCAAATATTCTAAAGTTTGTATTGTTTGCTGATGATACCAATATATTTTTTTCGGGAAAGGATTTGTGTACTATCTCCACTATATTAAACACTGAATTAGCAAAAATCTCAACTTGGCTTAAAGCAAATATACTTTCCTTAAATCTTGATAAAACTAAGTTTATGTTGTTTAGAACTCGGAAAAAAAACGTTAGTCAAACCTTTAATCTGTATATAGATAATTATTTAATTGAGCAAACCAAAGAAACTCGTTTTTTGGGCGTAATTTTAGATGAAGTGTTAAGTTGGAAATCTCATATTTCTTACATAGCAAATAAAATTTCAAAATCGGTAGGAATAATTTATAGGTCTAGTTTTTATCTTTCTAAATCGTCCTTAAGATCATTATATTATTCCATGATTTATCCATACTTGTATTATTGCAATATTGTTTGGGCTTCAACTTACAAATCTAATTTGCATCGCATTGTAGTTCTTCAAAAACGGGTTGTCAGAATAATGAGCAGAGCCAAGTATGATGCTCACTCTGATCCAATTTTCAAAGATTTAAAAATTTTAAATTTTGAACAAATTCATTTGTTGCAACTAGGTTTATTTATGTTCTCGTTTAAGAAATTTTTATTGCCTGCAAAATGTAAATCTATGTTTACATTAAATGATCAATTGCATTCTTACAATACCAGATCGTCAAGTAAATTTCATCTTCCTCTGTGTGCATCAAATATTAGGAAATTTTCAGTTCAATTTCAGGGTCCAAAATTCTTTAATTCACTTCCTGTAAAACTTACTAATTGTTTAACTATATTTTCATTTAAAACAAAATTAAGATATTATCTAATTAATCTTGAATAATATATATATACATTTTTTTATATATATATAATGAACAATTTCATTTAAATATAATGACAGAGAAATATTGTAAAGTTAGTACAGTTAATTATGGTGCATGTCTTTGTTTGTTTGTTTGTTTTATGTATCTTAAATAGTATTCGTTATTGAATGTTTCGTTATGTAGCTACTGTTAAATGTATCTACTTCAATATATCTATATATATAAGGAAGCCTGATAAAAATAAGCCATAATTAGGTTTCTCTATTGGGCTTCCTTGCCACTGGCATATGCATTTACATATATATGAAGGTAAATAAATTACTAGATCAACCAACTGGCTAAATGTAATAAGAAATACAACACTGTCATGTATGTAACTATGTATATGTATGTAAATCGATGTAAATATGTTAGTGGTGAAATAAATTTCTTCTTCTTCTTCTTTAAAAATTTAATAGGTCAAACCTTGCACAAATTAATCAGAATGATTCAGTCAATATCCTACCTTGAATGGTCAAAATAGACTTGAAAAAGCTTTAGAAATTCGATAAAAATTCGAAGACGCCGTCCGTCAAAATCGAAAAGCACCGGAACTGAGCGAGTTTAAAATTTGTGTTCTGCGCATAGCAAGCGCGCACGACCACAATTCCATGCGCTAAATAAAATTTACTTCAAAACTCCCTCTCTGCACATATTAGGCTGCTGCTACGCTCGCTCGCTTCAGGCTCGCTCGCTCCGCAGCAATTAGTCTGCTGCCTTGCTCGCTTGCTGAAGGCTCTCTCGCTGCGGCAGCAATAAGCTCTACTGAATTTCTCGGCGCATTTTCACCCAAACGACTTAAATCCTTTTGGTATTTTGGCCTCATTTGAGGGGCAAATTCCGAGTAGCCAGTTTGTTCCATATATATATATGGACCTCGGTTTCTGTGCGCTATATTCACTGTATAGTGTCCGGCCTTCGTACAATCTGCCCGAAATCGTTCTGCATATAATTAATGCCCTGTGTGATTCACGATTCTACTGCGCATTTAAAATATGTGCGAATTTGGTGGAAAGTGTTTGCCAACTAACAATCAAGTATATCACTCTCTGTTTCAGCATTACTGCCGTGCAGTTCAAAGATGTCTTCAATTACAATTGTGAAATCCTTGGCTATGTAAGTACAATTTTACTATTTATTATTTTAAGATATACATATCATTTATATGTTATTTATAAGTTTAAATTATTATGTATGATATTTCTTGGGCGGCTTCAGTGGGACCTCAGGACCCATAAATACCGCAGGCAGTTTTATGGTAACTAAATTACTTAATTATTCGTCCAATAGAAACTTACTTTACAAAACTTTCGAAAGAGTTTAATTTTTGCTTGCGTGGAAAGTTTATTGTTGCATGATTTGCATGATATTTTCAAAAGTTTCTTGCGCTTCGTCTGGGTGGGGTTGAGTGACTAGTGACGTTTACCGCGTTGAATGAATGAATGATGGGAATGCATATAGCGATGGATTGTGGAAGAGTCAGACGTTTGCCTGTGTTCAGTTTCACTGACAAATTATGTTAACTGAAATTTGACAAACGGCTAAACAAACTAATTTTTTTTTTCCAGCAAATAATTTCTGCCCGCCAATTTTAAGGCGATGCCTGCGGAGGAGGCTAGGCTAAACAGACATTTTTGGAGTTGATTCATGCAAAAGTACTCAGTTAATCGGGTGTGTATTGTATTTTACCCCGCACCAATACACCCTTCCGATAATTACGTCATGAATACTTCTTTGACCCGGGAGCCTCGCTCTCATGAATCAAGACGAAAGGCTATTCGGACACGATTCATGAGAACGAGGCTCCCGTCAGAGTTCCTTCGCTGGAAACGCCGTCGATGTTCTATTTTTCAGGTAGTTCGATTCTACAAACCCTCTAGAATATTCTATAAGGGTTTCATGGGGACATTTAGTAATTCTAATAATGATGGAAGTAATTGGTTATATGGATCAGGCTAGCGAAGATCAAATACCCATATGGATCAGGCTAGCGAAGATCAAATACCCATATGGATCAGGCTAGCGAAGATCAAATACCCATACAATATGTTTCATTTATGTTTAAATTTATAATTATAAAAATATATTCCCATTTGTGTATATTTCCTACGACCATAAAAATGTTTAACAACGAGTATTACCCATGACCATGTATGGCTAATATTTTGAGGTTCTCTATACTGATGGCTGTATATGCTCTCCTGAATGGCATAAATATCCTGTATATATAAGTAATATAGATGAGATGAACAGGTATCTTTGGAATATAGCAAGGTTTATTTGCTTCATGCGCGCGTTTATATAGGATACATATATCATTACAATTTGTTTAAAAGGGAACTGTCGTGCCAATTTGTGAACAGGTGCGTTGAGTTTCATTGATAATAATTCATGTTAGAAACTTCTCATATGAATTCATCTCAAGGAAAATACAAAAAGGTTTTTACAAAAGGATTAGGATACGTGTAATATAGTTGAGATATTTTTTGTGCCTCTAACTGTATTATATTTTATTCTGATGATATTTCCTTTATATAGTTACTTGACTTTATTATAGTTACATATGACGAATCAACTATATAAGTATTCTATATTCACTTAGTGAAAATGCTTTTAAAAATTATTTAATGCTGTGCGATGATATTGTTATCCAGACGTCGCCTCATATTACTAATGTGACGAATCAACTTTTTTTTATATATATTCATGCATGCACTTATAGTGAACATGCAGCATGCTTTTAAAAAGTTATTTAATGCTGTGCGATGACATCAGTGTTATTCCGACTTTACTCTCCATCTGATATTTTAACAGTTGGTATCGAAAGCTTTTTCAAAAAAATAGAATTGTAAAAAATATAATGACATAAAGAAAAGAAATGGTAAAAATTTTAATTTCGGTATAAACCATGATGTAGAATAATTCGGAGAGCTCTTCATAAATATGTTCTTCGCGCGTTTAGCAACGTACGCCTGAGTAAATTACGTCGGCTCAGCAAACTGCATGTATACAATAAACTACTTGAACTCTTATATACCGAAATAATTCATTTATGAAAGGATGCCGTAAAAAACGCCCATTTTGCTTAGTTGTTCTGTCAAAATGTAGCTACTTAAAAATCAATCAACATGAAAATAATTAAATTAAGATCCTAGGGATAAAGTTAACAGATACATATATTCGTTATTTAGTATAAGAGAAGGACCTAACAATGAGGTGATGAACTGGAGGTGTGCGAACTTGTATAGAGAAGTCCTCTCCAGGAAATTTCATATTGTTGAGACTCTGGGGCTTGATTTCCTGCATTTTCAGTAACAATTTTTTGATACATCACATCTAGACAGACTGAGCTTTCCGTATGAAAGTAAGTTTTTGTTATGGGGATATTATAACACTCTTCTGAACTAAGTCATTCTTCCCTTCTTTGCTTATATTTTAGACAAAAGGGACCTTTACTGCATGGGGACAAAATAGTTTAATGAGGGGGGGGGCAACACCACCACCGCAAAAATATGATTTACGCCACTGGATGGATATGGCCAACACAACAGCAGAAGAATTGCACGCTTGTCAAGAAAAGTTCTTTCTTTGGTCATCGTTTTCGTCAACACAAGTCATTATTCATCATTAGAGCTAGCCTTAATAAAGTTTCGGTGAATGCAATGGACATCTAAAAGAACCACCTTGAAAATATGTTTATTATATTCTGTGAGAGCTCTTGAGCTGTGTCTTTGTTCATTTTATTAATGATCTGATCAATTTAGGGCTTTCTTCAAGTGCCTCTTTAGTCTTTACCGCATAAAGCAAATAACCATTTGCAAACAATTTCAGTCTATTTAGTTTCCAATAACTTATATAGCTGTTGGGCATCTAAAATAACACTATACATTAACAATTAAGCCATGCTTTTTGGTAGTCATGGGTTAGGGATTTTGCTCATCGATATTAAAGGAGAGAGCGAAAAAATAAAATAAAAGACTGTCTTGTATATTATTTAATATCTAATACCACAGTGAGGTGTAGGTTAGGCCAAAAGTTAGACTTGCTACAAGTCGACTCGCATATTTTTAAAATGTATTTCTCAGTTTTAAATATGTGAGGGCAAGTATAACGTGTGAGTGACATCGCGTGTCATAAAAAATTCGACTCGACTTATACTGTTGTAGGCTGTAGAAAGTCTAGTTCAAAGTGAAAGAATGAATGCTTATAAAGAAGATACACAGTGCATTTTGTGGGCGTTTTATACTCTGAAACTGATATATAGGCAGCATATTATAAGTTAATAATTGTGTACCTATAAGTAGGAAGTCTTTTATATTTAGTTTGTTGCATATAAAGCATCAATTTGTAGCGATATGTGACTGAAAGTCTAAAATATTTTGTGTCATACTGTAAGTGGAACCAGCAGGCGCGTCATGTAAATTGATGTAGGCGCAACACATCTTGAAATTCAAGTACGCGTTAAAAGGTTTTACCACTTATAAAAACTTATTATTTATTCATAAACATTTTAACCTATAACCATTTTATATATCGCGTTCACTTTATACTGATAAAACACCTTTATTAATTTATTAAATAATAATATTTAATCAACATAAATACCAGTTTCGGTATATATATAGACATACATAAAAATACAAGAATACATTTTTAAGAAACAAACTAATAGTGATAGTCTACTTTAAATGAGTTTCAAAATTGTCAGAACATCGTAACTATATTTTGCAACTAGAGCCATAATTGCTTTGTCTTGCATAGCCATTATATAAGTAAAAATATATTGATGATTAAATGAAGAGAACGAATAATTTATTTTACAAAGATTATTTATAAAATTAACTCTAAGATTGGTGAGCTTTGTATTGCTGCAGGACATTAAAAAATGTCGTTCCTCTCCAATCTCACTTAGATCACAATGTTTACATACTCTATCACTGTATGAAACATTGTTGTATCGACCAGTTTCAACCGAAAGAGTTCATTTATGAAAGCCGTAAAAAACGCCCATATTGCTTAGTTGTTCTGCCAAAATGTACTTAAAATCAATCAACATGAAGGACAACACGTAACAGATAATATATATTCGCTCTTTAGTATAAGAGAAGAATTAAGTTTCGCTAGAAAATTCTAACTGATAACGCAGACCCACTCCACAAACGATCCTTCCAAAGATAAGCCCTTCTTTAATAAATATAAAGACTGGTTATATGAGTACGGCCAACTAAGAAGCTCACCTTAGTGAGATCTACCATGCATGTGTTTGCTTATCTATATAATATATAAATATTTGTGCGTTCAGATCATATATGGGACGAGGCAGCCCTGTTGGATGGGATCTTAAGTCCAGTGGAATAAAATGTTCCATATATATATGAGCGCCCAATCGTACCAGCCAAGCGTGACCCATATGGCCGGACATTTAAATTCTATCCATTTGGATTTATCATTGGAAGAAATACTAACAAAATTCCATATCAAAAATTATATAAACAGATAGTAATTAAAGAAAAATAATTCATTAAGTGTGTATATATACAAGATGGCGTCAGCTTTTTTCTTTTCTATAAAACTATTTGTAAAATGAAACACTATTTGCTTTTTTGTTCAAAAGTGTACATGCTGTCGATTTTTGTATGTGCAGTAAGGATTTAAATTACTAAACTGGACTCTTTTTAAGAATTCGTCAGTGGGGCGGGGGTGGGGGAAGAAAACGGACCTAGCAATGAGGTGGTGAACTGGAGGTGTGCGAACTTGTATAGAGAGATCCTCTCCAGGAAATTTTCATATTGTTGAGACTCTGGGGCTTGAAATCCTGCATTTTCAGTAACAATTTTTTATACATCACATCTAGACAGACTGAGCTTTTCGTGTGAAAGCAATGTTTTGTTATGGGAATATTATGACACTCTTCTGAACTAAGTCATTCTTCCCTTCCCCACAAAAGGGACCTTTACTGGGGGCGTAATAGTCTACTGAGGTGGGGGGCAACACCACCACCGGAAAAAGATAATTTACGCCACTGGACATGGCCAACACAACAGCAGAAGAACGGCACGCTTGTCAAGAAAACATTAGTGATCATGATACCGACGAAGAAACGGTTTTTTCTTTCGTCATCCTATCATTTTCCTCAACACAAGTCAATATTGCCTTAATAAAGTTTCGGTGAATTCAGTGGACACCTAAAATGATATTCAGTCAGAGCTCTTGAGCTGCCTATGTGCGCGGGGCCTTTGTTCATTTTAATGATCTGCTCAATTTAGGGCTTTCTTCAAGTGCCTCTTTACCGCATAAAGCAAACAATCCATTTGCAAACAATTTCAGTCTATTTCGTTTCCAATAATTAGCTATTGCATGTAAAATAACACTATACATTAACAATTAGACCATGCTTTTGGGTATAGTTGGGTTAGGGATTTTGCTCATCGATATTAAGTGGAGGGCGAAAAATAAAATACTTCTATATTGAGTTAATATTTAATACCATGCACACAGTGAGGTGTTGGTCCAAAGTCGACTCGCATACTTTTAAATCTATTTTTCTTAAATATGTGAGCGCAAGTAAACGTGCAAGTGACATCGCATATCATAAAACATGCGAGTCGACTTGTAGCAAGTCTAGTCCAAAGACAGAATGAATGATTGTATAGTAGATAAACAATGCATTTTGTGGACGTTTTATAGCTACTCCGAAAACTGATATACATGCAGCATAATTATTATATTAAGTTATGGTGTACCTATAAGTAGGAAGTCTTTATATTTTAGTTTATTGCATATAAAGCATCAATATATAGCCATCTGCCACTAAAAGCCTTTAATTTTTTGTGATGTATTTTTGTGTCATACTCTAAGTGAAATGCGTGTAAATAAATGTAGGAGCAACACATCTTGATATTCAAACATCGTTAAAAGTTTTTACCACTTATAAAAACTTATTATTTATGCATAAGCATTTTAAACCTATCAAATCAATCATTTTATATATCGCATTCACTTTATACTGATAAAACATCTTTATTAATATTCTTTATAAAAAGATCCACAGCATATTTTTTGTGAATTCGTTTAATAAACTCTGAATGCGAAGTTTTAAGTTCCAAAACGACTCGTGCACGTGCGTAGGCGGTAAAACAGATGGCTTCGTCCATATGTCAACGAAAACAACTGCAGATGGTATAAAAGTCAGGTCGAACATTCAGTATTTCATTGTGTTCGAAAGTGAGCAATATTAAAATATCATTCTGCTAAATATAAAGTTTGAGAAGCTGCTGTTGAAAAGTCATGGCATTGTGTAAGAATTTCTTGGTCGTCTTGCTTGTGTTGTCTACCATCAACCTGTGTTTGGCGAAGCCGAGGTGGATTTGGCTCCGTGAAGAAGAGATGAATGACGGGGATTTGAACGATGAAAGAATTGAAAAGAAGAACGAGAATTTGATAAAAGAATGGAAGAAAAATTATGATCGTTCAGACACCCAACCAACAACTGAATGCATCGTACCATATTGTGCGGTTACGGGAAAATGACACAAAATAACTTTAACTGATTTCTATATATTAATATCGTACAGTAATTATATAAACTATTAATGACATATCAGTGTATGGAAAATACGCAAAATATTTAAATAGTAAATAATTGGGGAATCAAGAAAGCTGAAACTGAGTACGTAATATTTTTGTTTGTCAGCGGTCCTGAGCCGAAATTCGGTACATTTCGGTACGAAATGGATTGCGCCTGCGAGTCTTCTATATACGGTAGTTTGCACCTATAAAGCTGGTGTTTAACATGTTAGTTGTATGTCATTATAACAAGTATTCATAACAAATTTAAAGTCGATACAATTATTTCCTCTCGTGTTGGCGTAATCTCTCTAATAAGCCCCCCTCTTAAAAAGCCCCCCTCTCAAAAAAGCCCCCTCTCTAATAAGCCCCCCTTTTTAGATGAAGAAATTTATTAACCCCCCCTCTCTAATAACCCTCCCCCTCTACTACCCCCTCATTTTACACAAAACACAAGTGTTTTGATAAGATTTTTCTATTTTCTTTACACATTGTACCGTGCTTGAACAAAATTATATCATTTTACGGAAAAATAAATAAGCCCCCTCTCTCCAATAAGCCCCCCCCCAGAGAATGGTAAGAGGGTTTTAATAATTAATATTGCTGACATCAGCATTATTCGATTTTTTTAAACCTAACGCGAAAAACTCAATTTAGCTTTTAAAAGCAATATATAGTGGCATACAGAATATATATAGAACAGAATATATGTGTAATAAAACACATATTTTATTGAGCATTTGTTTTCTGGCGGCCATGTTGGATGGCATATTGTGACTGACTCGGGTGGCAAATTCAGGTAATATACTCATGACGCACACGAATATATTTCTCTTTGATCCTGACCTCAATCCTGACCTCAATCCTGACCTCAATCCTGACCTCAATCCTGACCTCAATCCTGACCTCAATCCTGACCTCAATCCTGACCTCAATCCTGACCTCAATCCTGACCTCAATCCTGACCTCAATCCCAATCCCGACCCCAATCCCGACCCCAATCCCGACTCCAATCCCTAACTCTATTGTGCGCGTAACATGAGCATATTACGCAAATTCAGTCGAGTTCTAGACATGCTAATACAACAAACTATACACCAAAATGCTTTTCGTTGCTCAAGAATTCATTCTAGAGAGATATAGCTTCAGTTGTTTTATATCCCGGCAATTTTTAATGAGCTTGGGACTAAGATTTATGCATAACGACACCAATTTTACTTCTTAGCTTATTTAACTTGATTTTGTACTTATAATGTTACACAGATTATAACTTATAAATTTTAACTTAGTTTTTATAGTAGTACAATGTTACATGGGATAATTGTAACTCTGTTTGTATTTTTAATTTTTATTCTTTGTTACACAGTCCCTTTTGAAAACCACACTATGTGACATAGGCCACCTGTATAAATAATTTTATTATATATATGTATATATATTTAAAAAACTCATTAATAATTCATGAGGAAAACACAAAAGAAAAATCATGTGATCAAAAATCCTCCTGATTTACATGAACTTTAGCTTCGATTTTCTCGGCTTATAGACAACGTTATTTTTCAAAATTACTACGCCAACGAACTTACCAAATGGTGATCGTTTTTTAAGTTATTCAAAACACTCGCACTCCGCTTCGCCTCGCGTTTTATATCTGATAAAACACTGCTGCTCATGTTTTAAATATTACATATATATTTAAGTAATATATCATACACGAGAAGGAGTTTATTATAGTGATTTGAAACACCGAAAAGTGTGTTGAAAAACAAGGCGCTAGCCGAGTTTTTTAACATACTTTGAGGTGTTTTTAAATCACTATAATAAACGACTTCGAGTGTATGATATAGCTTCTCAAACAAACCAGTATTTAAAGAGAAATTCAACGCGAAAGTTGAGTTAATTTATGGGTGTTTATTACCGTGGTATCAAGACAACGATACGGTGGTGATTTCCTTTGTGTTTCGCTCATGAATTATTAATGAGTTTGAGAAATATATATATATATATATATAGATTTTCGCTTACCTCAAAACTGGTCTGCAACAGGCTGTGTCATCTGTAAAAGAATCATCAGGCAGAAACTCATTAATTAATTATTAATGAGTTTTTTTACAGATGAAACAGCCTGTTGCAGACCAGTTTTGAGGTAAGCGAAAATCTATAATTTGCTCTAACTATATGTTGTCGAGCACTCTTTGCGTTTCGTAGACCTAAACCTACACGTATATATATAGTGACTTTATTTTAAGTAAACAAAACAATTATAAAGCTCTACCAATACCAGGTGTTGAGCACTCTTCAAGCTGTGCATTAATACTTTGTTTTTTAAAGTATTATTATAACTACTATTATTATTATTATATATATATATATATATTATATACAGCCAATTCAAAAAAGGTTGTCCTTCAAAATATCTTAAACCTTAAACATTGAGCGCGCAAGGTATGACGGGTATTACTTATTTGGAGCCTTAGATTGGACATTAGCTTAGTAAACCAAATATCCCTACATCGTAAGTGTTTATTATATGCCCTTGCATTGTTACAAAGCACATTTCCCGAGTTAAAGGATCTAAATAGGAAGTTATCCATCATCCCTTGCGCGCTCAATGTTTAAGGTTTCAGATTTTTGAAGGACAACCTTTTTTGAATTGGCTGTATATATATGTGTGTGAGCGTGTCTTGGTTCACGAAATGCATGCCAAAGAGTGCTCGATATTATATATATAGACAGAGCAAATATAATTTTCGCTTACCTCACTTTATCCACTACAGCCTGTTTCACACGCAATAAGCGATCATCAAGTGGCGAGCCATATATATATATATATATATATATATATATATATATATATATATATATATAGTAAAATCTGCAGACATGCATGTTTCGCCGTTCAACGGCTCGTCAGTGCAGCTTGTAACGAAGTCTAGATGCGAGTGACTTCGTATTTATACACCACACTCCTGCCCCCACCAAGCGCATGTGGTACAATACTCAGACACACGCGCACCCAGACATGCGTGAAGTGTCTTGGGGCCAGAGTGCTCAAACGACCACAAGGGAAGTGAGCTTTTGCATTATAGCTTATTAGCCACCAATTAACCTCACAGAGTGCTCATGTTACTTTGTGCCATAACTGGCCCTGCCACAATGGGCAGATCAATATATATATTATATAACTCTCGTGAGTATTTCGCAAGATATATGCGAAAACGGCACTTCGGCAAAATCCACGATAAAGGCGGATTATGTAGCATGACTTAATATTCTCGCGTGACTACACGAGCCGAATACACGCAGTGAATGACTATATCATACTGTAATCTATAACACTAAAATACAGATAAAACAAATGTAATGAACGTGCCATTGTATTTCTGATCACATCGGTTGATCAGCGTTGTGATGCATAGGTGGTGACTGCTCCAAAGAGCACCTTTTACTTTTTGCAGGCGATGTCTCTGATGTTCTTTGACTTCGCAAAGAGAACGCGTTTGTCAACTTCGACATCGTTGTTCTCTTCGGAGAACCACTCTTGTTTTTACTTTTACCAACGAAGGCGAGCAAGGTTTGCCTGTAGTTTGGTAGACGCAGCGAATATATAATTGGGTTAGCCGCGAAATTGAGGAGGGCAATTGGTGCGTAGCAATAGGAGAGGTATCGCGTTATTTTGAGGGTTTTACCTTGACCAAAGTATCCCGATCTTGCCAAGAACTCTAGTTGTCGCAATAGGAAAAACGGAAAGGCAGTGAGAAAGAGAATCAGTGTAAGAATGATTACAGTTTTTGCGAGAATCCTGTTCTTGTTATTTTGAGCGTTTCCAACTCTACGTCCACTTCTAATAATCTCGACGGTAACTTGGATATTTAAGACAACTTGAACAATGAGTGCGATTTGTAGTACGGCTATACGAGTTGCATTAATTTTATAGCTCACTACAGGAAGGAAATGACGGTAGGCGAGTTGACTGAGACCCAATACAAATGCGAAGAGCCAAACTGCTATGCCAGCTAATGCGATCTTTCGTGTTGTGAACCAATAACGTCTTCTCAGTGGGAATTTTGTGATCAAGAAAATTTGCACTGTGAAGAATGTTAATATTAGAAACGAAGCGGAAATACTAAAGCCCCAGCCAAACTGAATAATCGCAATGTATAACTCGTTTTCTTGAATGACTTTGAACTGTCCCTCTACACAGAACCACGATACACATGAAATTAAGTCGGCAATTGCCAGGTTGAGAATGGTTATCCATGGTCCTTTGCGAAGTACTTTCAAAGGATCGATAGCCATGGCGATGATCACAACAAAGTTGAGCAGGGCGCCCAATGCTGCCACAGATATAATGGTTGTTTTTATTATTTCCGCTTCTTCCTTGCTAAGAAGATACCATTCCTGTGTAGATATAATAGAATAAGGCTGTAAGTTATTTGTATGTTTGATATGGTGATAATATAATAATTGTTTTTGTTTGTAGAAATGACCACGTCTATAACCTCCTTTCACCTGGGTTTGTTTGTGTAATGTTTGTTTGTCTGTGAACACGATAATTTAGAAAGATATCAAACATCTAAATACAAAAATTTGTGGAGCTAATGGCCATTGACTAGAGACAGATCGATTAAATTTTGGTTCAATTTGGATAAAAATAGGATGAGCTAATTACAAATGTTTGTGTCTTGCCTTTTTAAGAACTGAATGCATAACTTAGTGCATTTATAATTCATGCCTGACCGAGGTATACAGTCTCTGGGTGCTCCTTTAGTTAGCCTTTAATTATACATTTTTAAGAACTGAATGCATAATTAATGCATGTATAATTCAAGCATGACCGAGGTATACAGTCTCTGGGTGCTCCTTTAGTTAGCCTTTAATTATACATTTTTAAGAACTGAATGCATAATTAATGCATGTATAATTCAAGCATGACCGAGGTATACAGTCTCTGAGTGCTCCTTTAGTTAGCCTTTAGTTATACATTTTTAAGAACTGAATGCATAATTAATGCATGTATAATTCATGCCTGACCGAGGTATACAGTCTCTGAGTGCTCCTTTAGTTAGCCTTTAGTTATACATTTTTAAGAACTGAATGCATAATTAATGCATGTATAATTCAAGCCTGGCCGAGGTATACAGTCTCTGAGTGCTCCTTTAGTTAACCTTTAATTATACATTTTTAAGAACTGAATGCGTAATTAATGCATGTATAATTCATTACAAGATGTTTTTTTCTGCATCTCACTCGATTGGGGATGAGAAGAGAAGGTTTAGGGGGATGGATTTCACTCGATTGAAATATTATGATCATACATTTTTTAGACCTGAACGGGAACGGCTGCGAAAAATGCAACTCTAAGCCCTCCGACAGGAATTGAATCTGCGGCCCTGCGATTCCGGTGCAGCGCTGCGATTCCGGTTCAATTGCTGTCGGAGGACTTAGAGTTGCATTTTTCGCAGCCGTTCCCGTTCAGGTCTAAAATATTGTATATAATATTTCACTCGAAATATCCATCCACCTAAACCTTCTACATGTATAATTCATGCCTGATGAAGGTATACAGTCTCTGAGTGCTCCTTTAGTTAGCCTTTAGTTATGCCTTTTTAAGAACTGAATGCATAATTAGTGCATGTATGATTCATGCCTGGCGGAGGTGTACAGTCTCTGAGTGCTCCTTTAGTTAGCCTTTAGTTATTCCTTATGAAGAACTGAATGCATAGTTAGTGCATGTATGATTCATGCCTGGCGGAGGTGTACAGTCTCTGAGTGCTCCTTTAGTTAGCCTTTAGTTATTCCTTATGAAGAACTGAATGCATAGTTAGTGCATGTATAATTCATGCCTGACGGAGGTGTACAGTCTCTGAGTGCTCCTTTAGTTAGCCTTTAGTTATTCCTTATGAAGAACTGAATGCATAGTTAGTGCATGTATAATTCATGCCTGACGGAGGTGTACAGTCTCTGAGTGCTCCTTTAGTTAGCCTTTAGTTATTCCTTATGAAGAACTGAATGCATAGTTAATGCATGTATAATTCATGCCTGACGGCGGGTATGCAGTCTCTGAGTGCTCCTTTAGTTAGCCTTTAGTTATTCCTTATGAAGAACTGAATGCATAATTAATGCATGTATAATTCATGCCTGGCGGAGGTGTACAGTCTCTGAGTGCTCCTTTAGTTAGCCTTTAGTTATTCCTTATGAAGAACTGAATGCATAATTAATGCATGTATAATTCATGCCTGACGGCGGGTATACAGTCTCTGAGTGCTCCTTTAGTTAGCCTTTAGTTATTCCTTATTAAGAACTGAATGCATAATTAATGCATGTATAATTCATGCCTGACGGAGGTGTACAGTCTCTGAGTGCTCCTTTAGTTAGCCTTTAGTTATTCCTTATGAAGAACTGAATGCATAGTTAGTGCATGTATAATTCATGCCTGACGGAGGTGTACAGTCTCTGAGTGCTCCTTTAGTTAGCCTTTAGTTATTCCTTATGAAGAACTGAATGCATAATTAATGCATGTATAATTCAAGCCTGACGGAGGTGTACAGTCTCTGAGTGCTCCTTTAGTTTATTATTGCAAAGCTTTCGATCCGTAAGCCCAGTGTTATTATTAGCATTGATGAAGATTCTGGTGTTTTCCCACCTGATGTTTTCAGGGGCGTAGCGAAGGTAATGTGTTTGGGGGGTGCATGCTTCAAATTTGGCGACAAAAGGGCGTGGTTCGGGTGCGATTTGGGCGTGGTTTACGATTGCGAAACTTTAATAAATATATCATTTGATAATAATTCAATGCAACATTCATATCCTACAATTTAACTTGTTCATGTTAAGGGGTCTGAACATTACTATTTACAGTGCGTTAAAACTTACAACGGTTAGGTACACTCTGAATTACACGGGAGTTATTGCCTTTTCGTTACATTACTGAAGGCCTTATAGCTTCTGTTTTTAAGTTCGTTCAAATTAAATTTCAATAGGTTGCAAAAAAGGCTAGTAAATCGGATACCTCGCAGAAATATTTACACAGATATTATTATTGATAGTGATGTAGAGAAATTATCTATGTGCGTAATATTATGCTATCGAACCATGCATGCAGAAGCTAAATCCACTTGAATCTGTCCACACATCACTTTCCAAGCGCGCAGCCCGCCGTTGTTAATCAGATATGACAGAGTAAGGTTAATTATTAATTCCGTGCGAACATGATATAGGAGGCTCTCAAAATTATGACCGCAATCAACTTTACCGCCATTTTGTCTGCATTTTCTGATTTCCCGACACTTTACCGCCGTTTTATTATTCTTCCGACAAAAATTTTCAGATTCCGACTCCGTTATTTTCAATTTTCTCTAAATAATATTGTACTAACTAGATCTAGCCGTTCAATTTGTCGACAGAGCCCAAACTTGTTCCGCCCCAGGGGGTCTTGCACCGCCCCGGGCCCCTCCCCCCACCGTTCGCTACGCCCCTGGGTGTTTTCTACAGACCAAAATATTAGAAAAGAATAATATTCGGCTTGTGCAAGTGACGTCACATCTCGTGTGGCTTCCGACACTTTGGGTGGCAAATTCCACCATTTCCATTGGACAAATTCAAGCTAATTAAAATGAAATCCAACATGACTGACAGTTAAAGTGCACCTCACCTCAAATTTTTTTTTGGCTTTATCAAATCTTGGCATCATTTCTACTATATCCGTGAAATTTTTTTTTAATTTGGTCAAATCGTTCGGTTTTTATGGCGTTTTGAACTTAGCTTTCGATGGACCTTGGCCGTCGTATTTTCTACCAAAAAGAGCCTGGGTCTAGCCCATTTTCTGACGTCACGCAAGGTAGTCGGCATTTAGCTTTGCTTGATCGGCTTGTATTAATTCGCCATTTCGGCTTTGCTTGCCTTGAATCAATCGAAGTTTACACTGTTTTTTTCTGGCTATCATGTCTAACCATGTAACAGACCAGTACACAGGATATATATAAGTGCTATATATGGATAGAGTCAGTTTTAGAAGAGCTATCTAACAATATGCCGCATTAAGCTATATATGTATAAAGACTAGTGTCTTATTTAGTTCGAGCACGTTGAAAATCCAACTTCGTACGCGTGTAGGCATCTAAAACTACAACTTGTTTACACTATATAGGTCACTGCTATATCTACCAAAAAATCGCCTTTTTCTGGGCTATCTTTTGGTATGAAGCACGAGAATATATCTTGAGGCGCGTCAAAAAAGTTTACCCCTACTCATTTACACACAATTAGTACACACGATATATTTTCGTCGTTTGACCCGCGAAACATACATCGATTTTCGTGCACATTTCCTTGAGAACTACATACGTTCCATACATCTAAGATGCGTAGATCGAAAGATCTGTTCAAGAGAAACATTTTACGTACAGTTTTGTGCTTGTAGGTCTGATATTGACTGAGTTATGTCTTATGAAGCGATATCCAAATGGAATATTACTCACACTTTCGCAGCGCCAATGTCACCGCGGCGCGAAATGAACTTAGTAAAATATATTTAAAGCTATTTTGTTGATAAACACATGTTTTATGCACGGGTAGAAAGCTGCAGGTATGACGAACACGTTCATAGTTGTTTCAAGGTTGTAGATGCAACATTTACAAAGTTATACGGGCTAATAGATCGGTTGTATATCTCTTTAATTAAACCGGTATCCGTTCTTTAAAGTCCTGCGCTTGAAAGCTGAAAACATACAAAATTTGTAGTGTTTGAATGGAAATACACAAGCTATATAGACATATCATACATGAAAATAAAGCTCTCTTCATGACGGGATAGCTATTGGTTATTTCAAGTTCGTTAGTTCATTATTTATCGAGTTATTCGCCCACCAGCAAAGTGTACTAAAATTCAATGGCACTAAGCTTCTAAAAAATACATAACCCGGCGAAACATACATCGATTTTCGTGCACATTTTCTTGAGAACTACACACATTCTATGCATGTAAGATGCATAGATCGAAAGCTCTGATCAAGAGAAACATCTTACGCACAGTTTCGTGCTTGTAGGTCTGATATAAATGTAGATGGCCGACAGTATACAGGGAATTAGTGCATGTGGGCCGAAAGTTTATTTTGACGAGTACCTTGTGTGACGTCACGAAATTTACTCGTTCCAGACTCCTCGTAACGACGGACAAGGTCCATCAAAAAGTGCCTTTTTGCCAACTTTAAACTGCCATAAAAATCGAACGATTTGACCAAATAAATAAAAATTTTCACGGATACACTAGAAATGATGCCAAGATTTGATATAGCCAAAAAAAAAATTTGGGGTGAGGTGCACTTTAATCGTTCGCCAAATTTACTTAATAACTCGAGTTATTTGTGAGATAATAGTAGATAATAGAGTTAGTAATAGGAAGATATTTGTCATAAAGAAGACTTTTCTGCTAACTTATAAAAACGACTGAAAATCTCCCGAAAATGAGTTTCATGAAAATGAGTTTTCATCTTCACTTCTATTCTTCCTCCTCCTCAGATACTTGCTGCACCATGGTAAGGTCAGCCATGATTTCTGCAGGACCTGCGAAATCTTGTAAAATATTTGACGTTTATCTTAACATTCAAGTATACCTACTCACTTTATTGCGTGATTTTCATGTCTTACGCAAGTCTCGGCAAACGGACCACTTCTCATATGAACACAATGTAAATTTTTTTAGGTAAAATAACTACAAGGCGTATAGTGGGACGTCTCGAAATCGCATAAATATGCCCTACATAAATAATTTTTAATCCAATTGTTTAAGGCTAACTTTCAGTTATTAAGGGGTGGACCGTTAAATTCCTGCAGGTCTTGAAACAAGAAAAAAAATTCGTACAGGGAAAGTTCGAAGGAAAAAAATGCGTACAGGGATTGTGTGGGGAAAAAATCTTACAAGTTGAATTTTGTCTTTACTTTCGGACGAACATAGTTGGTATGGATCACGGCATGTTGTCAAAATATGTATTAAACTTGTGTGATTCGTATCATGTAATTTTTTATACTTTTGTTAAGTTTGCAATGTGCCAAAATCTGGAAGCCTGGAATGTATTGTGCTTTCTAGTTTTTTACTTCATAAACAGCTGACTTAATCAGCAATAAACAGGAACTTTCCTTGTTTCATGTGCAAGTATGTACACACTTAAATCGCATTCGTATTTGGTCACCATATTTAAGATGATATGCTGAACATTCTGTTTGGGATTCTAAAATACACTTCTGTTATTTTGAATAACCATTTGTCCTGTCTATGAAGAACCACACTTGGTTTTTGCCTTTTTGGAAATAAGAGAATGTATAAAGAATCGGTTTTTTGGATCCTATTATAAACTATGTCCCGGCTCCTGAAACAGTATGGACACGTGCATGGTTTCCATTCCTGCATTAAGTGTGTATAATTGAACATTTGAAATGTAGTACATGAAGTATTCAAGATGTGAATTACGTATTTTAGTGGGAGAGCATTTTGGTGTGAATGCAGATGCAAATCGGCTTCATGTCATTTCTATTACACAATGGTTCCATTTCTAAGGTTGTGAACAGCTGTCTTGTTTAAAAGTCTATTGCTATAAAAGTTGCATTTCTACTGAAATATTTGAAATATGTCAACTTGGCTTGTCGGGAAAAATTTAAATATGAGGAAAATAAATTTCATTAAGTGGTCAAGATTGTGAAATCATCAATAATTCATGATGAAAACACAAAAGAAATCATGAGCGTGAATGAGTTTGTATATCTGATACAGAATCATGCTGATTTACATAAACTTTAAGTTCAATTTTCTCACCAAATATCATTCATTTATTTTAAATTGTTGAAGAATACGAATGTTCTCAACACTCGCATCAGTATTGTATCGGATATACAAAATCTCGTCTTCGACTCGAGTTTGTATATCCGATACAACACTGCCGCTCGTGTTGTAAATAGTACTTATAATTTTTTTTTTTCCGAGGGCAATTCTTCCAACACCCCCCCCCCCCTAATGGTCCACCTCTAAACGATTTATACTATTTTTCACCTGTGTGTTCAGCTAGCTAAATATACAAGAATTGCAAATTGCAGTTCTACATACACAGGCACACAGCTATTGTACAAAGGACCCAGGGCATGCCCAGCTAAATATAAAAGAAAAAGCGTAACTTTTAACATATTACTGATAACTTACTGATAAATCTAGACATTGGTCTCTATATTGTTGTATAAAGAAGCTTTACATATTCATAGACATAAACCTACACTTAACCACGGAATCAAAGAGTCAAAATAACTTATTATTTTTAATTAATGTCGTGTGGACAGCTTTATAACACCTCTCTTACTTTGTACTGTATATAGTTTTTGTAACTTTATCTTAGCATTCATAAGTATCTTGATGAGGACTAAAAGTAAATATCAGTCGAAGCGTCGATATTAAAATGAAATTATTCTGAGTTTCCATTATTTTATATTTTAATTAGAGGTAAACAAAACTTCGATGTTTCGAGCAAAGGTGCCTTAATTCTTGTAATTATATCTGTCATCATACGATGCTACAGAAATGATGTAATGCATGATATAACGGTATGTTCTACGAAATGGACGAAGCGTAATTGTTCCTATAAATTCTAAATTGTTTCTATCCATTTAGTTGCAATTAAATATTTAGATCATTTCTGAGAATAATAATTGCTCTGTCTGTGTGAAAATTATAGACGAAATGAGAACAGCCTTCAGTAGCGTACGTGATGCGATGATCGGACACCCAGTATACCGAGAAAATTGAATTAAAACTATAGATGACAAATACTTGCAATGCAAGCAGTACTCGTTACGCGGTTTTAGAAAATCACAGCATATATATAAACCTACCTTCGTAGACGACGTTGTTTTATTGCTCACGGATGTGTTCGTCGAGGTATTTGACGTTCGGCTCGGCTGTGATGCAGTTAATGTTGAATTTTCGGGTTTTGATGAAGTTTGGCCCGCTAACGAGGTACACATGAAAAAGGCTATCAATAATTGACACATGGCATGTCTATCGTCAAAAAGCATCTTTATACGAAATGATTTCTTGTGTTTGTTCTGTGAGTCTTTCTTCACCTCTTCCAAACACTGAGAATAACCAGTTACCGTGAAGTCGGTTGTAGCTGTGTAGTCGAAAACAAAAAAAATAAATTTATGTATAGACCAGCTTATGACGTGTTAACAAACTAACCAATAGGACGAGGATAGACGCCAACATGTCATCTCAAAATTCTTGTTTATTAAAGTTCCCAGTATTCAATATACGTAATCCGTTTATTCCCCATGTGCCACCGCGGATAGTATGGCAATAACACATGTGTCCACCGTGATTTAACTAATTAGCAAGGCAGCTGTGTTCCAAGACTTGCGGAAAGCATTAAACAGATGTAATCTTCAAGTACACGTATAGCCAATAATCTTAAGTTTATTATCCTATTTACAACAGATATATATGACATATGATGAAACAGAACTGAAAATTGTAGACAGAACTTGGAGACAAAACAAAAGTTTATGCCACGTCTTGTTTGAAATAATAGACTATGATGCCTGACCTACTGTGCACTATGGTAAACTAGTTTCAATGTTTAGCGTTTTCATTTGGTATAAACACGATTGCTGACCTAAAACTTGAACTATATACTTAAGAAATGTCAACGATTTTTAACGGTCCATATCATTCTGTGGGAAATTTTTGGTGGTAAATTCAGACTCCTAAAGCCTGTAAAGGGTGTAATCAGAGTATTGTAGATTATATTTTTGTCAGTTCAACGTCGTTCAGAACCATGTGAAGTACTGTTGTATTAAAACACCATTTGATACGAAATCAACCCGCAAAATAAACTGCATACAATGGAAAATCGGTAATTATTATCGGTGATAATTATTGCCACAACAAATATAATTATGATATGACCGGAATTGTCTAGGTTTCACAGACAGTTAAAATTGTGTTTTTCCGAAGTCATTCGCGAGATAGATTTCTGCCATGCGTGATGCTCTCCTTTTTCTTTTAATAGTTCTATCTTTATTTCAGTTCAATATAGTCTTAGTTTTGATGTTAAATATGGTTGTGACATAAAACAGTCATGTCAACTCGAAATATTTTCCGATTATTTCGTAATTTCCAAAATGGGTGTAACAAACGAATCGTAAAATATCTTGAATTGTTTATAGACTCTCAGTCTACCGTGTATGGCAAACGGTAAAAAAATTATATAGCCTACATAAAAAAAGGCTGGTTTACACTATCGCCCACTGTGACCACGCGGTGGCGTTATGGCCCATGCACGTAATCAAATTAACGATGACGGAAGACCATTGTATTAAATCAGTGCACTGATCAGCCACATGATCTTTTTTATTTCGCCCTTTTTGAATGTTTAGGCTAGAAGCCTTCTAGAAACCTAATATAGACTTGTTAGGCATGTTTAGTATATATTTGTCAGTTCAAATTCAAATGAAAAATTAAAAAAAAGTGTATGATGTATATACATATGATAACATATGATTGTTATATTCCAAGCTGAAGGTACTATTTATGTTTACAGTATTCAGTAAAGAAGAAGAGTATTTTTTATAACTGTTATACATATATTGAATATATACCTTTTTATTTTCCTTTTAAAAGTGCTATTGGAAATAATATTTTTTTCTTTAGATTCTAGATTATCACAAACATCAACTTGTTGAGATAAATATCTGAAATGCGAAAATGAGGATATTCAGATATTGCGAGCTTACCGCTCTGCGAAGCCTAACAGCGAAGCCTAACTCCAATTGTTGTCAATTATTCTGCTTTCACCCCTCCCCTCCCCCGATGCTATACCGTCTTGTCAGCCAAGAAAATGATATTCTAGCTATATGAAAAAACTTCCTCATTGTAGTGTAAAAATATATATTACCATGCGAAGACAATATTTATCTAGTTAATTGGCAGTAAGCTGATAACTAAATGACTGACTATACAAAATTCAATAATCCGATTAATGCGATAAAATATATACTCAAGTATATCCTACGCAAAGACACAGCTCGATATTGTTAGTTCCACGTGCATCTGGATAATCAGCATGCGTTTGGCGCCTCTGCAATCGAGATGCATTTCTGCAATATGCAGTTGCCTGATTATAAACTCACAATTGGCCCCATTATTCCTTATACTATGATATGGACCGCGGTTTGTGCGAGCTCTGTATTTTGCATCCGACCTTCGTAAATCGTTCTGCATATAATTATGCCCTGTGTGATTCAAGATGCTACTGCGCATTTAAAATACAGTGTGCGAATTTGGTGGAAAGTGTTTGCCAACTAACAATCAAGTGTCACTCTCTGTTTCAGCATTACTGCCGTGCAGTTCAAAGATGTCTTCAATTACAATTGTGAAATCCTTGGCTTTGTAAGTACAATTTTACTATTTATTATTTTAAGATATACATAGCATTTATATTTTATTTATAAGTTTAAATTATTATGTATGATATTTCTTGGGCGGCTTCAGTGGGACCTCAGGACCCTTTTCAAATACCGCAGGCAGTTCTTCGGGTAAATAAATTACTTAATTATTCGTCCGATGGAAACTTCGCAAGAGTTTCATTTTTGCTTGCGTGTATTAACCATTTTATATATCGCAATCACTTTATACTGATAAAAACACCTTTATTAATATTCTTTATAAAAGGATCCACAGAATATTTTTTGTGAATTAATAAAATCTGAATGTGAAGTTTTAAGCTCCGAAACGACGCGCGTGTAGGCTATAGCTCTTCGTCATTCAGTACTTCATTGTGTTTGAAAGGGAGATATATTACGGCATCGTTCTGCTAAATATCAAGTTTTGAGAAGCTCGTGTTGAGAAGTCATGGCATTGTGTAAGAACTTCTTGGTCGTCTTGCTTGTATTGTCTACCACCAACCTGTGTTTGGCAAAGCCGGGGTGGATTTAGCTCCGTGAAGGAGAGAAGAATGGTGGGGATTTGAACGATGAAGTCCTAACAAGACAAAAGAATGACGAGAATTTGATGAAAGAGTGGAAGAAAAAAATATATTCTTTTTCTAATCTACTTAATTTTTTTTGCCTAAGGTAAACAACAACAACAACAACAACAACAACAACAACGACGACGACGACGACGACGACGACGACGACAACAACAACAATTATTGACATTACAAAAAAGAGCTGAGTTTGCAAGAGGACCTCAAGAAACCAATAGGCTTTTAAAAGACGTCCTCTCGTTTGGGTTTAAAATAACGTTCGTTCTTTTGAAAGAGCATCATTTTTCTTCCATTCTTTCATCAAATTTTCATTACTCTTTTGTCTTGTTAGGTCTTCGTCGTTCAATTCCCCACCATTCATCTCTTCCTCACGGAGCCAAATCCACCTCGGCTTCGCCAAACACAGGTTGATGGTAGACAACACAAGCAAGACGATCAAGAAATTCTTACACAATGCCATGATTTCTCAGGTTTCTTACACAAACGGATTTTTCAGGTAGTTTTACACAACAGTCAACCGCCGTATATTTGCTACACTCTACCCACACTGGCACCGCACGTTCGAGATGCTATATACCACTTAAACTCTTATACCATGCAAGAGAGTTCATTTATGAAAGGATGCCGTAAAAAACGCCCCATATTGCTTACTTGTTCTGCGAAAATGTACTGACAATTAAATGAAGATCCTAGGGATAAAGTTAAAACATTTTAAAACGCTTAAAAGAAAATAAATTAAGTTTCGCTCTAGAAAATTCGGTCGCCCACCATCCCCCCCCCCCCCACCCCCCACCGAAATTTCCGCCACTGTTTATCAAACTAACCAAGGAGCGGAGCTACGTCATCAGAAGTGTTGACGCAATATCGTAAAACTATTCCAATGTTTAGCGTTTTCATTTGTTTATAAACACGATTGCTGGCCTACAAGTTGAACTATATACTTAAGAAATGTCAACGGAACTGTTATCATGCCATGTTTTATCCATGCTATATATCTATCTAGGGTGTGCTGTCTTCCTGACAGCTTTAATATATGTTTCTAATTTCGCCACCCACTTCTATCTCAAATGCATTAATAAATCCATGATATGACACATGAGAAATTAATGTGTACCTAAATTAAAATCCTGCAGATTAACAAGTTTACTTTGCTGTTGTATTGTGGCCCATCGTTATCAGTGATATTTTCAGGAATATTTTACATATTTCATTCTATTTTAATGATAGTTATGTTTATCGTCAATATCGAAAATAGACTGCACATGTAAATGCACACACACTTCTCTTATGTCATTACCACGCAATATTACCATGCATGCTCATATTTCGTTATTGGACCGATTAATCAAAAATAAATAAACACTGATTGTTCTTAAAGTTATAACCCTCCGAACATTCCGTAAGAAAAAAGCCCTTTTGAGAATTCCGTATCACTTGAACAATAAGAGTTTTCGGGAATTTCACGACTTTTATTGAAATATTTTGTATCTTATATGAATGTCAACTTGACAATGTCACGTATTTCACTCCGTCTGATAATGGCTTTGTAATAAAGACGATCATTTACAGTCACTAAACCTCGCCTTGTTCACTTCATATAGTAGAATCGAAGATGACATTTCAGTTCTTTAGAATCCGTGTTTCCTTGCTTAAAGCATATACTGTACTTAGTAGTAGGCGGGATTATCCCTTGATGTTGATTGCCGCTAATGTTAGCGCTAACTTGCGATGTTTAAGATTATATATTATTGTTATAATTGCCTATTGGAATAAGTATATAATCAGCTTACCACATAATCTTCACTAGCATTGGTTTGCATAGCTGAATATTAAGATAACCCAACATATACTGTGGTCTCTCCGACGTTTCGTGAACCAATACTAACTTATCTTGTGATATATTATATATAGTACTTGAATGAAAGATAAAATCATCTAGTATTCTGTTGCTTACCATTGTCGTAGAGGTTGTTTTACTTGTGTCGTTCTTAAAATCGATAGAAGACGATGAATTGTAACTCGTTGTCGTTAGTTTCGTTAAACCGGTTAAACCTCCCACTGAGAAATCGATTGAAGCAAATACGAAGGCAAAGTATTGGACCGCAATATTAAGAATAAGCTTTCCGTTGTAACCCATGACGGACATAAGTGCTTTGTGACTAACAAACTTGATCATACTGTGTGATCAGGATTATCATTAATATGCTACAGTGTCAATGTTATTTTCTCCTTTGATACTATCGATTGTTATCGATGTAGAGGCAGTGACGTTATTATATCCGCATTTTCAACAAACGTGATCTATACGTGCAGTATTCATGAGTAATCTTACGTGCAGTATTCATGAGTAATCTTAATTATGAATTTATGAATTTGGCTGGTAGTCCAATAAGCTATTAGCACTTGAACATGCTCTCATGTCCATTACAGATCGAGGACTCGAAATTCCGGTCAATAAAAATTCAAGCACGCATAGTACATGATGAATCAGACAGTCAAGGGGTATTTCAGACTTTTTGCAATTGAGGATTTTAAGGACTTTTGAGGATTTTTTTACAAAGTGTATGGGATTTTCTGAGTGAAATCCCCCCGCAGAGAGTCACATTGAGCTCACAAATTACTGAATTTTATCAGTCATGTTCAACGCCGTCGCATCGAACAGCCCCTGGAAGCCGTCGTTTGGGATTGTTCTTTATGTAGCCCTACACGAATTATACATTTTGTATAGGGCTACATAAAGCCCTATTCTGTGACATAAAGAACATAGGCTACACCGTCATTTGAATCGAGCGTTGAATGACAAATTTGAATGTGTTTACGGAAGTCTGGTCGTTCTTAGCCTGCGTGGCAGGCGTTCTATTGTGGGGGAGGGAGTTTTGTTTGGAGCGCGCGTGAGGCGAAATTATCTCCTCCCCCTCAACTTCTCACCTAGCCCGCGCTCTCAAAAAAAAAGCGCGCGCTCTAAGCAAAACTCCCTCCCCCACAATAGAACGCCTGCCACGCAGGCTAGGTCTTTCTGGGTATAATGCTTTCGTAAGTAATCCAACCATTCTAAATTTAATTCGATTTAATTGTCATTGTAAAAGGTCGTTTAAGGTCAATTAAGGTGGCTCGATACCATTTTCATCATAGGGGAACTGGTATCTAATCTCGCACTGTGCGTGCTTTGTGTACCAAGTACACGCGCGAAGATTGCGTGTAAAAATCACGCAAAAATAAATAAGATTTTTAAAGTCAAAAAAACAACTACAAAACAAGTTTATTTCGATGTTTTAAATCTTCCTAGTTTTCTTTTTCCTCAAAGAAAAAATCTCGTACTAATTTTTCTTTGAAAGTTCAACTAGTCTACATAATTTATATAATGCATGCAGCTAGTTAATAGTTTACTTACGAAGTATAATTAACATGATGTATACCTCGATAAATAGGGTAATATGTAGTATTTACTGGTTAAATTAGTAATTCAAAGATATTCAAGAAATTGGATGAAGGATACAACTATACATGAGAAATAATATATAAAAATATACACAGGCAATGCTTCAAAAACTTTTTAATACAATTTATATATTTTAAGAGTATATAGCTAGCCGCGGGTAAATTAGATCTGATAGATTGAAGAGATATTTTCAGAACTTTCATCAAATTTTCGTCATTCATCTGATCATCTTTCCATCACTGAACCATATCCTTCTCGGCTTTGCCAAACACATGTTGATGGTAGACAACACAAGCACTTAAGACGATCAAGAAATTCCTATTAAATGCCATAATTCTTCACTACAGCAGCTTCTTGAAAATACTTGATACTTTCCAGTCCCTCTTTGTTGATGTTGAATATTACTCGCTTTCGAACACAGGAAAGTATTGAATATTGCGCTGACTTCAATGAGATTCTAGGAATATTACTCCAGATGTCCTCGTCTGCATATTCTTGCACCCGTTTGCTACACCAACGCCATCAGATAACGTTAAAGCAGTAGAAACCTAAAGATGTTGCTGTCTCTCATTGGTTTACTATTGGAGACTTGCAATGACTATAGATAAACGTCCCACTTAAGGGACTATGATAAAACGTTGAACTCAAATAGATTCCAAGTGGATCTTAAAAGAAGATATGATCGGTTAGGATTGTGTTGGTGTGTCACGGAATTATTCGGAAACGGTCTTATAGCTACATTGCAGTCAAATTCAAACCACACACTTTTATTTACATTTTAATAAAAACAGAAAAATATGAACTATGACATTTAAATGTATAGACCATTTTGTAGTTCCAGTCCTCGCACCTGTCTCACCCCCTGAAGAATGGCACAGCTTCCCCTAGCGTTTTGTGTCTAATTACTCAAGAATTGTGACATTGTGTTTATGTCATTTTACATGTGCGAAAGACTGAAGCAATCTTTTACCGCAATTAACCGAAATTTTCCATAGCAGTGACGTAACAATTCACGACTCAGCCAGTGCGATTGTTCTCTCCGCTAGTATAGATATTGTTACTATGTAAAGGCGGGCAGTTAACATGCAACGCAGCCAAAATAAATTTGTTTAAAGTGGAGAAGATGCTCAACAACAGCTTTAATATTTTATCGTTGTTTGACTTTGCTAGTCTGTTGTTTCGGCCTTCTTTTTCGAAAAGACAGAAACTGATAAAAGGTTGTGTTGTATAATATTCCGGAATTTTCCACAATATGGACAGTTGTGATCTGTGAGACTTTCCTTGTCCTTGAGTATATTTTTCTACTGATACGATCGAAACGGATATAAATGCTTGTTCCTAAATTAAATTACTGATAACATTTTGTATGTATACTCATGATAAAATTGTGTGTATAATGAACGCCTGTGTTTACAAATTGAACAAGATAAATTACCGGCCCGTATGGCCATGCATATACCGTTACTGCGCGCAAATACCGTATAATTGCTCATGTTTAAAACATTAGCGCAATAAACTTTTAATGAAAATGAGCCATTTCTATATAAAGAAGAATATGCTAAAATCTTGAATGCGTGGTTTAGGTAGCGATAAACGATATAAGATCAAACTACCTTAAAAATAACAAGAACTTTGACGTTTTGAGCGAAGGCTCTTCGTCTGGAAGTCATTAGCGTGGGTCGAACAGCCAGAGTTCCTTCGCTGGAAACGCCGTCGAAGTTCTTGTTTGATATTTTTCAGGTAGTTCGATTCTACTAAAATATAACAAGGTCTATTTGATCGTGCGCGCGTGAGGATACATATATTACAATTTGTTTAAAAGGGTTTAACTGTCATGCCAAATTGTGAACAGGTGCATGACTTTCAATGAAAATAATTCATGTTAGAAATTTTTCATGTAAATTTATCTCAAGGAAAACACAAAAATGCTTTTATAAAAGGATTAGGATACGTGTAATATATAGTTGAGATATCTTTTTTATTCTATTCTATATGTGCCTCTAATTAACTGTATTATATTTTATTCTGATAATGTCGCCTCTAACTGCATGCATTGTATATTATTCTGATGATGTCGTCTCTTACTAATGTCACGAATCAACTATATTTAATTATATACCGTATATTAGTGAACATGCTTTTTAAAAGTTATTTAATGCTGTGCGATTTCGCTTGTAGTTGTAAGTATACGTCAGAGAGCTCTTCATAAATATTTGCTTCCCGCGCTTAGCAACACCTGAATAAATTACGTCGGCTTAGCAAACTGTATACTATATACCACTACTAACTTCCAGACGAAGGGCCTTCGCTCGAAATGTCGAAGTTTTTTATTGTATTTTTCAAGTAGTTTTACACAACAGTCAACCGCCGTATATTTGCTACACTGTATACCCACACTGGCACCGCACGTTTGAGATACTATATATACCACTTAAATTCTTATACCAAAAGAGTTCATTTATGAAAGGATGCCATAAAAAAATGCCCCATATTGCTTAGTTGTTCTGCCAAAATGTACTGACAATTAAATGAAGAGCCTAGGGATAAAGTTAAAACATTGTAAAACGCTTAAAAGAAAACATATATTCGTTATTAATAAGAAAATAAATTAAGTTTCGCTCTAGAAAATTCTAACTGATAACGCAGACCCACTCCACAAACGATCCTTCCAAAGATAAGCCCTTCTTTAATAAATATAAAGACTGGTTATAAATGCTTGTTCCTAAATTAAATTACTGATAACATTTTGTATGTATACTCATGAGTATAGGCTCTTAAGCTGACCTTAGTGATATCTACCATGTGTTTGCTTATCTATAATATATAAATATTTGTGCGTTCAAATCATATATGGGACGAGGCAGCCCTATTGGATGGGATTATAAGTCCAGTGGGATATATATGACGGGACTTCGGTGGCGCAGTCGTCAGAGCGAGCGCCTTTCACCTCTTGAGTTCTGAGTCTTGAGTTCGATTCTCGTTGAGGACTTTACTCATCACACTCATGTGAAAAGAGTAAGTCAACGCTCTGTCGAAAGTCGTGGGTTTTCTCCGGGCACTCCGGTTTCCTCCCACAGGGAAAGGTTGACTGGGTGGGTTAGGATAGACAGATTAGGAAAGTAATATATGTAGGCTAAGTACATAATATAGATAAGCTAGACACTTGATGTAATCGGTCGCTATGTATATATGAGGGCCCAATCGTACCAGCCAAGCGTGACCCATATGGCCGGACATTTGATCCCACTCATGTGCATGGGTGGGCCACCAGGTTCATATGCATGAACATGTCTTTAGCTATGGAAAAAAATAAAGCAATAAATAAAGAAATAAATGAAAACAATTCATGAAGTGTATACAATATGGCGTCGGGGGTCGCCCTAGGAGAACGGACCTAACAAGGAGGTGGTGAACTGGAATGGGTTCGTAGCGGTCTTTGAATTCCTTGAAAGTCTTTAAATTTGAATGTAGCTCTTTAAGGTCTTTGAAAAATCTTTGAATTGTATGAAAAAGCTAAGAAAGTCTTTAAATTGTTTAGTGAGTATTTGATTTATACGATTTCCTAGCTAACAGAATAGATCGATTGCGCGAAGCGAGGTGGATTTTCACAAATATTGAAGAGAAGACGCTTTTTAGGTTGTGATTTGGCCGGACTAATTACCTGGTAAAATGGCGCTTATATATACAATCGCCTTCTCTTCAATAAGACCAGACACATCTTAGCGCATCTGCGTGATTTGCTCTCTTCGGAAAATAGGGAGAAAAAGTCTTTGGTGTGCGAACTTGTACAGGGGTTTTCCTTCCTCCAAAAAATTTTCGATTCATAGAGACTCTGCAGGGGCTCGATTTCCTACATTATACATCCCATTTAGAGGACTAAGTCATTCTTCCCTTCTTTGCTTATATTTTAGGCAAAAGGGACCTTTACTGCATTGGGACAAAATAGTTTACTGGGAGGAGGGGGGGGGGCAACACCACAACCGCAAAAAGATGATTTACGACACTGGATATGGCCAACACAGCAGCAGAAGAATTGCACGTTTGTCAAGAAAAGTTATTTCTTTGGTCATCGTTTTCGTTAACCATCAATATTCATCATCTAGCCTTAATAAAGTTTCGGTGAATGCAATGGACATCTAAAAGAACCACCTTGAAAACATGTTTACTATATTCTGCGAGAGCTCGTCTTTGTTCCTTTTATCAGTTAATGATCTGATCAATTTAGGGCTTTCTTCAAGTGTCTCTTTAGTCTTTACCGCATAAAGCAAATAATCTATTTGCAAACAATTTCAGTCTATTTAGTTTCCAACAACCTAGCTGTTGGGGATGTAAAATAACGCTATATACATTCACAATTAAGCCATTCTTTTTGCCGGTAGTCATGGGTTAGGGATTTTGCTCATCGATATTAAAGGAGAGAGCGAAAAAAGAAAAGAAAGACTTCTATATTGTTTGATATCTAATACCACAGTGAGGTGTAGGTCAGGTCAAAAGTTAGACCTGCTACAAGTCGACTCGCGTACTTTTAAAATGTATTTCTCAGTTTTAAATGTGCGAGCGCAAGTAAATTAACATGTGAGTGACATCGCGTATCATAAAAAATGCGACTCGACTTGTACTGTTGTAGGCTGTAGAAAGTCTAGTTCAAAGTGAAATAATGAATGCTTATAAAGAAGATACACAGTGCATTGTGTGGGTGTTTTATACTCTGAACTGATATATAGGCAGCATATTATAAGTTATGTGTACCTATACGTGGGAAGTCTTTCATATTTTAGTTTATTGCATATAAAGGATCAAAAATCCTTTTTTATTCATAAACATTTTAACCTATAACCATATTATATATCGCATTCACTTTGTACTTATAAAAACACCTTTATTAATATTCTTTATAAAAAGATCCACAGAATATTTTTTGTGAATATTTTTGTTTTATAAACTCTGACTGCAAAGTTTTAAGTTCCAAAACGACGCGCGCGTATAGGCTATAGCACTAAGTCTTACAGTACTTTCATCAGTGACGTCGGTGAAACAGCTGGCTTCGTCAATATGTAAACGAAAACAATTCATGCAGATGGTACGCTCTATAAAAGTCAGGTCGAACATTCAGTACTTCATTGTGTTCGAAAGTGAGCATTATTGAAGCATCGTTCTGCTAAATATCAAGTTTTGAAAAGCTGCTGTTGAAAAGTCATGGCATTGTGTAAGAATTTCTTGGTCGTGTTGCTTGTGTTGTCTACCATCAACCTGTGTTTGGCGAAGCCGAGGTGGATTTGGCTCCGTGAAGAAGAGATGAATGGTGGGGATGTGAACGATGAAGTCCTAACACGACAAACGAATGACAAGAATTTGATGAAAGAATGGATTGTTGACTGTGACGGCCTTCCAGAGTGCGATGATTATGGCCGTGACACTGTATTATCTTGAACTCCTAACTATTAACATCATACATTAATTATATAAATTATTATTATTATTATTATTATTATGAAAACATCTTTTAACACGGTAACTAATCAACTATAACAAAAGTTGCTTTTCATTAGGCCGTGTGTACCTTAAAAAATACATAACTAACTAACTACATAACTAAATACAGATTATAATAATAATGAAATGAATAAATCTACGAATAAACTATGAAACTAAAAATATATATATTAAAGTTATTTACTAATGACACTTATACAGTACTTGTTTTGTTTCCTTTTTCATTATTCCAAATTTTAGCAGCAAAATATCCAAAAGATCTCATTGAATTATAGTTCTAGGTTTAGACAACATCAGCATGTTATTTTTACTTCTCAAATTATATCTATCATATCCGATTTAGACATTTTAAATATGTTTGAAATATTTTCAGGACACTGACAAACAACAGCTTTGGAAACATACGCCAGTGCATGCTCTTTCCTTATCTCTTCAAGAGGTTTCCATTTTAATTTATTTAAAATATCTAATGAGCGAACTTCATAAGTGTCGCCAGTAATCACTCTTGCTGCACGGTTTTGGAGTTTCTGAAGTTTTTCTTTCAACCCTTCACAACAATTACCCCAGACCATCGAGCAATAATCAGAATGAGGCCGTTCTAACGCCTGATAAAGGTATTTCAGGGTATTGGTGGAAACAAACGATTTCGCACGGCGTAACATGCCAATACCTTTAGATACTTTTTTGCTGATGTTGTCTATTTGATCATGCAAACGTAAATTATCGTCGACTAATATTCCCAAGGTCTTCTTAGTTCGACCTGCATGCTTCAATTTTTCCCACCAATAGAGACATCGATATCTTGCTCAAATTGCGTCAGCCTTTGGCGGGTTCCAATGGTCATGTATTCGGTTTTTTCAATGTTTATGGTTAACTTGTTTGAAATAAGCCATTGGTGTATATTATTCAATTCACAATTTAAGGCTTCTTCCAAACTTTTCATGTTATTCGAACACATCGTTAAGTTCGTATCATCTGCGTACATTGACGCGTACGAATTATCCAAACAATTGGGCAGGTCATTGACGTATAATATAAACAATAAAGGACCTAGATTTGATCCCTGAGGAATTCCGCAACTTACCTTTCGAGTAGACGATGCTGCTTTATCTACCTTACAGTACTGCTTTCCATTACATAAATACGATCTAAACCAGTCAAGAGTTTGATCTTCTTCATCAGAATGTCATGACTTGTCAACTGCTTTTGGCGGTCTATACACAGATGCAATTAGAAGCGGTTTAGATTTTGGTTTTAAAATTTCAATACAAACAGCTTCGATATCCTCAGGAACTAATTATTCTCTATTTATCACGCTTAGCGCACTACAATAATAAATTACAACACCGCCCCCCATACGATTTCGATTTTTCACCACCATATCGTAATGACATTGATATAATATATGTATAAGTCGAACTATTCAAATAAATGTGTTTTTTGTTCATTCTAATTTATAAAAAATATGCAAAATATTGAATGAATGAATGAACGAATGAATGAATGAATGATAATTTAGTTACCCACGACTCGTCAAATAGCCATAAGCTTATTTTAATATTAAAATAATACATAATTATTATTATACATTCATACTCTATTCTCGTTTCTGATTGGTCAAAAAGCCCCCGATAGTTCTCGATATCCGGCAGTTCTCACGTTACTTCCGCTGGTGACGTCATCAGCGTGGAATAATAGTTTTTTTGGATCGAACTTCGATCCAGAAAAACCTATTATTGGACGCTGTCGAGCCCAAGCCCCCAGCGCGGTCGGCTGCTTGTATAAAAGCCCGCGAAATTTTGAAATCCAAAACAAAATGGCTTCTTGTACATTTGCCTTTACAAACGAAGAGAAAATGCCCAATTTATTGTCAAAATAAAGATAGTGACTGCACCAAAAAGGCCACGAAACAGTACAAACCCATCTTCAACAAGTATTCATTGTTTTATTAAATGTTAAATTATGTGTTTTTGCATCTTTCCCACCGGCCGCAAGTCTTGGCGTGTCTTGTTTTTGTCATTTTAATGTATAATAAAACAATTATTTGATTCGGCTTACGCATAACATTAAACAATTATTGGATGAGGTTTTTGTGATATACGAACACTTACCGAGACCTTGATAATTCCGGATATAACAAAAACCGAATTCAATAATTTTATTATACATTGCATTGGTATTAAACTCCTTCGATAAACAACGATATATATTCTGTCGCACAAAACAACGTTTGGTTCTAAAATATTGGGGTAAAAACCAATTATAAATTAAAACAAAAACGACAAAATATTAGAAACCTAATTTACTTACTATAGTTCTGATAAAAGCTTCAAAAGAGTGTATTTTTTACGAAACGTATTTTTTACGTACGTACTGCGGGCTCAACCTACAGATAACTGAATTATCTGCTAGCAGATAACTAGTTTTATTATATACACAAGCTCTGGATATGAAGTATTCTGCAATCTGATTGGTTCTCTACTAGCAGGATATTAGCTCATATCCTGCTAGTAGAGAAAAGTAGAAAAATGGCTGCCAGATTTGGACAATTAAATGAAGAGGAAATTCAAGTGAAAATGTTCTGTTCATATCCAGAGCTTGTATATATAATAAAACAGTTATTCTACTCACTCTCGTCGTATATGACTGATAGCCGACTTGGCGCTATCGCGCCTCGTCGGCTATCAGCTCATATCCGACTCGAGTTCGTAGAATAACTGTTAAATATGTAGCTTACGTGATTGCCATATTTATCTGTAAGCAATTAGCCAATCAGAAGACACTTAGTGACTACAATGTATAATAACAAAAATTATTCAGACCTCGTTCAATGTTATCCGCCTCAGCTTCGCTTCGGCAGATAACATTGACCTCGGTCTGAATAATTCTTGATATCATGCTCAGCCTCATCCAATAATTGTTTAAAATTGGGGTATCAAGAAAGCTAAGTATGGCAAAAGTATGCATGGCTCTATAGAGGTTTTGCACCATCACGTGACTAAATTCTAAAATCTTTAACGTGCAACCTATGAATCTTGCTGCTTAACATGTTTTGTATGTCATTATAGCAAGTATCCAGAACATATGGCAGATAGATTCCATCCAACATGGCAGCCAAAAAACAAATGCTTAAGGAAAGACGTTTTCTATTACATATATCTATATTCTGTTTACTATGATACTATATATTGCTTTTAAAAGCAATTAACTCGCGTGGGCATAATTGTATCGACTTGAAATTTGTTCTGAATACTTGTTATAATGACATACAAAACATGTTTAACAGCAGCTTGATAGGTTGCACGTTAAAAAGATTTTAGAATTTAGTCACGTGATGGTGCAAAACCTCTATATTGGTACGCGTTTGTTTCAGTACATGACAACCTTGCTGTTTTCTGGTTCGCAAAACTTTTAGTTTTTGTGCCGCCATTTTGATTTCGCTACTCACTGTATATGAGCTGATATATATACAGTAAGTAGCTCAACCAATTAGATTGTATAAGAATAGCTCGTAAACAGTGGATGACTATTATATATTGTAATCCAAAACACTAAAACACAACAAATTTAATGAGCGAGCCATTGACACATTGCTAGTCATTGTATTTTCTGCATGCATGGTCACGTCGGTTGATCAGTGTTATGTGGCAAAGGTGACCGCTCCACAGAGTACCTTTTACTTTTCTCAGGCGAGGTCTCTGATGCTTTTTGACTTCGCAAAGCGAATGCGTTTGTTAATTTTTCCGTAATTGCTCTCTTTGGAGAATCATTCTTGCTTTGACTTTTCCCAACGAAGGCGAGCAAAGTTCGCCTGTAGTCAGGTAGACGCAGCGAATATATAATTGGGTTGGCTGTAAAATTGAGGACGGCAATTGGTAAATAGCAATAGGAGAGGTATCTCAATGTTCCATAACTATTACCCCTTTGATCAAAGTATCCCAATCTTGTCAAATACTCAATTTGTTTCAATACGAAATACGGAAAGGCAGTGAGAAAGAGGATAAGTGTGAGAATTATCACTGTTTTTGCGATATTCCTGTGTTTGTTGTTTTGAGCATTTCCAGTTCTACGTCCACTTCTAATAATCTCGATGGTTACTTGGATATTTAAGATAATTTGAACGACAAGTGCGATTTGTAGTACGCCTATACGAGCTGCATAAATTTTGAAGCATGTCTGCGCATCAGGTAGAAAATGAAGGTAGGCGATGTTGCTGAGACCCAACAGAAATGCGAAGAGCCAAACTGCTATGCCAACTGATACGATTTTTCGTGTTGTGAACCAATAACGACTTTTCAGCGGGAATTTTGTGATTAGGAAAACTTGCACTGTGAAGAATGTTAATATTAGGAACGAAGCGGAAACACCAAAGCCCCAGCCAAAAATACAAATCGCAGTGTATAAGTTGATATTTTCAATGACTTTGAAATACATCTTTCCCCAAAAACAGAAGCACGATATACATGAAATTAAATCAGCAATTGCCAGGTTGAGAATGGTTATCCATGGTCCTTTGCGAAGTACTTTCAAAGGATCGATAGCCATGCCAATGATCACAACTAAGTTGAGCAGGACGCCCAATGCTGCCACAGATATAGTGACAGTTTTGAGTACTTTCCCTTCTTCCTCGCTAAGAAAATGCCATTCCTGTGTAGGTATAATAGAATAAGGCTATAAGTTCTTTGTATGTTTGATATGGCGATAATATAATAATTGTTTTAGTTTGTAGAAATGACCACGTCTATAACCTCCTTTCACCTGGGTTTGTTTGTATGTGAACACGATAATTTAGAAAGATATCAAACATCTTAATACAAAAAATTGGTGAAGCTAATGGCCATTGACTAGGGACAGATCGATTAAATTTTGGTTCAATTTGGATAAAAATAGGATGAGATAATTACAAATGTTTGTGGCTTGCCTTTTTAAGAACTGATTCCGCTCTACTAATTCCGCTCGGATATTTACACCCGGGTATGTGAAAACATTGGAATGCAAAGTCGTCCGCCATTTTTTTTTGTCATGGACTGGACGTTTTTTTAAGCGAGTAGCGAAGCCAATCAAATTACAGCATTTGCAATAGTATACTAGTATGATTCTACTAATGTTGTATAGAGAAGCTTTACATATTCATAGACACCAACCTACACTTAACCACGGAACCAAAGCGTAAAAAGAACTTATTATTTTTAATTAATGTTGTGTGGACAGCTTTATAACACCTGTCTTACTTTGTACTGTTTATAGTTTTTGTAATTTTATCTTAGCATTCATATCTTGATGAGGACTAAAAGTAAATATCAGTCGAAACGTCGGTATTAAAATGAAATTATTCTGAGTTTTCATTATTTTGTATTTTAATTAGAGGTAAACAAAACTTCGATGTTTCGGGCAAAGGTGCCTTCATTTTTTTAATTATATCTGTCATCATACGATGCTATACAGAAATGATGTAATGCAAGATATATAACGGTATGCTCTACGAAATGGACGAAGCGTGAACTGTTTCTATGAATTCTAAATTGTTTCTATCCATTTAGTTGCAATTAAATTATTTCTGAGAATAATAATTGCTCTGTCTGTGTGAAAATTATAGACGAAATGAGAACAGCCTTCAGTAACGTACGTGATGGGGTGATAGGACACCCGCGGTATACCGCAAAAATTGAATTAGAACTAGAAGTGACAATTGAAATGCAAGCAGTACTCGTTACGTTTTAGAAAATCACAACATATATATAAACCTACCTTCGTAGACGACGTTGTTTTATTGCCCACGGATGTGTTCGTCGAGTTATTTGACGCTCGGCTCGGCTGTAATGTAGTTAAAATTGAAATTTCGGGTTTTGATGCAGTTTGATCCGCTAACGAGGTACACATGAAAAAGGCTGTCAATAATTGACACATGGCATGTCTACCGTCAAAAAGCATCTTTATACGAAAGGATTTTTTGTGTTTGTTCTGTGAGTCTTTCTTCACCTCATCCAAATGTTTAATTTATATATAGACCGGCTTATGACGTGTTAACAAACTAACCAATAGGACGAGGATACATGCCAACATGTCATCTCAAAAATTCTGGTTTATTAAAGTTCCCAGTATTCAATATACTTAATCCGTTTATTCCCCATGTGCTACCGCGGATATATGGCAATAACACATGTGTCCACCGTGATTTAACTAATCAGCAAGGCCAAGGCAGCTGTGTTCCAAGGATTTGCGGAAAGCATTAAACAGATGTAATCTTCAAGTACACGTATAGCCAATAGTCTTAAGTTAATTATCCTATTTACAACAGATATGACATATGATAAAACAAAATTGAGTCTGAGAATTGTAGACAGAACTTCGAGACAAAACAAAACTTTATGCCACGTATTGTTTGAAACTAGACTATGATGCATGACCTACCGTCGTTTACGATCAAACTGTGCACCATGGGAAACTATTTTCAATGTTTAGCCTTTCATTTGCGGATAACACGATTGCTGACCTAAAACTTGAACTATATATACTTAAGAAATGTTCAGAACCATGTGAAGCACTGTGGTGTTAAAACAACATTTGATATGGAAAGTCGTTTTGGCCTGGCCAGTTGTTCGTTTCTTGATGTATATATGTAGTGGCTCTGCAGCATTATGGTAAAATTTTAGCCGGAAAGATTCAATCTCCAGTGATTTTAGTGATAATTATTAGAAAGTTTCTATTGTTACCACAACAAATATTATGACATGACCGGAATTATGACATGACCAGACAATTAAAATTGTGTTTTTCCGAAGTCATTTACGATGTAGATAGTAAATCAGTGCTCTGATCAGCCACATGATCTTTTTTATTTCGCCCACATATATGTTATTAAAAAATATTAACATTTTTTTCCAGTTTTTGAATGTTTAGGCTAGAGGACTTCTAGAAACCTAATATGGAAAGATCCAGCCCTATATAGCTATGTTATTTACACTGCATGTTCAGTATATATTTGTCAGTTCAAATTCTAATGAAAGATTAAAAAAAAAGTGTATGCATGTGTATACATATGATAACATACTATGAATTAACATGCAATAGCTTCATTGTTATATTCCAAACTGCAGGTACTATTTATATTTACAGTATTCAGTAAAGCGGAAGAGTATTTTTTATAACTATTTTACATATATTGAATATATATCTTTTTGTTTTCCTTTTAAAAGTGTTATTGGAAATAATATTTGTTTCTTTAGATTCTAAATTATTCCAAACATCAACTCCTTTATTGAGATAAATATCTGAAATGCGAAAATGAGGATATTCGGATATTGCGAGCCTAGCCCTTCAGATTCTGAGCGATAAAACTATGTAAAATTTCTTATGTAATATATACAAACCGTGCGAGAGGTCTTTATCAGATTTAAAACATCGAGGCGCAGCCGAGTGTTTTAGATCTGATAAAGGCCGAACTGCAAGGTTTGTATATGACTTCTAAAATGACTCGTTTTGTACGGTCACTGGCGTTGGAATTTTGAAGATTGATGTTATCTACGCTGTAAAAATTGAAGGAGAAAATTTGAGCAAGTCTATATCAAATATATAGATCCGCTACGGGTCATGAGTTTCCTTTGTATTTTGCTTATGAATAATTAATGAATTTTAGAAGTAATATTTACAACATGAGCGGCAGTGTTGTATCGGATATACAAACTCGAGCCGAAGGCGAGCGTTGTATATCCGATACAACACGGCCGCTCATGTTGTAAATGGCTTGTGAAACGTCTTGATGAGAACATTCGTATTCTTCAACAATTTAAAATAAATGAATGATATTTGGTGAGAGAATTGAACTTAAAGTTTATGTAAATCAGCATGATTCTGTATCAGATATACAAACTCCTTCACGCTAATGATTTCTTTTGTGTTTTCTTCATGAATTATTAATGAGTTTTACAATATTATTTGGACTTGTTATTTATATATACTTGGTATTTATAATTGTTATTTTTTCTCCAATTTTTTCTTTTTCAAATTCCATTTTTTGCAACAACATGATAGAACAAGGTAGAAAGGCATCTTTGGCATTTCGTGAACCAAAACACGCTCATAATAATATATACTATATAATATGTGAAATTGGAAACTGCCTTCAAAGTCTTACTAAAAGTCTAATATTTTTTATTACGCGAGGTGATCCCCCCCGTGTGATAACGAATATCCGTAAGCTCGGATCTGTACTTGAGGTGATCGGGGGGGGGGGACGTAAGCAACGTGTCATATATCAATATCGCATAATTAATCTTTTTAAAATGTTCCAGCCAATGAGATGATTTTAAAGTAATTACTCACTCATCATATTGACTGCATAAAAAAGGTTTTACAAAAAGGTTTTTCACACAACATATGAAACACACAGATGCACTTTCTATGTTGCCGTGGTGATTTGTATTTTTACCTGCTTCTCAGTAGTAGAGACAAATTGATATAATTTCGAGACCAATTTTGCTTTCGGAAGAACCGAGTTAATTACAGCAATTATACGTTGGGCTTATATTTAATTAATTATTAAAATCCTTCAGATTCTCAATGATAAAATCTTAAAATCTTTAACTTTTTTAATTAAACTCTAACACTACGCAAACAAGTAAAATATATCTAATGTCCAATTTAATATCATGTATGTTTTTCGTATACTTATTAAAAATTAAATCTGGCGACGCGATGCATGCAAATAATCGAAACCATTTTAATAGTTTGAAGTTCCTAAGTATTTGACAGTGCGTTGTTGACATACAAGGATTTGTAAAGTGTCATGACGCTTTGTTTACCTTTTTGTATCCATACAATGAACTTTATGAACGAAGTGGTGACAGTATATCAGTTTTCCTGCTTCGAAGAGTTAATGTAATAAATGATCTAGTTAAACAAAGCTGAAGAAGCAATGTACGTCTTTAATGAAGAAGTTTTTTCAAGCTTGTGTACAAGTCTATCTGCAATACTGCAGGAAAGTTCAATGTGAGACATTCAAGACATTTATTACAGCTTTCTCTTAAAGGATTCCATTAAAGCAAAATAACATTTTGTCTAACACAACCGAATAATGCTTTGAGATTTTATCGTAATTATACACAAACATGTTCTTATAAGTTAAGGGGATCTAAATATAGAAAGCTTATAGCCTAAAAAGTTCATAAAATCTTGTTCGTTAGACGCGGATTTACCTCATCACATATTTTTTATTTCATGATTTTGATACCAATACTGATTATGTTTTAATAATGCTGCTTTAGTCTTCAGATATTAATCGGTGTCTCCGCCTCCATGTTGACTTTAGAGCGAAGGCCCTTCGTCTGGAAGTTAGCTACATTTTAACATCAATTTGTTTCACAACTTCTTTATTTAACATTCGTTGAAATCACCTTTTGTTGCAAGTTGTAGCAAATACAAAGACTTGTGTAGGAAAAAATCAAGCGGATCTCGTCGTTCAAAAATCAAAGTGTGAATATTAGGACTGAAATTTAGCAATGATCGATCTACTTCGTGATATATAACGCGTGCTCTGATTGGTCGAAACCCGTGTTTGGATGGCTCGAGTTAAGAAAAGCTCGCAAAATCACTCGCCTTCGGCTCGAGATTTCGCGCGCTTTTCTTAACTCTCGCAACATTCCCGCGTGTTTGGATCAGGCCATCCAAACACGTAAACCATAAAGTAATTGTATAATAGCATAATTCAGGCGTATTCTATATCATTATAAATCACAATTGTAAACTGTAATGAAAGACGAAAAATATATCATTTAGCTAGCTAGGTATTGGCGATACTGATTTTTTAATTTCTATAATCTGAGTTATCTCTTAAGATAACCGCACATGTCTGGCTTAACCAAAATCTCTTTGAGGATTTTCACTTAACTGTGATGAGCCGATTTAGGAACTGCTCGATTCCTCAAAGGCACGCAAAACCACACATGAAAGTGCTGTAAACGTGCCAAGAATATATACGCTACTAGTAGCAAGTAAAGTGCTGCCTCAACGCCATAGCCTATTGCCAAGGGAAGCCAGTTTTTTACGTGCAGGAAAACAAATCCTGGGAGACTTGAAAAATAAATCCTAGGATTACAGTAACTAATATTATATGCTTTCTGTTGTAACAGACGATATGAGTTGTATAAGATGTAGGCATACATATATTTCTTAAATTCTTCTAATTATATTTAAATACTGTACAGCAGATTATTACAAATCACCTATTTGAGTATAATTGACAAGGCTTCTACCACAGTATACTACCATTAGCATACATTTTGTATTTAATGTTTTGCACAACTTTATAAATCAGTTGTCTTACTGCAACAAAGCTGTCATTGGAATTTCAGATGTCTGAATAAACACCAGTTACACCACAATGTTACATAAGAAATGTTTGTTGTTGCTCCATTGCTTATATTGCCTGTATATCTCTATTGGCAATCCTCATTAAGAATGCAATATTTTCAAGGAGATCTGTGTGATGTATTAGTTCATTGCACTTGTCCACGTTCGGGAATACATTATTTGAAATTACCATAGTTTACTGACCCTCCCAACGAACTTGTAATATATCCTATTTATTGTATACGTATACCAAATGTTGTGGATATCCACGATACACAGTTCATTCACTTTATAGACAATTCCATAAACAGTACATTCACTTCATTGCATACACGGTTTATCCTCATACTGACATACAGCTCTCAGTGCACAATCCTTTGTAGAAACCACAAGATTATTTCTTCAAGTCATGTAGTATACTATATAGTATTTCCATTAAATCAATGTGATCATAGCATAAAATTCATAAATAGTTCCAAAGGTTGATGAGATTCTGTATTGAGTATGCTTTAATTCACCAAAGAACAGTTGCTTTGTTGACCAATTGATAGTCCAATTTTTGTTGGCTGTGTTGACAAATTACTTGTTGCTGCCAGACATTGTGCTTTGATACTGTGTTCATCAGAATTATACAAATCTATAAGAAAAAATGGATTTGTTAGTTGGTGATTAACAAGATGGGCACGGTATAATGGGTGGGACGTGAACATTGTTAATAGTTTACTGTGAAAGAGATGTTAGACTTACCATTCTTCACGTTGCCATGCAAACATCCAATTTTCATACATACAGAATAGTATGTGATATAAAATAGATTAATGAAGTATAGTAGATTAGTAGTAGATGTAATTTCATAAATTATGTAAAAGTCAAATGTGTTATAACTACACATTTCACTTAGTGATACGTGTACCTATGCCATGGGGTGACCAAGAACCAACTGATGAGACAAGAATTCTTGCAGACATGCACCTTATGGGCAAACTAATGTCCCAGACTGGTTTGACAAATTGCGAAGTGTTATTCAGAGTCAACAAGAACCAGTGTTTTTACGCCAGTCTGCATGGTGTGCATGAAAGCTGATCTGTAGAAAAATAACGTTTATCATTGTACTTCTGTCTTTCTGAATGGTGCATGTGCCAACATAAAAAACAATGTCTGGCGTAAATCCTCGGTATATATAAAGAAACGAATTTCCCACTATAGCGTGGCGTTAAATATAAACTTGCAGCTAAAGACCGGAATCTAGTCCGGCATTTTTTGATAATGTAATATGAAGTTAATATAAATAGTATTTTTGCCGTTCTTTTCAGCGAGCTTGCCTGTGGCGTAGCGGGTTAGGGCGTGCGTTAGCTGGGGCTATACTGTATTTTAGAATTTTTTCTCCCGATAATTTTAACTTTCTAAGACTGGTTAGGATTAGTAAAGGGGTTAAGACGCTCTGACCACTGAGCTACAGAGTGCAGTTGGCAAGCGTTAACCACAAGTTCATGTATATATATAGATGAGGGTACTGCGGGTTGTGATGAGGTAAATTACAAGATGTTTTTTTCTGCATCTCACTCGATTGAAATTGATGTAGAAAGTTTAGGTGGATGGATATTTCGAGTGAAATATTATATACAATATTTTAGAACTGAACGGGAACGGCTGCGAAAAATGCAACTCTAAGTCCTCCGACAGGAATTGAATCTGCGGCCCTGCGATTCCGCAGGACTCTGTAGCTCAGTGGCTCAACTGGACTCTGTAGCTCAGTGGTCAGAGCGCTGCACCGGAATCGCAGGGCCGCAGGTTCAATTCCTGTCGGAGGACTTAGAGTTGCATTTTTCGCAGCTGTTCCCGTTCAGGTCTAAAATATTTTTTATAATATTTCACTCGAAATATCCATCCACCTAAACCTTCTACATCAATTTCAATCGAGTGAGATGCAGAAAAAAACATCTTACATTTTAGGTAACCTAGTCTAGCTAATTAAACTCAGTAAGCTGATAACTGAAGGAATATTCGACTATACAAAATTCAGTAATCCGATTAATGCGATAAAATGTACACTCAAGTATATCCTACGCACAGCTCGATTTGTAGGATGTTATATTGTTAGTTCCACGTGCATTTGGATCATCAGCATGCGCTTGGCGCCTCTCCAATCGAGATGCATTTCTGCAATATGCAGTTGCCTGATTATAAACTCAGAACATATAAACGCTTACATACTTATAAGCTCTACTGAATTTCTTGGCGCATTTTCATGATATATTTTTACGATCTTTAACGTCTCAAAGCTCAAACGACTCATATCCTGGTATTTTGGCCCCATTTGAGCGTCTGGGGCCGGTTGTATAAAAGTCTTAACTACATTTTAACTACCCGTTTTGTAGTTAAATAGTAGTTAACTGTAAAATTCGCGATTCTGATTGGTTAACTTTCGCACTAAGTAACTATAGTTAACTTTAACTACATTTTATACAACCGGCCCCAGGTCGGCAAATTCCGAGTAGCCAATTCATTCCTTATATATATATGGACCACGGTTTGTGCGAGCTCTGTATAGTATCCGGCCTTCGTAAATCGTCCTGCATATAACAATTCCCTGTGACTGTAGTCGTCGTAGTCGTTAGTCGTAGTCGTAGTCCAGCCTCGTACCCAGGCGCTTTTAAGGAAAATAAAATTTACGCATTCAGCTAATTTATAGAGATCAGTGCCCAAGATGCCCCGCGTTTCGCGACCTTCCCAAGCACCCCCGCGCGCTCGCTCAGCTTAGCCACTGATCTCTATAAATTAGCTGAATGCGTAAATTTTCTTTTCCTTAAAAGCGCCTGGGTACGAGACTGGCCGTAGTCGTCGTAGTCGTAGTAGTAGTCGTCGTAGTAGTCGTCGTAGTCGTAGTAGTAGTCGTCGTAGTAGTAGTCGTCGTAGTAGTAGTCGTCGTAGTAGTCGTAGTAGTCGTCGTAGTAGTAGTCGTCGCAGTAGTCGTAGTAGTCGTAGTCGTAGTTGTAGCAGTAGTCGTTGTAGTAGTAGTCGTCGTAGTAGTCGTAGTAGTCGTAGTAGTCGTAGTAGTAGTAGTAGTCGTAGTCGTAGTCGTAGTCGTAGTCGTAGTCGTAGTCGTAGTCGTAGTCGTAGTCGTAGTCGTAGTAGTCGTCGTAGTCGTCGTAATAGTCGCAGTCGTAGTCGTCGTAGTCGTAGTCGTCGTAGTCGCACTTAAAATATGTGCGAACTTTGCGGAAAGTGTTTGCCAACTAACAATCAAGTGTCACTCTCTGTTCAGCATTATACTGCCGTGCAGTTCAGAGATGTCTTCAATTACAATTGTGAAATCCTTGGCTGTATAAGTACAATTTTACTATTTATTATATAAGATATTATACATATAATTTATATGTTATTTATAAGTTTAAATTATTATGCATGATATTTCTCGGGTGGCTTAATTCAGTGGGACCTCAGGACCCTTTTCAGATATCGAAGGCAGTTCTTATGGTAAATAAATTACTTAATTATTCGTCCGATGAAACTTCTTATACAAAACTTTCGAAAGAGTTTAATTCTTGCTTGCGTGGAAAGTTATTGTGTAGTTGCATGATTTGCATGATATTTCAAACGTTTCTTGTGCTTTAACTTCGTCTGAATGGGGATGATGGACTACGGTTTGCCTGTGTTCAGTTTCACTGACAAATTATGTTAACTGAAATTTGACAAACGGCAAAACAGACATTTTTGACGGCAAAACGGACACTTCTCGGTTTGGCATGGGTTTCTACTTCTGTAGATTGAAGGACTATTGATAACTCAGCAACATGATTAATTTTCTTCAACTTTTTCATCTATGTGTATACGTCGCCCAATTTATATATCATTTATAGATAGATAGATAGATAGATAGAAGTCTTTATTGTCACTACTCAAAACACACGTCTTAGTTTACAGGTTTGAATTATATATGCTATGTAAGAAAATTATCCGCTATTTACAAATTGAAAGCTACTTATTAGCTAAAATATGGAAGACTATTATAAAATGTAATTAGATATTAAAGATTACGAAAGAATGTCAAATAAACTTGAAAAGACATCTATTTAAGAAAGAGCATTTAAAACGCTCAGTTCTTACTATAGGCAACTCGAACTCGTGTCCTCTCTGTCTCAACGGTCTATTTAACTTATTTGGCAACAACTCTTGTAAAGCATTGTCCTTATTTTTTGTTATTTTGTTCCATAACATGGGTTTTATACACATTTAAAACATAATTTAGGTTTTATACACATTATTAATTAAATTGTTATTATTAAATTGATGTAAATAATTATTTAATACTTTATAGTATCTAAAACTAAATCACTTTCATACAATAAATAAATGTTACGGAAAGCTCGCAGAGTCATTCCTCGTGGGGCCTGTATCACTCTGTATAAACCATGATTCTTCCTCTCAGGACTATACGTGAAAACGGCACTTCGATGAAATCGACGATCATGCATGCCACCGAATATAATAGTCTTGCATAACCATCTATTCTACCAACAATTAACTTCTATAGTATTCCTTCGAGTTTCTTAACTTTGTTTACTAGTATATAAATTTGCAAAAAAATTTACGAGTCGTAGACACGAAACCTTCTTTTTGGTCACATGGGTTGTTCATAGAGGTGAGGTGGCAGGGACAGATGATCGTTCCATGGAACATCTCTTGCTTCTTTGAGACGACGAGGCATCCGATGATCCTTGCAAGATGGTTAACTTCAACGACGTGTTCGGAGTTGATTTCAGCAGCGACGCGCCACCTTTGCTTTTAATTTTACCAACGAAGGCGAGCATGGTTCGCCTGTAGTCGGGCAGACGAAGAGAATATAGAATTGGGTTGGCTGTAAAATTGAGCAGCGCGATCGGTGCATAGCAATAAGTGATCGCAACCAATATTTGGGTGGCTTTACCCTGAAAGTGTCCCAATCTGGCGATAAATTCTATTTGCCTGAGTAAGAAAAACGGGAAGGCGGTGAAGAAGAGAATGAGCGTGAGAATGATCACTGTCTTGGCGATATTCCTGTGCTTGTTGTTTTGAGAAGAGTCGTTCCCAGCGCTACGTCCACTTCTCATGATCTCGATCGTAACTTGGATATTCAAGATAACTTGAACCAGAAGCGCCATTTGAAGGACGCCTATACGAGCTGCATAAATTTTTAAGCACGTTTTCCAAAAGAAATGTAAATAGACAATATAGCTTAATCCTAAAGGAAATGAGAAAATCCAAACTGCCAGTGTGATTAAGACGAGCCTGAACTCTGTGAACATGAAACGACTTCTTAACGGGAATTTTGTGATCACGTAAATTTGCACTGTAAAGAATGTTAGCAATAGGAATGAGGCAGATACACCAAAACTCCAACCAAAATTGCAAATCGCAATGTTTATCTCGCTTTCATAGATGACTTTGAAATAATTGTATCCCCATAGACAGATGGCTGATATACATGAAATCAGGTCGGCGATCGCCAGGTTGAGAATGGTTATCCATGCTCCTTTGCGAAGCGTTTTTAAAGGATCGATGATTATTGCCAGGATCACAACAGTATTCAAGACGGCCCCCGTTGCGGCCACAGACATCGTGATGATATTAATGATTCTGATCTGTGTTTCGCTAAGGACTCCCTGTGATAGATATAACAAAAATTGTGTTATTCGGCTCGGCCATATAACTCATCTAGCCGAACGCACTCCTCCCTTTCACCTCTTTATTCTATTTCTGTTTGAACTTGCACTGATCCTTTGCGACAGTAACAGTAATGTGTGCAACAACAGTTTAGATAGAGGGTGCAATCGATCAGCCCAAGTATAAACAGAAATGGAATAACGAGGAGGATGACGTAAAGGGCCCGTGCGGCTCGATGGGATTGAAACCACCTCAGAACTGGTCAGAGGAAGCTCGATGGTTAAAGAGACAAGTCGGAGAGCTTCGTGACTTTAATAAGAGCCAGCTCAGAGCCAAACCAAGAAAGTTCAATGGGTTAAGAGACAGCCGAGTTCAAGAGCTATAATGGCCAGTTGGTCTGTTTCAATGGTATGTTTCAGCTCAGAGCCATGTTAGGGGCGAAGACCATCGAGCTCCATGGGTTAAGAGTCAGCTCAGCTCAGAGGCAACTTGGGGGTCTACCCTAGCCAAGCCAGTTAATTAATGGGTTGCGAAACAGCTCAGAGGCAAGCCAGCTCCGTGGCCGGTTGAGAGTCAGCTCAGAGGCAAACCTCCATGGGTCAAGGACGATTTTATAAATATTATATCTAACATTGTATTTGTCGAATTTTATGCAAATGTTTTAGTGATATACCGGTAACTATCTCATGTCAACATTATGTTTTAAACAGTAAATATTTGCATGCTAACATTGGCATAAAGTAAATATTTTAAGAAAATTCAAAAGAAATCATTGTTTAACGAGTTGTTGTATTTACATCTCCTGATTTGCGTAAAATATTTTTTGAATTTGAATCTTAAAACACGATTATTTAGATCATTGAGCATGGCCTTGGGTGGAGCATTGTATGCCATGTAGTTATTCAATGACAAAAATAGCAGCAATAAAAAGTGGAGGAGTTTTTGCATCTCTAGTTATGCCAAAAGCTAATATTTGTCCATCTCAGGACAATGGATTGATCAAATCAATATACACTACAGTATTCAGTTTAGCTGTCACTTTATGCTGGCCATCGCCAGTATATACACACAACTGACGCTTTTTGTTTTGCTACTATCAGGTCTAGCTATCAGTAACAATAACATAATTATGGGAGTAAGATTAGACTTGCTCCAAGTCTGTCTCTTAAAGGGGTTTTTATTGGAGAGTTATAAAGGATTTGGGAGTTATAAAAGGCGCGCGAAAATGCGGGCGGGAGGAAATTAAGGCGGGAGGCGGGCGAGCGGGAAGCGAGAAAATTGGGAGAGAAGAGATACAATTTTCTCGCCTCCCGTCCGCCCGCCTCTCGCCTTAATATCCTCCTGCCCGCATTTTCGCGCGCCTTTTATAACTGCCCAATAAAAACCCTCTTAAGAGACAGACTTTGGGCAAGTCTAGAACAAGATGTGTTATTACATTCCGTACAATTTGGAATTACAGACGTGACCGAAATACGATATAAATATTCTATTTACTTGCAAATATTTTCTTCAGAAAGCGAGGGAAACAAAGCGAAGCAGGGTTTTGGCGAGAAGCCTGGGGAGGGACATTCTAATTTTAAAGCGTTCTGAACCACTGTTCTGGACATTTAATTGCAAAGGAATGCAATAAACAAGTCCTTTTTCCGGTAGACAATTATTCCGGTAGTATATATAGACAATTATTCCGGTATGCGTCTCATTTCCCAACTTGGCACCATTCATCCGCACGGCATTAATGAGCGCTTCTCTTACATTTAACCCCTATCTGTTTATGTCTGCCATCAGCAGATACTCTACATCTCAGTCACCTCATCTCATATTTTCTCATATTCTTGTTTTGTGATTTCCATATTTTGTTTTAAATAGTTTGTTTTGATTAAACCCATCTGATTGGTTTATTTTTTATCACGTGATCGCTTTTGTATTCACTATAAAAGCACATGTTTTTCCCCGACCCACGCTACTAACTTCCAGACGAAGGCCCTTCGCTCGAAACGTCGAAGTTCTTATTGTATTTTTCAGGTAGTTTTATCCTACTCCACCGCAGAATTATTCCGGTAGTATATAGACAATTATTCCGGTAGTATATATAGACAATTATTCCGGTAGTATATATAGACAATTATTCCGGTAGACAATTATTCCGGTAGTATATATAGATAATTATTCCGGTAGTGTGTAATTATAGGGGACCAGATAAATATATGAAAGAGCATAGTTTAATTTTGTGCTGAAGATGGCATAGAATTATGCCAAAATATGTTTACAATTAACACTACTTAATTAATACAACAGTGTTGTGTCTGACCTATGCCTATGGTCTGACAGGCCATGACTGACCTAGGATGCCGATGCTAAGGTTATTGCTGTTAAATATTTGTAGCTGTTTTAAAATACTGTAGGTGAATGATTTCATTGCTTGTTTATGTATGATGGATTGCAACATAGTCTTTCTGTAAAGCTTCTATTTTTCGTTGTAAGATCAAAAGCATGTAACAGTTTAATATGGATAAATTCGCTTCTGCTGTGATTTGAAAGCCAAACATTTTGTGACGGTTTTCCTATTTGCGAATCTTTCAGTCTTGTCTTTTTTTAAATTGCCATTCCGTTATCTCTATGAAGGCTAAGTCTGGCCAATATTTCCTTTGCCAAACCTTTTTCCTAAGCTATTGACTTTGAGTATGAACCACTAAAATTTGCAGACAAAGTTCTGCATGCGTCATCTTAGCTACTTATGTATAGTCGTGTCGGCAAACCTCTCCTTGTGACATTAGTTTTCCTTGTTGAAAAGAACCGTAATTCTTGCATGTTTGAATGTGGAAACTTAACAATGGAAACTAAACAAGATAATGCATGGCCCAACAGGTTTTCAGATTAGGAATGGACTTAATTAAAAATATGAAATGAAATCGACTACATGATATTGTCATGCATTAGCATGGTTTATGGGCGGATGTAAAACCGGAGACATAAAACAGCTGTTTTGTGCACGTATACTGCTAAGACACCCGATAATATTTTAAACAATTTCACTTACCATATACTTAGAAGAAGTTTTGTTCCCTATTTGACCCGTACCATTAATAAGGGTTGTCTTTTTCCATTCAGTTGAGCTTTCCAGGTCCGTAGTAGACGCTTGGCTCGGATGTGAAAGAGAGCTCACATTGTTAGGTTGGCTTTGTCCTGTTAACGCCATGCATATTAAAAATGCTATCAAAAGTTGATACATGGTATATCTGCCATTTCGAAGCATCATTACACCAGATGCTACTTTGTTTTGCTTCAGGTAGATTGTCTGTCGTTACTGATCGTCAGAAACACTGCTCTTTGCCTCCCGGATATGTTTTGTGACCGAGTTGCAAGAAATCTCTTTATTTATAAACCAGCTGTGACGTGTTTCTAAAAGCTACCAATGAGATGAAGTAGTTGGAATAGTATTAATATGTCAATACTATATATGTTTTCATCAAAAGCACCGTTTAATTGTAATTTCGTCATTAGTAAACCGATTGATTATCTTGCATTTGTGTTGTACACGATAACAGCTCACGTGTACTTTATCGTGAACAGACCTTATCTACATACCTTTGCAGTAACTCGTGCAATAACGATAGGCAATCTTTAAGTGCATGCACTTATAAAAATTATTGGGGTTTTCCATTTTCCTCTCAATTTTTCATCATTACTTTGCTTGTGTCGGACATTGATGACTAATAGAGTATGAAATTATGATTTATGGGGTAGAAAGTGATACAGAATTCTGCGAAAAACAAATGTTTGCTTGAACGTTTAATATTTAGACGTTTTTAATTATGTAGAAGTAACATAATATTAGCATAATTTTATACTTTTTAGTGGAACATTTAGTCCTATATATGTATAGTGGTTATTATGGTCTAATAACAATTAAGATGACGGCCACTAGCTGCGTGATTTTTTAGCAGACAAAAAACAAAATAGATTGTAGTTTCTTTTCATGTTGGCAGAAAAACGTATAGCTTTTCTCTTTGAAAACAGAAAGAACTTGCAGATGCGATTCTGTCCAAAATATTTCCATCGTGAGTGTCACAAACTCGTTCGCACAACGGGCCTCGTTTTGGTGTGTCGCAAAACATGCACAATACGTGACTGGATTTGCCCAAATGATGTGTTGTGGATAGAGGAGCCATTTGTTTTGCATATTTTATGATAGTTAGTCTGAGGTAGAAGTTTTTTCCACGTTACCCATATATACCGCCCGCGTAATAAATTAATGAAAAGTCCGGTCTATAATTCATCTGATACAAATTATGCAGTACAATGGAAACCCTAACCTAACGAATTTAATTTCTATATTGAAATTCTACGAATGTGAGTATTTACTCCTGCTTGATGACCAAACTGTACCCAATCGTTCAAACACTGAAAAAATATATAGTAGTACTAATATGTATTTTTGAAGTTGCGTATCTAATAGTGTGGCCCCGTTAATATGCTCGATGCAAGATATGTACACAAATTTAAATCAACACTGATTCTCTTTGGTAAATGGATAGTTAAATCAGTATGAACGTTTAGTTCATTTTAGATATATAATACGGGCTATAGTACATGCAGTAGAGACCAATTTAATATAATTTCGAGACCAATTTTGCTTTCGGAAAAACCGAGTTAATTACAGCAATTATACGTTGGGCTTATATTTAATTCATTATTAAAATCCTTCAGATTCTCAATGATAAAATCTTAAAATCTTTAACTTTTTTAATTAAACTCTAACACTACGCAAACAAGTAAAATATATCTAATGTCCAATTTAATATCATGTATGTTTTTCGTATACTTATTAAAAACTAAATCTGGCGACGCGATGCATGCAAATAATCAAAACCATTTTGAAGATCTAAAGCTGATGCTTTACAATATATGTTCGGTTCCCAAATATTTGACAGTGCGTTGTTGACATACAATTATTTGTAAAAACGTGCGGTACAGTCCATCCGTACGTGTGTCATGACGCTTTGTTTACCTTTTTGTATCCATATAATGAACTTTATTAACGAAGTGGTGACAGTATATTTTCCTGCTTCGAAGAGTTAATGAAATAAACGGATCAAGGTGTGCTACCTTCATAGGTATTGCAAGAACACAGAACCTGGTTAAACAGAGCTGAAGACGCAATGTACATCTAAAATGAAGAAGTTTTTCAAGCTTGTGTACAAATCTATCTGCAATACTGCAGGAAAGTTCAATGTGCCATTCAATACATTTATTACAGCTTTCTCAGTTTCTCTTAAAGCTAGGATTCCATTAAAGCAAAATATCATTTTGTCTAACACAACCGAATAAAAATCGGTTGTGTTATCGTAATTATACATGTTCTTATAAGTTAAGGGGATCTAAACATAGAAAGCTTATAGCCGGCTAAAAAGTTCATAAAATCTTGGTCGTCAGACACGGATTTACCGCATCACGTATCTTTTATTTCATGATTTTGATACCAATACTGATTATGTTTTAATAATGCTGTTTTAGTCTTCAGATATTAATCGGTGTCTCCGCCTCCATGTTGACTTTAGGTAGCCGTTTCTCTGTGATGTTGCTTAACATCAGCCTAAACCTAGGCCTTCTATTTCAGCGCATTTCACATAGGAAGACTGGAGGTCGCGACGTCATGAAGTCGATCAACCTACAAATCAAGCGGCCCCTGCCGTCTTTGAAAAACTCACTCGTGCATGTTTTTTCCAAATTGCACTCGAAACCATACTATTACCTGTACTAATTCAGGCGTATTCTATATCATTATAAATCATAATTGTAAACTGTAATGAACAACGAAAAATATATCATTTAGGTATTGGCGATATTTTTTAACCGCACATGTCTGGCTTAACCAAAATCTCTCACTTATCGTAAGTACTGTGCGCGCGTGCGGCATAATTTGAGGATTTTCACTTAACTGTGATGAGCCGATTAATAGGAACTGCACGATTCCTCAAAGGCACGCAAAACCACACATGAAAGTGCTGTAAACGTGCCAAGAATATATACGCTATTAATATTATATATAACGTGGTATGATATATATTTGCGCCAATACCGGCTTTTCAAGGCTTTGTGTTGGTTAACCTTATTTGAGACGATCATGCATGCATTGAGATCTGTTTCGGCGAAAAATTGATGACATTATTTATTTATGACTGCGTTTGAACATTGCATAAACAGAGCTGAAAATCTGATACAAGCTTAAAAACAAGATTGAGCTGTAAATTGTTTACAGTTTACTATACATACATAGCTTCTCTGTAAGTGTGGGAACACCCATATTTTATAATCACGACCGCTGACATTAACTCTACAAATTTCAATTATTTTGAGGAATGTTGTGAAAACGTTTTGCAACTCGCATGGCCATATTTGAGCTTCGAAATTTTCACTACCTAAATTGATAGCAGTCAGTGACGTAACTGAAATGTTATTTTGCTCAATTTTTATAGAGAACTTGTTGGCCACCATGATCGGTACAGCGTAGCTGCATGCCAACTATAGGAGAATCTACGATTAGAATATCCCGCAAACAGGTGAGGTATTTTTATATTTACTAACGATGCAATATTCATTATATACAGTAGAACCCCGCGAACTCGAACTCTCAAGGGAAGCAAAAAATTGTTCGAGTTAGCGGAGGTTTTAACGGGGTCGGTGTTGGATTTCGTTTAATATGTTAATAATTAATAAGATATAGTCGTTTTATTGTTCATCACAATTGTGAGCAATTACGGTGCACTTTAAAGAACTTACAAAGTTTGTACTACTGTTACCTAAGTTAAACAGTCCTATCACAGTGTTTGCGCGAGGTTTACTTCGCTAATAGTTAAAAAAGAAGATAAACAATGAAACTAAGTAGAAGATCAGTAATGATTGACGCAACTTGTTGAACCTTTTATCTCTTTATGCACTTGAATTATGTTTGTATATATTATATACCGATTAAATTGTTGTTGTCTGAATAGAAATCCAAGCTTCCGACTTGTCAATGTGCTATGTTCTGATATTTTGAGGTTTGCCGATCCACGACTCGAAAATAGAGTTCGAGTTAACCGTGTAAATTTGAAAAACTGGTTCAAATCGAGTTAAGCGAGTCGAGTTAGCCGCGGGGTGCACCCAGATCAATGGGTGCACTGACATCAATGCACTAGTCATGAATAAATTGTACTATTGGTCTAATACGTCTACTGGTAATATCACGAAATTACAGGCAGTCCATCATTTCGCATGTCGAATCATTACAAACAACCCGATCATGAAGTTCACTACGCTTACTAAATAACTCACACAAATATGGCGGAGCAAGTCCATTCATGCACTTATAAGTCATAGTCGAATCTCTGTATAACAGATGTTCCTTGACAGGAGGCCAACCAATATCGCGAAGGGCGGGTGTAATGTGGTCGAATTTCTTGGTACCAGAAACAGGGAGTTACTGCATATTCCCTTATGCAAAACTGTATCAGGCCAGAGGAGTTTCCGATATAGAGCTGTTAGATTATGGAATAGCTTAGACAATGAACTAAAACAACTCCCGTTAGGAACATTTAAGAAGAAGTTGAAGAGAAACATGATCGAACACTATTTTAATCCGCGATCCCCCTTATAGTTCATATTTTAGGATTTAAACTTTGTGCTTCCAAAACATTATATCATTCTAGTACTGAAGTAATTTTAGCTTTACTATTTTAACTTATAATAGTTTATAATTAAATTTTTCATATCCATTTATAAATAGGTGTTGAAAAGCCCTGTTGGGAATACTTATTCTTTTAAATTAATAATAATAATAATAATAATGTATGCTCATACAACGTGTAAATCAAGGCAGAAGTTCGTCTTTCGCTCCAAAAAGTATTTACCATATAAGAAAACAAAGATTTATACATGTTTAAGCTATGGTTGAAGCGTTATGGTGAACAAGACATGAGTCCCATGCATGTGAAGACCAACCTGACAAAAGTTACAGAACATTTATTTGATAAAAACCCACATTCATTCCGCGTGCACAATTTTCGCTCGTTTACATATTTTTTTGCAAGCAAATATAACTATACTCCTGTATCATTTAAGTGATTTTCATAGTAAATTTTTCATTTTAAATTAATTTTAAAAACTGAAAATGGCACTATATTGCCGAATCGCGCGCCTGCACCAGGTTTCCAGCCCTTTAACGGTTTTAGTTTAATTGCGCTGAGATGAAGTCTTACAATTTTCATGCGTGAAATTTTATAGCGTGTAAGAAACTGCGTGAGGTTGTAACAAATATGGGCGTACGCTTTTCGAAAAAACCTGAAAGATACTTTCTAATAGAAACGTGTTCTCAAGAGATTGTGGTACTCGAGACTAGAATCTTCAATGGTCCATTAGAAAGATGACAGAAGAGCTTTTGTATTAGGAAAAGTATAATTATAGAGACTACCCTTGTTATTTCGTGCGTCTGTTTCCGCTTTATTGTGGCGGCAGGACCTGAACCATAATATCGACTGCAGAATTGCTTTTAATAGTCTAATCATTTCTAGAAATTACGCAACACTACCGAACAGCTTGAATCTTTTGAGCTCAAATCGATAATTCACTGTCTATATATGCATTATTTTGCTTGAAACTATATCTAAAAATATAGACAACACATTTAATCGGTTGGAGAAATGTTGAATATATGTTGATCTATATGCGATTAATCTAGATGTTAGACCCAAACTCTTCTCACCCTAATTCGATTAATTGTCTGCCTATCCTCCCCAACAAGAGAGGTATCCTTCAGATCCAAACCTTGAATGCAACACCTTCGTTCGCCATAGCCTAAAATCCGTCTGTTATCCTAATCCCCCACTACCATGACCAAACCCTCAAGACCAGATTGTGCGATTGCCTACGCTTTGGCGTAGACAACAAATAGTTCTACCTGCGGCCGATGAAAAAAACTGGCTGATCAGGGGACGTGACAAGGCGGTCCCTGTCGAGACGTTAGTCGAAATGTTACTGGAATGTGGAGTCAGGTATATCAAGATCATATATTTTGGTACCAAAATACCTATAACAGACTTCCCAAGAATAAATGACGTCCTGAATGAGTAAGTTTGTATAATTCTATATAGTCTAACCCCGACTGTTGAACCATATATTTATATATGTGCGCCTTTCTCTAGATGTGTCGCATTTGAGGAAGACGCACTGCCATGTAATCAGTTCCACCTGTCCCTTTCCATTAAGAACCCTTATACCTTCTCCCTACGCCTCCCAAACCGCTCCCCCAACTATACACATGGTGTATATGTGTATGACCACTTTCATAATGGCCACCGTTTTAAATATTCTTTTATGTGCATCTAAATGAGTCTTTCAGGCCTCGTTATCAAGCAAAGATTCTTTTGAATTACAGACACACAAACGAGGCCAGAAAGGCTGATTAAAATGCACATCAAATAATATTCAAATTAGTCACTATTATGAATGTGGTCTATAACCCCCTCGACTCCCGGCCCAACCCAAGGACAAACCAAGGTGGAATTATTACTAACCAAGAGAAGGTGGGATTGGGGAAGTCAAGTTACAACTTGTTATACGATTATCAAAGGGCGATGAACAGAGGACGCTTCATAATCCCACCACATCCACACGCCAGGCAGACACCTATTTGAACAACACCGGGGGGAAACACTCTTCTCAGCCCTGGATGGTTACAATCAAGCGGCCACCCACCACTTCACCCACTATATCCTCCCTAACATCGTTGAAGTGTCCTACATCCCGATAGATACATTCTTGGCAGAGTACACAATGTAACGAGGACGGTACTGAGCGCGAGGGGCCCTTACCCACCACAACCGCCCCCGTCCCTTGAACAAATACGAAAAAATGTTATTGGGTAACCTTAAGTCCATGGTTGGATATACAAACCGTGGACATACCTACCCGATTGATCCCCCAGGCTTGGTGGAGCTAGCCGTACCCCAACTCTAACTCTCCCAACCCTAACCCTCGCGGTCGTGCGTATTCACGGAGCCTATGGACAGACGTCTTTGCGAAATCGTGTACAGGGGGTCTGCAAACCTAACAAGACGCATCAGATGGCCAACTGTATACAGATTATTTAATGTGATTGAAGAAGATATTATCCAGAACCATTGGAAGCAAATCAAAATATCCGAATTATTCTTGTAATATTGGCCTTGAACATTTGAACATTGAGCATATTAACTTTTACTTCTTATGTAAGTATAAATGTAATATTTCTATATAAGGTGAACAGGCTTATGTGTCTGTATAGCCCAGTTTCTGACAAATACGCCAGTCCAAATGAGGACACTCGTCCTTTTTTCCTGCGTCCTGAAACCCATCCATTTGGACATCACTGTGATATGCTCCTCTCGCCACGTTCAAGTCATCAGCGACTTCATCTCGGACCCAAATCCATTTTGGTTTGGCCAAACACAGGTTGATGGCAGCGAACAGGAACAAGACCACCAGCCATTTCTTACAAACTGCCATCACTTCACTTTTAAAATAATACAACTTTATTTTAATGGTAGTTTTCTGCCGCATTGTTCCCTTGAGTTCAGAACAAATGAAGTTCTGTTTTTTACTCTTTAGCACTGTCTTTATGAAACATGTAGGAATTTGGATATTGGACTAAAACAGATGTCCTCCGACAAACGTGCATGCATTATCCTAAAATGTTTTTGAAAACCTAAAATATCGACTTCTAACTTCCTTCACACAAAGCGAAAATCTAACTCAATATCACAGTGCAATGGCTTAACAATTTGGCAAACATGCATAATATGCTATCAAGAACAACAGTGAACATTGTTTAACCATCAATTATTGCATGTTCATAATTATTTTATAAAAATCGTTCAACATTGACTAACCTTCTATAGACTTGATATTTTCCTGGTCCTCTGTGTTGATGTTCAATGTTGTTCACTTTCGCACACAATGAAGAGCTGAATGCTCGGTCTGACTTTTATGGAGCAAAACGCTTGTACCCCCATTTTTAAGTTGAAGGAAGGTCAGAGGAAGGACGGAGCATGGGCGCAGCAAGAGTGGAGTACTCGAAGTCGGTAATCTTAGAGTTATGGCCTCTTCGAGTTAAGGCCTCTTCGAGATAAGCCCTCTTCGAGTTAAGCCCTCTTCGAGTTAAGCCCTCTTCAAGTTAAGCCTCTTCGAGTTAAAGCCCGACGACGTCCTTACCACACCCAGGACACATCCATTCTCATTAAGGCTTGCTTAACTCGAAGAAGGAAACACAATTTGGAACCTTCGAGTTAAACCCCGGAGATTATAAGTCTGTCAAGAAATTTGATGTTCGAGTTATTCCCTGACATTTGAAGCATGTAAACGAGTGACCAAAATGATCTCGGTCAAATTTTTAAAGTTCATGAAAATTAAGTTAGACAGAAATTTTAAGAAACAGCCCTTTAAGTTAACACAAATTATCCAATTTTACAGTAGTTGCTGTAAAATTAACATGTCACACTCACCCCCCCCCCCCTCGTTTATTAAAAACGGTTAAATACATAAGTTCGGAGATCAGTATGATCGTATATCAAGCAATAATTTCAACACAAGTTTTTTACTCTTGACGTTGCCATGGCGACATGACGTCATCATTTATCTTGGCAGTTTTAGCCAAAGAAGGTATGATAGCGCGAAAATAAGGTCGGTGACCTACTCTTTTTTTGCAGAAAGTAAATCATTATGAGATTCTGAGTTTTCTCGGAAATTTTTTCGCCAGTGTAGTTTTTTTTAAAAGCCAAAAATTAGTTTCACAAAAACTAACACTTAGTACGTTGAATACATAGTCAAATTTTGAGATATGGTCACCGGAGAAACGAATGAGAAAAAAGAACCTCAAAATGTCATTTTCTGCTCGCGAAAAACACGCAACGCCTAAAAATACTGACCGATCACGATATAGTGTTTGCGGGCGCGTGTTCGAGTCACTCGCTGGCTGTAAAACAGGCTGTTTTTTCCGAAATGGTGTACAATTTCGAGGAAAATTCTCTTCGTTTTCGTTACCCTTGCTTGTTGGACCCAAGATTGTTTGTTGGTGGTCTTTTTTCTGGTCTGGTTTGTCGGTGGTTTTCGCATTGAATTAATCCAACGTCTCTTAAATTTGTTTTTATTGTTGAAATCGGTATGAAAACCTTTCATAACATTCAAACAATTCCAAATTTTCATAAGACAACTCGTAAGTCCTAACTGTCTGTACTGTGGTTGTATGCAGTAGTTTGTAAACTTTTGATTGCTTTAAATAATTATATTACTTTGACAGTTTGAGGAGACTAGGAAAGTATAAAATATCATTTTAAAGTTTTTGAACATTATAAAAGATAATACTGAACGTAAATACGTAAAAAACATACTAAAAGAAAGCTTAGAAACTGGTTAAGAACATACGTACTGTTTGAATTTCAAGGATTTACGATTATAATGAAAAAGTTGTAGTTTCTTGACTTTCTTCGCAGATAAGCCTCGAAAATAACTTCCCGTGGCTTGTTTCAAAATTTTACCGGGTCACGAAAATTCCACGCGTGAGACGTGAGGATGACGTCTGATCTATATAGATCGTGTTTCAAACTGTACTATAACTGTAGGGAGCCTCCTTAATAGCCGGGCCACTGGCCAGGTTATGTTATGCTCTTGGACCGGCTTTCAACAGTAACGACAACACATTTAATCGGTTGAATAAATTTTATTGATTACATGATACTATAATATTTCTATATAAAGTATGGTAATTTATGTGGTAATTTAATATGCATGAATATTCTAGTCTGTATAGCCCATTTATTAGCACTCGCGAATGCGGCCAAAATAACATCTCGTCTCTTTTCTCTCTGTGTCCTGAAATCCCTTCATTTTGACACTCGCAGGCTGTGATATGCTCCACTCGCCACGTTCAAGTCATCAGCGACTTCATCTCGGACCCAAATCCATTTTGGTTTGGCCGAACACAGGTTGATGGTACGTAGCGAACTGACAGGAAAAAGACCACCAGCCATTTCTTACAAACTGCCATCACTTCAGTTGTCAATAATTTTATCCTAAGCGAACTTTTCAGCCATGCTCCGTGGTCTTCTCTTTAGTTCAGAACTTAGAATGAAGTGCTGACTTTTAGCACTGCCTTTATGAAACATGTCAGAATTTTGGTATGGGACTAAAACAGATGTCCTCTGACAAATGTGCAAACATATTGTTCCAAGGAATATGAAAAAAAACAAAAACATATAGGATATATATTTAACTTTAGTAGAATCATACTAGTATACTATTGCAAATGCTCTAATTTGATTGGCTACGCTACTCGGTATCTAATTGTCGATAGATAGCGAGTAGCGAAACAGCCATCTCCTCGGCGCGATTGTTAACGAATTTATTTCAATAAATTATGAAAAACATTTTGAAATACTGTTTTCTTGCTGGTTTGTACTAAAACAATTAGATTATTCGCTCTCGATTTCTATGAGATGATAGTTCATTCGGGCTTCGCCCTCATCAACTATCACCTCATAGAAATCTTGAGCTCATAATCTAATTGTTAAATAGTATAAATACAGAACCTCCTTCTTTGCAAAACATAGTTTCTTCCCCAACGAAATGCGAGTTTTACTCCGATCACGGTGCATGGATTAGAGTTCACGACAGAGAGCCTGTAGCCCCCCCCCCCCCCCTCCCCCTCTGGCGCCACCCCTGTTCGAAAGCTATACTGTTCGCTATGTAAATGCAATGCAGATTTTGTTCATTTTTGAAACGTTAAATTCATAAGTTCGGAGATCGATATGATTAGGGAATAATCATTAATTAAGGTGGTCATTAAATACAAGCCACCTGTAATATTTTGTGCCGATATTTCGAGCTCAATTCGCTGTCTATGCATTATTTTGCTCGAAACTATTTTAAAAAGTATAGACAACACATTTAATCGGTTGAATAATTTTTATTGATTACATGATACTATAATATTTCTATATAAGATGAACAGGTTTATGTTGTAATTTCAGTTAATTGGTTTTATAACCCAGTTTCTGACAAATACGCCAGTCCAAATGAGGACACCCCTTTTTCTCTTCGTCCTGAAACCCATCCATTTGGACATCACTGTGATATGCTCCTTTCTCCACGTTCAAATCATCAGCGACTTCATCTCGGACCCAAATCCATTTTGGTTTGGCCAAACACAGGTTGATGGTAGCGAACAGGAACAAGACCACCAGCCATTTCTTACAAACTGCCATCACTTCAGTTTTCGAAAGACTTTATCCTAAGTGAACTTTTTAGCCGTAGTCTTCTCTTCAGTTCAGTTCAGAACTTAGAATGAAGTGCTGGCTTTTAGCACTGCCTTTATGAAACATGTCAGAATTTGGATATTGGACTAAACAGATGTCCTCTGACAAATGTGCAAACATATTGTGCACGCATTGTCCCAATTGTCAAAATATTTTCATACAAACTAAAGTATACTAATAACTTCCTTCTTCACACAAACCAAAAATCAAACTCAATATTACAATGCAATGGCTGAACAATTTTGCAAACAAACGTATCTGCTATTATAAGAAGAATGTTGTTGACCTATCAAATATTGCATGTATCATTGTTTTATTAAATTTGTTTAACATTGACTAACCAACAACAGTTGTTAATGTTGATAAATTTAATAAGATAAGAAAAATATCAATTTCTTAAAATTAACTTAATATAGAATATAGTTTATAAACCAAAATTCAGCATGCAGGATATGAAGAACGTTTTCATGTTGTACTTTGCCTTCGAAATATTTCAACAGAAACAGCATGTATGTGTTACACCTTCTTGGAATAAATTCAGTGGCGTAGCCAGGGGGGGGGAAAGGGGGGACTCGGCGCAGCCTCGTTGAGCTAGCGCTAATTTTCCGTTTCTGCCGTTTTTATTTTGGGTGTTGCAAAATGAACATTCTACGAGAGGCCCAAATTCGATCGTAAACTTATGCTTTCTTATGTACATTTATGGATAATAACGACTTCTTGAATCTGATGTCTGATATGAACAATACACAAAATAAGGTCAAGGTTTTTGTTAATAATTCTTGATTTTTTATGCTCTATTATATTGATTTTCCGTAGATTTTGCACCTGACACGGCATGTTTTGACGTCTAGTCGGCTAACTTGTCTCTGTCAGGAGTACTGATATATAGCACAATTCTACAAAACTGATAAGTGTATATTTTTTTATACACAGTCTTGAACATTAAGGCGATGTTACACGGGACAACTTTGAGCGGTAACTCGTATAAATGCAAATTGTTACAGAAACGTGTATGTTATTATGTCTCCCTTGGCTGGGGTGCACTGGGTACCCAAAGGAACAGTTTGTAATCTTATCGCTGCCATTAGCCTTGGGCTGTGGAGCGAACGCCTGAGCTGGCGTCTTGTTGGCGCATATTGTAAAACTTTCAGCGAGGAAACTCAATTTTGAACAAATAAAACGTCACTGTATTTTTACTTTTGAAATGTGTAAAGACAATGAATGTATATGAATAATGTAGGTTATAGAATGATATAAATTCCTTCAAGAGTTCTATATTAACACTTTCATGTTAACGACATTGTATTGTTATACATCACATGTTCATTTTTCGTATTAATATATTTCGTCTTTTACGGTTTTACCTCTTCCCCAGCTGTGCGCCTTTCGAATTACAATTTTGCCTGCGTGCGTATTAGTCGTATTATAAGAATGCTTCATTTTAAATTCTACGAAACACCGCGTGTATTGTCGGAGTACATCGGTTTCCCACTGATAAAAACATTAATAACTCGCTCGAATTACTCAATAATAAATAGATAAATACAATACTAAAAGCCTTAAAATGTTCACTTAAGTTAATTGCATGTTGTTTGTCGTAATGAGCGTCCTAATTTATTTTTAATGAACGAAGTTTGGGTCAAAGGAAACTTTTGTAAGTAAAAAAAAGCGCCTTTAATATGAAAAAATACCCGGAAAATATTGAAATTATACAGCGAAAGGACATTAAAACAAGGATATTTTCTATTAGAAAATAATTTGCTTGGCTGTTTGTAATTTTAGTAAATACATATTCCAGCTTTGCTAGCTTGTGAATAATTATATGGAAACCGTTCTTCCTGTTAGCAAATCATTTGATCTGCATGATGCTATTATAGTTTTCTAGAAGAATCAATATATATAAATCTATATGGTTTATGCACGGCTTGTGTTATATATATGCTTTTAAAGTAAAGTAAAGTAAAGTAAAGTAAAGTAAGGGTGTGTGCTTATTATCCTTACTTGCAGCTGAGAGCTAAGCTGAATTGCGAAGGACACAGCTCAACGTGACCAAGTCGAAGGCTTTCTAGGCGCATATGGCAGCCACCTTTAGCTCATCATCACGGAGCACAGCTACGATGGAAGGGCCAGTTAGCGGTTAAACCCAACCCATTACCCACGTCACCCTGTCAACATTCCCTGCGGGAAGAAACCGGAGTGCCCGGAGAAAACCCACGACTTGGATTTCTTAGACCAAGACATCTTTAAGTTCAATTGTTCACCACATATGGAAAGTAAATTTAGGACATCCTTAGGATTATTTGTTAGGACATCCTTATATTTGAAAACTTGTGTATATTATATGCATGGTAAGGTGAGCAGAGATAGCGGTGGAGAAAAAAGTAAAAAACACAAAAGATGAAGAAGTACACAAGTTGTTAATTTTTGGACATTTATTACACATTTTGGATGTCAAAAGAAACTAGAGCGTTGAAGAATTTAGGTCCTTGGATCGAAACAAATTGCAAATGTCTTTTTCAGTTTTATTACTCAAATTTGTCGACATTATATACGGATGGGATAAATATTCACTTCTATGAATCGGAATTCCTTTTTAAAAACTAAAGATCTTTACGAATTACATCCATGTTTTAATGGATTATTTAAAAAAGAACAGAGGGAAGCCGCGCTTATACAATTTGTTTAAATAAGGTACGCTAAGTAGACTTTGTTTTATGATCTGTCTGCGGTGCACATAACATATAATTAAACCTACTTAGTCCAGCATACTTAAATTAAACATGCAGATCCGCCTCTCTAGAACATTCTTCCGCGCTACGCCGTTATATTAGCTTTACTTTTTGTCGGTTTCTCTTGTTCCTACGTTTTTCAAAACATTTTGTGCCCTTCTGAGGTAGTATAGCACAAATTATTCATTGCATGCAGCAATTATATTACTAAGGCCTTTCAGGAAGTATTTCGTGTGTTGGAAAATTGTTTGGAAACAGTTTTAAACAACCGCGCAGGTGCACACAATATGTTCCCACATGTGCCTGAAAAAAGCATCTGTTGTTTAATTCGTCCCTGATAAAAGGGAGCATTCAGCATTGAACAAAGTTATAACACTCAATTCTGAGATCTAGCGATAAGCTTGGACTTAATAAAAGAGCTTGAAAGTGATGGCATTCTTCAAGAATTTCATGGTGGCCTTGTTCGTGTTTTCTACCATCAACCTGTGTTTGGCCAAACCAAAATGGATTTGGGTCCGAGATGAAGTCGCTGATCACTCAAACGTAGAGAGAACACAGAACGACTTTGATGTGTTTGGATTGGGTCGGTTTGCAGACGCCGCGTCGAAGAAGCAGAGGCCTACCACTGCACTTTGCCCTTATTTCGATATACGTGACTGCGCAAAATTTGCCGGTTGAAGTGGTACAATATCAGTTGATGTAGTCCGAAGAGAAACTGTTTAAGAACAAGAGATTTAAAGTAAACAAACTAGAATGCTTAGATATAACTGTTTACGTTGTACACCTGGCATGCATGCACTATGTTTACTTAAAGATAAAAGTAGTATTGTTGTATTTGCAATAAAACACATAGAATGAGTACCCAATTGAGTATTTCTGCATGATGTTGTGGTCATTGCATTAATTAACGCTATCTTTGTTGGCTGTTATCTTTTCAAAAGGTTAAGGAGATTAGTTAATTGTATGAGGCTTTCAACATTTTTGTGATAGTTTTTCTAAACTTCCACCTTAAAAACTTCCACCTCAGAAAATGTTGTATATTAGATTAGCAATTGCCCAAACTGGTCTTCAAGGCTTTTTGTTCTTACTCAATATGATCGACTTGAATGTATTTTTGCCCGACCAACATGATAAAATTTGCCCTTACGTCCCTGGATATCGGTGCAATATGTTTCTGTGACTTTTGAAGATAGAACTTAAGAGATTTGAGTTGTAGATTTGAGTGTGAGTTGTCGGATTCGTTACTCATCTTTTCTCAAAATTGCAAAAAAAATTCTGTGCTACAGTATATTTAAATAATGCTTTATAACCGTCAGCTAAAGCACTTAAAATATTTAGATATAGGAATTGTCCTTTAAAATCGATATAACTAAATCCTTTATAGTCTTGTTTCTCTAATTTCCGACTGATTAGTTTTAAAACGGTTGGTTTCAGTAACATTTGATTCTTGTGCGCTGTTGGTACGTTGAAGCTTCTTGCAATTGAAGTTAAAAAGAGCGAGCAAACTGAGACGATACTCTTGCAGGCGTATGGAATAAAGTACTGGGTTTGCGACAAAATTTAGAAGAGCGACAGGCTCGTAGTAATAAACAAATGTCCTGACCAACGAATCTTCACTAGACCCTCCAAGGCGCTTGATCAACTCTATCTGTTTGGCCAGAAAGTAAGGAAAGGCTGTTACTATCAGTATCACATTGAGTATCATCACAATTTTCGCGATTTCTTTTTGTTTTTGATTTTGAGTTTCGGCGTTCAAGGCGAAATGTCGACTGCCCAAGATCTCGACGGCGATGCGTATTTTTAACACGACCTGAAATGCAACAGCTAGTTCTAAACAAGCTATATTCCCTATGCCTAAGTAGGGCAATTCTGACACTTTAAGACCAAGTTCTATCCAAATATATCCCACTTCCATTAAACCCATGCTGATGGCTAGAAACCAGACAATCATGCAAGACACCACAACCTTCTTTCCCGTTAACATCAACCGACTTTTCATAGGGTATTTTATGATAATGTATATTTGCATATTCAGAAGTGTCAATAACATAAATGATGCACTCGCACCAAACATCCAAAAGAAACTGGATCCGTGTGCAAGTTGTAAGTTAGTTTCGAAGTCCTGTGTCTGGACGACGAACAATTTCACAAAGTTTGTTCCACAAGCCACAAGGTCAGCAACACAAATATTTAGTATGGTAACCCATGCTCCATGGTGTAAAATTTTCAAAGGGTCAATAATGATGACGAGGATGAGCAGTAAGTTGCATATAACCCCGATGACATCAACCGTCATGCTTGCGATGTTCGATATCGTGTAGTCAGGTGTTTTGTTCTAAAAAGAAAATATACATACTTGCTAGTGCATTATTACTTATAGAGATTGATAGATTTCAGTTGCCAGTTAGTCGTAACTGTCCTGAACATATCAAGGTGATGGATGTAATAGAGTGTCGAAATACAGTATCTCTACAGTCAGTAAAGACTGATTTACAGTACACAAAAGACAAGATAGATCCAGACTATTTCACATCGTCGAACATGAGTTGGTTATACGACAGTTAACCAAATGGAAACCGCAGGCACAAGCGATGCAGAGCAGCAGGTGATGGTCAACTTAACAACTGTTGCAGTTGATATTATATATGAGTAAGGAAATTCAACTAAATCTCTTTCCTCTTTATTTCACGGATATGACTTTTCAATAACGTTTCATGACAACATAAGCCATTCGTCCGTTCCTCCCCTCCATCCGTCCGTTCCTCCGCCGTCCGTCCGTTCCTCCGCCATCCATCCGTTACTCCGCAATCCATCCGTTCCTCCGCCATTCGTCCGTTCCTCCGCCATTCGTCAGTTCCTCCGCCGTTCCTCCGCCATCTGTCCGTTACTCCGCCCTCCGTCCGTTCCTCCGTCATCCGTCCGTTCCTCCGCCATCCGTCCGTTACTCCGCCCTTCGTCCGTTCCTCCCCTCCATCCATCCGTTCCTCCGCCATTCGTCCGTTTCTCCGCCATTCGTCAGTTCCTCCGCCGTTCCTCCGCCATCTGTCCGTTACTCCGCCCTCCGTCCGTCCCTCCGCCATCCGTCCGTTCCTCCGCCATTCGTCCGTTCCTCCGCCATTCGTCCGTTCCTCCGCCATTCGTCCGTTCCTCCGCCGTTCCTCCGCCATCTGTCCGTTACTCCGTCCGTTCTTCCATCATCCGTCCGTTCCTCCGCCATCCGTCCGTTCCTCCGCCATTTGTCCGTTCCTCCGCCGTCCGTCCGTTCCGCCGTCCGTCTGTCCGGTTCCACCTGTATACACAATACCGGAATCGATCGATCTCATGTGCAAATAGTCTAAATTGAATCCTTGAATCTTAAGATGGAATTCAAATTTAACGGACATACCCATTATAAGAAATAGAAAACATTTTCCGTGTTTCTATACACTTATAGAAACACGCGTGGGAGTTTGGGAGAACGAGAAATAATCAGTGGGAAAACGAGCCCGTAGGGCGATCGAGTTTTTCGACGTTATTTCGAGTTCTCCCAAACTCCCACAAGTGTTTCTATAAGTGTATAGAAACACAGGAAAAAATGTTTTCTATTTCTTTTATAATATAACTCAAGAGACATTTTTATACTCGATTAATTTACATGTTCTCATTACGTACGCATGCTGACTTTTGCTCGTCAATTTTACTTCAAAAAAACAACTTTGTTTGAAAATTCACAGTCACAAATGAGTTAAAGTATTAAAATTATCTTTAAATTGGGTTTAAAGTTTTACAATTCAATTGGCGGGGAAATTTTCCGTGTTTCTATACGGCAGTTATAGAAACACGCTTCTTCACCAATCAACGCTCGCGTACTATAAATGTTATATTATAATCTAAAATAGACTGCACATGTAAATACACACACACTTCTCTTATGAGTTATGTCATTACGACGCAATCATGCATGCTCCCACTGATTATTGGAGCGATTAATCAAAAATAAACAATGATTGTTCTTAAAGTTATAACCCTCCGAACACTCCGTAAGAAAAAAGCCCTTTTGAGAATTCCGTATCACTTGAACAATACGACGGTTTTCGGGAATTTCACGACTTTTTACTGACAAAATCATCACGTACAAAATGAAATATATTGTATCTTATATGAATGTCAATTTGACAATGTCAAATTGTCAAATAATGGCTTTGTAATAAAGACGATAATGGCTTTGTAATAAAGACGATAATGGCTTTGTAATAAAGACGATCATTTACAGTCACCAAACCTCGCCTTGTTCACTTCATATAGTAGAATTCGAAGATGACATTTCAGTTTTTTAGAATCCGTGTTTCGTTCCTTAAAGCATATACTGTACTTAGTAGTAGGCGGGATTATCCCTTGATGTTGATTGCTGCTAATGTTAGCGCTAACTTGCGATGTTTAAGATTATATATTATTATATTGCCTATTGGAATAAGTATATAATCGGCTTACCACATAATCTTCACTATCGTTGGTTTGCATAGCTGAGTATTAAGATAACCCAACATATACTGTGGTCTTTCCGACGTTTCGTGAACCAATACTAACTTATCTTGTGATATATTATATATATAGTATTTGAATGAAAGATAAAATCATGTAGTATTCTGTTGCTTACCATTGTCGTAGAGGTTGTGTTACTTGTGTCGTTCTTAAAATCGATAGAAGACGATGAATTAAAACCGATTAAACCTCCCACTGAGGAATCGGTCGAAGCAAATACGAAGGCAAAGTATTGGACCGCAATATTAAGAATGAGCTTTCCGTTGTAACCCATGACGGACATAAGTGCTTTGTGACTAACAAACTTGATAATACTGTGTGATCAGGATTATCATTAATATGCTACAGTGTCAATGATATTTTCTCGATTGTTATCGATGTAGAGGCAGTGACGTTATTATATCCGCATTTTCAACAAACGTTATCTACGTGCAGTATTCATTAATAATCTTAATTATGAATTTATGAATTTGGCTGGTAGTCCAATGAGCTATTAGTGAGTAAAAGCACTTGAACATGCTGTCATGTCCATTACAGATTGAGGACTCGAAATTCCGGTCAATAAAAAATCAATGATGAATGACAGCACGCACATGATGAATCAGAGAGTCGAGGGGGATTTACCGATAGAAAGGATTTAATCCACTTCAGTGCATTTCCAGTCACGCCAAATTCAAGTCAGTTCTAGTATTTCCAACATAATCGCGTGATCCACTGCATCAAAGGCTGCACTTAAATCCAACAAGACAAGCAGCGGTGCTTTTCGTTGATCGATGTTCATCAGAATATCACTTTGAACCTTAACCAGAGCAGTTTCTGTATGCCGATTGATTAACAGGAAGAGGAGCATGTTCTTCACAATGTGCAAGTAGTTGTCCAACTACTGCTCTTTCCACAATTTTCGACACAAATTGGAGATTGTTCACCGGTCTAAAATTGTGCCTCCAGACCCAGTTTCTTTATAGTAGGCATTAAAAGAGCGCTTTTCCACGACATAGGAACATAACCTTGATCAAGTGATAAGTTGATGATCTTTGTGATTATAGGCAATAATTCATCAACCATGTTGGAATAGGATCTAGTTTACAGGATGCATTAGATGATTTAATAATAATGTCACGAATCTCCATTTCGGATAAAATAATGATGAATGATTCAAGTTTAACTCGCAGTGACCGGTATTCAACAGCTGGTGGTTGTATTGTAATGTCATCAACTTCAGCTCTAATTAGTTCAATTTTCCGGCAAAAGAACTCGCCAAAATCATTCGCAAGTTGACCTAAGTCACCATGAGGATTTTCATCATGAACTTTAGAGAGCGAAGATACCACTCTAAAAAATGTTCGTGAGTCACCTGAGCATTTATCAATGAATTCAGAGTAGTATAGTCGTTTGGCATTATTCAATTTAGCAGAGTATTCATCACAAATTCTGCGATAAGATTTCTTATCACATATACAGTCTGAATTTCTCATCTTTCTCTCCAATTTTCTACCTCTGATCTTTAGGCATTTAAGCTCATCATTAAACCACGGTATATTTGTTCTTTCCCTTACAACCTTTCCTTGTATATATCGGAGCATGTTTATCCAAAATATAAGTCAATGTATCATCATAACGTTGTATTGTATAGATTAGACGCAACAATGTCCGATTTGAAAGAGTTCATATTAATTTGTTTCATCTTCCGAAATTGAATTTCCTTCTTTTTAAGATTAGGACGCGGAATAGCCAAATTACACTCAATAAAGCAATGGTCTGATAGGAATAAAGTGGGCTGTATTTCATTAATTATATTGTCACTGGATGATCTTGTTATAATAAGATCCAATATATGACAGGACCGATGAATTGGGACCTTTATGACATGCTGTATAAGACCAAAAGTTTCTAAAACTTCCATAAATTTTTTGGTATCATCATTTTCTATCTCACCAAGATGAAAGTTAAAATCTCCGGTTATTAATAATATTTCAGGGCACATGACGAGGTTGTCAAGAAAGGAAGATAATTCTTCAAAAAACAAGCAAGAAGTAACTACATGAGCCTGTGAGTATGGTGGGCGGTAAACAGCAATTATTTTCACAGTATTATTAGCGATTGTACAGTTCCATTCCGAAAATTCAAATTATTGTTTCTCATCCCCATTTATACATTTGATTTTGACAAATTCACTATACAACACTCCAGTCCCCCCACCTCTATACGATCAGATTGTCTTGCAAAATTTTTTAAATAATACCCAGGTGGAGACGACGCTGCTATGCTCACGGAATCTATGTCCTTTAACCATGTCTCAGTAACTACACAAATGTCAATTTTATTCTCCAGTATATGCTCAACCACTGAAGTCGCAGTTTCATTTTTGACAGATCTTGCATTAACGTTAGCAAAAAGTATAGCATTGTTTTTTCTCAATGAACCCATTTCCGGCTTGAACACAGTTTTCCATATGAGCATTATTTACATGTTTATTAACAGTAGATGAGTAGATCGTTCATGTTTCGTAGAGGGAGGATCACGATTTGTAATATGAACCGGTATAGCCTGACAATTCCTGAAAAATCTAAGACTCTGATTATCTTGCATTAATATAATGGGGGTCTTGTTGGTATGGACATCAGAGGTAGTGGGTATGAAAATGGTCGAAACGTGGGATAATACTGTGGGGATTGAAACGGGGGGAAATGGCTTGGATTCACGGGAAAAGGGTAATGTTTAGTATTGAGTTGTAATATATATGAGTATATAGTTTTCGCTTACCTCAAGGTCTCCACTACAGCCTGTTTCACGCACTAAGCGATTATCAAGTGGCGAGGGATTTCGAAAAGGTTTTCCATTCTTAAATAGTGTTGGTCGAAACGTGGGCGTGTGGGCGTTCAAACATTCCATGCATTCCTTTATTTCTGTAGGTTTTTTATTTTAAACCGTTCAACGGCTCGTCAGTGCAGCTTGTAACGCAGTCTAAATGTGAGTGACTTCGTATTTATACACCATACTTTTGCTGTCACCAAGCGCATGTGGTACAATACTCAGACACATGCGCATCCAGACATGCGTGAAGTGTCTTGGGGCCAGAGTGCTCAAACGACCACAAGGGAAGTGAGCTTTGCATTGGCCTATTTCGATCAGAAAGATTTTCCACCTGCTGTCCCAAAATGCATTGTGAAGCCGAGCGGGGACTGAAACACGGTAACTACTTTGAAACTAGAAGTTGCTATCGCGAGGAAAGTGCTGCCGAAGCCTGGCATGAAAGCCATAATGGAAAGATAATTGGAATGAATTATATTAGCATGTGTATTACAAGCGTGAATAATCAATAACTTCGAAAGTATGTTGTACTTGTTTATACAGTAGAGTCTGTGGTTCCAAAAATTATGGATTCAGACTTCATAACTTCATAAACATGTATAGAAAAAGTTGTTTGCAGCATTTTTGATGTTATTTTAAATTGCTAATAATTGTAATTGTTCTCTATTTATCAAGAATTTGGAATCAGCATATGTAAATAACCAACGTCTATAAACACCGAGTGCTCACTTTATTCCATTTTCCGCGTTTTATCCCTGTTTTAAATCATTTACAGTTTTGTCATTTCCATCCGGTTTTCCGCCAAAGAAATTGAAGGAAGTTTGGATACCATGATGCGCTGTGATGATGAGCTGTGGGTACGTCGACGCTTCTTGCAATTGAAGTTAAAAAGAGCGAGTAAACTGCGACGATAATCTTGCAGGCGTAGGGAATAAAGCACTGGGTTTGCGACAAAAGTTAGAAGAGCGACAGGCTCGTAGTAATAAACAAATTTTCTCGGCAATGAATCTGCACTAGACTCTCCAAGGCGCTCACACAGCTCTATCTGTTTGGCCAGGAAGTAAGGAAATGCTGTTACAATCAGAATCACATTGAGTATGATAACCGTTTTCGCGACCTCTTTTTGTTTTCGATTCTGAGTTTCGACGTTCAAGAAGACATGTCGACTGCCCAAGATCTCGACAGCGATGAGTATTTTTAACACGACCTGGATTGCAGTGGCCAGTTCCAAAACAGCTATGTTGCCGATGTATAAGTACAAAGTTTTGGGCCAATCTACCCAAAGACGCGAGATGTTACTCAAACCTAAACCAGTGGCCAAAAGCCAAACGATCATGCAAGACAACGCCACTTTCTTTCCTGTTAACATGAACCGACTTTTCATGGGGTATTTTATGATCATGTATATTTGTACTGTCAATAATGTCAGTAACATAAACGATGCACCCACACCGAACATCCAACAGAAATCAGTTTTATCTGTTATCCGTAGTAAGGTTTGTATGTCGTCTATCTGAATGTAGTACAATCTCAAAAAGAGAGCTCCGCAAACAATAAAATCAGCTACGGAGAGATTTAGTATGGTTATCCATGCTCCACGATGTAAAATCTTCAATGGGTCGATGATGATGGCAAGAATAAGTAGTATGTTGCATAGCATCCCAATCGAAGCAACCGTCATGCTCGCAATATTTATGATGTAATAATCACTATCTTCTGCAGGCTAGAAAGAGAAATAAACACATTGAAGGGTTTTTGTAGATGGAAATTGTCGAGCGAAAATGAACAAATGTTTATGTTAAAGTAGCTTTCGAATGCCGCAAACCAGGTGGCTTGATTGCTGTGTACATGCAGGGTATGGCAACATCGGAGAACGAAGTCGATAATTGGTTTCTCGAGCAAGGAGGTCTGAGGAAAATTCTATAAGGAAACTGTTCCGTAGCTGTGGATATTCAGACCTTGCAAGTGACGTCACAACTGGCTTTCAACAACTGATTCATACTAATTTAATGAAATCCAACATGGCTGACATTAATACGTACGCCAACTTTCCTTAATAACTCGAGTTCTAGACATGCTAAATCAGCAAACTATACACCAAAGTACTCCTCGTTGTTCAAGGATTCTAGCGAGATATAGCTTGTTTTATAACTCTCAATATTTCGCAAGATATAAGCGAAAAGGGCACTTCGATGAAATCCGCGATAATGCCACCCAAAATACCATGACGTAATATTCTCGCGTGACTACGCGAGCCGAATAGCGATGTGGATATAACGAGAAATACAAGAACAACCTCTTACAATTCCTACAATTCTACCAAAAGAGATTTTCACCATGTTGGATGAAGTTTGCATTGCAAACAAGCAAGCAAAATCCTTTGTCAAGTTCATCCAACATGGCGGCGATGACGTCAGATGAAAAATACCTATCGCACAGAGTAGACAACCAGAGGTCTCACTGTGTATCAAATCCTAATGTTTTGAGCGTAACCGATGCTTAGCCAGTGCGCAAAGGAGAGCATCATTCACCTTGGCGACGTTGGCGTGATACACAAAAAAAGTTGTCGGTATTATATTGATTCAATAAGAGATACGTATTTGCTGATTGCTTGACTTAGCCAAATTCTCATTTCTCAGACATGTCGTCTGGTTGTAATTAACTTCACAAATTTTATCCTTATTTTCCAAATATAGTGTGACAAAAAACGTGAAGTTTGAAGTATGGTCACTCGGTAAATGACACGGAGATGCACAGTTAGATGTTCATAATATTCGCTTAGCCTTAACTTAAGTGCACATCTCTTGAACTCGCTTTACAAGTAGAAAGTAGGTACAAAGGCGTACATGCATCTGCGCCATTATTTGTTGACTGTTGAAATAATGTTTTTAGGTAGAATTATTTTAACGCAGAACACGTAGTCATAGACATTAATACAACACATCTAGTCACCCAACCAAAGTAAATACCTTATATCCTCGATAGGTAAGCAGCAGCGCCCTAACGCATCTGCCACGGCCCTCGACATCGTTCCATAGTCTCAATTACACTCAGGCAACTTCGAGAAGTGTCTATTCTCTCGGCCCAAAATAGCAAGTCTTAAAACATGTAAAATGCCTCGTATCGTAGCGAAACGTAGGGTATTTCTTTGTTTCCTGAGCACTCGGGTAGAACTAATTACTTCGACACAAAAGAAAATGCAAGGGTAGCTAAGTTACGATACGTTTCGAGTGGAAAACGGTCTTTACTCATTGTCAGTTTACTTAGGTAACACTGTCACTGTGCAAAAAGGGCTTATTTAACCCAAAATAATATAGGGCATGTCAAAACGTTGACATTTGTTCAGTAAAAGGTTATGTCAGAAAATGTTAACAAATAGAATTGACGCAAAACGTTCCTAAAAGTTAGTTATAGTTCACAGTTAACGGTATAATATACTTACAAAATAGAAGTCTTCTTTGGTTCCGTTTGTACTGTTCATTGTCCTGTTCATTTCCAAATGTGAACAGCTGCCATTTGTGTGGTTTGTGATATTCGTCGAAATGATCAACTTTGTGGAACTGCAGTCTCGTCCGAGTGAATTTTTCAAACTTTCGACTTCGTGTTCCTGAGGTTGACTCGAAACGGACAGACATATCAACATCACAACCATGGTTTGGTAAAAGCAACATTCTTTGGCCTTGAAAAACATATCCAACGCGTAGTTTGGTCAATTCACTTTTTGTGTATTGCTTTGAAAGCTGTTTGCAAACTGTTCAAGTTTGTTTACCAGCCTGTGTCAATATAAATAATACAAATGTGTTTTCTGCGCCACTCTGCTTGATAAAAATGATAGCGATAAGCCATGTATGTATGTATGTATGCTCATGAATATTAGTTGTTAGCTGCACGTTCGCTGCAAATTAAGTGTTCACTGGTGACGTAGAGTTCTTTTGTATATTATTTAAAATACGTATCATATTTGGGAAAAACTGTTATTAAACCTATCATTCTACATTTATCACAGTTTCGAACGGGAAGCGACTAAAGTCGCAAGCACTGACGAAATATGAATTCATCGTACCGACACGACGTGATTCCTTAGGGACTACGTACTATCTTGAAATACGTTAAGTTCTTATCGTCCGTCATCAGACATCAAATATTACAGCCATATTTATTGGTTTCGCTTTGGCGTGAAACCAACGGGGGGTATGCGGGGGCGTAAACAATCCGCAATGCTTAATAGAAAATTAAAAATATAGTAAAATAGGTAAAAGTAAACGGCAGTTTTCGCCGGAATATGCGTTTTTCCCCAAAAAAATTTTCACCACGCGAAGGATAACACACAGTTACAATTTCTTTGTGTAGAGTTTACCGGATTTCTATAATGCATTTGTTTGCGCATGGAGTATGAACGTGTCATGGCGCGGCGTACCGCTGTGTTGTATTAGCTTTTATCAAAGCTATAGATTTGAAAGGTAAGATATGAAGACATTCATTTGTGTAACAGGGAGATATCTTTTGTAGTTTAGTGGTCAACTAAGCAAGGAAATGGTAATGTAATAAGGAAAGGCTATGCGCCGGACTTGGCTTATTGCGCCAACCGCGACGCAAAGTCGCAAACTTTCCCATGGTTTTAACTATAAATACGAGCGAGTATTGAGTAATAGATTTGTTGAATTTAAGTGTATATTAAGTGTATGTTAAGTGTATGTGTATATTACATGGACAAGACACAGAGTGACAAGAACTTGCGTGAATTTATTTGCGCAAAAATACCTATACAGTTACCCTCTCCTTAGAGGCTTTATTATTACGAGTATTATTACTCTTACATGACGCAGGCGGTGAACGGGGGCGAAGGAGCGTGGACACTGATAAAGCCTCTGCCAGATGCCGCACCCAATATGGCGGTAAATGGGGGGGGGGTTACTTTACGTAGGCGACATTCACTGGTAGGCAGTAGGCACGTACAAGACAATTTCAAGTCAAAGTGGCTGGGAAAATACCACTCACAACTCACTCCAACGAGCCCACAGAGAGATTATTTACTCGCAGTTCGAAATGGGAAAGTGTTAATATGCCCAGTTTGTGCGAAGAGTTAGACGTCTGCTATCTTTTCAATGCAAGGTCTGTATCAGCACTATAAAACAGTGCAAAAAAGCAATGTATTCAGCGAACAGGTTTTGGTCGAAGGCGATGCTTTGGTGCGTCAATATGCGGCGAATAAACACTATCGAATTTAATGGCTTTGTCCGATAAAAGAAATTAAGTAAATTTCGCTTGCTTAAATACTTTTAGATAAGCAGATAAATGTATAAATACTCCTCATTTTGAACAGGGATCCTCTGCTGAATACAAACTGTTCAAATGCGAATCCCTGGAAAGAAACGAATCGATCGAACTGAATTGTTCCGGTGATAAAGAAGCAGCGAAACTGTACTGCCAATAAATAACCAAAACAACGCCACCAGCCAACACCTCATAAAATACATACAACGTGGGACGTTTTTCACATAATCTTTTCGGATGGCCGAGATATTTAAGGATTGTAACACGTTGTCCCACTTTGTTATACAAATCCGGCAGAGGCATAGAGCAGCCTCGTACCCAGGCGCTTTTAAGGAAAATATAATTTACGCATTCAGCTAATTTATAGAGATCAGTGACTGAGCGAGCGCGCGGGGGTGTTTGGGGAGGTCGCGAAACGCGGGGCATCTTGGGGAGGTCGCGACCTCCCCAAGCACCCCCGCGCGCTCACTCAGCTTAGTCACTGATCTCTATAAATTAGCTGAACGCGATTTTTTTTCTTTTCCTTAAAAGCGCCTGGGTACGAGGCTGGGCAGAGAGGCTTCGCGTTCTCCTTCCTTTTCGCCCGTTTTGCGCCTGCGTTCCTTCGCCCAGCGCCTCATATTCCCCGTAATACGCCATGTAAAGCGCAGTGAAATGGGTCATAATAATAATCGTAATAATAAAGCCTCTGTGGAGGAGAGAGGTTACACTATACATGAGCTGCGCCAACCCTGCAATAATACCGCATTCCTACTTGATATTTGATATATCAAAGGGCGCCTGCTCATGCTAACACAACAAGTGTTCAGAGTGTTCAGTTATTTTTTAATGGTTTGCTGTTAAAAAACCGGAAGTTGTTGAACAACTCAAAATACACTCAAACCTGATTGGACAACTTTGAAATTTGTTGATATTCGTCGTCCAATCAGGTTTGAGTGTATTTTGAGTTGTTCAACGACTTCCGATTTTTTAACAGCAAACCAGGCACGCGGATATATTTTTGCCAAATTTTGTCATTCCCTCACGGATTTTAGAGCGAATTTAAGGTGGCTCCCTAGGGTTTTTACTCAAGACAACACTGATGAATAAAACGACTCCCAAACCATTACCTTGCGTGATATGAGCACGAAATTTTCGCCAAACATGCGTTACATTAGTTTGAAGATTTTGCAAAAGTAAATTTGCGCTCAAACTCTGTTACCATGGCAACAGCACGTCTTCAATAAAGTACGTTTTTTCTATTCTTCTTCCCATTTTGAAGATTTTCTTCGGTGAATTTTTTTGAAAATTTGCAAATCAAAGAGTCGTGTTTCAATAGTTATTTTGCTGTATTTTAAAAAAATTAAATCGATACATTTTCGAGTAATGTACGAAAAGGTTCAAAATTGATATTAAAAAAAAATGTATCGATTTAATTTTGTGAAAATTTGTATTTAGATTAACGAAAGTAATGTCTTTATACATATGAAATTAAAAAAAAATTCACCGAAGGAAATAAAAGAAATTCAAAGTAATGTTTGAAAGATTCTGCGAGCTGTTACGTCATAAAATTTTCCAAAATTCACAGTTTCGCGCGAGACATCGCGCGCGTATTTCGTGAAATTGATAACGAAGGCAAGGTCTTCGCGCGTATTTCGAGACATCACGCGCGAGTGCCACACGACTTTTTTTTATTTCCCGCCATGCATACGAGAAACGTTACCCTCGGGAAAAAAACCCTAGGGAGCCACCTTAAGCTCTTTGATTAAAGCATCGTTGTTTTGAGAGTTGTACGGTATCATTATTGCAGGGGATATCGATTAATCTCGAAAGAAATGCATTTAAAGGCGAAAAATCGAGGATAGTTTCGTGTAACATATGCCAAGTCTGGGCTATTTTGGTCTCAATGTTTCCTTCCTTCCCTCGTTATAAGGAAGTCACAGGCGGGCGCGGGCAAATAGAGCCTGGGCCTCCTGTGGCTTAACGTAACCAAAATGCCGATGAAATATATTCTTTTCAACTAATGCATATTTGTGGGATTTGAAAGCTCGGTGGTTTGAACCGAGTGGGTATACACACCGAACAAGCTGAAAAATTACTTGACTGCATGGGAATCGAACTCGTGACATTTGGGCTTTGATTTTCAGTCAGTAGAGGATCTTTTTGCGCATTTTCGAGCAGTTGAGGCACATTTTGAGTATATATAGCCTTATAGGGATAACATTTGAGTTGTGGATGATGACATAAAGCTGGGGCAGGAAGACTCATTAATATTAATATGTATAAGAAATACAGTATTTTAATTATTTATATATACTGGTCTGTTTTTAACACGTATTTCTTTAACATCTGCTCCAACAGTTCCAAAAATATATAAAAAACACATCACAATCTTATATGATATGCAGCATCCTTGTTAGCGATTCGAGATATGAAATATAGACAAAGATAAGCATGCATGCATATGCATCTTTGAATATATTGTGACGAACCTCGCGGTAAATATATATATAATAATCTTGCAACTTGCTTATTCGTGTTTCTATATATACGGTTAAAAATTGGAAACACGTCTTTCGACCAACCAGCGTTTGCATTTACAGAATGTTACTTTATGAAATACTTTGTCTATAGAGTATAGTGATAGTAGTTTTAAATGGTGCTATATACTCGAGCCCTGCACGACAATGTCAACGCTCTACCAACTGACCTACGAGATCAAGTCATATTTCGGAACTTAGTCTATAGTTTCTTCGATATCAGTATATATCTTATGCTTTTAAATCTAATATTTGTGGTGTTAGAACTCAAGCAAATAAATTTTAGATGATCACGTCACATGTGGCTCCAAATCAGCTTCTCAGAGTATAGCATCATCTAAAATTAATTTACCAGCGGCTGCTTTCTATAACCAGTTGTTCAAATACAACAATCATGACCACTCTGTCACATACTTCTCTATTATGCAAATTGCATAAGTCGAAAACCCCACGATTCATCTATATTTGGTAAAGTTTTCAATCCGTATAAACCCGAACGAATTAGGAGCGAATATGAATTAAAAAGAGTCGTCAACACGTTTATATTATTTGCACATATGATCATCCCATCTTACGGATTGAAGGCTTCTCCAAATAAAATAATCCTAATATTTTCCACAAACACAGATTAATTCAATAATCACTAAAGCAAAAAGCACTTTACTAGAGATCACTTACTTTGTCCAATGTGTTGTTTTTCCTTAAACACGACATGTTCACATTGTCTAGGAGGTCTTTGGTCAGATTGGCTGAGTTTGTAAAATTACATGACTGCCCAAATGAATCTGTCCTATTTCCCCCTTGATGTTCTCTTGTATTCGATAAACATGAAAAATATAATTGTTACTCGAAACTGTATAGCATTTCTGATTGAAAACATTTTACAAGATATGCTGTATATACACACACAAGCCCAAAAACATAATTCTATCAACGCTTTATCGCGGTTCTTTTGTTGTGATTATATATAGTTTTAATTTACATTTAATCTCGATCTGATAAAGACCAGGCTTTTAATTTTAATTACCCATTTTGTTTTTTGCTTGAAAATAGTTTCAATGGGCTAGAAATGTCCCATGCATGCAGTAGACATTTCAATATATGTGCATTGAACATTGATGACTATATGCATTGGATCTAATGGACACGTAAATGGCCAAATGCTCGAAGATTGAAGATGCGCATGCCTCGGATCTTAAGGAACTATCTTTTGTATACTGGCTCGAGGAAACGGCTTTACAAGAGTTGATTGTTTTTACATTTCATGCGATTAAAACTTTTCTTTTGTCACAGCCTCGAGTCGTGTACACCTGCTGAGGGCTTGTTCTCTAAAAAAGCTCGCTCATATTCCGTCTACTGCATTCAGTCAGTCTTACTTGAAGCGCTACATCCACTCAGGGGATGGAAAAGTCCGTGTTAAAGACAGACATGGCAGCAGCAAAGTTTCTCTTGATCGCCATATTCGTGTTATGTGCAGTCAACCTGATTCTGGCTAAGCCGAAATGGATGCTGGTTAATGATGAGGTGGCTAATGATGCCGAGATGGCCCTCGACTCCGACGAAGGAAAAGATGGGAAGATAAACGGCTGTGTGATTTGTCTCGTTCTTTGAACAAGAAAGAGCTGTGTATAGCCTTCGGGGGCCGGATTGTGTACCGATTCTATAAAATCTTTAATATAACTTCGATACGCGTCCAATAATGCGCGGTGCTTTTGTTGTGATTATAGTTTTAAATAGTGAATTTACATTTCATCTCGATAAAGACCAGGATTTTAATTTCAATTAACGCCCATTTTTAGAAAATATATAAACACTGAATTTACATTTTATCTTGATAAAAAACAAACTTTTAATTCTAATTAACGCCAATTTTTAGAAAATATAGTGTAAGCCTATTCATGTGTACATGTTTTGAATAAATGTCTATTCGACATTTGAATTACCATGCATTGGATCTAATGGAAAAGTAAATGTCCAATTAATGCTCCAACTCCAAGGGAGTTGCGTTTATCTGCGCATACACCGGATCTTAAGAAACTACCTTTTTGCTGGCGCCTTCAAGGTCATTTATTGTATTGTATTGTATTGTATTGTATTGTATTGTATTGTATTGTATTATTTTATTTTACAAGTTTGCCATTGCAATAAGTGTACATGATTTTATATATATATGAAGTAGTTACAAATGGCTGGAATTTCCATACAGAGATAGTTCACCAATAACGGGGTTCCAAAAAATATTTAAAATATAAACTATTATATGAAAACATTAAAAAATTAAGCTAGCATTGTACGTAACAATTAAACACGTAAACAATTGGACAAATATATGCATTAACAAACAAACAAAAAATGCCAGACAAATATTTGTACAAATATTTTGCAATTAAACAACAGCTTGCAGGATATTAATATACTGCATTCATGAAAGTCTGAAAAGCTAGATTTAGCAACATGTTCGAGTTATTAAGTTACTTAGCGGGCGAGAAGTGTGACATTTAACACAAACAGATTTAAATGTTCTGGGATCTTCAGGATCATAGATTTGATGAGTTAGATCTACGTAATATTTCATTAGATTAGATTTAAAAGTGACTAGAGTTTTAGTCGTATCTCTTATGGAGCAGGGAAGTATGTTATTGTATTGTATTGTATTGTATTGTATTGAATTGAATTGCGTTGCGTTGCGTTGCGTTATTGTATTGCGTTGCGTTGCGTTGCATTGTATTGTATTGTATTGTCATTAAGTTTTGGCTTAATCATATACATTGAAAGAACAACTCGGAACAAGTGTTCGGTTCAAGGACAGAATCATTGTCAATAGGAATTTTCCTCTTCGATTATACTCGAAACGTGACGAATTTATGAAAAAAGTAAATATGATTGACTCAACTGAATTTTGTATTCTAAGACTAAAGGTAAACTGCTCGAGGAAGCGGTTTTACAAGAGTTGATCGTTTTAACCTTTCATGCGATTAAAACTTTTCTTTTGTCACAGCCTTGAGAGGGTACGAAATTTGTTATAAATAGTATAGTTGTGTGCACCTGCTGAGGGCTTGCTCTCTATAAAAGCTCGCTCAGATTCCGTCTACTGCATTCAGTCTTACTGAAGAGAACAGAAACGTTCAATCACTCAGTTCAGATCCTGCAGTTTTACTGAAGAGGGAAAAGTCCATTAAAGACAGACAGACATGGCAGCAGCAAAGCTTCTCTTGATCGCCATATTCGTGTTGTGTGCAGTCAACCTGATCCTGGCTAAGCCGAAATGGATGCTGGTTAATGATGAGGTGGCTAATGATGCCGAGATGGTCCTCGACTCCGAAGAAGATCAAAAGATGATGTCTCGTTCTTTGAACAAGAAAAGAAGAGATCCATGCTACATCGGGGGCGTCAAGATGTCAGGGTGCTATTAGAATCGAGAACTCCAAAACTATTAAAAACTCTCTCCTATACCAGTATATAGTTGTAGATAATTGTAAGGTGTATACACATTCGTATAACATTTTGGGGAATTGCTAAATAAATTATAAATTTAATTCAAAGTTTTCGAGGTTGTTTTCTTCCAAACTCTTGCTCGCGAGTTTGATCGCTAAAACCTACAGTTCGGACGTCGAACTTTTCACTGTACCGAACTGCAACAAAAACTGATTTCAATGCATGTTAGTTGGAGATGTATACGAAAGTTATCTCATGTTTGGTTACATATTTGTAAACATTTTTAATTATCATGCATTGAAATAAGTTACTTTTGCAAGTTGCAGGAATGTTGTCAGTTGCTCGTACTATTCCACCTTTAATACTTGATACACAATTTGCCATAATTATATAAATGCTATTTTGTTCAGGGTATAATTGCAGTGCATTTCATGGAAATATTCAGTGGTCCCCGAAATTAAAGATATAAGATGTTAGACTGTGTTTTCAAAGTGCTTATTATACACCTTGGTCAAGGATGTTCTTATATACAATAACAAAATACATACAATAAAAATAGAATAGAAATTGCCCATTTAAACTTCCGAGTCTCTACGGGGTAATATATTTTTGTCATTTTTCATCATCTACTTTCAGTCTACTTTCTGACAGTTATTTTATCAAATAATTTTGGTCAGTAACTTCGTTTAAGCTAATTAACTGCTAATTGATCTGTTGTTTTTTTATAGTATATAATGCAGTCACTGAGTCACAACGAAATGGCAGCCATTATAAGCATAAATTTTGGTATTAACATACAAAAAATCACCTTTTAATCAATCGTCGTTGTTTCACTCGTTGCTTCTTGTTTAGATGGCGTGCGTTCGGATTTCATTGTGAAGCTTCGGACGGTGGATCGTTGAATGCTGCGTTTTCTGCCAAAGATCGAGAGCAGTGTGCGCCTGTAATCTGGGAGACGCAGAGAATACAAGACTGGATTGGCGCAGAAGTTGAGAATGGCTATTGGCGCGTAGTAGTAGGAGAATTTCTCAAGCAATGGATATCGTGGTAACATATCCAGATTCGTGAAGTACTCCACTTGCTTGGCAACGAAAAAGGGAACCGCGGTCAACAGTTGAACGACTAAGAGAATCATAACCGTTGTGGCGATGTGGCGATGCTTACCACTTTCAGGTTGCCCGACGCTACGTCTACTCTTAAGGATCTCGAAACAGATCAGGATCTTCAAGATAATCTGAATGACTACAACGATTTCCAAGACCACGATTTTAGCTATCAACATCTTCAACGCTTTTGTGTATTCAAACTTCCACCACGCGATCTGGAAATATCCCAAGGGGGTTGCAAGAAGCCAGATCCCAACACAAGCCATCGCGACCTTAGTGCGTGTCAACATGCGCGGAGCCTTGAAGGGAAATTTGGTGATCATGTAAACCTGCATAGTGAAAAAGCCAAGCAACATGAATGAAGCGGAAACACCAAGACCCCAGCCGAAATAACAAGCGAGGACCAATTCTAAAGTCTCAATTCCGAACATATTTCTTGTAACGAGAAAAAAGTTAGATGTGCAGGCGATGAAATCAGCGGCTGCTAGGTTGATGATTGTTATCCACGATCCTTTGCGGAGTATTTTCAGGGGGTCGACCAGAATAGCCACAAAAAGAACGGCGTTAAACAGGGCACCTATTCCTGCCACGACGCTGGAGGCAATTCTACGGATGTACAATTCTCTTGATATTTGAGTTGGACTGTTGGAAAGCTAGATTCAAATATTAGAAATGAAATTTCAGTCAATTTGGGGAACTTTTTGTGGAGATTGCTAGAATGTTTGCCATAAAGTTTCATATTATCCAAGGTCAAAGTTAATCTGTTTGTTTGTTTGTTTGCTTGCATGCTTGTTTGTTTGTTTGTTTGTTTGTTTGTTTGTTTTTTTGGGGGTTTTTTTGTTTGTTTGTTTGTATAATTCTAAGAATGTTCAATAAATTCACAGAACGTGACTGTTTTATCAGATCTAAAAACACTACAATGGAAAACATAAAGAATACAGCAAGAAATGTGTACAATTATTCACTTCTACGTTATGCCGAAAGATCCAAGATATTGGCTACCATCAAAACAAATTTTACGGTTCTTGAGGTGACATTTCACCTTCATATTATTTTTAATTTTTTTCCAAATTGTTGGCCAATAGAGACGTCAGTTTAATCAGTTCATATTATGAATAGTGAATAGATTATTTTTTAATCCACTGACCATTAATTCATTATTCATGACTATATAGAACTAATGCATTTTACATTCTGATGAGTGATGGGTAAATTGATAAATAGCTGGAGATAAAATATAAAAAACTAGGGAAGTGCGAGGCAGGAAAATTCCTTAATTATATATTACAGTGCACGCGCATGAATTAATTCATTCTTCCCGGCGCTTTGCCTTGGGTCAGTGACATTGAATATCCAGGCGTTCTAACAATAAACTGTTTCAAAACAGTGTCATATTTATATTTGTAATTCATTAATAATTCACGAGAAAACACAAACACAGAGGAAACCATGACCTTGAAGGAGCTTCTATATCTGATACAAAATCCTGCTGATTTACATAAACTTTAAGTTCATTTTTCTCACCACTGAATATCAGTCACGTCTTTAACTGAGATTATTGAAGAGTAATCCTAAATGTCTGTTGAACTAAATTCGCTGGAAAATGCACAGGATTTCTTAAACAGAGCATAGAAAGACAAAAACACAACTCTAAAAATCTTTGGAATGGTTTCAAGGATCACATTTATTTCCAACTTAATCTCAAATTTCTTGTCCTGACACAGGGGTCAACTATACATATTATTAATACGAACCTTCAGCAGACAGCAGAACAGCAACATGACAACGACGGCCAAAAATACTCCAAATAAATGATTGGAAAGAAAACTAGTCGCGAATTATGCATCCAACGAATTTAAAACAGTTTGAGGAGGTTATAAAACATGGGCTTTATGGTTGAGAAGAACCTAATTTGAAATACTTCGCAGCTTTGAAATGCATGCGTTGCACACAAAAGACGTAAAAATCTGTGGTGTGCCGTTGTATACAGAGTGAGAACAAACGTCTAAAACCCAGCGGGCCTTTAATTCATTTTTTTCTACAATATTAAGAATTCCATTGCATTAATAGCCGTCGTAATCACATTGCCGACTTACCGTCGTGCCTGCTAAAATGGTCCATATATATAGACTGTTATAGTATACGTCTTAGTCTAAATACTTACGATTTTCGTGGTTGTATTGTTACATGAGGTATTTCTATTAGTTTGGTTCTGAGAAATCTCTGAAATATTCAATGCTGTCGAATTGCAAGCCGAGATGGATGTTCCTGCTTTAGTAGTTCCTACAATCTGTGTTGCCAACGACAAGTAGATGAAGACTAGTATTACAACACAATATTTAAGTTGCTTGATAGAAAGCATGGTTATATTAAATAAATATTGCAATTGAAGTTTTGTCAACTCGTTTGTTCCTTTCCACGCTTCGCTACCTCATACACAACTAAAACACTTGTCATTTGGCTTTCTCTTATATATGTAAATGATCGTAATGCGATCTTAATCTCTGCCGCACTCAATCAGATTTGTGCATCTTGTTTCTGTTTTTGAAGGATCTACTTTTATTTGCAACCGTTCCTACGTGATGTCGGGACACGTCATCTCTAGAGATTAATGAGCTAACCGGATCAATTTTTATCATCTTAGAGGACGAATATTTTTAAACTGGCCTTTTTTGAGAATCACACATGGGTGGCATTTCTGGAACGTCCAGGGTCTTCGCTCGAAACGTCGATGTTCTTGTTATAAATTCAAGTATAGTAGTTGATTCTACAAACCCTTAAGTATATCGTTTATCGCTATCTACACAGTGGAACTACGCATTCAAGATTTTATCTTAGAAGTGGTAGACCTACCTGAATGAACAAATGTATAGTTAGAGCATGTTGCGCATGCTCACCTTTAATGGAAATGACGACTACAGTTAAAGGTACGTTCACACACAGCAATTTGTCGGGCCGATTTCAGATGCACGTTAATGATATTTGAAAAATACGTGGCAAACGTCATCTGACGACATCAACTGAAAATATTCGTCATTAACATTCAGCAAAACCTTAATATCGGCCCGACAAATCGCTGTGTGTGAACGTACCTTAAGCAATTGATTTTTATCGTGATAAAAGACTTTGGGTCAAAAAATTTGCACTGATATTTTTTCCCTGCCCACGCTACTAACTTGCAGATTTAGTTCTGTTATTCACACTTTTTAAGCCGCTTTCGATACGTTTAGGATATCACCATGGAAACGAAAACATATTTAGGTTTTTAGTTTAAATTGCTATAGATACTCGACGCTGTACCTATTTTTAGCAAATACTCTATTTACCAATTTATTGCGTCGCGCGCAGGTAAAGGTATGGGTGCTTTAATATCTTTCCTTATAGCTGAGAGCTGAATTGCAAAGGACGAAGCTCAAACGTAACCGAGTCGAAATCTAACTAGGGTTAACCTCTGGCTGCCATCTTACTGTCCATGTCTGATCATGGAGCACAGCTAAGGTGCCAAGGGTTAGTTTTTGGTGAGGGAGAGGGGGGAAACTGGAGTACCCGGATGAAACCCTCGAAGCACAGGAGATAACGAACCACAACTTTACTTACAGTGAGTTTTCACGCAGAGCAGCTCATTGAACAGCTCGGCGTTGAACAGCTCATTGAACAACAGGCTAAACTCGGCGTTTTAAGGGGCAGGGGCGCAGGGCATCCGGTGTGTATGGGCCTCTAAACGTGAAGTTTCCGGATATAGATTCATGTCTCGCTGAGGTCGGTAGATCGGTAAACACGAGACCACTCTGAACGAGACATGCATGAATCTATAACCAAGATTCCATAATGTGAAACCGCAGAACGTAGTGTTGCGTGGGCGCACGATATTTTTATTACCCCCTTCCTTCCTTCAAGTCGTCCGATGTTTACTTTTGAATTTCACATCAATGTTTTTGAACCATTTTGGCTTTGGAAAGCTTTCTAGATGGATAGAGCATCGAAAACTCACCCAAGCGGTCAGTATTATAGCGTAATATAGCGATGTTTAAGTGATGTTTATACTTTAAGTTTAACTTTGTTTTGATATTTTACTTAAATTCGATCCTTAATAGGATTTTTGTGAATGATCTCGCTTTCAGACGATGTTTGCTTTCCAATAACGCACAGAATTAAGTCCATTTTAAAGATTGTTTTTACACGCATTTTCGCTGTGATTTAGGAATTGTTAAAGCAGATTTAACAGTGTAAACTTCGACTGAAATTTGGATTATTCTTACTATACTAGTTAATAGCGTATTTTGAATTTATTTAATATCATCTAATCGGCTTTGTGATATTAATTTCATTGGCAAATCGATAAATTGTATAGCAAACGGGGTGAGTATTGCTCGTTGAAATGCATGATTTCCCAGACAAGTTTTCCAAAGGCACAGCATGTTATTTTCTGAAAGCAAGCAAAAGTTTTATATATATTGCTTGCCCAAACTTATGTAAAAATATGTCTATAATGTAATATTGTTGTTATGTAGCTGGCTATAAGGGGTCTTAATCTGTGTTACTTTGTAAAAACATGTCATATTTGGCAGCTGTTCTGGTGTGATTTTACAGGTATCTTTGTATGAATAATTAGAAAGTGCTTGAAAGAATCGTTCATTATGCCTGAGTGCACAAGTGCCGCTGCTTCTAGCCAATATCAATGAAGCTGGTATAATATCTGTAATTTTTCTGTGAATTAATAAGGAAATATTTAATACAGGTTTATTAAATGGGAAGTTAGTTGTTTTGGACTTAATTTGTTGCTTGTAAGTGACTGAACAACAGTGAAATGGTCATTTATTTCGACAATTTAAATCGGAAAGCATGTCACGTTTTGTTTAATTAACCTTTGCATATTTCCAATAGATTTGCATCCGATTAACACAATTCAGTTTCCTCTTCAGAAATCCTTGAAAATGTGGAGAATTCTACAACTTACTTATAAGCTAAACTGAGACAATTTTGTACTCAACAAATACATGAACATTGTGTAATTTACAAATCCCAAAACACATTCCATATACACTGCACCAGAAAATTATATACAATTAGCAGGAAGTCGATGCCTCGAATTCTTTGTTATATATTGACTGTATGGCTTCTTAAGGGTACAATGTATGCCAATTTCATTTGAGTACATGTCGATTTCGAGTCTCGAAAACACTGGACCTTTCAATAAGCCACTCTTTATTAAATAGCTTATATTTAATCAATAGATTATATCTCATTAATATTTCCTATATGTGTTGTTTGTCAAATTTTCAAAACTAAGAATGCTGCAGTCTAGATCAAAAAGTGTTGCTATATTTACTTTCAAAATGTTGGTATTTCAACACAATGTCTGCTGCTGAAATTGACCATAACAGGGTGTTAAAGTTTGTCCAATTGTCATTTATCATTAAATGCATAAAAAACTAGATATTTTGGGCTAGGAGTCCATTTGCGTTCGCTCTAGTTATCATGAAGCTATTGCTTTTGAGGAAATTTTCAATAAACACAATTTGCAATCTCATGATATGCAGCTTGTACAATTACAGTAAGCCCAACTAGCACACTGCACAAATTTTGCAAGTGAAAATATTTTTGACTTTGATGTCATAACAACAACATATTTTCAGCATCTACAATTTACTATAATTTCAATAATTACTTAGTATAGACATGAATGGACAAATGGATAAATGAATGAACTGATTAATTAATTACTTAGTACAGCAAAAACACACCTACTGTATTAAATAGATTGTTTAGCACTGTTTTCAACATGAAAGTTTGTGTTTGCCTATTTTCGTTAGTTACATCCAAAGCAAGCCTTTCCAAAGAATTCAGCGCATTGTCTATTGAATCTGGAAGTTTGGAGAAGTTAATCAAGCTTGCACTGTGTGAGTTTGGTAAGTGTTGAAAATTGCTATATTGATACATCTTCATGACAGGTGATCATAGAGGTCGCAGTCTAAACCACACATTGCGACCTTAGTTCACCCAGATGAAGATATATACGTGACTGATATGTCAAAACGTTGGCTTGTGAACTGGTCATTCATGTGAACTGCTTGTGAACTGGTGATTTTATCATTTGTAGATGAAAATGGATGCATTGTGTCACCCCCTCCTGTCACCATTGTCCTCTTAACAATGCATGGTTGGTATGTCACATCTAAAGATTTTCTTGCTAAAGTCATTGAACTGTATCCAAGTCATTGTTTGGCAATTTTGGTAAAAATACATTGTTCAGAGAACAGAGTATTTAAAGGTACGTTTACATGCTGCGATTTGTCTGCCCCATTTTAGGTTTCTCTGAATGTTAATGACGAATATTTTCAGTTGGTGATGTTGTCAGATGACGTTTGCCACCTATTTTTCAAATATCATTAACATGCATCTGAAATCGGCCCGACAAATCGCTGTATGTGAACGTACCTTAAGACTGATCAAGTATTAGGCTATGGTCAATTGTATCACAGCGGAGTAGAAACCGGAGTATATATAGTACAGTAATGTACAGTAGAGTACATTACAGTACATTACAGGACAGAAGGCCTGGTCACATGCATTTTGTATACCATTTTTATGTCAGGCATGCGATTGCAAAACGGTCAAAAACAATGTCTATGGACCTGAGTATCTGAGAACCTGTTCACACAAAAAGTCGCTTAGTGGCAAACAAGATGCGTGGTAAAATGTGCATCTTAATGAGTCAAGGCATGCAGGAGTACAACACAGTATGGAGAGTAAAGTAGAGTACAGTATTGTATACAGTAGTACAGTATAATTACAAGGAGTGGAAGAGAAGAGTATAGTGAAGTAGAGTCGAGTACACAAGAATACAACACAGAGCAACGCATAATAGTACAGTACAATACCACAGAGGTGGAAAATATTTTTTCTTTCTGGGAACCAGGTTTTCAGACCCAAAATTAATAGTTAATGAGCTTCAATGATCATTGATTGATTTTGACATTGAACTGATTGGAGTGTTGTTTCTTGATATTCAGTGGTGTTCAATTTGATATAGTGAATACAAAATGCATTACAATTACTAGTCTAGACTAGAGCATACTCTAGTTTTGTTATTACTCATCAGTTAATTATTAACTTTAGAAATTTCTGTGAAACATTTTCTGCAAAAGTTCAGATCCAAAAATATTTCTGGGAACTAGCTTCCCAGGATCCGATACTTTTTCCACCTCTGCTGAATAACAATGCAGTAAAATACAGCATATTAGTAATACCATAATGAAATAGAATATGGTATAATACAGTATAGTTAGTTCAGTATTGTTAAGTAGATTACAGTTGATGTACTGTATCTAATACCCTTCACTAAATCACTGTAAAATACAGCGTAGTTCATATTTCCCCACATTCCTTGACATCCTACACAAGATATGAAAGACACAGAAGTGTAAATGGTGTTTCCTTTGTGAATGGTGACCATGATGACAACCCAGATGTATTTGAAACTTCTTCATCACATTTCAACTACGATGATCAAGATTTAAACAAATTAACTAGCATCGCTGAATCTAAAGAATCCGGAGACGAATTGGATAATGAAGGGAGAACTGACAACGGACATTTATCAATTCCAAAAGTAACTGTAAATGGTGTTGGTTTAGACTTGAGTGGAGGGAATTCTAGTGTGGCTAATGAGGTTAATGGGCAGAAAAGTGAAAGAACATATAATTCAGTGACAGTACATACGAACACAGGGAACAATAATGAAACGTCTGAAGTGGCCTCAACTGTGTCAGGACCAACGTTCTATGGTGTTGCTGTCGTTGAGCCATGTACAGTGGCACGGGTTCAGATAGAAGAGGCAGAATCCATTGAAACACCAGAGGTGCAAGTGAAGTGTATTCGAGAAGAGTCACTTGATAAACAAGATGATTCAATACTTGAAAGTGAGAGACAGGATGATATGAACCAGGAGACTTCGTGTTTGGATGAAAGTCTGAAGTCAGAGAGTGGTGATGAGCAAGTTATCAATATGTGGATTATTTGTCAGTTTTTAAAGTAAGTACCCCACATCGTTGATCTGCAGCGAGAAATCTCTTCACTAATAGCGTAAAGGTGCGTTCACACACAGCGATTTGTCGGGCCGATTTTAGGTTTTGCTGAATGTTAATGACGAATATTTTCAGTTGATGATGTCACCAGATGACGTTTGCCACGTATTTTTCAAATATCATCAACGTGCATCTGAAATCGGCCCGACAAATCGCTGTGTGTGAACGTACCTTAAGTCCAGTGGCGGACATTTTGAGGGTTCGAATTTACGTGTGTGTATCTTCTATTTCTTAAATATGATTATTCAGTTATTGGCTGTCAAAGTTCGGAAGCTATCTTCGCGCAGATGATAACGTTCTTATGGATATTGGTCAGTTCAAGAAATCTTTAATCAATGAGTACCCCGCAAGTGAGAAGCACGTAAAACGATTGATTGGAAGAACTGCTCTGTAAGTTGTTGGCACAGGATACACCCAGATATCCAAATTCGTAGAAAATTGATTAGTAATTTAAGAATGGGGAATCATTTTTACAGTACTGGAAAACTACAGTCCAGCTAACTTTATTAATAGGGACTTTACGTATGTAGGACGGTAACGCGATGACGGCGGCCAAACAAACTCCTTCAAATATAAGATTGTATGGAAATCTTGTCTTATTTTTACTATCTTATGAATTTAGTACAGTTTCGATTAATACAGTTTCCGAGTTTTACCATTCAGGACAATTTTAATCAACTCTGGTAAAAGAACTACCTGTCACGGCTTGCAGTCTAGCGTTGTATAAGAGACGTGAAAGTATGTATTTTGCCGTGGCAAACATAGCCTGGGCGTAAGACTATTAATTATCCATTTATTTTGTGTTATATGATAATTTCATTGTATTAATCGCCGTTGTCCACGTCTCCCGTCGTCGTTGCGTAAAGTCTGTAGCGACAGTGTATGTAGAGTCTTTACGAGGATACTGCGGTTAAATTGGATCAATCTATACTGAATAATACAGTAAGAATTTCGACGTTTCAAACGTCGAAGTTCTCATTGTATTTTACAGGGGCCGGTTGTACGAAGGCCGTTTAGCTTAAACGGTGGATAAGCCAAAATTAAAAAACCCTTTCACACATTTTGTGAAGGACTGAACTTAAATCTTATGCACTTAATATGTAGTTTGCAAACATAATTGTTCTATTCAAGTTGAAATATTTTAGTTTGGTTGTTCGATGAATGTATAGACTTATCGATATTTTCGATTTATCCACCGGATAGGCTCAACGGGCTTCGTACAACCGGCCCTGTTCTAAGCTGTTCTCCCCTAGAGGTCCAGTAAGGCCCTTTTTGTATTTGTCCAGTGTCACTGCAGGAGAAAACTATCGTATCCTCAGAAAACCTACGGAGTCTCGTAGAGTCAAACTGGAATACTTCAATGTTTTCTCTGTCATAGTGGTGCGAGTGAACTTCACAGTCACTCAACAAGACTCGTAAGACAAAAAGAAGTGGCTCGTATGAAATCTCTGGCATTTCATGATCTTACTCCAAAAGATATTGCTGAACAATTAACACACATTGACTGTAGATCGTTAAAGAAAATACCGGTAAGTTTCACTGTAGTTGAAATCGCACAGACTTTGCAAATATCTCACTCCAATAGTCTTTTTGAAAGTATATTTCCCTGCTCATTACAATGCTTAGCTTCATACAGTACAGTATTTGCCTTCAGAGTTCAGTGGTGCAGACTGAAATGAGATTTTCAATCATACATACATACATATACATACATTATTCAGCTCACTCCCGTTGGCGCTTTTTCAGTGACCGATTATATCAAGTATCTCCCTTACCTATATTATGTAGGTAGCCTACATTATCTATTTTTACAACAATTGTGATATTACTTTCCTAATCTGTGTATCCTAACCCACCCAGTCAACTTCCCCTATGGGAGGAAACCGGAGTGCCCGGAGAAAACCCACGACTTTCGGCAGAGCGTTGACTTTACTCTTTTCACATGAGTGTGATGACTGATGAGTGTCCTCAGCGAGAATCGAACTCAGAGGTGAAAGGCGCTTGTCCTGACGACTGCGCCACCGAAGCCCCCATTTGAATTAGATGAATGGTTCGATATACGGATCTTTATTTCATTCAATTTAGATGTCAGAATGGAAAACTTACACGAGGAAGACAAAGTTAAGCAGTGTTCCAAACCTGGAGAGATACGTGGTTCGTTTTAATGGTTTATCAAGATGGATAGAAGCCATGATACTTCAGGGAGAATCGCCTCAGATGAGAGCACATGTTATTGAAAAGTTTTTAAACGTCGCTGAGGTATGCAGGAGCTAAAAAATGTACCGAAAAATTTGAAGCTAAGCTGTTCGAAACGTAGTTGAAATACTTTTTAACCTTTTCAATTTTTATCCTGATTATAAACATGCAGAGATTAAAAATTATCGGTGAAAGTTTTAGAAAAAATTGAAATTATTCTGAAAATTCTATTTTTATGAATTATGTAAGCATATTTTATTTTCCTTCCTTACCCCATTTCCCTCAGTTCCTCTTTTATTAAGGGTCATTTTATTCCCCCAAACCCTTGACTTTTTTTTCAGAGAAGATAATAAGAAATCAATGTTTTTTTGAAATGTGTATTCTTTAGTGTCTACGAAGCCATCAAAATTTCAACAGTCTAATGGCGGTGATAGGTGCATTAAATCACAGTGCAATACGAAGACTTCATCAAACTATGTTGGTGCTTAGCGATAATAAAAAGAAGGTATTCCATTTTACAGTATGTCACGTACGAGATACATGAATTATTGTGCCAAAGTAGTAATTTTGTCTCAATCTGACTTTACACAGTTTCTTCAAGAAATGACCGAATTCTTGTCATCTGAAGGAAATTACGGCAACTACCGACGAGAACTCGCTACCTGCAGTGGATTCTATGTCCCCATATTGTAAGAGTCTCTTGTCTTTGTGTGTTTTAGAAAACTATTTCTAAGTAAACTTTATTATTGTCTTGCACTGAGTCATTAATACATTGCTTTTTTCTACTTTTATGTGGTTCTGTTGGAATTTTCAGAGGTATTGTTTTTCTATATTCATGAGCATAAGTTCTTATAATGCGAATTTGCAACTTAATATTTTGTGTTGGAAGTAACAGTAAAATAACAAGATAATTTAAGTATGTTGTATATTTCTCACTTGCTCTTTGCAGGCGTTCATCTTAAAGATCTGATTGCTGTCGACAATGCTTTACCAGATCATGTCTCGGATAAAAAGTTAATAAACTTTCAAAAAATGGTCAAATTTTATACCGTCATCGCCACCTTAATGAACTTCAAAAACATACAGCCACCGGCGCCGTCCAAGTTTGAACTCATTAACATGCTTCGCGTGAGTATAAATTATATTATGTATCACAGTTCAATCTGAAGGCATGCGTATGTCAGTATAGATAAATGTTTTGCACACATTAAACGTCATGGTAAACGACTCTTTTTCTTGTTGAAAAGTTGCAAGCTTTCTTGTTATACCGTTGTTAGTGACAAACGCGTGTAGCACTTGATAAAATATAGATTACTCTTTTTCTTGCAATATAGTTGTCAATTCAAATGACCATCTCAGAGGACGAACTCTACGAGTTATCATACGCGAAGGAGCCCAAGAGATCAAGTGTTGTAAGTTTTTCAAAACGTACTGTGTGAGGGTGTAGGCCACTGGTACAGCAGGGATACCGACAAAAACCCCACATGACAAAACCCCCACATGCATGACAAAACCCCGCCGACAAAACCCCCACCGACAAATCCCCCGACGACAATAACCCCGGCGACAAAAAACCCAAATTAAAACGCCATGTACGTATGGAGCCGAAAAAACACCACTTGGGAAACATGGATTTACTCACGTTTTACAGTAGTTACAGCAATGACTAAAAGCTCAAAATAGACTTCAGTACCTGGGCTTTAGTACAAAACAAGTTTTGGGACAGTCGAAATGTTTTAAAGAAGCTTTTTTCGAAGTTGAAGAGCTAAGTTTGCTTCGGCACGTTCAAACATTTGCCATTTTTATGAATACAAAACTGGTACCCCTCGAATTTTTGCTGGAACTAATTGTAGAACAGTGAGACCCATCCAGAAAACCAGGAACAATTATTTTAAATTGAAGCCTTCGGATGAAAAACGGATTTTCTTAAGGGCTCTCGTCGGTACAGCACTGTGTGAAAAATATGCACCATTCTATCAAATGAGCATGGATCCACCCTAACAATGCAACTGCCACACAATGACACAATCATATTTCCATGGACACTACAAACCGTTTTTCGTATGCTGTAGATACGGGTGTTCGACTAGAGATTCCTAGCCCTATTTTTGGTAACGTTTTCTATATCATTCTTTATATAGATATCACAAATTGACAACGCTTCTAATTCTCAATTGTTTGCTGACTGGGCATCTGGTCGTGTTTCATCACCTGATTCTAATACTATTGATAGACATGTCGCGTCTATGGTTGAGGTAGTAGTTTAGTCTCGTTTAATACGCTCTTTTTATGAGTTTCGTGCAGGTGGGCGGAAATACGCGAATACTGAATCACGAGATCTGACAATGCAGGGGGGGTTGTTGTTTTATGATGAAACCACAAAGGATTTAACTATGTCTATGTTTCTATGTAAAAAATTGTGGCAAAAGTTTGACCAAACGACCAGTCATTATTTGTACACTTGTTTCGGCATCATCTTATGCCATTCATGCTCAATACAAAGTAAGCTTTTAGAGGGTGTAAATAGAGGGGGGGGGGGCATTAATATCAGGCACCTTTTAATTATATTATTTTCCTAATCAGGCGGTTTTCAAGTTCTACGACCGGGATAGTGATGGACGACTTACTATTAAAGACTTTGAGGCAATCTCAACAAACTTTCCGTTTATTGATGCCTTTGGCGTGGTAGATGCTGATAGGTGAGTGATGATCGTGTACTAGATTCGTACTTTGTTACTCCAGTTACATATTGAGATCCCTGGAGTATTCTAGGTAAGTAAGTAAGTAAGTAAAAGTGGGAGCTAATCATCCTTACTTGCAGCTGAGAGCTGAGCTGAATTTCGAAGGACGCAGCTCGACTTAATCGAGTCGAAGGTTTATTAAAGGCGCCACTGGCAGCCACCGTATGACTCATGTCTGATCAGGGAGCACAGCTACGATGGAAGGGTTAGTTTGGGGCTAATCCAAACCCACCCTGTCAACATTCCCTGTGGGAGGAAACCGGAGTACCCGGAGAAAACCCACGACTTTCGGTAGAGCGTTGACTGACTCTTTTCACATAAGTGTCATGAGTCCGCAGCGAGAATCGAACCCACGATCTCAGAGGTGAAAGGCGCTTGCTCTGACGACTGCGCCACCGAAGCCATGTTCGGCTTGTTTGAATTCTTCAAACACATACTGTAATTAACTCTATTTTATCAGCCTTATCTTAAGTTCATGTACGTTCGCTTGTTTACCATTCTTTTCAGTCCAGTATTTATATTTCAGTGATGGTGTCGTCACGAAAGACGAGATGAAGACATATTTCCTGAAGGCAAACTATCGCGCTTTGGGAAGAGATTTTACTCACAATTTCCAGGAAACGACTTACCTTACCCCAAACTTCTGCGAACACTGTGGAGGAGTGGTGAGTGTCGTATTGTTTAACTATCAAGAGACCGTTCAATAAAATCAATTGTTGGCTGCTTTTTGTGCAGGACATATCATAAAAAAACCGTTTCGTTTGTTAATTATATATAGTTAAAAACATCGTTGTTTACCAAACAAATGTAACAATAAGAAGTTGTTCCAATAAAAAGTTTTAAGTTTTTGTCAGGAAAGATAAACAAAGTGAACTTTAAACATTTCAAAAAGTTGATCACCGTTCACATCTGATTACAAACGATAGTATTCATTCATTTCAAAAAGTTGATCACCGTTCACATCTGATTACAAACGGTAGTATTCATTCATTCTGAATTCCTAATACGGCGGTTGACTGTTGTATAAAACTACCTCAAAAATACAATAAGAACTTCCTAATACATGAACTGACAATTTTCATCCTTGTTGAATCAGACAGTAATGGATAAGTTGATATAATGTTTTATTTTCTAGTTATGGGGATTAATCAGGCAAGGTTTTAAATGTAAAGGTGAGCGTTTTTTACAATCCTGAGAAGCACAAGATGAAATAATTTTCTCCATGTCTTAATGTTGTATCATGTTAACTCTGACTTTTCCTCTTATAAGTATAATAGAATAATATCATATTGTGATTTTCCTCCTTTAGATTGTGGGATTAATTGTCACAAAGCTTGCAAAGGACAAGTTGTTATTGACTGTCGAGCGAAAACATTGTCGTCGACTGGTTCACCACACTTAAATTCGTCAAGTAGGTCTATTTTATATCAGAATCGTGCACTTAAAAGAAAATATGGAGTGTTGTGCATGATTTTAATCCAACTTTTCACAGAATAACGCCCATTAAACTCGCATGCGAGAAGAATGTAACCAGTTGGCCATTACCAAACACTACTGCATGTTGTCTCCCATTCACCGGGAACTCCGATTTCCCCTTTCGTGTATAGGCTCTGTTATCTGTTTCGTGTATACGCTTGGCAACTGGACTCTGTAGCTCAGTGGTCAGAGCGCTGCACCGGAATCGCAGGGCCGCAGGTTCAATTCCTGTCGGAGGACTTAGAGTTGCATTTTTCGCAGCCGTTCCCGTTCAGGTCTAAAATATTGTATATAATATTTCACTCGAAATATCCATCCACGTAAACTTTCTACATCAATTTCTGTTAACAGTGCACTATTAATGACATGTGTGACATTGCTATTCTAGCGTTAGAAAGAGCAGCAAATAAGGCAGATGCTATCAGAAATAAATGGAATAAAAAGAGGAGATCTCGTATGCCTCATTCAGATCAAGAACCTATGATTAAAGAAACTGATGAAGTCGATAATGTTCACTCAAGACCAGACAAGCAAGATCAGGTGAGAAATTGCGAGCGTAGTGAAGACCTGTTTGCTATTTTTGTTGCGATTCTACTTTTGTTTCTCGTTTCTATAGGAAAGTAAAGCTCTCATGGACGACAACAAACGGCTGAAGAATGAAAACGAGGGTCTACACAACGATTTGACCCAAGCTTTAGAGAAAGTGCGTCATTTGGAATCACAACTCAAGCTTGTTCGACAAGAGACGATAACGTTTGTTTTAGAGCAGTTAGATGCTCTTCAATTAAGGCGAAATACCGCTGTTTGAGTGAATTCATCAAGTTGCGTAGTTTTGCGTTGATGTTTCCCGGTCAAACCATTCATTATCACCTTCTGGAGGGCGTCATTGCAGGGGTATAGGGGGGAAAGGGGGAAAATTTTCCTGAGCCTTCAGCTAAAGGGTGGGGGGAGGACAGAACAAATGTGAAATATGCATACATGGCATTGTCAAATAGCCTCCCAAATGCAGGAATTTGCCATTACAGAGAGCCTAGATTTCGATTTTGAGAGGATGTCCCCGGACCTTTTAACCTACCTGCCAGTGACAGCCAGTGTGCTCATATGACTGGAGTTATTTTTACCCTTGAAAGAAGCCCGAAGTATAATCCATCTTACCGCATATCTCTCATCTTAGACTTCACTTTTCAATCCGGCAATTTACTGCCTAAAGTAAGGTGGAATCTCGTATGGTATGACTGACTTTGCCTCCCGTTGAACTCGCAATACATTTTATAAAATAACATGTATATAACGCGTGCTCTGATTGGTCGAAACCCGTGTTTGGATCAGGCCATCCAAACACGGAAGACTATCGTGTTGTTGTTATTTTATAAAACAATTACTTTATGGTTTCTGTGTTTGGATGGCCTGATCCAAACACTTGGGAATGTTGCTCGAGTTAAGAAAAGCGCGCAAAATCACTCGCCTTCGGCTCGAGATTTCGCGTGCTTTTCTTAACTCTCGCAACATTCCCGCGTGTTTGGATCAGGCCATCCAAACACGGAAACCATAAAGTAATTGTGTATTCATAGATACGATATGCGAAGCTCGTACGTTGAGGCCAATTTTTTTTGGTTAGCCGACCTCTTGGATACATACATTGCTCCATATATGTATTATGGAGCTTAATTTTCTGACTGTCTTTAATAGTATAGATTGAGCAGCTCAGCAGCGGCGTTTTAGAAATGGTGCGTTTGCATTCCAAGTTCACAATCGCGTTAAATTTCATTTGTGTGAATTCATTTCAAAGATATGTTAGGAGATGTTTAAAATATTTTGAGTTAATGTTCTCTGTAAAAATGAATTACCAATTACCCACATATTTACGTACGCAGAACTGAATGTTGTAAAAATGATTTTTCGATTAAATTGACTGTAAATTTGTATAGATCTATCGTATTTATATTTCTACATAATTATGATTAAGTTGATGCCTTCCTTTGTGTTCTGCCTGAGCTATGCTTGGAGTCTGGCTTGGAGTTATGTTGGAAATCTCGCGCTTCTGCGCTCGGTCGCCGTTCATTGTGAATGTGCAATGCCTACGATTCATCTTGCATTTTGTTTGTGTCCCCCCCCTGTCTTTCTGTGGAAAACATAGTGTTCAAGGGGGGTGCTCAATACCGCCTGTTTACTTTTACAATTGTTATATTTTAACAGAGGTTTTAGTGATATTAAACAAATTTCTATTGTACGTTTTCAGTCGATTTCAACAGCAATTTTAAAAAAGTACAGTTTTAAATATATGGTAAAGTGTTTACTGGTTATAAACCTTGGTTTTTTCTTTGATATTTTATCGACAAAATGGCAAATTCTGGTTTCAAAAGCGAATCTATGGCTCTTGACGATATGGCCGAATTTTTCCTGTGGGACAAGATGTGTTAAAACCAAGATCTTTTAAAAAGCGAAGGAGAAGAAATCGTTCAAATGTATTCTACTTGTTGGAAAGTGCTGGAAAATTAAGCGAGGAAAGTGACACGACAGATGAAGCATTGAGAGACTACATGGAAAATATTGCTGCTCAACAAAGCGACTCTGATTTGGATAGTAATATGATCAAACGTTTATCGTCGCTCCGTTGTCAACTTAACAATCTGAGTAATGGCTGCAATGACCCTTATCAGTATGTGGATAAGGCTGAAAGTGATGGTTGTTCCGAGATTAACCACCAAAAGAAAAGACGGAAGCGTAAACGAAAACATAAGAAAATGTGTGGGGGCAGCACAAGCCACCCTGTTTCGGTAAAATTGCAACCAAGCCTATTTAAAGTCCCACCCCCCATGATCATGGACACAAGTAAGCTCAGCCCCACTCAACTGAACAACAATAAGCATGTTATCTTAAAGGCACACCGCAGTCGGTTAAATGATGATGATTTTTTAGCCGATGCCGAGAACGGGCACACCAGTAGTTGTGGGGAATACGCAAATCATATGTCGGGTTCGGTTGAACGCTTCCGACACTCATGGCCAAGCTTACAAGACATGGATACTTGCAATGATGGGCATGAGAGTGAATCAGAAACGATGTACGAAAGTACGCACACACCAGAAAGCAGTGCTCTGTCGTCAAGCAGCGACGAGGAGCTTTTTACAAACGATGAAGGACAATTTGGTGATGATGAACAGGAGGAGAGCTGTTACGAGACAGACTCGCAATGTGGTTGGCTCCGAGGAAAGTCTGTTAGTGATGACGAGGATAAAAAGTTTCATAAACTGTATCGAGAGACTCTGGAATATCTCAAGTCAAAACCATTTTTCCTTGAAGATGATCAAGGTTTGTTTTTCAATATCGAGGCAGCAGACTGTTCTTTTAGTATTAATTTAAATACTGACACTTCTTTATGATAAACAGGTGGTAATATTAGATATTATTAATATGACTTCAACTCTGTGACTTTGTAATGTATTTTTAATAATTTATTGCAGTTTCCAGCAGTAGACAATCTGGATCAAGTTTCCTAAGATCAGAGGTACTGCACTGCTTTTGTTAATGGAGGGATCACGTCTCACTGCTCACCCTTGAAATGCTTTACGTTTATTGAGAATGTTATTGTATTTGTTTTATGTGTTTCAGATAGGACAATCAGCAATGCTCGAAGTCAATAAAAGAATCAAGAAATTTTTACAAGATCCCACAAAGATGGAGTGAGTCTATTTTACTCATTTTATCACGAATAGATGCTTTCAATTTCTAGTTTAAATGATATATTACCTTATCAAATATATCTTTCAAGGTTGCGTCTTGCTCATGTCAAAAGAAAAGATAGAGAAGAGGTAATAGATATTTAGCATGCTAACCAAACAACCCGCTTCATAACAAACATACTTGCAGGGAGGTGAGTCCGGGATTTGATGCACCGAGGGTGGCTGGTAGCTGTCCGAACCTACCGAGCGAAGCAAGGTAGGTTTGGACAGCTACCAGCCACCCGAGGTGTGTGGCACCTCTCTTCAGAGCAATGGAAAAAGCCGCTTATGCTAGGTATGATATGAGATCCCCTCTTGACAAAAAAAATAATAAACATATTGGCATGTATATATGGGTTTGGTATGAAACATTGCTGAGGAGATAGTTTGGTTAATGCTTTGCCCCATGGCATTAGACAGAATAAACTATAGTCAGCACCATCCATACTGTATAATTATGGTAGATATAGATGGAAAGTTAAGTTCCATAACTACCTCTTTATTAAATTAAATATTTACAATTCAGTATTTCTCAATAGTTATCACAGTTGGCAGCACTATATTCTTTACATTGTAAAACGGAGGATTCCCCAAGAAGAGGCATGGTTGTTCTTGTCAAGACAAGGTAAAGTTTCCTAAATTATGGAATATTTCCATGGAGGACGACTCCTACTGTCCGTCGTTACAAGTAAAAAAAAACAACGCTTTTGGTAATAGTCAGTTGTATTTGTGATATGATTTACCTTGCATCTGTACTTTATTTCATACTTATGACCGTAGAACTCTTCCATTTAAGGAATACAAGTAAACCTGAACAATCTGCATTGTGTCATTTCCTTGGAAGACCATTTAGAGAACTGTAAGTTAGACTGTAGTCTATATACTGTTTACTACTATACAAGTATTTGAATTCTGAGAATTGTTTCCTGGTATTAGAATTCTTGCAGCCCTAATGTCCTTATGTGGACTTGTGGTAGCTTAAAGATTATATATTTTATTATTTGCTTTTGAATAGGCGCGAGTCACAGACGTGCAGTCCTGGAATTGACGTTAAAAGAAGACGAAAAACTTCCCCGCTTATACAAGGTAAATACATACAATGATCCAAGCGTGATAAATCCAGTGTTTTACGTATGATTATATATTTCAGGTTTGGTTGGCGACACTGCTCCTCCCTTGTCTGAGAAGAATATTGGTAATCAGATGTTAAAAAACATGGGCTGGGCTCCCGGTCAAGGACTAGGACCTAGCTGCTCGGGTATACGTGAACCAGTGAAAGCATTTAAACGACCAGGTCGCCTCGGACTAGGACACTCGGGGAAATTGCGAAGCCAGGAACAGTAGCAGTATAGTGTAGAAAGGGGTATCATTTTGTATACTGGGGGTTGAGGGTGGGCTGGGTTTATTGAGACTAAAATAATTATTTGATATTTAATTTCATGCAAAGGTGATGTAAAGTCCCGATGTAAACAAACCGGCAATGTCCGTTTGTTTACATTTTAAACACGCTATATTTAAAAAAATATGATGTGTTCTGGTTCGCTATGCTTTAAATAAATACAGATTTGAGTTTCTGATTTAGCAGATGTCGAATTTTAGTCAAAACAACGCGAAATTTGGGCATTGTTTACATCGCGGGACCCCCCATAGCACATGCACAGAATGGACTTTACATGGTCTTTAAAATATATGACCATTGAAATGGTTCAGTAAAGTATCAATTTAACTTGGGTATTTAAATGATATATAAGGGATTTACCGAGTTACATAATTATAAATAAAAATTGACATTACACATATTAATTAACACATTACATAAAGAAATAATTAGGCAGGAGAAAGGAACATGTGTTATGTGTTATCAGTTTTGAGAGCCAATTATACAATAATTAACACTCAACCCTCAATATTAGTTAAATGTTGTTTCCTGTAGCCGGTGTGAATGCCTATTTCATAGCTGTGGCCAAGTTCACAGTTATGAGGGGGAGGGGTGGGTCTGCAGGAATGAACCTAAGTTTGTTTATCCCATTTACCACATGCACTCCACGTGCGATTTTCTTTCTGAGTCTACGCTATAATTTGTCTGCGGTTCACTTGAAAAAAGGAAGAAAATAAAAATGGCGGACAGTGGAGAAGAAAATGTTGAGATTTCTGAGGCGCAAAAAGAAGAAGCAGAATCCGTGAAAGCAAAGGCTAACGAATTTTTTAAGGGTAGGACTACAGTACCTGATATTCATCTTGAAATATGTTCAGGAAATATTTTATATTTATGAGAAACTGACATGTTTTGTTTGTACTTTGTACAGTTTTTGTCGATAATTCTGCGTTGCTGCTTTTAATATTAATATATACTTAAGGGAAGGCTACTAGCATGTAATAATTTCTCTGAGCAATTTGTCATGTGTTTCTGTTACTCTGTTGGACTATCTAATTCATATAAAAACTTTGTCACATTTCAATATATTATGTACAGTACATTTTTACTATAAAGGGAAGGGTCAAATATACGTTTCTTACAAAACCCCCTCCCACCCTACCAAAAACGTCAGGTCGTAGTAGTGGATAATTTGTATAATTAGAAATTCTGTATTTTTGAAGTACACTAGTTATAGCGCACAGGCATAAACCGATAAACGTTTCTCATGAAAACTGGAAGGACTATAGGATACTTTTGCTTTATACAACTGTGCATTTTGTCATACACTTGGGGTTTGTTATGAAATGAGATTCAGAGTTTAATTCAGTATTATCAAGCGTATATTTTGAGAAAAAAGACCTCATGCCTATAAACGCCCTCCCCTGACTGGAAAGTTTGGAAATCGCACAACCGAGATTTCGAAAAATTTGATAGTAAATGTATAGAGGAATCAAAATTGTGCGCCCGATATCTCGGTTGTGCGATACAAACTTTCCAGAGTGGCCCCCTCCCCCCAGACATATTTTTGGCAGAAACATATATTTGACCCTAACTTCCAGAGGAAGGACCTTTGCTCGAAACATTGCATTTCTTGTTCTATTTTTCAGCTAGTTTAATCCTGTATTCCCTCAAGTATCTTTTTTACTGCTTCCTACACTGGTACCATACATATTCAAGATATATTACAGTACACTGTGTTATACACCCAACAGGGGTACACTCAAATATGTGAATTTTGCACCAACAATATGATAAGTTCTGCAAAGAATAATATCCCACATCCTTTTTTAAACAAGGAATGAAATATTTATCTATAACCAAGATTATAGAAGTTTTTATACATTCCAAAGTCTTAAATATTTTCATAAACTTAGGTGTTAGCCAAATGTGAACAAGTTAACATTTGAAGTAGGCCAATATTTTTCTGTTTCAACACTACCCATAAAGTGGCAAGTGGTTATTTGAGAAAAGATCTGTCATTCTATGGAGGAAATTTGTGCTGTCTGGAAGGGAAGGGGAGCAGGGGGGAAGGAAATTTACTTCTGAAAATGGAAAATGTATTATGATGTGTCCAAAGGAGGGGAGGGAGGGGCTGTAGGCAGGCCTTACAATATCGGTCGGTCACGGACATTGTCCGACCCATTCGTGAAATTGTCCGACCAAGAAAGAGACACACCAGACATTCTGTCCGACTGAAGGAAAATTGAGGTTTACCGTTTGTCCGACCCAACTGTATGGATGTCTGACCAAACTTTAACTTCGCCCGACGTAAATTTACCCCGTAAATGTTTATCAGGACTGTTATGTGGTCCACTAAGCGTGACAGCGGAGCTGGGTATTCTTTGACCAGTTGCATCGTAAGTCAACGCAACGATGACTTGCGTTCTCAGACGTTTGATCGGGCATAAGTATCAATGCATAACTACCCAACATTTAGCATCAGTATACGATTTTAAAAGAATACATTTTCGCTCCAAACTAAACATAAGGCCATCGGACATAATTATAAAAATGTCCGACCCATTCTGAAAGACACCGGACATTTTGACCGATGGCACTGCTGACCGATATTTTAAGGCCTGAGTGTAGGGTTAATTTCCCTTGTGGAGTAGTGCAAATTTAAATTTTTGTAAACAAATTTGTCACACACAGACGGTCATTTTAAAGCCGCTTTGGAACTATATGCTCATGCAATCAGATTGAATCCACGCTGTGCTGTATATTATGGGAATAGAAGCTTTTGTTCTATAAAACTTGAGAATTATGGAGATGCCTTGGCTGATGCAAATAAAGCTTTGGAACTTGATAAAACATATATAAAGGTATATAAAAAATTATGCTTTGACCTGATCCATTATTGTCCATGTGTATTATATCTAATTAGGGATTTGATATTTCAGGCATATTATAGACGTGCTTCAGCTAACATGGTGTTAGGAAAATTTAAAGCAAGCTTGAAAGATTATGAGACTGTAAGTGTAACAAAGAATAAGGAAACTGCGGTATGAATGAATCAGGGTACGAATTATGGAGGAAAAATCGATTCGCAAATATTGTTCATGAAAATTTCAAGGAACTCTTCGATTTTGTAAAGTGGAAACACTGACAAAATGGCGGCCATTTCGTTACAAATTTCGTGAATATTTCGAAAGAATTACGGTCGCCACTTGTTTCCATCTACCAAACTGACGTTACGTCATTTTTTCAACTTAGAAGTAAAGTTAAAAACTTTGTAACTGACCCTAACCCTAAAACCTACCCTAACCCAAAACCTAATCCTAACCAAATTGATGAAGAAAAATCAAGAAAAACGAATATGAAAATCTTTGAAAATCGGGAAAATTACATAACGTCAGTTTGATAGATGGAAACAAGTGAAAACCAAAGAATTACAGCCATATTCTTCATTTTCACATTCTTTTAGTAGAAAAATGAATTTAGGAACAAATACGAAGCAAAATTATGTTGAATTTCTTGAGTTCGAACAATAAATTTAGTAAATAAGTGTGCAGAACTATAAGGCAGAAGACTAGAAGAGCATGTTACAGTAATTACTTCAACTTACTTCGCATTTTTCCATCTCCAAATTCGCAAAATCTAAGATGCGAAGTGCGAGCCGCTAATTCAGGTTGGCATTCAGCAATGAAAGATGGCTAAAAATGCATAAGCTCGACTTTCTCTCCAACTTCTTAATAGATTGTTTGACTTGTAACGTTTGTGTGAAAGTATTTACTTTAGATGTTACAGTAGATGCCCATTGGCATTGCCCAAGTAGAAAAAATCATTCATCTTACATGCAGTGTTTGTATTTCATGTCGTAGGTAGTTAAATTTCGTCCGAAAGATAAAGATGCGAGGCTAAAGTACACGGAATGTAAGAAAATTGTTCAGAAACAAGCATTTGAAAAAGCTATAGCCGTTGATCATGAAAAGAAATCTCTCTCAGAATCACTGGATGTCAATTCAATAGGTAAAGATTTTGAACAAAAATTGTACATATCGCAAATTTTGTGGGATGGGTGCGTCGGCGCGAATCCATTATAGAAACGTTTAAGATTTGGTTATGGACACAAGTATATTCTGTTTATGAACAGTTGGTTTGTCCAGAATTTACGCAGCAATGCGGCTTTTTTCCCCCCTTTTTTTCTTGAGAGTTAATATGGCACTTTTTTGCAGAAATGGGCTAGTATTTTTGCTATCCTGTATTTTTTATAAAGTGTATAGTGATTTTTATACTTTTAACTATAATTGCAAAAATATCTTTTTGATTGTCGTACAGAATTTAGTGTTTCGTAAGTTTTAGTATGCATTTGTTAACTTATTTGTAAAATATTAAAAACTTAGAAGGATTTAATGACCATGTAAAGTCCATTCTGCGCATGTGCTATGTGGGGTCCCGCGATGTAAACAATGCCCAAATTTCGCGTTATTTCGACTAAAATTCGACATCTTCTAAATGAGAAACTCGAATCTGTATTTATTTAAAGCATAGCGAACCAGAACACATCATAATTTTTTAAATATAGCGTGTTTAAAATGTAAACAAACGGACGTTGCCGGTTTGTTTACATCGGGACTTTACATCACCTTTAAGGCCGGCCTCCACTTGCACGTACGTACGCACAATTGCACGCACGTATGTGTTTATACTTTCGTGAAATGTGATTGGTTAAAAACTTGACGGCCGCACAGAAAGTAGAATACAGTTCTACTGTCATACGTACAAAAGTTAGCCGCGACGGTCAAGATTAGCGATCATTTTCGAGTCACAGAGCACTTGCACGTACGGCCAGCGCGGCCGATTTTGCGCATGCTCTGTGACTCGAAAATGATCTCTAATCTTGACCGTCGCGGCTAACTTTTTGTACGTATGACAGTAGAACTGTATTCTACTTTCTGTGCGGCCGTCAAGTTTTTAACCAATCAAATTTCACGAAAGTATAAACACATACGTGCGTGCAATTGTGCGTACGTACGTGCCAGTGGAGCCCGGCCTTTAAATCAGCCTTTACTCTTTTGTGTACTCAATGCGAATCAGTGACGAGAAACATGACAATTGCGCATGATTATTCACCGTCCCACATGCGAATCATCGAAGCACTACGTACAAAACGTCCAGCGTATGTCTAATATCGTGGGAGTAATATAGATACATCGCATGTCTTGTTACCATGGCAATGTGATCACGCATTCTCCCTACAGTTACATTGCTCTCTGATGACTACAAGATCAGAAGGACATCTTGTGGACAGATACGGAGCAGACATTACAATTAGATTTTCTGTTTTACCCTTTGAATGGTGACACACATTTTCACAACAATTTGGAAAGAAACCTTGTGGCTACTGACCATTGAACTATAATAGACTGGAACGCTAACGCAGGGGATTGAAGAAGCCAACTTGAGTTTGAGTTTGAGTTTTGAACGCCGAACATTGTTGTATGATAAATTGAAATAATTGAAAAGATATTAAAATTAAAACTTTCTTAACTTTAGGTAAAAAAACTTAAAAAAAAAATTGTGAAATTTGCCGTATTTACAAAAATAAATATTTGTATTGTTTTATTTATTTTAATTTTGCCTAAAGTCTTGCTGTTTTTTTTTTTAATAGATATGATTATTTACTAGCTTCACTCATATACAACAACAATGTGTGTTTCTTTAATTATATTTCAACTCAAACTCAGAGCTTACTTTGCAGAATCATCCTATTTGCTGTATTGATTGAGTTAGCGTTCCAGTTTGTATATAGTTCAATGCTACTAACTTCCAGACGAAGGGTCTTCGCATGAAACGTCGAAGATTTTGTTTTTGTTATATTTTTCAAGTATAGTATCCTTACAAACCCTCAAGCGTATCTTTTATCGCTAACCACATTGGGATCACGTATTCAAGATTATATATAGTGGTATAGATTAATGCCTGATCTTTGTGCAGTGTCGTTGGAGGGATTGCGCACCCTCATCCCATGCATGCCTAGAAACCAGTGCCTTCGAGAAATCTGAATGTCGTTTGTTCTGTATTCAGCTGTAGATAACAGTTATGACGGACCGCATATTGAAGATGGGAAAGTTACGTTTGAATTTATTCAAAAACTCTTAACAAGATTTAAAGATCAAAAGAAAATACATAAAAAATATGCATATACGGTAAGAAGTTTGTTTTTGTATCGGAGAAGCAGGCCATTTCAGCATCGGGTATGATCACACCGCGTGCTCAGTCAGGGCATATTTTAAGGATTTCTAAGTGGGGGGCCATTTGTGAAAAAGGGCCCTTAATCTGAGTGCTGAAGGCGCGAGCCCTGTAGGGGTCCGGGGGAGTTTTTTCCCGGGAAAATTTTGAAATCTGGAGCTCTGAAATTGCCAAGCCAATAGTATTTCAATGTTTTAACTAAAACTTTAAAAATGTCTAACTATATAAGCCATAAAAACAATATTTCGTTAAACACAGACAAATCCTTTACTCTGTAAACGACCCAATGTATAAAGGGCCCAGGGAGTGGGGAGCCAAGTGGCCCCCCAGTATATATGTTAAAATATACCTCGTGCTCAGTCAACTGGACTCTCAGTCAAGTGATATGGGAATAAAACTTTCCATACGAAAGTTTTGTCTATACCTGGCAGCAGTGGCGGATTACGGGGTCTGTAGGCTAAGTAAAATTCGCGGGCCTTGAGGATGATATTCTCACGCCTGTAGACGGTGACACATCTCTTAGCGAGGTCCGGGCCATGTTCCGCCTAAATATTTGGAAATTTAAGGTCTCGGAAATGCTATTTCCCGCTTTCTGGGGCCGTTTTGCTTAATTAAGGACAAAAATAATAACAATTCTAATAAAAAGTGCATTCTCTGAAAATCACGGGCTTCTTGAAAGCCCGGGGCTGTAGGCTTCAGCCTACTCTGCCTATTGGGTAATCCGCTACTGCATGGCAGGATGAACATTCCCCCCGATAAACTATGATCAATTCATATTTATCCCTGTTGCTACCTAGCTCACTCGCAAATAGAAGTTGGATGCTTTGCTGTCTTTTGCCATTATATTATCATAACAGTGGTAACAAGGCATACGTGAGTTATCCGAAAAGCTCTTTATAAAGAATTTTCAAATTCGTTTCCAGTTCTCTTGCAAATTTCAGCATGGCTAATGTTCTATTTCGTATATATATTTATAAAATAACATGTTTACTACGCGAGCTGTGATTGGTCAATACCCGTGCAGGATGAGACAATCGTGCACGGAAAATTTTAGGCGCTTCGCGGGTTTTTTAAAACGTCCGTTGTTTCTTTGTCGTTATTTTATAAAATAATTACCAAATGGTATTCCGTGCAGGATTGTCTGATCCTAACACTTGGGATGTTGCTCTTTACGAAAGTCTCGCAACATCCCGCGTGTTAGGATCACGCAATCCTACACGGAAAACCATTCGGTAATCCTTTAATGATATATTTTCTTCCACCACAGATATTAATAGATATCAAAAGATACTTCGAAGAAGTCAATACTTTATGTGATATAACGATACCAGAAGTAAGCCATGATAAGTTGAGAACCACTTCATGACGATCCCATTAATTTCAATTCAGTTTCACCCGATGTGACATCGTACTCGGTCATTTGACTGCATTAGATTGCGTATTCTTTTATCTTTTCAGACTCGCGGGAACAAATTATTGTAAAATTGTTATATTTTTGGTTTACTTTAGGGAAATAAATTTACCGTATGTGGGGATATCCATGGTCAATTTTACGATTTGTTAAATATTTTTGAACTAAACGGTCTACCCTCAGAAGACAATCCATATGTATCCTTTGTAATGACGAATTTGCCGTCAAGAACATTCCATAAAAATTTCCATATATTCTGTTATAGATATTTATTGAATCTGCGTATCCCCAGATATATTGCTATCACGTGTGTAAGTTTGTTTGTGTGGGTGTGCGAGTTTGTTAGCTTCTATACCCAATCAGGGAATAGTAACGACAGAAATTACGTAATTATATACATAAATCAAACCGCCTGTTTGCAGGCGAAAACACGTATGAAACAGCATGGCGCATTTAAAGGGTGAATGTGTTTGATATGCCAAATATATGGATGAAATTTAATGGAAGTTGAAAAAAATATGTGTGGAAATACGAACGTTTTCGTGATTGTAATGACTGTTATGATTTCTTAACTAGTTTTTAGCTGTTTAATGGAGATTTTGTAGACAGAGGTTCCTTTTCCTGCGAAGTTATTTTTACACTGTTTAGTTTTAAACTTTTATATCCAAATCACTTTTTTATGTCACGAGGTAAGTGATGTCTTTATACAATGATTAGTGCATGTATACCTCTGCAATATGACTTTGCAATATGAAGTTGTTGATAGCACTGTGGTTAGTACGCGCTTGTGCCCGACCGGTTCCTGCAGTATGTAATTGTGTGATTATAATTTCACCTCAGTCACATGGGGGAAGAGTGCTATCAGTTTGGTTCAAAAGACCAGCAGTATTTCGTACAAGACACTACCTACACTGGTACCACACGTTCGAGTTACCATCCAGGGCTCAAAATAACGGCAGGTCATCGGTCAATGACAGGCCAAACATTCAATATGACCGGTCAAATTTGTATGACGCCGGTCATAGTGACTGGTCAGATTTTAGCTCTGGGAACGAGATTGATTTTTGAGATGTGGGGCCCGTTAAATATTATGTCCATTTGTCAATGTGCGTGTGATTCACGCGTTGATGTTTAACTTTCCCAACATGCTACGAGAGGTGGGACAAGCTGACCATTCGGGACGACCTGACCGTTTACGAAAGTAGGGAAATTGCATCGCCGACAGCCAAAACGATCTCGCCGAGAATGCTTCTTCGAAGATCAAATGACAACGCATCGGTACCAGCATAATCGTGCAGAATATTATGAAATATGCGTTTTTTGTTGTGTTGTGTTTTCGCTGTTTTTCAAGAGCTCTAGGGAGTTGACCGGTCAGAAAGGGCGTTTGGCCGGTCACAAATAGAACTGACCGGTCACCATGACCGGCGTATGATGATACGTTATTTTGAGCCCTGACTATGATGATGATTTATTAAAATTTCCAAATGGCAGGTGCATGGCATAACCAGTAACCTGAAAAACTTGAAATTACAAATTGATAAAAGTAGCTATACTATTTACAAGTTAAAAAGTTATAAAAGTTAACGATTCAAATATATATAAATGTACTGAGTTGGAGATTAGATTAAAAACGTTAGTTTGAGTGTGTCATCTCAATTGAATCCCATTTTTTGACACAATTGTTTGGCTCTGCCAGACTCGCCATGTTTTCTCCGGGTTTTCTCCACCTTCCACTTGTGGTAACACTGAACCAATAATGGGAAGTCCTTACTAACCCTCTGTAGTTCGTTTATGTTTCATCCTTTGGTATCATTAGACGAATATAATGGATATGCTTTAGGCGTTTAAATATAGTTATTTCAGTTTTGCTGAGAGGATAGAGGTCAGAGAATTGCTGGACAATGTCGTGTGCTAATTCACAATATGTCACTTTCGCTTTTAGGAAACCACGAAACAAGTTCTATGAATCAAATGTACGGTTTTGAGGGAGAAGTCAAGTCTAAATATCCTTTTTTAGTGTGTCTGATAAACTCCTGCATGTTGTGTGTGAATATTTCGTTTAATTTCACATTCATAACAACATGAACAATTACGACCATAAGAATTGCTTAACTTATCAAATATATTCTTCGGATATGGTGGAACTTTTTACTGAAGTTTACAACTGGTTACCATTGGCTCATCTTATCAATAATAAAGTTATGGTAAGGGTCGACCGTTACGCACTTAAATTTTCACGATTTGTTACATTTTTGAAACAATTTACAATCTAGCGAGGGTTCGCCCATCCGAAGAAATATGCCCTCTTAAATCTGGATCCACCCTTGTCCCAATTATGAAATATCCTCCATGTTATTTTCCAGGTAATGCATGGTGGGTTATTCGGTCGAGATGATGTCACTTTAGATGAAATAAGGAAGATTGATAGGAACAGACAACCACCTGAACAAGGCATGTGCAGTTGACAATTTATATGAAATTCCTTGCAAAGACATGTCGAGGGCGCGAAAATCGTGCAAAGTGCCCCAGTTTCATGTGAGAAGGGTGCTTCCAGTTTGACTCTACTAAACACCGCTGGTTTAATTTTCTCCGGGTGCTTCAGGTTTCCTCCTGTAGTAGCACTGGATCAATAAGAGATGACCCTTACTAGACCTCCAGGGAGAACAGTTTAGAACTGATAGAGATATCCAGTATAAATAAAGTTAGTTTAGTTTAGGTTTCCTCCTGTAGTAGCACTGGATTAATAAGAGATGACCCTTACTAGACCTCCAGGGAGAATAGTTTAGAACTGATAGAGATATTCAGTATAAATAAGGTTAGTTTAGTTTAGGTTTCCTCCTGTAGTAACACAGGATTAATAAGAGATGACCCTTACTAGACCTCCAGGGAGAATAGTTTAGAACTGATAGAGATATCCAGTATAAATAAAGTTAGTTTAATTCAGTTTAGTTTAGCCTTGCCGCCCAGCCGTCCTAATGCTTGCATATCAGGCTGTAAATAATGATAAACTAACCTTGCTTTCAATAGGTGTTATGTGTGAACTGCTATGGTCCGATCCTCAACCACAGGTAAAATTATACGCATAGGTCCTAAGGAATAGTCGTTTTGCAATGTCTATAATTATGATGATCTATTTTCAGAACGGACGATCTGCTAGCAAACGAGGTGTGGCTATCCAGTTTGGACCAGACGTGACGAATAACTTCTGTAGCTTAAATAACTTAGGTAACTATATATTACTTCTCAAACTCATTAATAATTCATGAGCAAAACACAAAGGAAATCACCACCGTATCGTTGTCTTGATACCACGGTAATAAACACCCATAAATTAACTCAACTTTCGCGTTGAATTTCTCTTTAAATACTTGTTTGTTTGAGAAGCTATATCATACACGCGAAGTCGTTTATTATAGTGATTTAAAAACACCTCAAAGTATGTTAAAAAACTCGGCTAGCGCCTTGTTTTTAAACACTTTTCGGTGTTTCAAATCACTATAATAAACTCCTTCTCGTGTATGATATATTACTTCTAGGGTATAATGTATACACACGTGAAAACGCTTTCCCAGCTTGTTGAAGGTCGTTGACTCAACAGACTTGGTTGCATTCGTGAAATAAATACTTGAATATCGCTTTTGTCATATACCTATTCTTCTTCTTTTCATTTCAGAATATATAATCCGAAGTCACGAAGTAAAAGCTGAAGGTTATGAAGTGGCACATGAAGGGAAATGTGTAACTGTCTTCTCTGCCCCAAATTACTGGTAAGCTTTGTTTTCAACAGTTTCTGAAAGCAAACCGAACAACACAAGTAGACATGCACGAATAAGTAATACCGTTAAAGACATTCCCATGCAGGGTTAACAGCGCTTTATATCATATTCATTCTTTCTTGCAAATGTAGTGATCAAATGGGAAATAAAGGCGCCTTCATCACCATGGGCTCTGATCTCAAACCTGATTTTACAACCTACGATGCCGTGGTAAGTAAGAGACCAGTGTTTAGGACATTGAACTATAATAGACTGGAACGCTAACGCAGGGGGGGATTGAAGCCAGCTTAATTCAGTTTTGAGTTGAAATACTTAACGCCGAACATTGGGTTGTATATGAAATTGAAGCTATTAAAAATTTATATTTGATATAAAAACTTCAAGACTTTAGGTAAAAGGGAAATACTTAAAACTTTGAGGGAAAATTTGCCGTATTTTACAAAATTGCGGTTGTTTTTGTATTTTTTAAGTATTTCCATTTTACCTAAAGTCTTTATATCAAATATAACTTTTTAATAGCTTCAATTTCATATACAGCCCAATGTTCGGCGTTAAGTATTTCAACTCAAAACTCGGAAAAACTAGCTTGGCTTCATCCTATTATCGGGTTTGACGTATTGAGTTAGCGTTCCAGTTTGTATATAGTTCAATGGTTTAGGACCGTTTGCTTCCACGATGTGCTAGTTAAAGCAAGCTATACGCCTTCTACGTTCATTTTTATAAACGTTTCTTCTCCTATTCTATTTAGCCTCATCCAAACGTGAAACCCATGGCCTATGCAAACTCAATGATGTCGATGTTCGGCTTTGCGTAGTATACATTCCATATCATGCAATTTCTTTGATTGAAGTAATATGATGATAATGTCGCTGGTTGAGAGAATATCAGGCTGAGTATCGTATTGTATATTTGTCAAATATGAAGGTACCCTATTTTCTCCTGATTTTACTTCGGAATATGGATTAGATTGATGCATTAATGGCGTTGCAAGAAATGTATTTCTCCTAAACCGTAGAACAAAATAATTTCGCGGAAAATAATATAGGCGTGTCTAAACGTTCTGCCATTAGTTCAGTAAAAAGTTCAAGTCACGTCAGAAACGTTTACCAAAACGAAACGTTAGTACGTACTTGCTCTTAATAACCAGACGGTCTACCCGCAACGAAATAGCTACCTTAGCTATGGAGCCTCGTTTTCGTGATTCAAGCCTGTTTGCATTCAAAACGTATCGTAACGCAGATATTTCATTTTGGGAGCACTGTGATGGCACACGAGATGATACACGACGGTACGTTACGATATGGTTGAAGTGGAAAGTTCGCTTAAGACCTTAGTTTATGAGGCTACGATTTCATGACAAGATAAGAGCCTCTATAAAAGCGAAGGCCCTGATCATAAAATGCCTAAATTATATGCCTAAAGCGACGCACTTATAGGGTGTATAGTGTTATGCAAGCGTCAACTTAATTTTGTTTAGTTATTTTATTTTTACAATATACAAAGTTATCATACTTATATCCTTAAAGATTTATATTAAAGTACTAAATATATTTTCATAGCCATAACATATTGAACACAAACACACACCTATTATCAATGATGACTGAAATATTATAAGCCATACGTGCTAGGAAATACATGTTTCATATTGATTTTTGATAGATTAAAACAAATGTAAAATTTGTTGAAGTTTTATTTCAACAAAATATATTAATTTAATACGAAGACAGAGGTCATTAAATATAGGATAAATACAGAGTGGAAGGTCTTTCATTGAATATGGTAGAATTGCCGTAAAATTTGGTCTATATACTGTAATTGTACATGCCACATACCGAGGCATCTCGGTCCCCGCCGAATCGCATTTTTCAAATGAAATAATAGCTTCGTGATGAATATATCCGTTGGCTCGAAACGCGCATTCACTATCCATAGCTTAATTAGGCGTGCAAAAGATACAATGTATATTATATAATCCCATATTGTTCTGTTTGTTTATGTATAATGTCAGATATTCAAAAGCCTTAGCGTGATGGACCTCTGACTCTCAAAAGGCACTACTACTTCAGGGTCTTCAGGGCTTTCAGACTGAACTCTTTCAGAATTCTATCCATTATTTCTCCTGTACTGTGGTACAGACTATAAGCCTCCAACCACAACCTGCCCTTCATGAACACTTGATACTAAAGGTGTGCGTCGGATCGGATTGACCTCTTTGAATCCGAAGGTTTGTCTAAGTACTCAATCCGAATCCGATCCGATCCGATTAAAAAAAATTTAATCCGATCCGATCCAATCCGAAAAAAAATAATTAGATCCGATCCGATCCGATCCGACTTGATGCTGAAAATTTGTAATCCGATCCGATCCGAAATCCGAACGTATATTGTATGCTTTTATATAGTTTGAAGTTCAAACTTTGAACGAAACGTATGTCTAACATTTGTAGAGTTTTCAACACATTATTCTAAACCTCCGGACTTTACGTTGCAAAAAAATGCGCAACGTTTAACTTGTTTATTCGTCCTTTAACTTGGAGTTGCATTTTCATCGCATTATCACTCGGAGGTAGACACGGCTAGACAGATCATAATGCGAGTGAGACGAATTTAGTTGTACAATGTACATTTATTGTACAACGTATTTGCGTCGAATGTAATTGAGTGAATCAAATTAATTCGTATGAATCAAATTCATTTAGATTCTACGTATGAAACATAAACCAAATAATGAAACACAATAATAGTCCATACTGCCCAAATCCCTAAATCTAAATATTAAAAATAATTCATACAACACTATTAAAGCAGTGTAGTTTTGTCATCAATGGTTCAAGAAACTGTTAGTGAAATGGAGTAAAGTTTTAGTCTGTTCATTCGTCGTTTTCATCCAAGGCAGTAGGCTCAGCCGGCTCCAAAGCCTTCCATGCACTCCCTGCCATATAACTTCGGATGCATAGCAGTGCGTTTAGATTTCGTGGAGCTAGACGCGTACGTCGAAGGTTGATTGTCCAACCTGCTTGCGAGAAACTTCTCTCCGATGGCGCGCTGCTAGCTGGACAAGCCAATATAAACCTGGCCACCACTGCTAACAGGGTAGATCCTAGCATGATCCCTCCAGAATTTTAGTATATCTAGCTGCTTCTTGCTATCCTCATACATTTCGAGGTCGAAGTCGTTTCTAGCAAACCTTCGAATTTCATCGACGATCGAGGAGACTTGCTGCTTTTCCTTGTAAAAGCCAAACTCTGGTTCTTCAATCTCATCACAAGGATTCTTTTTCTTCTTTTTCGCAGCGGAATGCTCGATTTCTGCGACCTTAAGTAAGAATGAGAAACAATACAAATTTCGGTAAGATACTATTAGCGGAATAATTAAAAATGCAGCAAAGTAATATATTTCTAACATTTGTTTAATTAGTTACCTCTTCTGAATCTTCTCCATCAGACGATAATGGATTGTCAAATTGGTCAGCATCCCCGCGAGTTTCGTCTTCATCGGCACAACCCGTGATACGCTCGTGAATAAGCTCGATCTTCTCGAAAATCTGCTGCCGGTTGGTTTCATCTGTAGGTTCTCCCACCCTTGGGTCCAACGCAGAAGCCACATCGTGATATATTCCGAGTCGACTGCTTAGTTTGGCCATTAGAGCTTTTCGTCCAACATCTTTCATCTTCTTAATTGCCGTCATATCCTGTTCGTTTTCGGAAAAGGCTGCTCTGAGTCTTGCTTCCCAGTAGCGTGCTCGGTGTAACGTAGGCTCCTTATCTTTCTCAAGCTCCAGACCACAGTCGTGAAGAGGTTTTAAAACACGCGAAGTCTGTATGAGAAGGATTTTGTTAATATCTTCCATATAATTGAGCTCACCTCTGGCATCAAGAACGGTTTCAAGCTCTTCCCAGCTCTTGATAATGGATCCAATCATTTCGCGGTAGGTATAAAATCGCGTTGCTATGGTCTGCTTCAGTGTGGTAGTTAACTTACTTTGGAGATCTGCCCGTTTAACATGTTCGACTAACTTCTTAGCTGCTTCCACATTTAGCTTAACCTCGGCGGCATCATTCGAAGTGACGCAAGCTTTGGCAACCAGTGAACTTATGTGCGAAATGCATCCAATTTGATCGTCGCTGGCGAGACGGCGAAATGCAGCTGGCATGGTATTGGTGTTATCGGTAGTGACAAGCCTGAATGGGGCGTCGGGGACATTTTCAAGATAGCATTTGGAAATGCTAGGTGCTGTATGGTCCTCGAGATTGTATTCATTCGTTGACCAAATGAAGCTGCTCAGGTTCTTCCAATCAGCATCAATGTGATGAACGGTAACAGACATGTAGCTTTTTCCCGTGTATTTCTCCTTCCACATATCGGTCGTCGTGCAAAATGCTTCTCCATTCAAAGACTTAAGGATATCAGCGCGAACTTCTTCATGACGCTTCGGCAGGTAATTGCGAGTTAGATTTGTCCTGTTGACTATATGCTGTGAAAGATCGAAGTTTTCTCCGTATCGCGCCCCAAATCTTGCTGCGCTTCTCAGCATAATCTTCATGCCTTCCTTTTCATAACGCGAAAGCGGGCTAGAATCAAGAGCCGCGGCATTTATGGCATTCATCTGCAAAGATTGATGGTCGTCTTGGCTGAGCTTCACAAGTGGTGCACTTTGACTGCTGCCAACCTTCGAATTACTGAAGAAATTGAGCGATGTTTGCCCTTTTACTAGTTTCAACTTGTCCTAGCGCAGATGTGCTTGTTTAATTGAGCGTTCCCTTTCGACGAACTATACTTGTAAATGGTAAAGCATTTATGACAAGCTGCCATTTCGTGATAAATCACCCCATCAACTTTTGGGAAGCCGAAGAATTTCCAACATTCGGATCGTTTCTTTTTGTCCTCGACAGTCGTTATCACAACGCGTTTTGACTTCTCTCGTAGTAGTTTTCGACCATATCTTTACTTAGTAGTTTAGCAGATGGATTTGGTTGTTCCGCCTAAATAGTTTCAGCCATATTATAATAAAATGCGATCTAAAATTCCACGTTTTACGAAGTCTACAATCTACAATCTACAATAACAACGAGCAGTGTAGCCGGAAAGGCGGAAAACACATCAACTTGCCAAGTGCCAAGTTAATTATAATTGTCGTCGACTCGTCGCCTAAAAGTCCTGATGCCAGGGCGATTATGATTTGTGAACGGGAAAAGCCAAAACGTAGTTGAAGACTATAGCAATATCTTGATTAATTGTTTTCTTGCGAGTTTAATGATTTTCAATGACAAAATCTAACTGAGTGTTTCTCAATACGCGGAAAAACGAATCCGATCCGATCCGGCCAAAAAAGCGCAAAATCCGATCCGATCCGATCCGAAATAAAAGCAATAAAATCCGATCCGATCCGATCCGGACGCGTAAATTTTGATCCGAATCCGATCCGAATCCGATCGGATCGGATCGGATCGGATTCGGACTCGGATTCGGATCGGATTCGCACACCTTTACTTGATACAGCGTATTCTCTTGAGTCCAACATTCCGGGTGAAAGTGACATATTGTAGGGTATTCCTCGACGTTATCCAAGGTGTGGAAATCCATACTTGTTTCCGGAAAACGTTTGCCGTTTCTTAACTTCAGGCTCGGAGACACTACTGCGAGCACTGGACAGGAACTTGGGAAGTCTTCTGTCAGGTAAATGTGAAGAATATACTCGGTATTATCGTTTGTATTCAAAGCAATTTGTACTTTCGTTTTGTTTGAATCGGTACAATCAATCCAAAAAGTACGGCCAGGAAAGTACTCCTCAAGAACGTTCTTTTCAACTGCTAAACGTTTTCTTTGACTGTGTGACCACTGTGTTGTTGCTTCCATTTAAAATCTAGTCGAAAATTTATGGTTTAAAGAAAATTGAAACTGCGAAAGCTGACAGAATTTCTGTTTGCTTAAATAAGTTGCATTTCGTATTTGTCATTGTTGTTCACAGCATGTGGGAATACTTGGAATTTCTTGTAATTCTGAGGATTATATTACACCTTAGGAAACGTTAGTACGTATAACCAGACGGTCTACTCGCAACGAAATAGCTACCTTAGCTATGGAGCCTCGTTTTCGTAATTCAAGCCTGTTTGCATTCAAAACGTATCGTAACGCAGATATTTCATTTTGGGAGCACTGTGATGGCACACGAGATGATACACTACGTATGACGATTTCATGACAAGATAAGAGCCTCTAAAGCGAAGGCCCTGATCATAAAATGCCTAAAGCGACGCACTTGTAGGGTGTATAGTGTTATGCAAGCGTCAACTTAATTTTGTTTAGTTATTTTATTTTTACAATATACAAAGTTATACTTATATCCTTAAAGATTTATATTAAAGTACTAAATATATTTTCATAGCCATAACATATTGAACACAAATACACACCTATTATCAATGATGACTGAAATATTATAAGTCATACGTGCTAGGAAATACATGTTTCATATTGATTTTTGATAGATTAAAACAAATGTAAAATTTGTTGAAGTTTTATTTCAACAAAATATATTAATTTAATACGAAGACAGAGTAGGCCGTAGGATGAGCATCCAAAAGATGCTTAGAAAACGGATTCCGTTGCACCCCTCGTGGAACTACATAATTTTCACATGAATGAATAGATAAAAACTTACTTTATCAGAATCCGTTGCTCCCCAAGCAAAACAGGTGCACAATTGGGAAAAAAATCCCTCCAAAGTTTGCTATTTTCGCGCTTCGAAATATTCGAACCGCCATTGTTTTGGTAGCAAATACGCATGCGCAGTCAGCAAAACTCGCACTGCGCACGCGCACAAACACGCACATGCTTCGAAGAAGCTTCGAAGTGGAAACACGCTTAGTTATGCAAAACAATCATGGCTGAAGATATTTATAAAACTCGAATATCCTCATGTTTTATGCATTTTTATGGCGTTACGGAGCAACTTTGCAAAGTTACACGCCAAAGGCTTAAGAGATTTCTTGAGTGTAGGTCTAAATAGGCCAAACTTAAATGTCAACAAGCTGAAATACCTAAGAAATCGTACGAGAACATCGATGAACATCAATTCATAGAATGGTACAATCATGAAATGTTCGAAGAGATTTTGTGATGAAGAGAAGATCCGTAGACAACAGAGAAAAGAAGAAAAAGGAGAAGGAACTAGCTCTAAAACTGTAACTTCTACCGAAGAACCACATGTGGAAGTGGAGCCAAATAGCCAATAGAACCAAGGCGAAAAAGTACACGTCAATCGACTCAATCAGTCGTAGAACCTAATAAGACCCTGCCTAAAAGAAACGAGCATGTACTCCCAGAGATATGTATTATTTGTGGAAGAGACGCCTCTTGGTTCTCACTAGACAAGGTATGGTCATTTTGACAGGTACATACTACTACTAGCGCAATGTGCACAACATTCTCGGGTTTGGTTTTAAAATATCTTGAATTGTGATCAATTAAGTTTATTTAGGGTAAAGTAGTTTCTAATGCTACAAACATCCAACCTTGTTATTAGCAGATATTTAGTTTAATAATTTTGTTTTACACCAGGTAACTAAGAAGAGAAGAAGAACCCCACTCATGTTGGCAGAAACAATTGATGCTGGTCTTCTACGTACAGCTGCCGAGAGAAAGAATGATGAACGGATACTTGTGCAAATCCAGGGGAAAGACTGTGTGCGCTATCACAAAGTTTGCTACTGCAATTATACAAAATTTCTCACCAGAGAGACGAAGAAGCAATCGGAGACTGAAAGATCTACATTAGTGTACGAGAAGTCGTATGATGTCTTCTGTAATGCATCAGTCAAATCCAGCGTGCCCATCCCCGCGCCACCGTGGGGGCATTTGACACTTTGGCTCCTCCCTGGGGTGGGGGATTTGAAAGCTAATGTTAGCCCGGGGTAGGGCATTAGAAAATTTTCTATTTTGAACCTAATAAAACCATTTGGCCAAATAGAAAGACTTCGGCTTTGTGGTGCCAGTGTAGGTAAGTTTCGAACCGGGGGCCCTTTGTCTGGAAGCGTAGGCTCTTTGTCTGGAGCGGACGAAGGGTCTCCCGCTCGAAACGTTGTAGTTCTCGTTGCTCAAAGCTTAGACTTAATTTGGCTGCAATGTTCCACATTATTTTCCTCCTAACGAAGCATGGTTTGTTCATACGGACACAATGCCAATTTGATATAGCTTTTTAACATACAGTACATGTGTAAAAAATTATTAATATTTGCTATGTAGTTGTTTTGCCTTGTACCAACATTAACGTGCTTATATTTTGTAATATCTGCTTTCAAAAGTGGAATAAGGTTCCCTGGGGTGGGGAATTTGCCACTGACTTGTGGCCCCACCATTTTTACAAAATTTGTCAAATTCCCAGGGGGGGGGATGGGCACGCTTGGATTTGACTGATGCGTAAGAAAGTAATCGAGACGGAGGTCATCGGAAATAAGCAAATAAAGTATATGAAAGATTTGCTGGAGAAATTTGTTATCATTGCTAAGGACACTGAGAATGTGGATGCATCTAAATATAGAGCTTTTAAACTCAAGCAACGACTGATGAAAAGTTATCCCCAACTTGTGTTCTGTGTACCGAAAATGAGAAATGTTAGTGAGATTGTATAATTATGTGGAAAATTTGGATTCTTCTGAATTGGTTGAGGAACATATGTCAAATAAGTCTGAAAACAACAATGAAGACTTTGATGAAGAGAGCTGTACCATTGATGATGATGATCTGAATTCCAACACAGAAACTGAGGGAAATTCTAAATCGTTCCTTGCTATTCTAGATAGTGGCTAAATACCAACTTATGTCACAATATAATATATGTAATAGTTCAAATAGGAGAAGTAGAACTTTACCAGACAAAAGCCAGGACAGCTTATTGTAGAATACATGCAATCTCGTTTTGAGTGTAGGCCCTTGGCCAGGATCCAATAAGTGGGATTTTATTGCACTGATGAAAATCTGGGCTCAAGGATGAAAACATTTCTTTCAATTATAGATAGTTATGATGAAATTATGGATTTTATATTTCCTCCCAATTGATCTTTTTTTATGATGAATTTCGAGTTGGTGCCCGGGACATGTTTCTTTCAATTAGAGGTTTTCCTAGGAGTTTATATAAATATCCCTAAGCCCGGGACCAACTGGGAAACATTGTTGCACAAAGATATTTGTCATATTATTTGTCTTACCAATGTTTCGGTTTGTCATATTGTCCTACCAGCGTCGGCAAACGGAGAAAGGGTGTTTCATCAAATGTTTCTGAATTTGGTAGGAAATATTTTTGCTTTCTGGGAAGCAAATTTTGTTTCTGCAATAAAAGCCAATGTTTCCAGATGTGGGAGACAGGGAAACATTTGAGCAAATATTGAAAATCACGAATATTTCCGACAATGTTTCTTACGTTTGGCCAAGACTTTAGTTTAGTGAAATATTTAATTTGTTCCTTGATCGTATGAATTGTATGTATATTTATATATTCTCTGTCCTGTTTGATACAGGTGGGTTTTTTACCTCACAAATTTGTATTGAATTAGGATGTTGATAAGTAGAATTACACGTTAAAACGGTATTTTGAAACAACAGCCAATGAATTGAAGTGATTTAGCATATGAGCAAGCAAAATGTACAATGTGTTTTAAACAATATTTAATGTGTGTGTATTTATTCGTTAATATTACAAGGTTTTATCTCTATTCCGTGATTTTATTTTGTTGTTTTTACGGGGGAAATCGGGGAAAACCCACAGGGAAAATCCATTTTTCTGTCTGCGCGTGCGCAGTGCGAGTTTGGCTGACAAGCGCATGCGTATTTGCTACCAAAACAATGGCGGTTCGAATATTTCGAAGCGCGAAAATAGCAAACTTTGGAGGGATTTTTTCCCCAATTGTGCACCTGTTTCGCTTGGGGAGCAACGGATTCTGATAAAGTAAGTTTTTATCTACTGATTCATGTGAAAATTACGTAGTTCCACGAGGGGTGCAACGGAATTGCATCTTTTGGATGCTCATCCTACGGCCTAGAGGTCATTAAATGTAGGATAAATACAGAGTGAAGGTCTTTCATTGAATATGGTAGAATTGCCGTAAAATTTGGTCTTTGTACATGCCGCATATCGAGGCATCTCGGTCCCCGCCGAATCGCATTTTTCAAATGAAATAATAGCTTCGTGATGAATATATCCGTTGACTCGAAACGCCGCATTCACTATCCATAACTTAATTAGGCGTGCAAAAGATACAATGTATATTATATAATCCCATATTGTTCTGTTTGTTCATGTATAATGTCAGATATTCAAAAGCCTTAGCGTAAGCGCCCTCGCAGTATACCTCTCACTCTCAAAAGGCACTAGTACTTCAGGGTCTTCAGGTCTTTCGAACTCTTTCAAAAATCTATCCATTATTTCTCCTGTACTGTGGTACAGACTATAAGCCTCCAACCACAACCTACCCTTGATGAACACTTGATACAGAGTATTCTCTTGAGTCCAACATTCCGGGTGAAAGTGACATATTGTAGGGTATTCCTCGACGTTATCCAAGGTGTGGAAATCCGTACTTGTTTCCGGAAAACGTTTGCCGTTTCTTAACTTCAGGCTCGGAGACACTACTGCGAGCACTGGACAGGCATTTGGAAAGTCTTCTGTCAGGTAAATGCGAAGAATATACTCGGTATTATCGTTTGTATTCAAAGCAATTTGTACTTTCGTTTTGTTCGGATCGGTATAATCAATCCAAAAAGTACGACCAGGAAAGTACTCCTCAAGAACGTTCTTTTCAACTGCTAAACGTTTTCTTTGACTGTGTGACCACTGTGTTGTTGCTTCCATTTAAAATCTAGTCGAAAATTTATGGTTTAAAGAAAATTGAAACTGCGAAAGCTGACAGAATTTCTGTTTGCTTAAATAAGTTGCATTTCGTATTTGTCATTGTTGTTTACAGCATGTGGGAATACTTGGAATTTCTTGTAATTCTGAGGATTATATTACACTTAGGAAACGTTAGTACGTACCAGTGAACTCAATATATATCTATAGGTTAACAAATTGAGTTCACTGGTACGTACTTGCTCTTAATAACCAGACGGTCTACTCGCAACGAAATAGCTACCTTAGCTATGGAGCCTCGTTTTCGTGATTCAAGCCTGTTTGCATTCAAAACGTATCGTAACGCAGATATTTCATTTTGGGAGGACTGTGATGGCACACGAGATGATACACGACGGTACGTTACGATATGGTTGAAGTGGAAAGTTCGCTTAAGACCTTAGTTTATGAGGCTACGATTTCATGACAAGATAAGAGCGAAGGCCCTGATCATAAAATGCCTAAATTATATGCCTAAAGCGACGCACTTATAGGGTGTATAGTGTTATGCAAGCGTCAACTTAATTTTGTTTAGTTATTTTATTTTTACAATATACAAAGTTATCATACTTATATCCTTAAAGATTTATATTAAAGTACTAAATATATTTTCATAGCCATAACATATTGAACACAAACACACACCTATTATCAATGATGACTGAAATATTATAAGCCATACGTGCTAGGAAATACATGTTTCATATTGATTTTTGATAGATTAAAACAAATGTAAAATTTGTTGAAGTTTTATTTCAACAAAATATATTAATTTAATACGAAGACAGAGGTCATTAAATATAGGATAAATACAGAGTGAAGGTCTTTCATTGAATATGGTAGAATTGTCGTAAAATTTGGTCTATAGCCGACTGTAATTGTACATGCCGCATATCGAGGCATCTCGGTCCCCGCCGAATCGCATTTTTCAAATGAAATAATAGCTTCGTGATGAATATATCCATTGGCTCGAAACGCACATTCACTATCCATAAGTTAATTAGCCGTGCAAAAGATACAATGTATATTATATAATCCCATATTGTTATATGTATAATGTCAGATATTCAAAAGCCTTAGCGTGAGCGCCCTCGCAATATATTACGAAACAACGACCTGGACCTCTGACTCTCAAAAGGCACTACTTCTTCAGGGTCTTCAGGGCTTTCAAACTCTTTCAGAAATCTATCCATTATTTCTCCTGTACTGTGGTACAGACTATAAGCCTCCAACCACAACCTGCCCTTCATGAACACTTGATACAGCGTATTCTCTTGAGTCCAACATTCCGGGTGAAAGTGACATATTGTAGGGTATTCCTCGACGTTATCCAAGGTGTGGAAATCCGTACTTGTTTGCGGAAAACGTTTGCCGTTTCTTAACTTCAGGCTCGGAGACACTACTGCGAGCACTGGACAGGAATTTGGGAAGTCTTCTGTCAGGTAAATGCGAAGAATATACTCGGTATTATCGTTTGTATTCAAAGCAATTTGTACTTTCGTTTTGTTCGGATCGGTATAATCAATCCAAAAAGTACGGCCAGGAAAGTACTCCTCAAGAACGTTCTTTTCAACTGCTAAACGTTTTCTTTGACTGTGTGACCACTGTGTTGTTGCTTCCATTTAAAATCTAGTCGAAAATTTATGGTTTAAAGAAAATTGAAACTGCGAAAGCTGACCGAATTTCTGTTTGCTTAAATAAGTTGCATTTCGTATTTGTCACAGCATGTGAGAATACTTGGAATTTCTTGTAATTCTGAGGATTATATTATACTTAGGCTAGCTGTGGGAGCCCTGGTCTATAAATAGAATCAATTAAGAAAGGACAATTTGGTTTTGGTCAAGTGGAAACACAGCACCAGTATTTCCACTTTGAAGGAAATTTCCTTTTGAAAGATTGACGTGATAATTTAAGGAAAATGAAATGCATCGCACAACCGCACATGACAACCACACTACAATATCACTGTAAGTCATGGTATGCTAATTTGTGCGATGCATCGCACAACCGCACATGACAACCACACTACAGTCACTGTAAGTCATGGTATGCTAATTTGTGCGATGCATCGCACAATCGCACATGACAACCACACTACAATCACTGTAAGTCATGGTATGCTAATTTGTGCGATGCATCGCACAATCGCACATGACAACCACACTACAATCACTGTAAGTCATGGTATGCTAATTTGTGCGATGCATCGCACAACCGCACATGACAACCACACTACAATCACTGTAAGTCGTGGTATGCTAATTTGTGCGATGCATCGCACAACCGCACATGACAACCACACTACAATCACTGTAAGTCATAGTATGCTAATTTGTGCGATGCATCGCACAACCGCACATGACAACCACACCACAATCACTGTAAGTCATGGTATGCTAATTTGTGCGATGCAACCGTACATGACAACCACACTACAATCACTGTTAGTCATGGTATGTTAATTTGTGCGATGCATTGCACAATGGTGTTTTTATAATCCATGATTTCACCAAACTTTTTGAAGGCAATTTCAATACGTTTTGAAGGAAGTTTCGCTCAAATTTAGGACAAAAAAAGGAAATATTCATTTTGGAAAGTGGAAGCACAGCATGCATGCATTCCATGTTGAACTTTTGTGTTCTCTTTTGGGATAAATTTCGTATAAAAGAAGTGATTTTATCGCGTGGAAACTCTATTTGAATCGAGCAAAAGACTTCGTACATTGACACAATGACTTAATTGACTTAATTGTACACAGACAGCGTGGAAGGGTAAGTTTACTAAGTTATTTCCATGTAAAGTTTATACATTACTATAGTATAAATACACTCGTACTCAGATTATTATCCGGTCTCTGCAATCGATGAAAATCGATTATCGTAAAGCCAATCGATCAATCGAAATCAGTCAATAACAATGAACTAAATGATAGAGAGCTTGCCCCCTCCCTTGGAAGATGAAGCCCCCTCCCTTGGAAATTCCTATGTGTGATTGACCCCCACCCCATGGAAATTCTGATAAAATTCCTGTCAGACACCCCAGGAATTGTAAAAATTCATGTTCCCTTTGAAATTCCAAGGTTCCTCGACCGGGGGTATGGAGTAAAATTGGAATAGCCCATTGATTGTTCATTGGTTATCAATAAGTGATTAATTGATATTGATTGTTATTAGGTGATATTTATTTTAGGCCAAATGTGAATAAAACAAGACAGCAGATATTTGCAGGAAAACATTTTCAAGATTAAGCTGCATGACCAAACATAAAAGAACACAGTGACAACAAACCTTGACTTATGAACACAATTTGCGAGATGGAATTTCCCCGATTAGGCAACTTAGCACGACAGAAAATTGTACACACTGAAGACAATCCTAATTGTGAATGTGATGTTTGCAACAAAAAAATTTCAGAAGAAAACGACTTTGTCACTCGCACTGGAGATGACTCTCGTGAAAATGGGAGTTGCCAGAATGAAATTCCTGAATCAGGCAGCTTGACAGAAACAACTCATGGCCAATTTAATTTGGTATGTGATGTTTTTGAGATAGAACTGTTGGGGACAGCCGACTTGGAAAGGCAGACAAGACCGCCTTCTGACAACAAATTTTATGAATGTGACGTTTGCCAGATGAAATTTCCAGCATCCAGCAAATTGGCAAGACATAAAAGGAGACATATTGGTGAAAAAACCTACGAATGCGATGTTTGTAAGAGGAAATTTTCTGACCCAAGCAACCTGGCAAGACATAAGAAAATCCACGCTGGTCAAAGGCCTCATGAATGTGATAGCTGCGACAAACGATTTATATTTTCAAGCGATTTAGTGAGGCATAAAAGAACACATACAGGAGAAAAGCCTTATGAATGCGATGTTTGCAACAAAAGATATTCAACAATTAGTAATCTGAATATACATAAACGTAAACACACTGGAGAGAAACCTTACGAATGCGATGTTTGCAAAAAACGATTTTCACGCTCAAACAGCTTAACAGCACACAAAAGTACACACACTTCTGACAAAACTTATGAATGTGATGTTTGCAACAAAAAATTCTCAACAAAAAAGAATTTAAATGCACATAAAATAACTCACACCGGGTACAAACCGTATGAATGCGATGTTTGTCAGAAACAATTTTTACGATCAAACAGATTAGTGGCACATCAAAGAACACATAGCGGAGAAAAACCTCATGAATGTAATGCTTGCAACAAAAGATTCTCAGAAATGAGCAACTTGAAGGTGCATAAGAAAACACACACCGGAGATCAACCTTTTGAATGTGATGTTTGCAAGAAACGTTTTTCACGCTTACACCTTGTAGAAAGACATAAGAAATCATCACACAACGCTGACAAACCTTACGAATGTGATATTTGCAAGAAAAGATACGCAAATCAAAATACTATGAAGCAACACAGAAAATACCACTTGTGTATCAGTTGTGGGAAAGATAATGTAGATCAGTTGGAAGATTTGCATGAACACGTCAAAGGGAAATCTCACATTGACTGTGATGTTCATCAGTGCAATAGGCAGTTCATGGAAGTTAAATATTTGATACAGCACAAAGCTAGTGAACATGGAATCCCGTATCAGTGCAGCATTTGTAAACAATTGGAAACAACGGAACCAAATGAAATAAGTTACATTTGTTCATTGTGTAGTGTTGCCTTTGTCACTTTGCAAGAACTTGAAAACCATGTTGATACCCACCCATGAGCATGACAAGCAACGAACAGACTAACTACTGTACTCTACTTTAAAGCAAATTTAAGATTGCTTGTTAGCAACAATGTATTTTTCACTATTGATTAATTTGTGAGCTGTCAAGCTACTCGCTACCCAAAGTTGAGCTTATATATGCATATGATATTTGTGAAAAAGTGAATGGTGATCTTAAGCACAGAATAAAGATCTATACAGCAGAGCCACTCAGCGGTGCAACGTGTCCTCATTGTTTTAAATGCAAAAATATGCAGTTTACTGGCCAGAGTAATGGCGGACCAGCCAGTTCATCGTGCTGATTGGCCAGAAAAAGCAATTGACTGGCCACCAGAGTTATGGCGGCCAACATGCGTAATGCGATATGCGCGACCCCAAAAAATTCAAAGGTTCCCAAGAGAGTGAACCCTCTATATAATATTTACTCTATGTCTTAAGTCCAATGTCTGTTGTTGGGCAGCTAACTCAACTGTGTTCTTGAACAATAAGAAACAACGCTTATACTAAGAGTCTAGACGCTCTTTTGTAGTCGTGTTTGAAGCTGTTCAGCAGGCTAAAATCTAACAGGCTAAATGTAGTGCTGGGCAAACTCCGGTTTTTCACCTCCGGCTCCGGCTCCGGCCAAAAAAACTCCGGCTCCGGGAAAAAAAACTCCGGCTCCGGCAGAAAACTTCCAGCTCCGGCAAATTCGTGAAAATTCGAAATTTAATGGAAATTTCCAATTGCAAAGTGGAAGCACTATCTTTGTTTTTGATTTTAACACTTATGACTGTCGTCATAGCTGTCGTCTGCATGGCGCGAGAGCGCGTTCTAATTTATGATTGTCAGCCTGAGAATTTTATCAGACGTCAACAATTTTAATTATAAAAAGTTTTAACCACATTGACTTTGCGTTTGTGAGTTTAAGCGACTGCTTCTTGTCTTGTGCAACCAATACCGTGCTTCATGCGACATAGAATACTATATTTAATGTTTGTGGCAAGCCTATACACACTTATCACTGCGAGTATTTAATTTTTCGTCGATGGATCTGGACAGGTTTTTTCAAAGCACCAAGCAAAAAATATCTATGCCACTATGAAAACCAGCCTTGATTTTAATGAATGATTTTGACAGTGTGCAATGCCTGAATGCCAATGTTCTCAACAGAGCAATCGTAAATCGTTCGCACGCAATGCAATAATCTGTCAGTATCAAAAAGTTGATACTGATTCGTTTAAAAATAGATATTTCATAATTTATACAAGACATACAAGCTTGCGATTGTATTACAACTTTCCTGTGATAAGATCACAGACGCATGCAATAATGACTTGTTGCAATGTTGCCGTTTGAGACAACAGATACGACTTCAGATTTAATGCACTTTCAACAAATTCAAAGAATCAAAGTCATTCTGACTCTCCAGCCGGAGCTGAGAGAAAGCACAGCAAACTCCGGCTCCGGCTCCGGCAGACAAAAAACGCCGGAGCTCCGGCCGAACTCCGGCCTCCGGTACTCCGGTGCACAGCACTAGCTAAATGCTCGGGCAATGTCCTCGCATTTTAAACATTTCTTGAATAATACATAGTATATTGACAGTCTTTTGGGTGTACTATCACAGATTAACCAGAGCACGCGTCATGTGTTTTAGAATTTTACAATTTTTCGGCAGATCAAACGACACATGCGTTCATTTACAAATTTCCCCTCTCAATAAATGAAGCGTTCCCGTTAGTGTGTTTGCATCCTCTAAAACGCCGCCGAAAGTCGAACCACTTGTGGTTTTAATCATTTTGAAGTATAAGCAGCCGTGAAGTTTTAAATAATGAAAAAACAGTCGATTAGCAGTTTCAAGTGCGCAGCCGTTAGCTGAATAGTGAACGTGTATGTTTGAGACCAAACCTCATTAACAGCACGTTGCCGTTGGAGAAACTCAGTATAGAAATACGTGCAACGTATGTATTACCAAGGACTGAACTAATCTACATATTAAAAACTAACTCTTTTCCTAAAAAGCTCATATCAATTAATCCTAAACTGTTCTTCCTTTAGACGTCCATTGTAAAGGCCAGCCCCTATAATAGCCAAGTTACATGGAGGAAACCGGACTAACTGTACCTTAATGAGTGCGGATAGCAAAATTACTGGGCGTATCATTATACACGCATAGCCTCGATTTCATTCTTTTGAAAACAGACAGAAATTAAATTGCATAAGACTGAATAAAATTCAAAATAAATCAAAGAATGAAGTCGAGGTTATGCGTCTATGTGTTCCAGTAATTCTGAAAAATAATGGTCTATAACTTAGGTAAACGTTTATGATGAGTTTCTCTAGACAACTTTACTTCAAATAATGCTAGAAGTCTCGGCTAACTGCGTCGTTTTTCAACACACTTCTCGGTTTTTCAACTATAACCATGATAAACTACTAACGTTTTATGCTACCTTACAAAGATCTTGACAAAAAGAAAGACATTGACCTAAACTACATTGATTCAATGGCGTTATATCCCGCACCAAATATGTATAGGTTATTATATGAGGGATGAGGTGATATCAGTTTTATCCGCGCTCGAGGACGATATCATCATTAGAGAGTTTAAGATCTACGACGCGGCAATTTGATGACGCGGTCTCAATTCCAGCTCGAGAATGAGCGTTAAACAGTTTGATTAATGTAATAAATGTTTGAAGCTTTTTCAAATAACCTTACAAACAGCTTAGTTTTGCTAAACGATGCAGTGTCTGCTATAAGCTCGACTTTAAGTAACACATCCAACGTCACAACAAGCTTTCACGTTGCTTGAAAGACGTGGAAATGCTAAGTTAACGTTGTGTTGAGAATGACAACGCTGCTGAGGAAACCCCTGGGACCACAAATTATTCATACTTTTGTCTTGCATCAAGAATTTCTTTGTTTCGAAAGCGCGTCGTCGAGTCGCTGCGTCGTAGATCTTAAACTCTCTACCGAGAGGGATAAACTGATATCACCGAGTCGTGAGTGTGATAACCTTTTTATCACATCTGGTGCCTTCATCAGGGTGATAAGCAGCGGGAAATAAAAACGATATCGTCCCTATTGACATATCGTTTTTATATCGCCCTGATAAAGGCACAAAAGTCAAGTATGTGATAAATAACTATATAGTAACTATGCTGGCTTGAATGTGTGTTCCAGTGTAGGTATATAGCGATGAACAATACACTCGACGGAATACAGGATCAAACTACCTCAAAAATATAACAGGAACTTCGACATTTTAAGCGAAGAACATTTTGAAATCTGTTGTCTCTGTCAAAATGGCATTTCCTGTGTTCTGGGGAAGATTTGACATGCAAAACCATGTCATTTTGCATGTTGTACATTTCAGGCAACGAAAAATCTCACTCCTTCGTATGAAGTTATCCCACTCCTTCGTATGAGGTTATCCCACTTCGATCTTTTCTTGGGGGTGCTAGCCCCTCCCCTTCTGCTTTTGGGGGGGCTATAGCCCCCCTATTCCGCCGTCCCTGTTTTTCACGTAGTTTGACCCTGTCCTCCCTCAGGTTTGAAGTAACTATACATGCAGCTAATATTGCGCAGTAGTTTCTGAGCATAAGCTTGCAGCCTCGGTAAAAAATCAATTGACACAACATTGAAATCATTATTTATTCTATACATATCATATGCTTTCAACTGTTTTACATGTCATATACCTATAACTATAAGTCTTATTATTCATAGATACTACACTTTCGCCAAATTCGATCGTTCACATTAGTATACACAATAGTTGTCATGACATGTGCTGGTTGGGCAACAGCGGCAACTGGTGCACTTAGCTTTCTTAACCATTTCACTTTTTTCATCCATGACACTTGAATACCGTTTTCCTTGCGCCATTTTCAAGTTATCCACGATATGATCGTTTAACCATTTCCATCTTGGCCTGGCCAAACACACATTCCATGCACACAGCATTACGAGCAAGGCAACCATAGATTTTTTGCAGTTCGCCATGTTGCTAGAAGTTTTCTTTCCAACTTGTTGTTTGCGGATCTCGTGACTCTGTGATCGTAGTAGCTTTACAGCAACTCTGAATTGTTTGAACTTCGGCAACGTGCTTATATAGTCCGCCGCGCATACCTTAGAATATATTAATATATAAGCATAGTCACAGAGAATGTCCGCCAATATGTACTTTCATTAAAGCGTTTCAAAAACTCCTTGACTTGAGATACCGATAAAGAGAATTTTATTAGCAAGAATATTTACCCTGCACTTTAAGACCTAAATTTCCCGCCGTTATTTGCACAAGGAAAGACAACAATTTTTTTGCACATGTTCATTATACATTTATACATAACTCAAGAAAGGCAAGCAAGAAATATTGGTGGTCCAAAACGTGTTTCTAGACACTTTCTAGTATCACGAAGGAAGCTCTTTACTGCATGAGACCACTTCATTGCTTTTAGATAATATAATGTTCGAAATAATTGTAATGAAGTGCTTGAATGTCGGTAATACCCTTATATAATTACACAACTTGGGTGGCAAATTTAGCTATACTCATTAGAACATCAGAATTGTCAATGATATGACGGCGGTTTAAAAACCCTAAGATGCACTGGTGTTCTTACTAAATTTTCATCAACGGAAAATTAATAAGTAGCCGGCTACTTGCACTGAGATGTCGGCATGAACTTTGACTGAGTCCTTGAAAGCAAAATTTTCTTACTGATTACCGTTAAGGCCGGTTTACGCGAACTGGAGAATTATTCGCGCGAATATAGCGAATTGGGTTTACACATTTTAAAATTCGCTCGAAAATTTGCAAACTTGCAAAAATCCTGGCTCTTGATTGGCTAAACTTTAATTCGTTCGCTGGCGACTGGCGAAAAAGTTGAAATTTTTCAACTCTTTCGCCAGTCGCTGCGAATCAAGTAGAATGACGAAATTTGCCATAAATAACCATCGCGCATGCTCAGTGACAAATTCGCTCCTTCGCGGGATCAATTCGCGCGAACTGTAAACCGGCCTTTATAGACCATGTAATCGTGCATTCGTGCATGTGTAACGTGCCGAGCACTCTACTTCTTAGACCATCATACTCACAACAGAGTCAAGAGTGAAATTATTTTTTTAGTACAGGTTTGCGTGACGTTAGCTTATCTTACAATTAGTTATTTACGTAATAATGACGTGCGTCTACACCCAAAGGGAAACTACACCCTAATTAACATTATCAGCGCAACCGCAAATATTCAACCCACGCACGCTAAACATGTCTATGACTTTACGTGCGGTGCCAGTTTAGGTAGTGTCTATACAAATAGAATACAAAACAAGGGTAACTCCAAAAATTGATAACATTTTAACATTTATCTACGTTTCGACTATGTTTCACAGTTTCAGTCATCATCAGGATAAACTAACTAGATTATATATCAAAAGCAGTGTTTATTTGAAGAAATATGATACATTAGGTTGATTATTAATGAATTAGTTAAATATGATAAGTTCTTTAGAAGCTTTAATTCCATTATTAAGTTCAGGTTTATATCTTTGAATAGCGAGGGATTCTTGAAAAAGCAAAAGGGTTAGATTTATCTATGATTTTAGTACTGTGAAAAATATGTTCAGCCATTATACAAGACTCTGCGATTTTATTAAAATACTCAGTGGTTCTAAGAATTTTTACTATACAAATAAGGTTCGGGTCTTTAGGATCAATCTACCTGGAAATACAACAAGAACTTCGACGTTTCGAGCGAAGGCCCTTCATCTGGAAGTTTGTTGTTGTATTTTTCAGGTAGATTGATCATAAAGACCCGAAGCTTATTCATTAAATCGTAACATGCTTTTTACTACGCTTAAATATCCCAGCTAGCCCATACGCCATAGAATATTAATACAAAGTTAAACAACCGCTTGTTCTAAGTGATTTCACGAAACATGGAAGTAAAAATTTACAAAAGAAGCTACTTCGTTTTAAGATATTCAATAGTCTCGTGTCTGATGCACTTTAAGGAAACGTTACAAGTCGTCAAGACGTCAATTAAAATAAATTTTCAATCGTTGAAACATACTGTCTTCCATTTCCCAACCATGCGGAAAAGAAACACGATGACCTCTTGTATTGAGAGCTAGTGACGTCATTATAATATCCGCTTCGTGATTCATGGATAATAGGTATATACGACCTTCGAAACAATCGCAGTATATGCTAATTCTTTGTGTTCACAATGCTAAAATATATAGTTCTATTATTCGCTACATATACAGTGTTTTTTCAAGATAGTATACTTTCAGTCGCAGATGATGATTGCACTTCAGACTCAGTTTGCCCTAGAAAGGCTAGGACATCAATTCAACACAAATCATGTTGCAAATGTCACGTTTGGTCGTTGGACAGAGACTATCGCCGTCGCGGTAAATCATGTTCTATATTTTCGTGTGGAACCTCTTGCACTTCCAATAATGATTGCCGTCGCTCGGGGGAGTGCTGTGTGCTACCAAATCGGGCAAATGCTCAAAATCGTATGTGGGATGGTTGTCGTGAATGTGAATACAATTACGACTGTGGTTATGGTAAGGTATGCTGCTATGGATATTCAAATGCACAAAAAATCTGTAGGGAAAATTGTGTTGGGTTGTACTGTGATAATAGACTAGGTGATCTATGTCGTGGTTCTCAAGAATGTTGCCTTTCTAATGTGTGTGTTAATTGCTCGAAGCCTGGCTGCCTCGACAATGACGAGTGTGGAACAGAACAATATTGTTGTAACAAAAAACGTTTACGTGGTGATGACAGTTATTGTAATTCCACTTGTTTTGGAATGAGCTGTAGTACTGGCACTGATTGTGGACGTTATGAGTGTTGCCATGAAGAGAAGTGTGTTAAGTGCTCCAGCCTTGAATGTTCTTCAAATTCAGATTGTGGCTCTGGATATTGTTGCAAACATCGTGTCCTCGGAACAAGTCGGTGTAGGTCGACTGGTTGTATTACTATAGGTCAAAGATGTGACACAAGAAGAGATTGTGGCGGCTTGGATGAATGTTGTAGATATAACAGGTGTGCAAAATGTTCCGAATCAACATGCAAAGATGATTCCGAGTGTCCTCTTGGAGAACATTGCTGCAAGGAAGGCAGACATCCAATATGCAGTCGAAGTTGTTTAGGACAGTTCTGTAACTCTAATGAAGACTGTGCGGGCCAAGAGGTATGTTGCATTGCAAATAGGTGTACAGCATTTGGCTGTGCCTGTGCATCTAATTCCGACTGTTCGTTTGGAATATACTGTTGCTATACAGACACAAATCCTGGTTGTAACATCAGTTGTATTGGGAAAGAATGTTCGTCAGATGGCGATTGTGGCGCCCCAGAGGAAATATGCACTTACCCAGACAGTGATTGTATTTACGGTTCTTCTTCCAGTAAAACATGCCCTCCACGACCAAAACTGACAAAATGTTTTAACAGAAATGGTTGTTATTCTCATGACGACTGTAATGTATTTGGTACCGGATATTACTGCTGTAACGAGAAACACTTCCCTGGAAAAAGGTGTAATACAAATTGTCTCAACAAATTTTGTAGCAAAGACAGTGACTGTGGTGGTTCCAATGAATGCTGTGGCTCCAATAACAAATGCACAAAATGTAAAGTTCCCATGTGGCTCATCGGAATTATAGTCGGAACTTCGCTGCTGTTTCTTAGTGTGGTTGTTTTTTTGATCAGATGTCTTCACTCCAAGCTGAAACAGCAAAGAATGGAGAGGCAACCATCGCGACAAGGTGATACAGAAATGGAACCCCTACAGCACAACCGCCACCAAAATGTTTCTAGTTCTAGATTACAAAGCAACGTTGGTTCTTCGTTTGTTGATGATGTTCAATCTTTCCAGCCTACTCAACTTTCGCGTGGCATTTCACCATCACAGACTGCCTCGCAACAAATGCAGGCTATGCCTTCCCGAAGCGCAGAAATAGACAATGAGCCTGACATTATACAATCCAATGATTCTCACGAGGGAAATACGAATGAAGGGAATGAAACAGTACTGTCGAGTACTCCTCCCCCGCCCTATCCTGGCATTACCCCTTCCTATCCTCCACCATCTTATCAAGAACTATTTGAGAACCGCTAGATACTGGAACATAATTACGGGAACTACTGAGTATCTTTATAAAATGCACAACAACGGCAACTCTGAATGAATGAATGAATGAATGAAGGAAGCATTTCTATTTCTACCTTTCGACTATATTTTAGTCCTCTTCAGTAAAATCACGCCATAGTCGAAACGTAGAAGAAACAAAAGTGCTTTCTTTATTCCCTATAGAAACGAAGTATAGAAGCACAATAAAACGTATATATTCAGCTTGTCAGATAAATACGTATAAACAACGCATGACCCAAATCCTCTAATGACGTCAGCGCTGCGCCACGAACACCCACGAAATATTCGCGCGTTCAAGTAGGAACTTGAGAACGAGGCTGACGCATTTGCTGACGTCAGTAAGCGTTGTACTTCATGTAATTTGACGTCGAAACGTCTCGTTAAAGTGTAGAGATCAGTTGATTAATGTTTGAAACGGTTTTTGCAATTTCTCGACTTCAATAAGTTTTTTGGACTTTATGGGATATTGAGCACATTGCATGAACTGTGATTTAAGGTGAATTTCCTGTAGTGAGATAGAATTTTAGTATGAACACGTTAGTGCCGCTTGCAGTGATAGAATAAACTAAAGGTAAACAAATTAGTTTACGAACTTCATCGCTTTTGACTCGATGACCTCTAATTAATTTGCGGTTCCTTTGCAGACAAAAAAAACAATTTGTTTTCAAAGTCACGGTCTTTTAGGCCAAGAAAAGCGGGAAAATATCTTGTTAACTTGCAATATACGTTGTTCAAACTCAGACACGATGTTCAAGGTCGACTTAGGGTTGTTACATCAAAACTATACCTAGGTAGATTTTAGTGACAATTAGTCGAAATATCACATTTACTTTTGCCCCTCGAACTCGTATCCTAAGTTTCCAAGATGTTAATTTTCGGAGAATCCATTGTTATCTTAAAATCTTTAGGCCAACTTCGGATCCGGCTAAAATTATCCTTCAGTTGCAGCGACATAGGGCAACTTATGGTGATTTAAGAAACTGATTTGAAGAAAACTTGGTGCCAATTTGCGATTTAAGGCGACTTAAGACAAATTTTGGTAGCAGGCCGTATTCTGGTAAAGAATATGTAGTGCTTACTGCTTACCCATGCATCATTTCCGCGGTACAAAACCGTCTCTTTTGAGTTTTGTGCCAGGCATTTGCGCAGATTAGTTCGGTGAAAACTAAGGTCTCCAGGCTTTTTGGGGGCCCATCAAAAACGGAGAACCAAAAAGAATCTTGATACATTGCACAGATTTAGAAGTGTTGGCCAAAAGCATTGAAGATTGTATATTTTGTGCTAGTAAATCAGAAAACTGGAGAGAGCATATATATTCATAGAGATCTAACACTGCTCACTCTGATGGCACATTATTGATATGGGTTTCTAGAGGTTTGCATGGCAAATCAAAGTTTCCTAATCTGTAGTGACTCTACTACACGGCCAAAGGCAACTGAATTAGCGAGAGAGTTCGAGAAATCCACGAGAAATTTCCGCGAGAAATTTCCACGAGAAATTTCCCTTTTTCTTAATAATTTATACCGCGTCCCCCCTCCCGCATTCAGATTCCACTGCTAAATTGATTAGACCACTCTGCGGTGGCTAAGAATAACTCCATCCATATAAATACGACGTTGTCGACAATGCTAGTCTAATATTAAAGCCGCAGAGTGTATGTATTGTTGGTTAGGATCAGCGAATAATTTTTCATCCTGCTTTAACCTTTCTCAATAATTAATCACGGACAATGTTAGTAGAAAACACTTTAATCGAGATGGCGACGCAAGTGAAAGGCTCCGTGCGAAGAGTTCGAAAACTGAAGCTTGTTTTCATCTATTTGTTCATCTGTATAAATCAAAGTAAGTGAAAATAACTCCATAACATCTTCAACTTATTTAATCCGCGTAATCTGGCGGATCGATAACTTCCCATAATATAATCGCTAGAACACTTATTAAAGCGCTTATCTTTTGAAGAGATTAGTTTGCGGGGACTATCAATTCAAGGAATCTCTTTCTTCCTCTAAATCCATGCCTCTGATCCAAGCAAAACGCGGTCAAAGATTTCTTATATAATAGATCTCGATTAGTGGAATTTACCAACAAATTTTTGAAAAATGTTCTCGGTATATCGTTTGAGACAGACTGTCAAAATTGACATCTATTGAGTATATCGTAGGGCGGAGAATGTCGGCAGTTGACAACGCTTGTTTGCCCGCAAATTAAGTAGCTTCAGAGCACTCATTTGTAGTAACGTTATTAAACTTCTCCGCTAAATGACATTGGGATTTGAAAAAAATATATTAGTACCGCTCCGAAGAGGGTAAAGTTAATTTTTAAAGCCCTGTGACGAAATATATATTGTATTGGCCTTCATATGAAGGCTGACTCCATCATGCTGCGATGTTCGTGGGATGTCCCTCGCTGTTCACTACCAAGTTCATCAAACGTGCACTAATAGAATCTCAGTACATATTTGTGACATGTTTAATCGTTAATATAAAAGCTTAAGCCCAAACTACTAAAGATCTTTGACTGTCATATAATAAGCTGCCTTATCTGTTAGCCAGAAAAGCTAAAGTGTTTTTCTAAAACTGAACACTGTAATTTTGCAACAGATAATGAGGCAATAAATTTAATTTAGACTCTTTCTTTGTAGTCGGTGCGATATTAAGCGCCTTTGGTAATTTTCTAGTCAGCTATTCACCAGGGGCTTTTTATTAAACTTGTCGAGCTATTGAAAATTAATTTCGAGCATAACAGAGATAATAAGGCGACATGGAGTGCTTTTAGTTCGAGGTGTTCACGAGAATAAAGACAGTTTTATGACTTTTTGAAATCAATTCATTTTGTGTTTTGACTTGTGTGTGCAGTATCATAAAATGTTGCGCCGAAGAAATAGTCTTGCCTTTGGACTTGGTAAAAGACAAACGACAAGTTATCTGATCGTATTCAAATATATTTGAACTGTAATAAAAACAGCTATTATGGTATAAAACAAACGTTCATTATACACTCCAATAACTATACTAATTTCAGTACGAAAGGTTTTGTATAATACCTCCTATACATGCATTGGACCCTACGTTTTCTAGTCGTATTTACTAATTTAGACTGGTTTAACATCATCAAAGATTCTGTTGTATGATCCCAGATCAAACTTTGTCTTACGCAAGAAATTTAAAGTTCTATAGTTTAAGCAAATTTGTGCGGACAAAGTTGCCAAATGAAATTTAGTCATATTTTTACAATAAAGTTCTGATAATTTTATTTCTTTTTGTGTCAGTTTTCACTCGGAAAGATATACACCCTGCATACCGCTGTAGAGGCAGGCGAATAACGCCGCCGAACCAACCCTGATCTATATATATACACTCGAAAAACCCGAAGCAACCCAAACTCAAAGAAACCGTATACGCGTGGATCCTCGTTCTTATTTAAATTTCCCCAAGACATGAAGAGGCTAAATATTTTATGCAAGAACTTCACAGACATATACAGTATGTATTCTACCTTTTACATTTTCACCGTCTTTGAGAGGTTTACAGATCAAAGAATTTTCCAAAGTGTACACCTAAATAATGGGTGATTAATTCCCCTTGTGGGGCATTCAGTTATTATTAATTTAACTTAGTCATCGCGGGTTCATCTCATAATGAACTGTATCACAAGGATGGTTTTTTACACACAACGGAAGCTTCGTTGATCATATAGTATGTGCTTTAATCAAAGTGTGTAATGGTTAATTAAACCACTTCCACAAATTTTAATTCACAAACGTGATGACTACAATGAAAATCAACCGGAAATATCTTGGTCTGAAATAAGATAAGGGTTTCAATAGCCCTATTCAATAGCCGTATGGAGAGACACCCCCTCCCCCCGGGATGAGAGTTAGTAAAGTTGAGGCGGCCTCATTAATTCTGGTCATCCTATAATTTAACCAGGATATAAAGCCCAGCTCAAACGAGAATGAGAGTTGATGAGAGCCAATGAGAGTTGAAACTCTCGCTCGTGTTTGACCGCCAACTCTCATCAACTCTCATCAACTTTGCTTCAAATTTTGACGAGAGTTTGTGAGAGCCGTTTTCCCTCGATCGTTTGACCGGTACGCGTGGTAATATCCAGTCAACTCCCATGCAGGCGATGCAGCTCTTGTCCCGTTCGACCGGAGCATAAAAGTTGATGAAATTCTCATGCAAACTCTCGCTTGCCAACTCTCATCTACTCTCATCCTCCGCCTCGTTTGATCAGGATATATCTCTTTATTATTCTAGGCCATGGTTTTACCTCCATTTATGAAAGTGCTGATCACTATTGGCCAATGAATAATATCTCCGACAATACGAGCTTGGATACAATCTCCTACATGCACGGTGAGATTATGAATGGTGCAAAGTTGAACAACACAAAGCTTTTTGGTCCTGCATTAATCCTGGATGGCGAAGACGATTGGATAAACTTAGGTTAGTACATCAGTGTTGGTTGTTACCTCCGCTTGCCAGGAGATTATGTTATCACCTTGGGTGGGCAAGTTGGTGTCTTGTGTAAGAGTCTTACGTCTTCTCTTGTGCTACGTTTCATGATATGTTCCAACTAAATAATCAAATTCATTCTTATAATACAAGGAATGCAATGGCCATTAGAACGCTGTTGTGTAGAACGAACATTCGACAATTTGCAATAAGATTCCAGGGACCATTACCTACTGATATAACTATCACAACTTCCTTTACCTCTTTTAAGAAAAAACTAAATAAGTAAATTGTGTGATAAAATTAATTTATAAAGACATTTATGTGCTGAATTACTATTGATGAATAATTTCTATTTATTGCCATCAGGCATCATATGTATTTTTATTAATAATTTATAAAATATTCCCCCTGAAATGAATAAGGAAGCTTAAATTTATATAAGCCTTATATGGTCGGCTTATCTGCAATACTCCTCGGTTCGATCATATCACTCCTGTTTTATATGATCTTCATTGGCTCCCGATTAAGTCTCGCATCGACTTTAAAATCCTCCTTATTACATACAAGGCCTTAAACAATCAAGCTCCAACGTACATTAAAGAGCTTCTCTCAAGTAAAAAACCCACCAGTTACAACCTTAGATCCCACTCTGATCCGTGTCTACTAGAACGCCCCAGACTTAAAACCCAAGACCTTGGGTGATCGATCATTCTCTCTCGCTGCTCCAACTTTATGAAACGCTCTTCCCAAAGCCATCAGGATTGCATCCTCAACAGCTACATTTAGAAAGTTGCTAAAGACATTTCTATTCTTAGATGCTTTTAATTAATGCATGTGCATGTTCCACTTTTACTTGCAGTTATCGCTGTAACATATTTTTTATATAATCTTAACATTATTGTAATATATTTTTATCTAACATTTATAATTTGTATATTATCTACTGCTGTAAGAAGCTCACTTGAACATATCCATATGAAAAATGCGCTATATAAATGTAATTCATTCATTCATTCATGGTTTCTTTTTAAGCTTCCTTGCCACTATTATGAACTAATGTTATGGAAATTGTTGTAAATATTTATATTTATTTTTTATTTATTTTTTGGTAATGGTGGTAAAATAGATTGATTGATTGATTGCTAGCGGACACACGATTGAGGTTAATTGAAATGTTTTCAACTTTCCAGGCGAACTCGCCGTTCACCAAGTCCACAGAAGCAAGGTCGTTTCGCCCGGGCGGGCACACCGTGTTAATGGATCACCAATATCTTTTTTTCGTTTTCAGGGCTCATGGGTGATGATTGTACAAACATGCCGTCGGAATGTCACGATGGTTTTACAATATCTTTTTGGTTATATTATATTGGCGGCGAGTTTTTGCTATGCACTGGTGTCTACAATAGTGGCAATAAAGGTCCTGGAATCCAGTTTACATTTGCCGATAAACAAAAGTTGCTCGTGATCGAGATCTCGACGCTGAAATACACGTGGAAAATTACGTCAAACTCGTTGCCCGCACCTGGGTACACGTGGCCTTTAAATGGAGCGCAAATGAAGGTGACATGCACTGATCGGGTGCGGCTGTTGTGTTGTGTCGTGTCGCGTTGCATTGTTTAAAGGCGGGTTTCCAGTCCTCGCACGAAGCTCCTCGCAGCTCGCTGCGAGTACTCGCACGAATGTCATTCCGTTGCCACCAGACGCCGTTTTATGATTGGTTTATTATTGTGAGCTCTCCCAGCGAGTAAAAAATAGTTCAAAATTTTGAACTATTTGCCGCGAGCGGCAAACCACTCGCAGAACGTCTGCGAGTACTCGCAGCGAGGAGCTTCGTGCGAGGACTGGAAATCCGCCTTAACATTGGATAACATTCCATTACAACACATTGCATTACATTTTTGCATTGAATGGCGCGACATTGCATTGCATTAATTGTATCACATTTTTAATTGCAGTGTACTAAACTGTATTGTGTTCTATATCTTACCTATAAATATATTATTATTATATATATTTTAAGGTATTCATTTGTATCTAAACGGTAGTGCTGCACGGCAAAAAGAGTTCCAAAAGAAAGAAGTGACGTTTGCGAGACCACAATATGGGCGTGGCTGGACCCTTGGACGGCCTAACAGTCTTCTAAAGTTGACAAAATTTGGACACTTCGGAATCGCGCATCTCGCGCAGTGGCAGAGAGAACTCACCGCAATTGAAATAAGGACAGCGTTCTTTGAGACAATTTTGGAGGATCAGAAAAAGTTGATAGAATTACTCACAACTCGTAAGTTTAATGATAAATTGACTAGTTCATGACATATTTGCCATAGTATAGCCATAGTATTTCTATGGTATGCACTATATTTACATCCATAGTGTTTCCATAGTATGAATTAGTATAATTCCCATACTAATTGCAGTGACCTAGCCAGGATTTTCAGTCAAGGGGCCCCCGAGAAAGTACTAGGGGGCGCCAACATAGAGATTTGTATTAGTCTAAATGTTTCCTAGGGGGGCGACACCTTCGCCAGGGGGGGCCTGGCGCCCCCCCCCCCCCCTCTGGCTACGTCACTGACTAATTTCCATTTTCATACCGTACTTCCAACTACGGGATTCATCCTATTTCCATAGTAAGGATTTTGAAGAAAATTTCCAGTAATGAGTAATAGTTGCGAGCACTCACTACCATCAAGTAATGGAGTATCGATTTTTCTTGGTAGTTATTCTAACGCCGCCTTTTTGCTTGTGTTTATTTAGCTGAGCAACCAACAAGCAAAGCAGAATATTTGAAACCATCCAAGCATGCAAGATCCAAAGCAGCGCTCTCAATTCGTCATGCGAAACCGTGGTCTGTGGTTGCAGGCTTGCTATTGCTCTTGCTGGTTTTCTGAAACTCTTTTTAACATTATATTGTATTGAAAAGTATTCCGCATAACGCACTCTTGAAATTGGAATACAGAATCAGCTTAGGGTTAGGTTTAATGTACTGAATCACGTTCCGGACTGAAACTATATTCCAAGTTTGTAAAAGTAAACTTGCCATGAAAAATGGCATTAATATTAATGTAATAGTGAGAAATTATAAACTAAGTATAGTGTATATGTATGAAATAGAAAAGTCTTATAAAGATTTAAGTGTATGATTTCGAAGAAAATTAAGGTAGTATAAATGAAATTCGAATGATGTTGGTCGATGTGCTGCGACGACAAAATATCGAATAAATTATGTAAAAAAACAAGTCGTATTTTTTAATGCATTTGTTATAAAGTCTCCTATATCATGAGAACCTTTTCATGAGACAACCAAATGCCTTGTTCTTTGTAGGTTTACATGGTGATAATTAATGATTATTGGATGAGGTTAAGGGTGATATCGAGAATTATCAAGGCCGAAGTTTGCGTTATCTGCCGAAGATGACAGCTGAGACGGATAACACAAACCATAGACAATCCAAAACACAAAAAAATGCACAAACTGAGCGAAAAATATAAGGCTGATGACACAAAAGAAACGCTACGGTGCTTTACGATTCGGCCGTAGTACGTGTAAACAGGCTTTATTTTTTTACTTTACTGTATGTTATTCACTTCACCCGAGACTTCACCGCCTTGCGCCAAAAATTGGCAAATTAAAAATGAATTTCCTGCGCAATTATCGCGTCTCATTAAATACCTGGTAACGAGCAACTTGGTTGCTACGCAACCGCTATCATGGTGGACGAAAAGAAGCAAAATATCTCTGATTGCTATAAAAAGTAGGGCATAAAATCATTTTAAATAAACTCTACCTCTTAACTAACTCGTAAGGAGACATGAAAATTTAGTAATACATATGAATTGAGGGCATTTTGTATATAAACTATTGTTTAACGCTTGCTAAATTCGTTGTTTGTAGCGCCACTGCATATTAAAGTTGTCTGATCACTCACAGATAACATGGAGGAAAATCAAGAAGTAATATTAACAGCTCGTCGGACTGAGTCTGTGGATGCTCCTGCAATAGAGAAATTGATGACCAGTGCCACATTTGAACTGTTTGGACGTGTGGATATCGTACGCGTAATGTATGCTGTGCCTATTTTATCTTGTTATAATAATAGTAATATCATTCTGTTATGTTTGTAAATATTGTCATATTGTGAGGGCCGTATGTTAGATAACTATTATGGTTAATACGTTTCCCTCTTGAAATAAAGTTTTACTACTACTACTACTACTGCCTGTGTGCAAACTTCGAAGAAGACGAAGATCTCCGGCGTGCATTAATTATACTGAAATTCCTTTTTGAGAACTTGAACTTTTTTTGTGTAATAATTTCAGTGAGAAGGCGAACCTAGCTGTGACTTTAATAAGTTCTGAAGACGAGGTTGTTGCCAGCGGAGCATTCTTTGATTACCCCAACCTTGCGGTGGATCAGGCAAAATGGGAGAAATTATTTCAAGAAAGTTTTGAATCTATTAAACCAACTGTAAGTGATTCTGAACATTAATTCTTCTTGTCTGTATATTTGCCTTGTCTGATATTTGTATTTTATTTATACTAACTTGTCAGTTTATACAGAACAGTGTAATCTATCATTGACTCATGCAATAAGTATACCAATTTACCATGTTTACAAAACTATATCATTTAATTGGCATCTATAATGTTCATTCACTCTTTCTATATCTCCATTACAGCCATTGAATTCACTGTTCTTGAACTTTTTTGCATCAAAACCAGATTATGTACAAGGATGTGCTTCTGAAATTTTAAGGTAATTTACTGTAGTATACAGACATTCCAACTCTCCCGATTTGACCGGGAGGTCTCCCGATTTCCATACGTTAATTCCTCCTGATCTCCGGATTTCAATCTGAACCTCCCGATGTTTCAGGAAGATCCACTTATCGTTAAGAAAATCAATTTAAAATGAAAACTTTCTTGTTAAAAATGCATGTACGTTGCCTTTTGCCAGCATCAAAGCACTATCAATGAAGAAATAAGGTGAAGAAATAAGTAATAACCCTTTTAAAACAAAAATTAACAAAACTAGTTTAAAATTGGTAGTAAAATTTCAACAACATTTGAAGTCTAAGCCCAACAGCAACACATTCTAGAGGCAAAATACGAAGGTTTGGAAAAATTAACAGTGAAATTGCCAACCTCCAGATTTCCTGCTAACTGAGGTTGGAATGTCTGAGTATATAAAACTTTTCATATGTTCTGAACGGTCGTTCTATCAGAGTTTCTTTGAATTGTATTTCTTTATTTATAGGACAGTTTTTAATACTGCACCATACATTGAATACATTTTCCTTGTTATGCCACCAAAGGCCCAAGAAGGTGAGATATTTTCCAACAAAATTGAATTGCACTGATCAGTGGTCTACTGTATGGGCGTAGCTTAATACAAGACTAAATCTTGCTAGCTTCGTCCGTCTTGAATTATTGATGAGTTTAAGAATGCATTTTAACAGTTTATCTTTTGTTTATGTTTCCAGAGCAAGCCTTACAAAAGTTGTTCACTGCCATTAAATGCAATGCTAATTTCGACAAAGGGAAACTCAATGGCACTGTTCATGTTTGTCATCGATTTGAACACTCGCCCAAACTGCATATGAGAGCAGCAACGTAAGAACTTTGATGTGTTGTTTAAGTTATTAGAATTTCAACTCATTGCTGCATGGACCCACCAAGTGGTATATAATGTTATAATGCTGTCCTGTATATAACGTATGTTTGTTCATGTTCGTTTTTATTCATACCTTGCAAGTGACATCACAACTCGTAATTGTGTGGGTTCCGCCACTTTGGGTGGCAAATTAATCAAACCACTTATTCAAACTAACATTTATTTATTGTTTTACATTCTCAGTGTTGAAGACCATGATGATTTAACTCCAATATTTGATGAACAAAGTGAAACTTTAATCAACTCATATGGTAAGTACTACAGTATTGTATCTACACGAGAAGTACATTAAAAGTTGCATTTAAGGCCCAGCGAGTGAATTACTTTATTATGTGCAACAATCCCTATTCTGAAATATTTTTATTGAATTAATAGCAAATAACATATAACTAAACAATGCCATTTATATAGACAAATGTTTTTAAAGTTCTAAATGCTCATTTAATTTAATTACTAGCTGGTAACAATTATGTGGAAATTTAACCTTTTCAAAGTTTATCCATTCACTATATTGTTAATGCACCTACAATCACTTTCAAAAGTTGTTGGGATACCTGCAATTTTAGATAGTTATTGGATTTAAACAGTTTGTAACACACATTTGAAAATTAATGGAACATATTTATATATGCACCATAACACCATGTTAACAAAATTTCTGCCAGTGTCTCTTGTTAACAAATGAGCTTGCAATACGCCCTACTTTAGTATTTAATACTCTGTCTATCCCCAGACGATTTTACGTGTCAGTGGTAGAAATTATCATGTCAAATCTCCCCACCCGCACAGCATCTTCTGTTGTCTTGAGTGGAATTCTCACATCTTCAGATTTCTAGATCCCATTCACATGTCCATATATATGGGTCAAATGTCCATATGGGTAAAAAGTCCATATGGGTAAAATGTCCATATGGATAAAAAATGTCCATATGGGTAAAAAATGTCCATATGGGTAAAAAATGTCCATACAGTGTATGGGTGTAAAATGTCCATATGGGTAAAATGTCCATATGGTAAAATGTCCATATATAGATGTTTTTATGTAATATTTAAGTCCGAGCAGTTGATTTATAGACGTTATATGGAATTTAATTTTAGGAGATTTCTTTCTCAACGACCTCATAGAAGCTGAAGACGATGAGAACAAATGTCTTGTGGCAGATGTAAGTAGAAAATACATTAGTAAAGGAACTAATTCAGGGTCAAGGAACAGTACATACAATACATTGCTGTGCAGTAACAACGAAATGTATATTATGTTAAGTAACATATTTGTTTGCTTCTTTCTATGTAGGTAAACGAAACTGCTGTGGGTTTCATGAGTATAAGTACGAATGTCAATGTACAGTTGTTAAGTGAATATTTTGACCTCTCGCCTTTCAATGATCTCAGAAAACAATCTTCAGTCACATCCAGCAATAGTTCAGGTGAGATTTTTAAACCCTGAAATTAAGAATGAAAGAGAATTGGTGTATGGTATGGTGTATGGTATGGTATGGTGTATGCATGGTGTATGGTACTGTATGGTGTATGGTTTGGTGTATGGTATGGTATATGGTGTATGGTTTGGTGTATGGTATGGTGTATGGTATGGTGTATGGTATGGTATGGTGTGTGGTATGGTATGGTGTATGGTATGGTGTATTGTATGGTGTATGGTATGGTGTATGGTATGGTATGGTGTATGGTATGGTGTATGGCATGGTGTATGGTATGGTGTATGGTATGGTATGGTGTATGGTATGGTGTATGGTATGGTGTGGTGTATGGCATGGTGTATGGTATGGTATGGTGTATGGTATGGTATGGTGTATGGTATGGTGTGGTGTGGTGTATGGCATGGTGTATGGTATGGTGTATGGTATGGTATGGTGTATGGTATGGTGTATGGTATGGTACATGGTGTATGGCATGGTGTATGGTATGGTGTATGGTATGGTGTATGGTATGGTATGGTGTATGGTATGGTGTATGGTATGGTGTATGGCATGGTGTATGGTATGGTGTATGGTATGGTATGGTGTATGGTATGGTGTATGGTATGGTACATGGTGTATGGCATGGTGTATGGTATGGTGTATGGTATGGTGTATGGTATGGTGTATGGTATGGTGTATGGTATGGTGTGGTGTATGGTTTGGTATATGGTATTGTATGGTAATTGGTGTATGGTATGGTAATTGGTGTATGGTATGGTATGGTGTATGGCATGATAATTGGTGTATGGTATGGTGTATGGTATGGTATGACAAACTGGTATGGGGGCATGCTGTTTTGAAGTACTGTAATAACATACTTCTACCAATTAAAACTATCTGATCATTTCATTTGGCTTACATTTTACTATATCTCAGATGGAGAAGAAGCAAGTGTGTTTTGCGTGGAGCTTTTCTGTATAGATGAAAAATTTGAAGCAAGGTAAACATGCATTCTCCCATCTTTTTACTCCATGACTAGTTGCATACGGCTAGCGCCTCGACCAACTCTTACGCTTTTTCGTGCTCTCCCAACTTCCCGCGTGCTCAATAACTTGATTGAGCGTGCTAAACCATGATAAAATTCTTAAAGAAAGTATAATACTGCACTACATCTAATTGTAACTGACAGTCTGAGTGTTATATAATATTTTATAGGTCAATGGATTTTCTCCCAACCGCATTCAAGCTTTTCCCAGTGAGTACATTTAATCCGAATTTTTATCCAAATTTTTAAACAATAAAAATACAATACAGAACTGTAATTCTCCATTCTTAACTAGGACAAAGATTACTGTGTGATCACAATGCCACATATCGTAAACGAGTTTCCATTGGTTCACGAATTTACGGTAAGGAACTGGTGTATAAGGTTTGCGTATCAGTGCTTTGTTGCCAATGGATGGAGTGTGTTGTGCTGCACACCCCCCTAAAAATGTCAGCATGTCCTGCCTCCCATAATGATCATGTGGATTTTCCAACAATTTTTCCAACAACGATTTGTGATCGGTCAATCTATAATTATGCAAAAATAATATTTATTTAGCTCGAAGCAATGAAATTTACACTTACCAACTGCAAACAAAACAACAACTCGATTTTGATCTTTAAGATTTCATTGCTTAGTTTTGATTCCTTTTCTCCAGAGAGTCACACCCAAAGTCGATGCTACAATTTCACACGAGCTTTATGTATTTCACCGCTGGGGACTCATTCGGTATGTCTTCAATTGTTCATAACATAGTTACCCTCGTTTAAGGTACGTTTAAGGTACGTTCACACACAGCGATTTGTCGGGCCGATTTTAAGTTTTGCTGAATGTTAATGACGAATATTTTCAGTTGATGATGTCACCAGATGACGTTTGCCACGTATTTTTCAAATATCATTAACGTGCATCTGAAATCGGCCCCACAAATCGCAACGTGTGAACGTACCTTTACTCGGTCTGTTCTCTTTCCAGAACTATCAGCGTCAGGCCTGCTGTCTCCAATGATTTAACTGGTATAGACAATATTGTTGCCAATGTCTCGGGTTCTGATGTCATACTAAGGTGAATATCCTTATAACGCAATACTCCGATATCCTCAAGACAAGGATACACGTAGAAACGCTAATCCTGACGCATGTTATGTAAAATGCAATTTCAAACATGTGCACAACATTATTGTATTGGGATCAGTGCTTTGTTGCCAATGGATGGAGTGTGTTGCGCTGCACATCCCCTAAAAATGTCAGCATGTCCCGCCTCCCATCACATTCACCCCTTTGAAAAAATAAACATCAACCAGTGCAGGCCTTCCTGGGAATGGCGTGCGATCGCACGCGCACACCTTGACACTTGCCAGGGCTTCTCAAGAAGTGCGATTGATCGCGCGCCTCGATAAGCTCGATTAGGCTACAACGCAAAACAACAAAACTATAATATTTTATCATTTCAGCGCAAATCGCTAGAAATTAGACGTCTTCTTAGTTCTAAGCTCTTTTATTTTTTTAGTGTTTACTTTGTCATATTCTCTGGTAGCTGTGCTTCATATTTTAACATTCTATAACCAGATTTTAGTCTAGTCGCTAACCATTATTAAACACTTTTTAAAAAGCTGTGCAGCCTGCTAACCATGCAGGGAATGAAAAATTGATCACACTCCACTGCACGCCTAGATAGCTCAAGGAATGTGATTGGTTGCACTCCTACCATATTAGACAGCTTTAGCAAACACAACGCGACCTCAAAGAGGACGTGAAAATGGCGTAAAAAAATGGCGTGATATGCCCATCTATGGATGTTGCCCACGCCATTTTTTTACGCCATTTTCACGTCCTCTTTGACGTCGCGTTGTGTTTGCTAAAGCTGTCTATTCTTCCTGGGAAGGCCTGCCAGTGCGTATTGATTTATGCATTTTCGGTCATCGTGGTCTATGTGGATTGATTGTCAATTCTATATAGTTACTTAAATATGTGTTTATGTTTCATTTATAGAGATGTCGAGCAATACAACAAAGCTCGTCGAGATCAGGTAAATAAATTATTTGTAAAACATCCAAGACCTTGTTAAAGTGGAGAATCGTGTGACCAGTGATATTGGTGACATATATTTATAATCGTTTTTAAGGCATTTAAATACGTGTTTTTTGTGTACAATTTGCGAGTTTCAGTATTTCTCTTCATATAGGATGGCCAGGAACTGCAGGTGTTTATTGCAGAATGTACGAATCAAATTATTGGTGTGGCTGTCTTACGTCAAGAAGAGGTAAAAATAGAATGACGTGCTTTAGATGTTCAGTGTTGATAGTAATTGTACAATTAATTGGACTAATTGATAATTAGTTGATGTAATTGATAAATTATTAGTTTATTAAATTGATTGAATATATAAATACAGATATATGATGGAGCTTCACTATTCTTATTTCTCTAGGACATAGAGTTCATCCGAGCGCACTATGCTGTTGAAGATTTTATTTATTACAATTACCATCAACGTGAAGAACACGCTCATCTCTTTCATTTCACTCTTAATCCTATCTTTCGTCATTATACCAGACATTTCTTAAAGGTAGGAACTGCACACTCTATACAAGGGTCTGATTTGGGCATCCAAGTTCTAAGATGGCCGTCCAAACGACAACTGGACAGCAGACTGGCTGAGACTGTGCTTTATACTGTACTTTATACGCACCCTCTCTTACTCCCCCTCTCTAAATCGCCCTCTCTCTCTAATACGCCCCTCTCTAATACGCCCCCTCCCCTCTCTAATACGCCCTCTCTAATACGCCCTCTCTAATACGCCCTCTCTAATACGCCCTCTCTAATATGCACCCTCTCTAATACGCACCCTCTCTAATACGCCCTCTCTCTAATATGTCCTCTCTCTAATACGCCCTCTCTCTAATATACGCCCTCTCTCTAATACACCCCTCTCTAATACGCCCCTTCTCTAATACGTCCTCTCCCTAATACCCACCCTCTCTAATACGCACCCTCTCTAATACGCCCTCTCTAATACGCCCTCTCTCTAATACGCCCCCTCTCTAATACGCCCCTCTCTAATATGCCCCCTCTCTAATACCCACCACTGACCTATACTAAATGGACTGAGCGCGCAATCTATTTTATCAGGAGCTCGATGTCCTCACCACTGCTCACGTCATATAGGTCTTTGCTCTCATGCGTAAATTCGCTGACTTACAAATGCGTTGATAAACGGCTCGGTTCTATTTTTTTATATGTTTCAAACTCAAAAAAATTGTTAATTTTGTGTTTTTGAGGCGAGAAATTGCTGCGAAATCATTGTAGAAAGTAAGTCAGTTTATACTAAATGTGATCTTTATGAAATTGGCGGGCTGTCAAGTATGTTTTCAACTCTCAGTTAAAGCCGTATACATGTTTAGAAATAGCCGCATAGTTCAAATAGCCGTAGAAAACTCCACAAAAAACAGTCTTTTACACAGTATAATACCAGGAAAGATTGTCGGCAAAAAATTTTCATGTCAACAGAAGGTTAGTACTTACATAACACGACAAATTTTATGGAAAAACTATAGCATAAATACCAGCAATCATCGATGGCCCGAAGCTCTTGTTGTGGTCGTGTATAAAAACATACCGAAAGCCATCGTTTTATTTAAAATTAAAATGTTTGTTTTCAAACTTGCAACAGGAAAATATACTCCTATTTTGGAAAAGGTTGTTCTCAACTCGAAGGTAGTAAATATTTACTAAAAACAGCAAAGTTTGCAATAAAAACAACACAGAATTGAAAAATAATTAAAAACAAACTTCGTTAAATTTCAAAAATACAAATTCGCCCGCGAGCACAAAATAACATTTTCATCGATGCGAGGACCTATATGACGTCAGCAACGGTGGGGACACTTTTTGACCTCGAGCACTCAGTCCATTTAGTATAGGTCAGTGATACCCACCCTCTCTAATATGCCCCCTCTCTAATACCCACCCTCTCTAATACGCCCTCTCTCTAATACGCACCCTCTCTAATACGCCCTCTCTCTAATACGTCCTCTCCCTAATGCCCACCCTCTCTAATACGCACCCTCTCTAATACGCCCTCTCTCTAATACGCCCTCTCTCTAATATGCCCCCTCTCTAATACGCAACTTCTCTAATACGCACCTTCTCTAATGAAAGCACTAGAACAGTATGAAGAAAGCAATATAATGTACTTGTTTTATAACAGGAAGTATTGCGGTTATCCCACAAGTCGTGTCTGTACTACTCATTGTATCAAAAGGGTGTGAACCCCAGCATGTCGGTAAGTATTAACTCGAATTAAGATAGGTAGGAAAGACATGTTTGCTGTTAATCTTGTTGTCATTATGAATGTAAGGCTCTATTTCCTCTCACATTAAACATGCACTAAAATAGATTAACTGTATTCTAGGGCACCAAGAATTACTCGGTTATTTCATGTCTTAGTGATCTTGTTCCCGTAAGGTAGGTCGATTTTGCATTTATATACCTTTTTATATGCAGGCTTTGTAATATTATGTAATTTTTCATGATGCCGTGAATGTCCAATTCTGAGCGAGAACTAAAATTGCAAACATGTTATATGTGCTTCTGTCTATAATTCTTTGTGACCTAATCTATAAGCATTCGCAAAACAAGTACAAGGTATACAATGATTTTCATCTCTCTACAGAGGTCGCCGTCAAATTATTTATCAACAAGATATTCTTGGCATAAATGCTCCTTCAAAGAAAGTCTTGAAGAAAGAGGTGATTTTCTAGTTTCTTCCATTCATGAATTGCCATCATTGTAACAGAAATATGTCTACACTTTCTATTCTGTTACATGGAATAATATTTTCATGATTTTGTATTTTTGTTTTAGGAATATTATGCATTGTATCATCTGAACAGAAAATTAACCTTAGAACCAAAGGTAATTGGTTATTTTTGAGAGCATTGCTAGAGTTGCTTTAGGCGGTTTGTTAACAAGCTTTTGGAGTTTTGTTAACGAACTTTTGGCGGTTTGTTAACGAGCTTTTGGCGGTTTTGTTATCAGCTTTAGGGGGTTTGTTAACAAGCTTTTGGCATTTGGTAAACAAGCTTTTGGCGGTTTGTTAACGAGCGTTAACATTGCGTTATTGTTACTATAGGTGGTAATCAATGCAAGAATTGTTATGCTTGGCGCATCAGATACTGGCATTTCATTTCTGGAAAGATTCTGTTTTTGGTGTGTAATTACAACATATTTATAGAGAATAATTCCTAGTTCTTCGGTTTGTCATAAAACGTTAGTTAGCATATTCATTCATCATCTTGACCTACAAGTATGAAATTAATTCTCTTTTTCTTATAGCCCTCACCTTCACTTTAAGAACATTTCTATCATATCGCCACAAGGATTTCCAAATCACGTGGGTAGTAATGACAATGAAATGAGACCAAGCAGGTACGTAGTATGTGACGATGGGCTCAGCTTTGCTTGCTACTCATTAACCAATTAAAAAAATTAAGATAAAATAAATGGTAAACAGATTTTAATATATATGAAGTAATCCATGACTCGTCTTGTTTTGCAGTTGTTGTTTTACAAAAGACAACTACGCTTACATGTCCCTCAAAACTTGGATTAACGTCGTTGAAGACAAAATGGTGGCAATTGATAGGTATTTGACAATTACATTTAGTACGGACAAGCCCAGGTCAAACGAAGATGAGAGTTGATGAGAATTAGCAAGCGAGAGTTTGCTTCAGAGTTTCATCAACTCTCATTCCCCGATGGGAGTTGCGAAGAGTGCATGAGAGTTGATGAGAGTGCATGAGAGTTGATGAGAGTTGACGAGAGTTGATGAGAGTTGATGAGAGTGCATGAGAGTTGATGAGAGTTGATGAGAGTTGATGAGAGTTGATGAGAGTTGATGAGAGTTGATGAGAGTCGATGAGAGTTGATGAGAGTTGATGAGAGTTGATGAGAGTTGATGAGAGTTGATGAGAGTTGATGAGAGTTGATGAGAGTTGACGAGAGTCGATGAGAGTCGATGAGAGTTGATGAGAGTTGACGAGAGTTGATGAGAGTTGACGAGAGTTGACGAGAGTTGACGAGAGTTGATGAGAGTTGATGAGAGTTGACGAGAGTTGACGAGAGTTGATGAGAGTTGATGAGAGTTGATGAGAGTTGATGAGAGTGCATGAGAGTTGACGAGAGTTGACGAGAGTTGACGAGAGTTGACGAGAGTTGATGAGAGTTGATGAGAGTTGACGAGAGTTGACGAGAGTTGACGAGAGTTGACGAGAGTTGATGCGAGTGCATGAGAGTTGATGAGAGTTGATGAGAGTTGATGAGAGTTGATGAGAGTTGATGAGAGTTGATGAGAGTTGATGAGAGTTGATGAGAGTTGATGAGAGTCGATGAGAGTTGATGAGAGTTGATGAGAGTTGACGAGAGTTGACGAGAGTCGATGAGAGTCGATGAGAGTTGATGAGAGTTGACGAGAGTTGACGAGAGTTGACGAGAGTTGACGAGAGTCGATGAGAGTTGATGAGAGTTGATGAGAGTTGATGAGAGTTGACGAGAGTTGATGAGAGTTGATGAGAGTTGCGAAGAGTGCATGGGAGTTGATGAGAGTTGACGAGAGTTGCGAAGAGTGCATGAGAGTTGGTAATAGTTGGCGACCAAACGCGAACGAGAATTGCAAACCTTTTTAATAATTTTCAGGGAACACAAAGTGATCAGTACATTAGGAGGACACCAAGTACCTTATGACTACCTGGTGTTATGTTGTGGTGAGCAGTTTCAGATCGCCATCCCAAGTGGTGCAGATGTCAATACACTGGTCACAACAGCTGAGGTTCCTCGTGGTAGAGATCAAGTATACAGAGGAGCGTTACCTAGTAATGTTTTCACGATCAATACACACCAAGATGTTCAAGATACCTTACAGTGGATAGAAACCTCGTTCGCGTACAGTGAAGGTAAGTACTGTATTAAGTTGGTTAAACCGAATCCCCCACCTACTTGTTACAACAAGTTGCTGAATAGCAGGACGATAACAAGTTGTTGGAATAACTTTTAACAAGTCTGTTGAGTCAACAACCTTGTACCACGTTGTGAACAAGCCATTGGCAACATGACAACAAACTGGGAATAAGCAGTGCGAACACATTCTGATAACAAGTTGTTAAAACAGCATTGGTACAAGTCAGCTTCAGGTTTGTTATAACGTTTTTACGTATGTACACCACCTAACTATTATCTAACAGCTAGACCAACATTGGTTTTACTACATGTATTTTCTAGGTAAAGCTGTGATCTATGGTGCCGCACTGTCATCTTATACCTTCATCCAAGGTATGCTTGCTTGTGGAATACCTGGATCACGTCTCGTCATGGTTCAACCACCAACCAATCTTCCGTCATCTTTCAATAATCCTGATGTCGATGAATTGGTGGAAAAGTCGTTAGAAAACGCAGGTAAACGCAATCGGGGCATTGCTTACGAATCCTCCATGACCAGCATATCTATAGAGTCATATTTTTCCTTTTTGTCACAAGGTGTCATTTTATACAAGAACTACACGCTTGCAAGATGGAATCATCAAGAAGAATCAAATTTGTTGAAGAACGCCTCATTTACATCGAGTAATAAGCCGTTAATGCTTGAATGTCAGGTAAATATAACAAACTGGAGAGTAGCACAACCCCCCCCCTGCATGAGCATTACAAACTAGGGAGTAGCACAACCCCACCACCCTGCATCAACATTCGTCTATGCGTTAATTGCTCTTCGTTCATTTTTCGAGGCTTCGGTTGTGCAGTCTTCAGAAGCTTTCAGAGCAAGCGCCTTGATATGCCTTCGTTGTCTTGTAACTACCTATTCTTCCAGGCCGCAGGTTCATTCCTGCCAGAAGGCCTAAGTTGCATTTTTCGCAACTGCTCCTGGCTAGGTCTAAAAATGTATATAAATTTCCGTTCGAGTACCTTCTACCTATTTTTTCCTCTAGGCATTTTTCTGCTTCCAAGATAAGAAAGTTGATTATCAAGCTTACAAAGGTTCGTCGCTGTTTTTATATAGTTCTACTGCATCTTTTAAGATTAACTATTTACTGTGTACCGTAGTCTACCCTAGCAAGAGGGTTTATAGAGCTAAAACCCTCTTACTTACCACCTAAATTATTTTAAGTAGCGATCAACGAGAGCTGTTTGGTTTATGATGGTAAGCTCGTGGTAGACAAAGAGTTCATGACCAATGATCCAGCCATACGTGCTGCTGGTCCACTTACAAAATTCGCAAGACGTTATCATTCCGAGTCATGGTTAGTAATTATCATTTCTTGAGTCTATATTCGTTTGGTGTTGGCTACAACCAATGTCTGTTGAAACTGTTGTTGCTCGTTCAAAGCCAAAAATCTAATTCCTATTATCATATTTCTCTTTTACATCGTTTAAGGACTCATGCAAATTTTAACTCAAAAGAAGTCGGAAAGTTGGTGAGTACTTGAAAGAAAATCTATTTTCCTAACCATATACTCCTGTGAATGTTTGGTTGATTGTCTTGAGTATATTTATTATTTTTCCCTTGTCTTTGTAGCTCGCGGAATCCATGCTGCCTCTATTCGACCCAACTCTGCAGCAGTCCACAATGTCCAATGGAAATGAAGCCAGCCTTATTCCAGTTTTTAAAGAACCAAAGATATATTCAGGACTTTTACCAGGTAGTGAAAAACGTTGTAATATTTTTATTACATCACTATATCTTTACCATCCTTAAATTGTAATTGACACAAAGTTTTAATATCTTGTTTAAAATAGTTTTGTACATAATAAACAGCCTCTGAGTTAAGCCGGTTATTGTGAGTCGAGAGAAAGGTTTTTCTCCGGGTACTCCCGTGTTCCTCCATCACCAAAAACTAGCCCTTCCACCTTAGCTGTGCTCCATAATCAAATGTAGGTCTACGAAAGATGGCAGCCAAAAGCGCCCCAGTATGTCTTCAACGTGGTCACATTTGAGCTGTACCTCTCGTAGGCGTAGGAAGCAACTTCAAGATGGATGAGCACTTTGTCTTAAAGGCCCCTCCTCTATTAGAAAACTTGTAGACTTCTGTACACGAATTACTAACCGCGTAAACATGTCACTTTCTCAACACATATCCTTTCATTTCCAGGAGGTTTTTATTATCTTCATGTTTGTAAACCCACCTTGAATATCCGTCTTGATTCACTCATGGCCCAGCCAGATTATGTAAGTCCATGTGTATACATGCATTGACTGTATAGACTGTATAGAAAGCCAGTTGACAATGTAGGTGTACAATCTATACTTGACGCCGGGAAATCGAGGCAAATTTAGCTAATCATTGTTTTTCTATTGAATATATAGGGTCATGTTCTTACAACTGGGGCCCCTGGAGATGACCAAAAAGGATATTTCCGTCTTCATATTAATCAATATAACAGCATTGAAACTATAACATGTCTTTGTAAACAGGTGAGATTGCAACTGTCTGGCACTCTGCTTAAACACAAGTCTTCCAAACAAGAAGAAGAATGAGGAGTCATTATTTCAACTTGTTTGTTTTATATGCTGTGTCTTCCCTTTTAGCCGATTGATCTGGGTAACCTGATCTGTCTATACGGCATTCACGAGAGATATCTCAATAGTTTGTGTCAACGTTACAGTGAAGGTCTCATTACAGATTTCTACAGGTATAAATATATAATTCGCTTCTTATATAGTTAGATAAACACTTGTTTAATATTGAACAAATACTTTCAAATAGTATATCAGGCATCTGAACATGTTAGACTGTTAAACCTGCCTTGAACGTTGAGGATAGGTATTATTACTTAGATCCTCTCATCAAAAACTAACCCTTCTATCGTAGCTGTGCTCCGTCATCAGACGTGACTCATACGGTGTGTCGTGTTTATTAACTTAAACTTGATAACAATTTAATAACACTTGTAAAAATTTGATAAATTATACGAATATTGTTTCATCTTTCCTCTCTTTCATCACGACCTGGCCAGGCAGACAAGGCTTGTGTTGAGCATCAGGATGATTTTCAAGTTCCTTTAGACACGAACTCACAGGACAATCAATAAGAAGTTGTTTTAGATCATAGAAAACACCAGAATCCTCTTGAGTAAGGAAGGATATGGCAGTACCACTCTTGCCTGCACGACCTGTACGCCCGATACGATGGGTATAGTCTTCAATGGATTTAGCCATGTCGTAATTAAGAAGCAACGACACATCTCTAACATCAATACCACGACCTGCAACATCATCGTATCGGGCGTACAGGTCGTGCAGGCAAGAGTGATTACTGCCATATCCTTCGTTAGGTCTTTACGTTGTTTACGCGATTCTTCATCTGCTTTGCATAATATCATTTGGGGATCTGATGAACGGGAGCATGATCAACGACGCGTCCTAGAAATCCTTCGACTCAATCACTCATCAAACTTGTAAATGTAATTTTCAGTTACTTCAGGGAAAGTTGGTGTTGTGCTTTGTTCCATGACCGTTTTAAAGATTTACGAGCAGAAATACGAGAGATACTTTCTAATGTAAAGGTTAGATGGTGATTTTATGAAAATTATTTAGTTTGAATGCCAAACTGTTATTATTCGGAACGGATGAGACGCTAATTCTTACAGTGGTGTACAACGTTTAATTCATCTAGGGTCATGACTTAGAAAGCATGAAAGACAAAGTAAAGAAACTAATTGACGAAGACTTAGAGGTGAGTCAAGTAACATTTCTTGAATGAATGGAAGAGCAAATTTGAATAAATACGGTATAGAATTTGTATGAAGTAGATAAGGTTTGGAGCTTTGGGGGACACGCGTGTTCTAGTCGCAATTTTTGAAAGAGGGGCTTATTGATTACCCCCAAAACACAGTAAGTAAAAATGCAGTGAACTAATGTGAAGTTCGAGGCAAATGAATACATTTAATCAGTACACATGTGTTTCTCTGCTGTGAATGTGTGTGTGGGGGGGGGCTTCATAGTTTCTTCCTCGAATAGGGGAGGAAGATTATTTGAGAAGTGGATACTGCGATTTTCAGCCGAGTTTGGAACATCTATAGGTTTATCATAATGTTTCCACATTTGAACAAATAGTTTTGACGTAATGGTAGCGATGTTGTCAGGGCGTTGTCACTACGTTGTCAACTGGGTATATTGAACTATAATAGACTGGAACGCTAACGCAGGAGGGGAAATTGAAGTTTTTCTGAGTTTTGAGTTGAAATACTTAACGCCGAACATTGGGCTGTATATGAAATTGAAGCTATTGAAAAGTTATATTTGATATAAAAACTTCAAGACTTTAGGTAAAAGTGAAATACTTAAAATTTTGAGGGAAATTTGCCGTATTTTACAAAATTGCGGTTGTTTTTGTATTTTTTAAGTATTTCCATTTTCCCTAAAGTCTTGAAGTTTTTATATCAAATATAACTTTTTACTAGCTTCAATTTCATACACAGCCCAATGTTCAGTAGCCTGCTCGCAGACGTTGTTTTTCTCACGCCAAGCGACGGAAAAAAAACAGCGTGAAACAAACGCTGTTTTTTTTCCGTCGCTTGGCGTGAGAAAAACAACGTCTGCGAGCAGGCTAAATGTTCAGCGTTAAGTATTTCAACTCAAAACTCAACGAATCATAGGACTTGATCATAGGAGTTAGCGTTCCAGTTTACTTAGAGTTCACTGACTGGTTAGCGCAGTTATGGAGAGGATTTACGGTAACCGTAGTTTATTGACACTTTTTCCCTTTAGTTATCACCAGCAGACCGCGACAGCTTACGAAGCAGTTACATGAAATCACCAGCCAGAACAGAGATGGAAAAAACATTGTTGAACTTCCTAACTTACAACTCAGCTCATTTACCAATGTACGCCAAGCCAGAAATGGTGTGACGTGTATCCTTCTGTACTGCTGTAAAATAATTGTAAATTGTGTACAAATTAAGAACTAAATATTTATGTGAACTTATAAGATTTTTCCTGTGCCATGGCTCAGGAAAATATGATTGTAGACTTGGGTTGTTAGCGTTTTGGTTTTGTCTCTGTTTTGATGGACTGAATAATCAGGCCAAGTTTTTTGGAAATCGGGCAAAAATGTATGGTCGTTGTTGGGGTATGGGGTTGGCGGTATATTTACGGCTAAGATTCTTTATAGGTGGTGTTAGGGCTAGGGTAAGGTTTTGGGTAAGGGTTAGGGGTTGAGTTAAAGGTCCGCCGTCTGCACGTGGTTTGTGTACTAAACTGTTGAAGAATTGCTCGCTGGTCCCGTGATATCGTGGCCAACAGAGTTCGTATACATTTGGGTATGGCTGGTCTATGACTGGTCTATGGCTGGTCTATGACTGGTCTATGGCTGGTCTATGGCTGGTCTATGGCTGGTCTATGGCTGGTCTATGGCTGGTCTATGGCTGGTCTATGGCATTTAGCCTTAAATACCAGCCGGGCCGGCAAAAGTCAAAGTGGGGCAGATCAAGCACGATGTCAGGGATATTATGCAAACAAAATGGTCGACATGCCTACTTGGCATGCAGATTACAGAATATTTACATTTCAGTGATTTCACGCGTATTTTTTAACATTTTCATGCTTTGATCATACCATTTTAACATGAATAGATTTTCAAGTCTGTTTGACGATTTGACGAACAAAGAGCTATTGAGACTCCGTAAAAAATGTACCTATAAAAAATGCAATAATGCACGCACGAACATGTCCTCATTTCGCGCTGTTGGGAAAATCCCGCACGTGTTTTGGTGTTATTTACACAAGTTGTGTACATGTGTACCCGAACGTTATTCCTCCTGAAAAATATTAATTTACTTCCTAAATATAATAATTAATATAATAATAGTGCGTGGATTCGCACGTGTCGCAAGCCATGTGATTTGCAACATAATTAGGTTCAAATTGGTTCTGCAAGATTGTAAATTACCATTTATGATCTGTGAAATTTCCCAAGTCGCTTTGCCTTATGGGAATGATTTTCCCCGGGAAAGACCATGGGCATAGAATAGGAAATGACTAGAAGGGCCACTTGAGGCCGAACCTTTGAAGTTTTTGACGCTGCGCATGTCGCATTATGCATGTTCATTACCATTATTCTAGCCAGTCAATTGCATTTTCTGACCAATAAACACGCTGAACTGGCTGGTCCGCCATTATTCTGGCCAGATAACTGCATAAAAATAGGGGGTCACGTTGCACTGCTGAGTGGCCTTTCTGGTCATTTCCTATTCTGTGCCATGGGGTTGGTATATGTTATTTATAGGTTGGTGTTAGGGCTAGGATAAGGTTTTGGGTAAGGGTTAGGGTTTGAGTTAAAGGTCCGCCGTCTGCACGTGGTTTGTGTACTAAACTGTTGAAGAATTGCTCGCTGGTCCCGTGATATCGTGACCAACAGAGTTCGTATACATTTGGTATGGTCTATGACTAGTCTATGGCATTTAGCCTTTAAATACCAGCTGGGGCGGCAAAAGTCAAAGTGGTGCAGATCAAGCACGATGTCAGGGATATTATGCAAACAAAATGGTCGACATGCCTACTTGGCATGCAGATTACAGAATATTGACATTTCAGAGATTTCTCGCAATTTTTTAACATTTTCATGCTTTGATCGTACCATTTTAACATGAATAGATTTTCAAGTCTGTATGACGATTTGACGAACAAAGGGCTATTGAGACTCCGTAAAAAATGTACCAATAAAAAATGCAATAATGCACCATGCACGCACCAACATGTGCTAATTTCGCGCTGTTGGGAAAATCCCGCACGCTTTTTGGTGTTATTTTACACAAGTTGTGTACATGTGTACCCGAACGTTATTCCTCCTCAAAACTATAATTTACTTCCTAAATATAATTATAAATTATATAATAGTGCGTGGATTCACACGTGTCCCAAACCATGTGATTTGCAACATAATTAGGTTCAAATTGGTTCTGCAAGATTGTAAATGCCATTAATGATCTGTGAAATTTCCCAAGTCGCTTTGCCTTATGGGAATGATTTTCCCCGGGAAAGACCCTATGAAACGTGCTGGAAACGAATATAAACACAAGAGTAGTCCGAAGTCCTGTCAGAGCTCGATAGTCGCAATGCAGTGGACGGTTCAAGGAGAGGACGGACCCCGTCGAGTGAATCATGCTGCAGTTTCTGTACAGGATCGTTATGTCTTCAGTTTTGGGGGGTTTTATTCTGGAGACGACTACTCAAGGCTGGAAAAGATGGACGTTCATATCTTTGATCTGAGTAAATATAACTTTATAAATGATTATAATTTAATATACTTGATTAATTTATTAGCGACAGTGCTGCATATATATTTGCTACATATTTTGTATATTTGCTACATATTATATTTTATAGATTTGCTACATATTCTGTATATTTGCAACATATTATATGATTGGAATCGGCATTTTGTTTTGTGGAAAACACCACAAATATTTGCAATGATAAAGGTTTGGGCAGTCGCGTATTGAAAGGTTTGCAAAATATATATACGTGATTTTTTCCAGAGAAACAAACAATTGTGTATGCAAACATACAAAGATCTTTTTGTATGATTGTGATCTTTCTATTCATACAAATCAATGCTATCAGACATATGTCGCATGCTTGCTGTGTACTATACAATTAGGCAGGAAATCTAATTTAGGAACCATTCAACTCTACATTACCAGGCAGTTGGTCTAATAGGTTTCGATTTGGGCTTATTTGGTATATAATATTTATTCTTAGTTGTGATTTGTAACATTAATATACTAAATGCTAACCTAGTTAATATTTAAATAGATAGATAGATAAATTTTATTTAACTCTTTATCGTTGAGTGCTAATTACAGGGTAGTTCTATCAAGAATAGAATTACAAAGTATTCTTAGTTCTGGTCTACCTAGAAGGCGTGTCATAGATAACTGAACATATATTTACAAGGATTTTTTTTATCGATAAGTATGTATTATTTACATTATGTACAAAGAGTAAATATTAAATATTACATATATTTATAAGCATCTCCTAGTATAGTGTAAACTGATTTAGGAGTATCTGATTAAAGATTAAAGAGTATAGTTAATGATTAATGTTGTCAATGCAAAAATTATGGTTCCGAATGTCTTTCTTAAATTTTGAAAGACTTTTCTCATTTTTCAACGAGTCTGGTAAAGAATTCCACATCATTGGTCCGAATACGGAAAAACTATCACGATAGCTTTTAGTTCTAACTTTCGGTATTTGGACATTATTTGATGATCTGAGATCATACACAGTTGAACCCATCTCTTTTTCAGAGATTTTAGTTAGTGTCAGTGTATATGCACACATACACACATCATGTACACAGAACGTGAGTGGAACAGTGGCGTAGGAAGCGGGGGACGGGTACTACTGTGCCCCATATTGATGGGCGAATATCTTTCGAATTCATTTAAAAAAAAAATATGCAATTTGCATGTGGAAAACAGCTTAGTTCCCTGAACAACAAGCTAAGTAAAAGGTAGACTCTGGCTTCGGCCGTTTCCGGCGATCTGATCTGCGCGCCAACCATGATGCGCTTCCTGAGCTTGGCCTCCCCCAATATTGAAAGTTCTGTTCCCGACTGGAACTTCTTCCCGGTGTTTGATTTTGGGTTCATGATGAACTGATAAAAACCATGGCCAGATCTCATTTGGGAAACAGAATATCAAATTCATTTACTGATGACTTACTAAGGACAAGAACTAAAGACAATTCAAGGGCGGTGGAATCTATCCCAGGCCGATGCTTGGGACTCTCAACATCCTTTAAATATTTGATTCAGAGACAATTATTACATTTAGCATTATTCAGTGTTTTAAACATGTTCTCTTCACGAGTAAGGGATGTCTGCTTGTCATTGGAATAAGATGGAATCCATTAATACTCAACACTTGCTTCTTGAAGAGAGGTTGTCTTGTCTGTGGACAAGAGTCAAATACAGAGTAGGGTGCATTATAGCCATCCCTCGTAGGAGCAGAAAGGGGAAAGAGGACCTGCTGCAAAATCTGGCTTTCATGACTAAACAGGCAGGCCCTAAACAATGGTTTTTAAAGAATCCTAAAAAAACAAACATCCATATAAGCCAATAATTTCTTTCCTCTAGACTTACTGAAATGGATCAAATTAACAACGCCCACTAGCGAGGATGAAGATTATGAATTTGTACCATACATGAGATACGGACACACAGCATCTGTCATTGGTGACAAGATTTATATATTTGGTGGTCGGAATGAACAATATGGAGCTTGTAACACATTATATTGTTTTAATATAAGTAAGTTCAAAATTCCTTAGATTTCTTCATCCATTCAGTTCTCTGTGATTTCTGCTTGCTGACTTTTGAAATCAACTAGATAAAAACATTAATTTATTGCATTGCTTGCTTACTGCATTTTGGCAAAATTGATGAGCCCCCTCTATTTTGCACCTCTCCAATAAGTCCCTCTCTATTTAGCCCCTCCCTCTCCAATAAGCCCTCTCTATTTAACCCCCCTCTCTAGTATGCCCCTCTCCATTTAACCCTCTGCTCCAATAAGCCTTCTATTTAGCCCCTTCTCCAATAAGCCCCTCTCTTTTTAGCCCACCTCTCCAATATGCCTGTCTCTATTTAGCCCCTCATTCTCCAATAGCCCCTCTCTATTTACCCTCCCCCCTTCGAAAAAGGCCCTCCTTATTTAGCCTCTCCCCCTCCAATAAGCCCCTCTCTATTTAGCCCCCTCTCTAATAAGCCCCTCTCTATTTAGCCCCCTCTCCAATAAGCCCCTCTCTATTTAGCCCCCTCTCCAATAAGCCCCTCTCTATTTACCCCCCCCCTTCGAAAAAGGCCCTCCTTATTTAGCCTCTCCCCGTCCAATAAGCCCCTCTCTATTTAGCCCCCTCTCTATTTAGCCCCCTCTCCAATAATCCCCTCTCTATTTAGCCCCTCATTCTCCAATAGCCCCTCTCTATTTACCCCCCCCCCTTCGAAAAAGGCCCTCCTTATTTAGCCACTCCCCCTCCAATAAGCCCCTCTCTATTTAGCCCCCCCCCCCCCGATAGAAGATTTAATGTAACAGTAATAATATATGTATTTTACCAGCTACGTTCAGATGGTCAACGCCAGAAGTTAGTGGTAGCATTCCTCCAGCACGTGATGGTCACTCAGCTTGTGTCATTGGGGAAAAGATCTATTTCTTTGGTGGATATGAAGAAAGGGTAAGCTGTTGGAGCTTTATACTAACCATGTTAAATATTATATAAATATTAAATATATATTACTCGGAACTTTTAGTGACTGTTTTTAATGTAAATATATCTTGTACTTGGTCAACTTCAAGGGACTGTCCCTGTCATAGGGATTGAGACTATCAGGAGAAAATTTATTTGTAAATAATGTTTGCTTTGTTTGTATGTTAGGAGGTGTGCTCAGCATGTACGTCCGTCCCGTTCGTGCCTCTCCCGTTTGGGTTACTACTTATGTAGTCATTCTGTAGTTTAACCCAATAAAGTTGTTAAAAACAAACACACAAAAAAACACTAAGTTGTCACAAGTAAACTTGGTTAGTGTATGGGAGAGGCCGGAAGTCAACGTAGTAGTAAGGTGATAAATGCACTAACTTGTAATATTCTAAGACTAGAGAAAGTGCAAAAAGCTCAAGACAAACGAAACAAATTGATCGTTTCAATAGAAGAAGAATTATGATATTTAGAAAGGCATACATACCATATAGTGAATAAGCAGCCATCCATGTACTAGTGTATTGGAAACGTGCTGTTACGCTCTGATACACTGTCCATTGAGATGTCACACAAACGTACAACTTACTGGTACTGTACTAATCTCAATTCACTGTCAAAGTTAATTTATCAAGTTAATTTGTTCAACTATCATGATACTAGTACAATTAATACTTGCCTAAATCCTTCATCTCTGCCATGATGTCATTCACTGTTCAAAAGTTATTGTCATATTTGGAAATGATATATAATGGAATCGAAATGGTTAACTGAGTTCAATTATATGTTAATGATGTGGATACAATATGGATTTTGTCCACGAATATGCTGAAAAGCATCACTCAATAATAGAGATACATAAGTGTAAGAAGTATTCAAATAGCTGTCAGGGAATAACCCACATTTCAAGAAGAGCTGACGAAGTGCACAACCATTACAAGCATCAGATACAAAGTCAAAGATATGGATAACTACAAGATGCAAGACTGCATAATTATTACAGTTTTAAATGGATTCAATATTATAACTTCTTTCCAATGAAAGGTATAAGTTTATGAAGAGAAACTTGAAGTCTGGTAACCTTGTTACCTTCACTACATCCTTGCGTCGTTTTCAAGACCTTGCTGTTTGTCATAACTATATTAATTGGGTCCAATCAAATATTCAGTATGGCTTCAATTTTTGATTGGTCAATTACTCAATTGATAATTGATATAACCAGTAAATGAATAATTGTCTAATATTATCTGTTGATTCCGTAATCATATGATTGATTATATATTGACCAGATAACGTAATAGCTCAATACATAAACGGATGAATGGAGTTGCGTGCTAATTCCTTAAATGGTGATCATAGTCAGCGATAGACTGGTGAAAAATACATTGTCACTCCATTGCGTTGATTTACAGAAATGGAAAGCTATTTGCTCCCAGTCCAGCTCTTTCTCTCTTCTTTTCCAATCCTAATATCTCCTGGTTTTATTTTTAACAGGGAGGACATCGACGTCAGGTACGAATGTGGGTCGTTTATGCCCATTTCTTAAACTGTATAGCTTACTGCCCAGAAAGTTCTTTTTTCTATGCACGTTGCATGAATTGTAACTTTCTTAACGTCCCAATGGATCAGTCCTCTGAATCATGAGCGCAATAAACACATCCTGATTATTGAAACCATTTCCAGGGTGTTGTAAACTAATTGAAAGTTGAGATAACTAATTGAAGACCTGCACAGAGATATTTGTCGCAGGATATTTGAGATCGGGCATATCGGGTACGAACTATATACTGCAGTTTCGGAAATACGTAGCCTAAACAAAAATTTATTTTTGTAGTCTGAATGTTTCTCCAAAGATGTTTACATTCTCGACACAAAAACCATGAAGTGGACACATCCTCATGTCTTCGTAAGTATAGTTACAATCTATTTTCAAGTTTTTTTCAATTATTCAGTCACTAGCAAACCAAAGGTCATGGGTTCAATTCCCATCGCCACTCTGAGTATAGCGTCATCTATACATATATAATCCCACAATCACTACACATTACATAAGTTCCGAAATATAAAATACTTGAACCGACTTGATCTCGTAGCTCAGTTGGTAGAGCGCCCCGTGTGGAGCCATTCGATTTGTTGAATTTAAATTAAAGTATCTTCTCAGGGAGAGCCTGCAAGCTGGCGAGATTTTCACACAGCAACCGCAATTGGTAGATACATGTATATATTTGGAGGACGAGGTAAGATGTATTCTATTTTGGAACGGCGACGGATGATATAAGGGCCCTTTTAGGGGGGTACACGTGTTGCACTTACAAATTTCAAAATTAGTTTTGTCGCAGTTTCAAAAGGTTGCCATGTCGCTTTCGCAATTTTGCTATTGTTTTCCACCTTCTTGATGTTGCAGTTTGGACAAAGTTGTGTCGTATGTCGCTATTCTATTTCCAGTATGTCGCTGTTTCAATGCAATGTCGCCTGTCGGAATACTCTAACAGGGCCCTGTTATACTGAATCTCCTTGTAAATGGTCCTACAATAATTATGTTCCATCAGACCATCAATGATTTTAAGAGTGCACAGACGTAGTATTCATTATGTAATTGTTATGTGCATTTGCTTTCATTGTGTTTTTGCCTGGTTTCCATTTGGTCGTTCTTGAGTATTCTCATCACATGTTTACACAGGCGATATGCTTGGTGGAATACACTCAAATCAAGAAATCTATGATAATCAAATCGTCGTTTTTGACACAGGTGTAGTAAATATATTTAACCCTTCATCCTCGCCTTTATCTGCCATTACTCTTTATACTCGTGTAAGTATTTTACTGACAGTATACTGTATGTATTTTTTGGATACTCTCATATAGAAACATATACCTGGCATTGGATTATAACGAAAGGAATGTCGCCCATTGGGCGTCGTAGTCATTCTGCAGGTAATATACAACCTGATTCAATGCAGCGACGTCTTCGCATGCTTAATGATCACTAAATGGTCAGCATAATCGATGGGCTTAAATAATGATCGATATTGGACAAGGCAAAGTATAAGAAAACGATGTGTGCGCTCCGGTTGTTGTTGCTATACTGAGATGTAAACGACCTTTTATTTCAGTTTCACATGGCCGGTGTATTTATATATTTGGTGGATATAATGGTCTTGAGCAACAACATTATGGTGATATACTTAAATTCGACACAGGTAATGAAACATATATAGCGCAATGTAGGCAGAATGTTTTAATTGTCTCATAAAACAAAGTCCACTATAGTCAACAAATGTAATTTATTTTGACTTGAACAGATACAAGACAATGGAGCAAAATAGTCGTTCCTGGTAACTACCCTTGTCCACGAAGAAGGCATTGTTGTTGTGTGGTGGGTGAAAAAGCGGTTATCTTCGGTGGATCAAGGTACAGTGCATCTATAGCATTTCTGGCATGACTGATGCCATTTCTAGCAAAGAGATATTTTATCCACCCGGCCGGTTAAAAACGGAGATCGTGTATAAATGTTAAACAATCTTTGTCTTTAATTTCTAGTCCGGTGCAAGGTGTTCAGAGTGAAGAAGAAAGTAGTCTTCAAGACCATAATGATTTGTTTGTTTTAGATCTTAGTAAGTTCAAAACTGATTGGTTTTACAAGTTCCCTATTGTTTAATTTGTTTATTATTTTTTGTTTGTTTGTGAGAATGTAACGACTTACTATCTTTTAGATCCATCACTAAAGACGTTATGTAAACTTGCTGTTGTTAAATATAAACTATACGATAAGCTTCTTCCACAAATGCTGAAGTAAGTTATTAGAAGTAAGACTAGTTGTTATTTGAAAAAAAAATCAGTCGCAGTAACATAGGAAAATGTTTGATGTGGAGTAAAAGCTCATATTGCCCTTAATCAGCTTAATCTACTTCATATCAGATTCTATAGTGACAGGTTCCATATATCTTTCACATCATGTGAGACATTGCAATTGGGAAATTGCTGGAAATCTACTTCTAGGTTCTAATTTTCAAACTTGTGAGGGGAATCATGGCCCAACCTCCTAATCGTTTGGGATTTGTTCATACTTCATAGTCGAGACCAGCATCGCAATCTTAAAATCGTTCCTCGATCTCTTAAAACACCTCGTTTTGCTTTATTTTACAGACGTGAATTGGCAGTCATGTTTCCAAAGACGTCTCCACGATCACAAAATTCATCATTATCGCAAGGTTAAATGATGGTTTCATGGAAATTCACGCAGAAGTTCCACTAAATGCAACACTACACTCGTCCAGGCTTCACTCTCCCCGCCCCATGGTGAAGCGAGCGCTTGTACACGATTTTAAATTTCGCAGGAAGTTTTTATCCTCAGAGCAGAGATGAAGTAAAATGTTTATCAAGATTTTAAGTCGATAGAACATTTTTATAATATTAAGTTAATGTTTCACCAAATTGAGTAATTTTAACGACCATCATATCCTGATGCATGTTATGTAAAGAAATTCAACATGGATGGACGCGAGCTCGTGTTATCATGAATGTTTTGGAAAGAAGTTTTAATATAACATGCGTTAGGATGCGTATAGAGACTTGTGTATAAAACTCCAGTTTAAGTTTGTTACTTTGTCTTTTAGATTGACTATTTTTGTGAAAACTATGCATTTTAAGTCTTGCGTTATCTAAATTTAACATGGAAATTTTAGCATTTTTATCCAGATTATTTTTCACTTCATATTCGACACAAAAGTTGTAGTTCATAACTCTGTAATTTATATATCTGTAATATAGTATGCTCGGTAGTTAATAAATGATGAAAATAATATTTCTTTAACGAAATCTGTACATGTCATTCCTGTTCTGTGCCAGGAACGCACAGGAACCCTATGGGCCCAGACATCTCAATAAATATCTTGGGTCGGCTGTGTTGGAATTTTTAATTATTCTGGTGGATTTCGCAACTTGAACATAATGTACTGTAAAACGTTTGGCAAAGATTTTGCGTTGTTTTGTTATCGACTTTTGCCTGCAATGAAGCTAAAGACATCAATTTCTACGACGTAAAAGATTTTACACTGGATTGGACATCTTAGGGCTTCAAATAGGAAGAATTTTCGACAGATTTTGCGGGCGGTACATAGTCGATTTTGCGTTGACCTTGCGCGCGATTCGGAAGCATTCATGCTTGCAAAACTTGTGGTATTGCTGTACGTGGTATGCATTGTGCATACAAACCACTTGACAAAGGAAACGGTCAGGGATTGGGCCTCGAAAGTCGAGGATTATTTAGTCGAATTGGCAGAGGAAGGGCTGCGGACGAAGGAGTTACAGAAGCTTTATGATAAAGCTAGCTATGTCGTTGAACAGAGAAACGGCAAAGCGACGGTCGAAGACGTTAAAGAAAAGCTTGGAGGATATTTTTCAAAGAAAGAGAAAGCGGCTAAGGTATGTTTAGTTGTGTTACATAAAGCGTTGTTGAATGTATCGTTTTAAGCGATAGCAATTTAAAGCTCGACTTCGTTCGGAGTGAATCTGTCATGGCGGATTTTCGTGAAGTAGAATGCTTGTATAAAAGATATATTTAATCACAGTCTGTAGATATAAATGTTAGATATCAAAGGGAAGAATGGGTTACAAAGAGTTTCATCAAAGCTTTACTTTATTAAAGCTGTGTACTTGACTCTGTCTGAGAGTTTAAAAGCATATAGGTGGGTGTGACTATAAATATAAAAAGCACTGAGTACTATTGTGCAGAGCAGTGTGAGAAAATTATATTAAAATATTTTCTTTTTATGTAGTTGTCTTGTATTTGGTAGCATAATAAATAAAGTAGAGGGATTTCGTTCAATTTTCATGCTCGTGTATTAAAAAGATGTTTACATTTCTGATGCTTGCCACCATGGCACCATCTAGCCCAGTAATATTTACTTTCACTTTACTGTAACTGTTGCCAAAAAAAGGGTTTCACTATAAAGCACTATATTGTGCAGCAGATGGTGGTCAACTGGGATTTATAAGACTGAGGAAATAATCTTGATTCTTTTCATTATATGTAGTAGTCTTGTGTTTGGTGGCAAATAAATACAATAGATTTAGTTTCATTTTCTCACGCCTACATGTGTACAGTAAGTGTCAACATTTCTGAAGTTGACCACCTTATGCTGCCCTGTAATGCTTTATACTGAAACCCACTAAGAGGTAGGTTTTATCAACTGGCATTATTATGTGAGAAAGCAATATATCCCCCCCCCTATATAATGATAATAATAATAAGGACTTTATTGAATGAGGATTACACATACGTGACAGTTAACACTGAGAAATCTGTGGCCCTCTATTTGATAGTCTTGTATGAGTAGGCATAATTGAGAGATATAGTTAAGTTTTTGGCTGCAATAAGTGTCAACATTTTTGAAGTTGATGCTACCAGATAGTTTCACTAAGCACTATCATGTAGCAGATGGTAGTCAGCTAGCAGTTATCTGAGTGAGATAATAATCTTAGTTCTTCTGATTATATGCAGTAGTCTTGTATTTGATGGGAAAGACTAGATTCCTAGACGTTTTTCATGGTAAGGACTTGCAATTTTCATCCTGTTTTAGACATTAGCAGCAGAAACAGCCAAACTAATTACATCTTTAAACAAGACTGTCTTGGAAAATGTAAAGTCAGTCAGGGACCTGCCTAGAGATGTCTATTCAGATGCAGACCTTCAGAATTTCAATCCGGTTATTTCACCAAAATATAACACGTAAGTATGTTCTACTAAAAGGTTGCAATATTGAATGCGTGGTTCCAGTATAGATAGCGATAAACAATATTCTTGAGGGTTTTTAAGATCAAGCTACCTGAAAGATATAGCAAGAACTTCAACGTTTTTGAGCAAAGGTTTATCACCCCGGGCCAGGTATTTCGCCCCTCTTGCCAGCCTTGTTGTTACACCAGACAACACCAGACTAGTTTATTTGTCAAGGGAAGAATTTTGCCTATTAATTGTGCATTGGAAGCCATCAACTGTGAATAAATTTGTCTGTGGGAAATGCATGGTGAAGGAAAATTTGCAATGAGTGTGCAGTCAAAACTACATTATGAATTCGCCTGTTTTTAATTTTCTTGTTTCACACATGTTTCATTGTGTAGGTTATTCAAACAAACCATAAGTCTACTGCAGAGTTCAGTGAAGATCTCAGACCAGACACCAAGAGATGATCATGAAATAATTGATACAGTTGCATGGAGCTCTGGCTTGGACAAGATTTTCATTCAGAATTTAGGCAACGATTCTGATCTCAGGTATATAGAGTAGTTGTGATGTATACCATAAATTGAGAGTGATTGGCTCCAATTTATCGACAGTAGAATCTTACCAATAACAATGCATATTGCCCAGTGGCGGACATTTCACAATTATTATATCTTTGCCTCAGTATATATCCAGCTAATGTCTTCTTACAGATGGCAATATTTTGGCTCCAACAATGGCCTATACCGTATGTACCCAGGACGAGAATGGCAGACAAACTTTGCTGGCTTTTATGAAGACTATGACCCTCGTGTACGACCATGGTACATTGCAGCCACATCGGGACCAAAGGATGTCATTATTGTCTTGGACTGTAGTCACTCGATGTCCGGGAAGAAATTTAATATGGCCAAATCTATTGCAATCACTGTTCTTAATACTTTGACGAAACAAGACTATGTAAATGTGATCTGTGGACGAGAGCCTTACTATGATGAAGTGGGAAAGTAAGCGTTACTCCTTTTGACCTTGGTTTACACAAGGTCAGGAAGAAGTAAGGTTAATGCCAGGTTTACCACCTAAGTTATATTACTTGCAACCCTTGTTAAAAAAGTTTATTCATTCATTTATAACTGATTCAAGTAAAAGCAGCACAAAATCAAAGTTATACACTTAGCGTACTTACAGGAGACCTGATCAGAAATCGTTTTAGTTTCTTATATTTTGAAAATGCGTAATCAATTTAACCCCGGGCGTTATGACTTGACTTGCTACTCGGAGTAAATGACTTGTGACTTGACTTGAACTCAGACTAAATGACTTGGACTTGCAACATAGGACTCATTAACAACTCTGAGTGGCATACCTTTTCTTCGCTCCACCACTAGATTCCTCATAATTTCCCTTTTTTCCCTGAAGGTATGTCCATGAAGATGTACAAACAAACGTACTGAGCTGCCAGCAAAATCGTCTTGTGCCTGCCTCGACATCACATCGCAAAGATCTTATAGCTAAGATCAAGGAACTGAAGGCTGAAGGAGCAACTAAGTTAAAGTAAGTATGTTTGTGAATCGTAAATGCTATTGAGGCCATCTTGCTTACCATGTCTACCATGGCTAGTACAAGGAATCAGAGTTTTAGACTCGATTCAAACTCAAGTGGCAATTTTTGTATAATATATAAGATGCATGTTTTTGTAACTTAGCAAAAATTTATTTTGGTTTTGATTTTTAGAAATGCTTTTCAAAAATCTTTCAACCTGCTCACAGGTAATACAGGAACTAGGTGCCAGTCCTTTATAATATTCATCACAGACGGCCAGGATACTGATGGGGACAAAGTACGGTGTGAGAAGGGGTACTATACTCGTAGTGGTTATGTCCCCGGGAAAAAGTGCCAATATGATTGGGATGTAGTTTGGGACAATGTGAAATTATGGAACACACGTGGGGTAAGTACTGTAGGAACAAATATCGTAAGGTTAAGATTTCTGCTTCTACATAGGCTACAATCTTTGCCATAATACTTTGGGACAATATAGCTTCAATGAAGAAATATAGTTATTATAACATTTTTTAACGTAATTACTCTCCCTCCCCCCACCCGTTTCAATGTTGCTCTAATGACAGGAGATGTCTCGTTTGCGATGTATTACTTTTTTGTGATACCAACATTGAACAGGGGGAACTGAACATAAGATGCGTGATGGAATTTCAATATTTGTCCCATAGTTTCTGGCAAAGATTGTAGGTGGCATTATGCCTTGTTTACTGGTGCAGAAACTGAAGCCAGTTAAACATTAGTGGATGTTAGAAAATCAACAATTACTGATGATAATATCTCGACAATGGCAGAATTTCAAAAGCGATTTGGAATTTAGAGAAAAATTTAATGTCATTTTATTATAATTTTATCAAGACAACGATACAGAGCTGATTTGTTTGTGTTTTGCTCATGAATTATTAATGAGTTTGAGAATGTATGTATTTCTTTTCTCTCAATAGACGAGGATATTTTCATATCTTGTGGTCGACGAAGGAGAAGAATTTCCGGGCAAACTAGCATGTGAAAATCGAGGTTTTATGAAGAAAATTGTTGAAAGTACAAACCTCATCAGTCAAATGCAGGATTATTATGATTTCCTCACGGCTAATACCCAGTCCACCGCGAACATCACTTGGAGTCCACCCTATCTGGATGCTTTAGGACTGGGACTAATGGTAACTGCCGCTGTCCCAGTTGTTACTAACAGGTATGTTTGGATGGAGTGCATGAAGTATGTTTTTGCCTGCAGTGTTTGGGAGTCAAATTGGAAATACTCTTCTTACATGTGACTGAGATGAAATTATAATCATAACTACATATTCCAGGAATCAAACTCCGGTGTGACACAGGGCACTGTGAATCAGGGAAGACCTTACTAGATATTTATGTCCAGATATACTTAATTTCAGAACTATTGGTGTGATTGGTGTCGATGTAACTTTGGAAGAAATTGAAAATATTTTGACTAGCTACACATGGGGTTCAGCATACGCTTTTCTTATCAATAACGATGGAGAGACAATATTTCATCCTCTTTTGAGACCGAGTACACAGGTAAGTCATTTGTGACATCAAGTGGAAAACGATCTTTAACCTGCAGTGGGTCAATCTGAACTACATGGAAAGGGTTTCCAAGGGTTTCCCAAAATATTTTTCAATGTCTCTCCACTGAGTAAAGGCAATTTTCCATTACAGCCGCTTTGCCCGCGCGGGCGGAGCGACCATGTTTCAACTTTCGCTGTAGGTGTCTAGCATGAGATTTTTTTTTTCCGCTTTACACCTCGCGGACACGCCTGAAAGTTGAACTACATTCAACTTTCTTGGCGTGCCCGCGCGACTAATTATTCACGTGATTCGAATCGGTCGCTTCGCCCGCGCGGGCAAAACGACCGTAATGAAAATGGCCTTAAGGCCCGTTTCAGACGCCGCTCCACTCATGCGCCGAACTTAAATGACGAATTAGGTGCGACAGAAGAGCGACGTATGAATCAATTAGGTACGGCAGAATTTGGAGCGACATAAGTTTGGCAGAAGTTCGGCAAAGCTTGTCGCATTATGTCTTCGAATGAATTTGCGATTGCGCAAATCGAAGATAACTCGATTACACCCCGTCATTGTGCCTAAGCGAGACCGAACAGAAGAACAATTAAGTTGTCTAGCCAGCAAATTCATTGCTCACATAAGAGAAAACTGTCGAGTAGCACGGCTTTATTTACAAAAATTTCGGCAGCAAGAGAATAAGAGTATCGATGAATTTATATCGAAACTAAAGTTACAAGACTTCGAGTGTAGTCTACAAGACGACAAAGAATAGTGAAGACAGAGTGATAGAACAAACTAATTGTTGGAACATACCATGAATTACAAAAGCAGCTCTTAGCATTGTCGAATGATGTCTTCTCCACTGAGTAACTCTACTACTGTTTGTTGTTTTACAGTTAGTGGACGATCCAATATTTGTTGATATAAACGAACTAGAGCAAAAACCAGGCAGTGATGAAGCCGACGCTTTCAGTGAAGTTATAAAAGAAATGAAGGAAGGAAAAACTGGATCGAAACGTATCGAACATGCTGACAGAGCTCTTCCTAAAGGCGACTTCCAAGATGGTCTGAAATATATCAAAACTCCGGTGACTTATTTTTACTCTGGGATACCAGACTCCAGTTATTCATTTGCGTTCAGTTTCACTGACTCGGATCTGAACTACAGACGACCTGATAAGCCAGGGCAGGCAATTGAGGGTTTACAGAAGAGTTTTTATGGATATATGAAGTCCTATAATGATAGTTATGTACGCAAGGTATGTGGATCTAGGTACTTACATGTATGCTTAGGGATGTTGGTGCCACAGTTGTCAGTGTAAGTCCCTTTTGCCACTTCAACAGGGGTTCGATTATAATTTCACCTCAGTCGCATGTGAGAAGAGTGCTTCCAGCTTGACTTGACCAAACACTGCAAGTTTTGTCCAGGTACTCCAGTTTTCTTCTGTAGTAATACTGGACCCATATACACAATGAATGGCCCTTAATAAATCTCTAGGGAGAGCAGTTTAGAACTGATAGAGCTATCCAGTATAAATAAAGTTAGTTTAGTTTAGGTTTCCTCCTGTAGTAACACTGGATCAATAAGAGATGACTCTTACTGGATCTCTAGGGAGAACAGTTTAGAACTGATAGAGCTATCCAGTATAAATAAAGTTAGTTTAGTTTAGGTTTCCCTTTGCAGTAACACTGGATCAATAAGAGATGATCCTTACTGGACCTCTAGGGAGAGCAGTTTAGAACTGATAGAGCTATCCAGTATTAATACGAATAGTTTAGTTTAGGTTTCCTCCTGTAGTAACACTGGATCAATAAGGAACGTCCCTAACAGGACCACTAGGAAGAAGTTAGAGCTATCCAGTATTAATAAGAATACTGTAGTTTAGTTTTGGTTTCCTCTTGTAGCAGGGCTCAAAATAACGGCCGATAGGTCTCCGGTCAAAATGACCGGTCAGCTTGATTTTAGCTCGGTTAAAATCTGTTTTTGACCGGTCACTAATACGTATTTACTAACAGTGAAACAAATCATAAGAATTTGTTCAGAGACATCGCTTTTACTGTTTCACGGTGACGTTCTAAACGCTCAAGACGTTAGTAATCACCGTGTATTTAGGTGAATAGGCAACGTTATCAGTGTTACTGTAGTGCTTTCGGGGAAATCTTTATCATAAGGATTTAAAATTCTAGCGGAAGGCATGAAAATGTGGCCGGTCAAAATGACCGACGAGGTTTAAAAGTGACCGGTCAACAGGCATTTTTGGTCGGTCATTGATCGTTGACCGGCCGTTACTGTGAGTCATGTGTAGTAACACTGGATCAATAAGGAATGTCCCTTATTGGACCTCTAGGAAGAACAGTTTAAAACTGGTATACCCAGTATATGTTAGTTTAGATTGGTAAAAGTGGTTGGCGAGGTTTCACTTATCATATTGCATTTTCATTTAGCAACTTGGTCCTGTGTTTGAGTATTTGGACTTACAATACAACGTTCAAGACTACCCTGAGCTCTACATCTCTCGCAATCATTCCTCAGTGTTCATCGCAGCTAGAGCATATTGCGATCCCAATAAATACTTATTTAACGACAACTCGTCGCAGCTTACAGTGGATATACATAAACTGATAAATGACTTGGAGAATTCTGTGGAATGTAATGTCTCTGGTACTTTGCTGCCTGGTAGTGTGAGGTAAGATGGTGATATTTTAAACAGAGGCACAGAGTTATCGCATTTTAACCCTGTCTAAAGGCTCTTTTCCACTCGTCGCAAAAACCAACTCGCAAGCTCGCTGCGAGTACTTTCATCCAATCACAATGCTCGACAGTTTATTTTAATTACATGCAAGAACTCGCAGCGAGTTTGCGAGTTGGTCGATGAGTGGAAAAGAGCCTTAACCCCAGACGATTTTACTCGTCAGTAGTAGAGTAGGGTACTGCCAGTTAATGGATTAATAAATATACCATATATATATGTGCACAATAAATATAATAGTGAACATCTTATTAATTTTGTTTAGGTCTGATGTTCTTATCACGGCTCCGATTGAATCTGCTTGGAAGGCTAGGAATCAAACAATTTTGAAAGACGTCCGCTGGACATATGTAGCTACGACGCGAGGCGCATTTAGAAGCTACCCTGGGCATAGATCACCCAAGAACTTTGACCCTACGAGGTAGATAAGGTCATTTTAGCCTTAGGGGAGTTTACATTCGCCCTACATAACGGCCTAGTTTCTTTGCCTGGATGCCCGATTTACGTTTCAATTTAACATATCTGGGAATTATCATTGTATAGACGTCCATGGTATCACAGAACTATTGTGAATCCCTCCAAGATTTCTGTATCAAATGCCTACATGGATCTGAGTGGTATAGGCAAAGTGATCACAATATCTCAAGCTGTCTTTGAGAAGACTGAGTCGAATGTTGATTGTAGTCGAACCAGTAAACATGGAGGTTGTGTTTGCTCCAGGTAAGGAGAGTAAGGCCCGTTTCAGACGCCGCTCCACTCATGCGCCGAACTTAAATGACGAATTAGGTGCGACAGAAGAGCGACGTTTGAATCAATTAGGTACGGCAGAATTTGGAGCGACATAAGTTCGGCAGAAGTTCGACAGAGCCTGTCGCATTATGCGACGTTAGAGCGACATTGATTCATACGCCGCTCCACTCATGTGCCGAACCTAAATCAATTTATTAGGATTAGTTTAGCCACTTTGTAATGTCTACCTATTGTTTTAATTTTAGAATTCTCGTGCGAACACGCTCTCTCGTCAACAACATTATATTTTGTACGCCATTTGAATCACTGCCGCTTTTGTGTCGCTCCAGAGTCGCACCTAATACAATTAAGTTCGGCGCATGAGTGGAGCGGCGTCTGAAACGGGCCTAAGGAATTTATAACCTTTTACATTACATGAGTATGCCTGTCCAGTCTTTCATAACTCACTTCCTTACTACCTGTCAGATGAGCTGGAGTATCTGCAGAAGCGCGCCATGAGAATAACCGCCTTTCACCGCCTACCGTGATGCACTAGAACTAGCTAGTTTAGAGACACTTTTTGATCGAAGACATGCTCAAACAGTTAAGACCTTCCAGGATATTTGTAGTGATCCTGATCACAAATTACACCAATTTTTGCCAAGGCCAAATAAACGTAGTTATAATCTAATAAATAATCGTAGATGCATATTCCTGTGTGCAAGATGAACAGACTCAAGAATAGTTTTGTATAGTAATCATATATATACGTTTATCTCAATGCATTTTATTATATAGGTTTTGCATTTATAGTGTAATTGTAATATATAGTTTTATATTCTTAATTAAGCATATTATTTGTAAAGTTTTAATCTAATTCAGCTTTAGAGAATAAACTATCTATCTAAGGATTAGGTTTATGATTTGGATTAGATTTAGCACTGCTGGATTAGCCCTGAAAAGACCGGACAACATTTCTTGTTCGTACATTTTAAACAATGTATTTGTTTTCTCAGCCACAACGAATGTTTATCGCGGTACTGTCGTAATGGCGAGTGTACTGGAGATAGAGTGGAAGCAGTGGTCGCTCTTGATATCAAATATCCAGATTTTCACGAGAGAATTTATGAACGTTTAAAAACCAGTGGAGACGAGAGATCATGCGGCGAGAAATATCCTTGTCCTGATGGTGTACATACATGTGAAACAAGGTACGAGTGTCCTTCCTGTGTCCAAGTATTAGTCTATGATATCGCAAAACCAAACTAAACTATCTTGATTTATATTGCATATCTCTATCCGAGGTGCAAATATATTTATGTGATTTGTCTATTTTTCGTCATTTTTTTGCTGATTTTTTTTGTGATTTTTTTGTGATTTTTCTGAAGGTGTACGAGATTTAAATCAGTGATTTGCCCCTCGTCTCTATCAGTTCTAAACTGTTCTCTAGAGGTCTAGGGGCATCCCTTATTGGTCCAATGTTACTACAGGACGAAACCTTAACTATTGAGGTCAATTCTACGAAAACAGTTCTGTCTAGAATGTTCCCCTTTGAGATCGAATACGGGCCATATCTTTTTTGGCCCAGTGTTGCTACCTGAGGAAACAAGTGTACCTAGAGAAAACCTGCAGTGTTTGGTAGAGTCAAATTGAAAGTACTATTGCAGTGGTGTAACTTAACGCTTGCCCGGGGCAAGTGAAAATCATTACGGGCAAGTAGAAGTTTCTTCTTGGTTGCCCGATCTGGCAAGTTGCATGCATGCTTTCTGTTTCAGCTTTTTGCCGGAACAAGTTGACCATACATCTCTAAGTTATTATCCCCAAGTGCAGTGTTAAATGAGTAAAATATAGACCAGTAACTTTAGCTATTCATTCTTCTGGATAACTCCAGTTCTTAACTACTTAAGGAAAATAGAGAATGGTGATTGGTGTAGATTGGTGTTATATAATGTAAATTGTTGTTGTCCATCAACATATCGTGCTTACTGCAATAATTTGCTTCAATTTTGTGATGATGTGAACCAAAGCTTGATCTAATGGCAAGTGAATTTTATTCAGGGCAACCATTTTTCATGTCGTACTTGCCCTGATCGCAAGTGGTCAAAAAAGTTAAGTTACACTACTGCTATTCTCAAATGCGACTGAGGGCGAGTTATAATCAGACAACTGTATATTGCAGGAATCAAATTACTGAACCTCTACTCTAGGGGGAACAATCTTGAACTGATAGAACTATCTATATTTCTCATACAGGTGCTACCTGGTAGACAATGCGGCAAATTTAGTCACAGATCCAGACTTTCTACATGCCAACATCACAGACGAACGAGAGTACCAGAGGGTCTCACTGGGTCGCAAGGAAGGCGACATCATGAAACGACTTGTACAAGAACAGGAAGTGTATAAACAAACTCGTCGGTCTGATTATCAAGGCATTTGTAGTGTTTCACCATATTTCCCTAAGGTATGTTTGAGACGACTTTCCATATTGCTGTCCTAAGATGAAGTCACAAAGATTAGCGTTAGGATTAAGGTTAGGATTAGGGTTAGGATTAAAGTTAAGATTAGCCTTAGGATTCAGGTTAGGTTTAGGATTCAGGTTAAGTTTAGGGTAAGAATTAGGATTAAGGTTAAGATTAGCGTTAGGGCTAGGATTGGGGTTAAGATTAGGGTTATGAGTAGGGTTAGTGTTATACTCGGTATTCACTCTTAACAAGATCATAACACGAACACTATCAATGTCATTTTTTCTATCACCTGCTGTCGTCCCTCCCAAGATAAACAGATGTCCATTGGACGAGGCCACAAAGGCATAACTTGTGAATGGCAGCGGATTTTTCTTTTCCATTAATAAGTTCTGCTTTGTGGTTTCGTTTTGCCTGGGTGCATTCACCAACAGCTTGGAAGAAAATAACACGTCATGTTATGTATTAAAGATTTCCGAAGTTCTGGAAGTATTATAGTTTTTGTTTTTAATAAATTTATTTTGATAAAGAAATCTACACTATGCTATTAATTATGTGCGAAGCCAGCGAAACAAATATTTAAAATAATTAAGGGTATATGATATATCGATGATCCCAAGAGGCAAGGTACGAACGGAAATCTAATGCAAGACATCTGCCAGCAAAGTATAAATTATGAAAAGTATAAAAATGTCAAATATTCATATGTAAAAATGTTATCAATTTATTAATAATTAAAGTAGCAGCTTAAAGAAGGATGAAGGAATGGAGGAATTAATTGAGAAATATAGAAAAGGAAGAAAGAAAAAGACCCTGGCAACCGCACCTCTTAATTGTGAGAGGTGTGGTGGCTTGGCTGTGCTCCTATATCACAATCAAGAAGAATAAGGGAAGACATGCTGGCAAGATTCATTAGCTGCAAGGTTTCACAACATCAGTCGTACACTACTTTTTCTTTCATTCTTGGCAGTGCATTCCAGCCATCACTTCCCATTGTGAAGATATGTTTGAAGAGATCTGTTGTGTATGAGATCATTGTTGTGTCGGGGATGATTCCATCCTCCCAACACCACAATGACGTCATGTATGAGGTTACTAATATGTGTTAAACTAACGGAAAACCGTATTGGGTATATATTCCTTGATTATATATGATTATAACAGTGAAGGTGACTTTTCCAAATGTTTCCCATGTAACTGCAGAGATATGGCGCGGCAACAATGAACATGACTTGTTCTTTTACAAAATCCTAAACAAGAACACTATCAATGGCGTCTTTACTATCGTCTGTTGTCGTTCCTCTAAAGATAAACGGATCTCCGTCATTGGACGAGCCATTTTAACGTGCAGTATATAAGGCGAACAAAGACATAACTCGTAAATTGCATCGGATGTTTCAATCCTTTGCCATTTACGAGTTCTACTTTGTTGGTTTCTTATTGCCTTGATGCTATAAGACAAAGTAAGACGTACCCCCTACATAGCATTGGATGAGCTATTCTAACGAACAGTATATATATAAGGCGAACGAAGGCATAGCTTTTTGATGGTATCAGATATTTTCTTTGCCTTTGCGAGTTCTGCTTTGTGGTGTTAGCTTGTCTTAATGCACTCTAGCCAGTAGCTTGACGAAGTAAAATGAATTCCCTACATGACATTTTCACTTTAGTTCTATCCACCAATAACAATCAGTTTTTTGGCAACCTGGTTGTTATTGGCTGGTTTAAGTGGAGTGAAACTGCTACATATCAAACTTTGTTCGTCACAAAAGATACTGGTTTATTGTTCTATGGCATTCAACGTGATCTCAATGGTGTCAATTACTAAGATAATGTTACCCTAGAGATATTAATGAAAGTGTCAAAGTGGCAGGGAAATATCCAAGTGGAAAAAGATAAGCAACTTCGCTGAAATCTGGCGTACAATATTTTCACCATGCTGTTTCACATTGGCTTAGTACACGTAAAACAGAGTCTGATTGATGTCGATTATCAGTGGTCTGAGCTCCAGCACAGATGAAAGAAGAATATGATAGTGACTGATTCAGCTGGGCTACCATCACTGAATCACTCTCGAGTATAAATCAGCGTCTTGTGTGAACACAATGACGTTATCGTCGCAGACTGACCCGGTGGTCAATCTGGTAATAGCTTGACTTACCAGCTTGACCATCGTTACAGTCACACGCCCGATACAGATGGTACTCCCAGGTGGTTCATTGGTGGTAGCTCAACTGACAGTTACATTGAAAACCTACAAAGAACTTGAAGACACTCCTGTCTCACCTTGATCAAGTTAACTTTATCATTTATTTCATCTTGTTTTGTTTCGAGTCCTGCGATCTTAACTTTCATTCATTTTAAGCGAAAGTTTAGACAGCAGGGCATGTTAGAAATCTCTATGATCTGGCAAAGTCTTGGGATCTTTGGAGCAGAACAGATCTAACTGATCGAACGAAGATGTAGCTCGTAGATTGCATCAGATAATTTTCTTTTCCATTAACGAGTTATGCTCTTTGGTTTGTTCAATCGTGTATCTTTCCTGAAGAACACTATCAATGGCTTCTTTATTATTGCCTTTTGCCGTTCCTCCCATGATAAACCTTACTCCGAAGTTCTCGACATCGCAGGATCACTTAGTCAAAACCATGGTGCTATCAAGGAAAAGCCATTTAAATCAGCATCTGAAAACCGTAAACTTTATCGCATACTTCCAAGTGCAAAAACCAAACTGGATGCAATCTTTGGAGTAAGTTTTATAACCTTGAGAAAAATATCTGCCAGCTTGGATTCCGCAATTCCAAACTGACAGAAATTTGCGGAGTCCCTTCTTATCTTACATGTTTCATTTCTTGGGGGCTGTTGGCTGGAGATAGAGATTGGTAATAAACAGTCGAGTACAAGATTAACAATAGTGGAGGTGTTTGCAAGAGGTGTTTGCCATGGCAACCCAGCAGCAACCATGACGGCAACAAACCAGTAACAACGGTGACAAGAAGAGTTCGCGTGACAATTCTACCCAGTTATTCTACGAGTTAGGCTCCGTTTACATGAGTCCGGGACGAAGTCAAACCGGGATGATTTCGTTTCGGTCATAGTATTATTTATAATAGATGTTTACATGAGACTGGGAGGAAAAATTGCTCAGACCGGTCTGAGGTCATCCCGCTCGCTGGACCGAACCGACTATCTTCAGACCGGGACGAATTCAGAGCGGGATGAATGTAAACACAAATTATTTTCAGACCGGTCTGAATTTTGGTACAACGCTGATAATAAACAACGGTGGACAAGATTAACAGCATCAATTGTGGAATGCACATTTGATATACGCAATAAAGTGTGTAATGCTTTTCGTACCGGTCTCATGTAAACCTACTGACAATTTCAATTCTGACTTCGTCCCGGTCTCGTGTAAACGGGGCCTAAGTGTAGTACTATAGACAGGGTGGGGAAAGGGGTAACGAGAGGTTGCTGCAACTGGGCAATTCAAAAACAGCAGAAAGACAAGCAACTGATACAAGACACGAACATCATATTTAACCGAAGACGCCGGGACGTGCCCTAAGTGGACTTGAGCATGCATTAGGGAGCTTTAGCAACGAGTACGAGATTCGTCATTTTCGCGCCAAACGCCGTGTTGTTTGTATACGCCATCTCGCAAAAGTCGTAGTCGTTGTGCTTTTGACTACGAGAATTTTGATAAATCCCGTACTCAAAAGCCCGACGACTACGATTTTGCGAGATGGCGTATGCAAACAACACGCGAAAATGACGAATCTCGTACTCGTAGTCAGTGCTAAAGCTCCCTTCATTTATGTCTTTGTCATAATAGGTGACCCTCAAAGGAATTATTCAAACTCCCGAAGAAGAAGACGAATATTATCGCAACAGGGGACCCATTCCTCCATTTCAAAATGAATATGGTTGTATCCAAGATGTCGTTGGATATGCGGCCTTATTGGAAGGTAAGAATTTTGTGTATTCTTTTGTTGACGTTGTGCGTGATATCTTATGGCATATAAATGTCCATGCTTTGATGCTCACGGTCGCACCCACAAGAGTATCTCCACCATGACGTCATCCCACACGTTGACTTATGACGTCATCCCTCGCGTTGGCTGATGACGTCATCCCACACGTTGCTACTTTAAATCACCCCTGTTGAAGACAGTAGAGATTCGACTAGGGATTGCATTCATTTACTTAACCAGAATAGCGAACGAAAACATGTTAAACCTATTTGCCGCGAACGAACAAACTTCGAACTTTTGAGATATTTATAACCAATCATAGCACTTGAAAATATCTTACAAAATATGGCGCGAAAGCATAAATTTTACCGCATTTGCTGAAAGAAAGACCGTTTGTTTTAGACGATCAAGTTTTTACTGGAAATTCGTCCGGACCTTGTACAAGTGGTAACTACTTTTTCACGTCTTTACCCAAGACGAATCTTTATCTTCTCGTTATTGAGAACTGGACGCGATATCGTCAGTCCTATTTTTACAACTTCAACTGTCGAATAAGCAACCAAGTGTTTGACGCGGGAGCGTATCGTATAGTGAATGGAACATGTAAACATATTGATCATAGCTCGAGCAAGAAGGAGACCTGCCCCAAACTACGAAATATTAAATTGAAATGTACTTATAATGGATGCAGTCATCGAATAGCATCATGGGTGGTACTTCTGATTTCATTATGGCTGACGTGTGTGTAGCTGAATGGTGTGTTATGCCCACTGATCTCAGTGTTCAAGACTGGATTACATACCTTCTTCTGGGGAGAAAGAATGAAGGCTGTATAGTCAGTAGACTGATTCGAAAAGGGCGCCAGTTTTGGTGGGTTTCAATAAGTGTTACGGAGTAGCACGTGTCGTCTACTTCAGGGTGCTGTTAAAACTGGCAGGACAATAAATTTACTTGCTACCAAATACATGCCTTTTATACATATAGTTAAAAGAAATTTACATTTATTTTTCGACTTTGATAACCACCAATTGACCACCGTCTCTGCTGCCAGATAGTGCTTAGTGAAACCCACTTTACCGTTGGTATTTTTCAAACTTCATTTCTCCAACGCTTACGTTAGCTCTAAACAAGTATCGATAGAAAAAACGACAAAAGTGTAAACAGGTAATTACCCAACAAATTTTATTAAGAACAAGTTACAACCCTTGCAAGTACGTGGTGTTTTAAAGCCACACTGGCAGTCACGCATACAAGTATAATCATTAATCATAATGTTTCGTTAATGTCTCGTATTGACGATCATCGGCGATGTTCGCATCTTATATAGACGCTCATTCTAATTACTCATAATTACTAAGTAATTAATTAGGTAATTAGCTACATATTATGATTTATTTTAGTCAAATGATAATGCAATTTTAATTAGGTGTGGGAAAAGTAGATCCAGTCCTAGATGAATTGAAGTTCTAGGAATCCGGAAAAGTCATTAATTGAAAGATTGAGCGATAATTTATAAATCTCAAATACGAATTGTTTGGAGTCTTGAAGTGGGTGACAGCGCATATTAACCCCTTTGAAAGACACAATATATAGACCTAATGAGATAACCTGTGTTTATGCCAGTTGCCACCCAATTTACTGACATATATTAATTAAATGCTTGGTTGCCTTTGTTCTATTCTATGCTTACATTATCAGAACAGTGATAAGTAGGCATATGAGTTAACCGAAAATGTGAATGGGCGTTTGTATAATACTTATAGACTTAGCATTAACAATAATGTCATCCAGTTACAAAATATCTGTCATCGGAATGTTCCATTGTCTTTTCTTTGTTTTGAAAATCTCACTGTTTTCCATATGCTATCAAGTCACTCATTGGCTTGCCTTATATTAGCATTTTGTAAAGGTTTATTGGGTTGCAACTGGTATCAACATGCTGATTACATCCATTGATTGTAAATATAATGAAAATTATATTCGATATGAGCGTAATTTATACACGGGTAATTATTTCTATAAACGTTTATGATTTTATCATGGTGTATAATTATTTTCTATAATTGTAAATGATTTTATGATATATTGAATGGAAAAAGCATATTTATTAAACTATTGGACAGTAAGCCTGGTGGATTTTATGAGTCTAATTTCGAGTCTAATGTTGTTTCCCTAATATATTATGGGTCTTCCTCAGCCACTTCTTTCATTCATTTTTTCTTCTAACGATTTTTTCTGTTCTACAAAGATTCAGTTAAATGCTGATTGTATAAGAAATGAAACCTTTGCAACAGTGAGCCATGCTTAGACATCAACAAACATCCAATCTAATATGTTCTGTGATATTTCGCAATTCTGAACTACAACAATCAATGTGTGCTCTTTAACATCATTAAAATCTAAACGGCCACACCCCACACCCAACCTGAGAGAGTCGTTTCGATTAAACAATGAAATGGATATAACTTACGATCTCAGAAATAGAGAAACCGATTTAGCCCTTCCTATGCCGAAAAAAGAATTCGGAAAAAGGTGCTTCCTTTATAATGGTGCTACACTTTGGAATAGTCTGCCATATGAGGCCAAAATTGCACAATATTTAAATTGTTTTAAAACAATTATAAATCAAACAATGAATTGAAACTGGCTTGTCAATCGGGCTATTAGCGATATATATTTTTCCCTTTCTCTCTTTGACAGTTTGTATATTTTTGCATGTATTGTCTGACCACGCCCCTTATGGAAACCAGCTTTTTTAGTTGTTGAGGCCAGCGTGCCAAAATAAAGTTTGTATGTATGTATTACCCAGTACGATTTCACCAATATCTCATGAAGTGTACGAAATCTTAAGCGCCATGCTTAAGCCTCTTCCAATCTAATATGTTCTGTGACGACATTTCGTCGAGTAGGCGATCTCTTTTCAGTTAGCGCTGTCCGTGCGTCTCTACTCATGAACATCAATATAAGCGGGTTAGCCAGACAGTTGCCATACATCAGGCAAGATGTAGCCAGGTATATGACATAGTTGTATCGAAAGCCCACGAGCACGCCTGATTCTATTAGCACCACGAACAACGGAAACGGAAAAACGCAAATCACGAACACGATAATGAGCACGCAAATCAGGTTGGAAATCTTCAGCACTTGTTCGGCCAATGAATCTTGGCTAATTTGGTCGATATTTTCCTGGGATCTTTGCTTGTAAAGCTGCTGGACCTTCGCGAGGCTTCGACGTATTCCGCAGTAAGCAAAAAAACCTGTTATAGCGCATGCGCCAATCAGAGCAATCATGTAATACAGAAAAAAGTTTGCGACGTATTTGTTCGGCCAAATGATATCGCATTCGGTTCTGTCGTCGTCCTTGATGAGCTGTTTATATATTGCCATGGGAAGACCCATCGTTAGCCAGGATGTTAACCAGATCCCAGCGATGATCTAAAATATATCGAAGAATGAATAAATGACATGACGTATCTCGATGCATTGGCTCATAACGGATTGGAAATGTTCCCGCAGACATAATTCCTGTGAAAAATTCACTGAAAAATGAAGGATTGACAGTGGTCCAGTTAATCCACCCATAATCCACCTAAAGATATTGTTGCAAGATGTCATAATATATTTAACAATTAGATTATGAGCTCAAGATTTCTATGAGGTGATAGTTGATGAGGGCGAAGCCCGAATGAACTATCATCTCATAGAAATCGAGAGCGAATAATCTAATTGTTTTAGTAGAAACCAGCAAGAAAACAGTATTTCAAAACGTTTTTCATAATTTATTGAAATAAATTCGTTAAAATTCGCGCCGAGGAGATGGCTGTTTCGCTACTCGCTATCTATCGACAATTAGATACCGAGTAGCGTAGGCTGCGTAGCCAATCAAATTACAGCATTTGCAATAGTATACTAGTATGATTCTACTAAGTATATATAGTCACAATTACAATCTTAGGTTTGAACCATGTTGTACATTGAGGAAAAACACTGAACGGTTTCAGAATTTTATAACAGTTCAATACTTTTGATCTAGGCGTTTTATATAAGTAATTTTTACTACCGTGTAATTCAGTTTTGTACTGTAAGGCGGTTTAATTAAACAGATTATAATTATTATGAATGGATGAATTAAGATTTCCACCCTATTCAAGATAAACTAGTCCGTAGTGTCGACCCCGCATCTACAAATGACGCGTTCTGCGCATCTATAAATGACGCGTTCTGCGCATCTATAAATGACGCGTTCTGCGCATCTATAAATGACGCGTTCTGCGCATCTATAAATGACGCGTTCTGCGCATCTATAAATGACGCGTTCTGCGCATCTATAAATGACGCGTTCTGCGCATCTATAAATGACGCGTTCTGCGCATCTATAAATGACACGTTCTGCGTTGGGATAAAATTGCAGTTGAATTACAACCTGTATCTGAGTCTGGAAGATTTAAAATATGCATACCGAAGTAAACAACTGATCAATACTCCAAAAGCTGGAGGGTTAGTGCCGTACCATACTGTGAGTACTCGCCCTCCAGCTATTCAAAAATAGCACTGACATTCAACGGAAGCTTCGATTGAACCTCCACTCTTTGAGTGTGAGCTTTTAGAATACAGGCGATAGTCTCAGCTACATGTTATGATTCAACTGCAATTTTATCCCGACGCAGAACGCGTCATTTGGATGCGCAGTCGACGCTACGAATTGGTCTATACTGCAAGATTTTAAGATCAGACATAAATATATCAGGGGTGCATACCCGCAGGGTTACTTTTTCCCCACTCCCACATTGGAAGGGCGAGTTTCTTCCCTGACAATCTAGAGCGGGTTAAAAATGGTAGGAATCAAAGACTGAGTTGTGAGCTTAGGTTCTTATGCCTTCTTTATTCCTTTCCTCTTTTAAGGGTCACTTTCAAATATAAATTACATACCTAGAGTAGTCTTAATTATTATTTTATTGTATATTTAAAACTATATATTAAGTTTGTTACCCAGGGGCCGGTTGTACGAAGCCCGTTTAGCCTATCTATCTCAAGTCTATACATTCATCGAACAACCCAGCTAAACATTTTCAGCTTGAATAGAACAATGATGTTGGCAACTACATATTAAGTGCATAAGATTTAAGTTCAGTCATGCACAAAATATGTGAAAGTGTTATTTAATTTTGCCTTATCCACCGTTTAAGCTAAACGGCCTTCGTACAACCGACTCCAGTACTCTATAGGCCCGTCCAACATGTTGGTCCAACATCATCCTACATTGTGAGATACAACGTTATTGGGTCTATTTGAACACTATGTTTGGTGATGTTGGAAGATGTTGATTGTTGATCAGGTTTTCTCAAACGTTTCATCCAAAACCGTCCAACACTGTTGGACTGATTTCAATGGGTCTTAAAGGCGGATTTCCAGTCCTCGCACGAAGCTCCTCGCAGCTCGCTGCGAGTACTCGCAGACGTTCTGCGAGTGGTTTGCCGCTCGCGGGAAATAGTTTATAGGAATAGCAAAATTTTGAACTATTTTTACTCGCTGCGAGAGCTCGCAATAATAAACCAATCATAAAACGGCGTGCGGTGGCAACGGAATGACATCCGTGCGAGTACTCGCAGCGAGGAGCTTCGTTCCGCCTTAAAGCTTTTTTGAAATGTTCGTACATGGTTTAGTAACCAAATTTCTATTTACAAACGATATTCTTCTGTAATTGTGTGTTTTCGTCATGCAGTATTGCAGTAGTATTGACATGGTCAGACAAATATGCTGGACCGTTACCGCTCAAACATTTGAAAAGTAAGGAACAGTGTCAGTGTCAGTGCTGCATACACTTCTGGTGTATGGAATTTAGAATTGAGCCACTGGTTTTCTTTGGGTACTATAAGATGTCCTGCAATAACACTGGAGGACTTAAAGAGTTTTTGAACTTACAGAGCCATCCAGTATCGATAAAGTTAGCTTAATTCTTACCACTTTGGCATTGCGAGTCCCCTGATGAGCGACTCCTTTCGCAACCAAATAACGCTCCACGGCAATAGCACTGAAAGTCAGTGCGGACGCGGTCAAACCTATATCTTGTATCGGCGAGATAAACTTACAAACAAACGCCCCATACGGCCACGAGATGTGTTCAGGTACAATGTCCATAGGTACACTTACAAGTAAGATGAGTAAGTCAGTTACTGCTAAATTCATCACAAGGAGATTCACACACTCATTCTTGATGCTGTATGGAATCGTACCTCGCATACCTCTTGCCAAACTGATGCTACGGATGACTATACAGTTGCATATCACTCCGAAAAAGCAGATCACTCCGACAGCCGCTAGCTCGATGAGTCTGACTGGTGACAACATGTTTACGATAACGTTTGGCTTGGATTCTGGTCCACAACCTGTAATAGATACCAAGGAATTTGTGAATAATGAGAAAAACAGTTGCAGACGCTTTTACCTCCGTTTACGTGAGACCAGGACGAAGTCAGGGCGGAATGAAAATCGAATTTATGCATTATGTTTATACATGTGACCGAGTCGGAAAAATTGTTAAGAAATTTTTTGAACAGTAAGTGTAAATTGTCGGCCTCGGTGTAGAAAGTATACCGTTTGGTGAGGTGGCATTTCCCGGTCTCTAATGTTTAACACATGATGACTTTGCGCCTGAAAGGGCGACGCTTATAGCCTATAGGCATAATTAGGCAAATTTGGATAACAGTTGTTATACTCGATTGGTATCTTTGGATATCTCGCATGTCTAGTTACTATAGACCACTTTCATAATTCAGATGAGTTTAAATATTCTTTTATGTGCATCTTAATAAGCCTCATTGACCTCGTTCAGGTTAATAAATTCTATTCAATTTCAGTCACAGAAACGAGGCTGATAAGGCTTATTAAGATGCACATAAAATAATATTTAAACTCATCTGAATTATGAAAGTGGTCTATACTGTCCCAGTTTATGAAAGCGTAGAATAGCAGAAAGGTAATTTAGTATTATAATTATATATGTATGCGAGTAATTCAATCATTTCTCGACCTGGCCTGGTGATGATAGACTTGCCTATGGTGGTGAATTCAGACCACAGGGAGTCCAACTAAGAACTGTGACGAGTAGGACTAAATATAGCCACAGTTATATAGCGTAGTATATTCAAATTATTGGACTTACTTGTATAAATCATAGAGCTTATATTTTGTCTTAAGGCGGATTTCCAGTCCTCGCACGAAGCTCCTCGCAGCTCGCTGTGAGTACTCGCACGAATGTCATTCCGTTGCCACCACACGCCGTTTTATGATTGGTTTATTATTGCGAGCTCTCGCAGCGAGTAAAAAATAGTTCAAAATTTTGAACTATTTCCCGCGAGCGGCAAACCACTCGCAGAACGTCTGCGAGTACTCGCAGCGAGCTGCGAGGAGCTTCGTGGGAGGACTGGAAATTTGCCTTAATGTTTCATGTGTACGTCGCCAGGATGTCCATGACTTGTTTATTTTGCTACTGCATATATATTTTAAACTTTGCGACCAATCCTATCTCGTGAAAGAACATGTCCGTATCAGAATGATTTATGACCATAACACCGGGTTATCGCTCTATATATGATAGCGTTGTGACCACTAAAACTATGTCAGGATCGTACTTCTGTTTTTGCATGACCAATTATTGAAGCCTATATATGGCTATGCGGCCATCACGTGACCCGAAAAGACCAGAGAAAATATTCTGAGAATTATGTGAAAGCTAAAATTATTGAGCGTCCTAGGCTTCACCCCATGCATGAACCGGCAGCAAAAATATATTTAAAAAACCTGAGAATCAGTGGCCTCTGTCTCCCCCCCCCCCTCCCCTTAAATTTGCCAATGTCGAATTGAGTTCAATTGTCCAGCGCTTAAAATGTTCCAAATAGGATTGAAATAGCAATAGTATTAAGTTTACTACTGTATTTAAGAGTTTTTCGTCAGTAAAGCAAGCATGCATGTCTCGGAATTATTCAGCCTAGACCTAGGACCTTCACTCGGCAGGTGGCGCTTAATTTGCAGGTTAATCGACTTTATTACGGCACGCTGGGCCCCAGTCTTCCTATGTGAAATGCGCTGAAAACGTTGAAATAGAAGTTCTAGGTGTAGCTAGGCTGGGAATTATTATCATCAGCTTATAATTATCTGTGCATGCATGTGCAATTCGCGTGACTGTCCAAAATGCAGACAGCTTAATGACAAATCAAAGTTAATGAGCTGATATTATCGATAGGAGTTATTATTATTAATCTATATTTATACAGGTTGAAAACTTGTTCAGCTACTAAAAGCTGTTATCCTACAAGGACCTGTTAAGTTAGATTAGATTATAGAGTAAAATTAAGTACTAAAAAATATCAACAATAAAAAATGTACAATAAAAAACATTATATAATTAATATCAAAGTTCTATCACCAATAAAAGTTAAGAGTATCGCGGTGTTTATAGAATCTATGAGAATGTACAATTAAAAAGTTTTTTCTTAAATCGAATGATACTCTGTTCATCTCTAATATCTTTTGGCAATTTGTTGAAAATTCGAGCTCCTTGAAAAATGAAACTTCTTCTTCCGACCTCGGTCTTAATTTTTGGAATTTGCAGAGATGAGTCATTACCTCGAGTGTTATAGGTGTGTGTGATCTTGGTAAAATAGTTGTCGAAATGTCCAGGGCTTAGCTTGTGCATACATCTAAAGACTTCAACTGCTGCTTTTCTTTGGAGCGTGGTATTTATACTCTCTAAGATAGGAGGATTTTTTGTATCTACAATCAGCATTGCTCTTTCATGAACTTTTTCAAGCTTGTTAATTTGTGTAGAAGGCAATCCCAAGTACAACGTAGAGCAATATGTCATTATGGGTTGAATCATTACCTTGTATATCTTGAGGGCAATGGTCGGAGAGATGGTATGGCGGATTCGTTTCAGCAACTGTACTCTTGCCAGAGACCTCTTATATATCTTATGCATATGTTCGTGCAATGTTAAATATTTGTCAAGATGTACTCCTAGATACTCATAACTTTCAGCTTCGTTGACTGGAGTGCGGTTAACGACAATAACAATTTTATCCATCCTTCTAAGTTTTTGTTGTGTCCCAAATAGTATAAAGTCAGTTTTCCCCTTTTTAAGATTAAGAATGAGATTGTTTTGAGATAACCATTTCGTCACCTTGTCTAACTCTAAGTTAAGGGTATCTTGGATAGTTAAGTGGTCTTTACCTGAACAATAGATTACCGTGTCGTCTGCATAAAGAAGGATTCGGGTGTCTTTCAGGATTTGATCAAGATCGTTTATTAGGATAGCAAAGAGGAGAGGACCCAATATAGATCCTTGTGGTACACCATGTGTAATGTGTTCAGCTTTTGATAATACGCCATCAAATCGTACAATTTGTGTTCTATTAAATAAGTAGTCTTGAAACCATATTAATTCATAGCCCCCGATGCCATACACAGGAAGCTTTTCAAGGAGACACGAGTGATGTACAGTATCGAAAGCTTTACGCAGGTCTAGGAATACAGCTCCAGTTGCCATTCCTCTGTCCATACCCATTCTTATGTCATCAACTAGTATTGTAACAGCCTGGTTTGTTGATCGTTTGGGTCTAAAGCCATACTGGTTGTTAGATAACATGTTGTTTTGTTCCAGATACCCCGATAGTTGATCGTATACCGCTCTTTCTATGACCTTTGAAAATATGTTCAAAACTGAAATTGGTCGATAGTTATCAAGCAAGGATTTTGATTCGTTTTTATAAACAGGTGATATTTTAGCTTCCTTTTCTGCAGTGGGGAATACGCCAGAATACAAACTGCGGTTTATTAGTGCAGTAAGCGGAACCGCAATTTGTTCTGCTCCTTCTTTTATTAGTCTTGGTGGAATATTATCTAGCCCAGCGGATTTCGTTGCTTTAGTAGATTTTAATATGTTGGATACGTAACTAACCTCGACGTTTCGGAAACAAAACTTTTTCATCACAGGGTTTACTTTGGATATCAAGTTACGAAAACCATACGCCTTCCAGGTTATATTTTCCAATCTCACGATTGTTTTTTGCAGTTGTAAGCCAATCCCAGTAAAATAAGAACAGAATGCATTTGCAATAGTAGCTCTGTCAGAAGTGACTTGATCGTTAAGTTTGAATACTTTCATTTTACAGTTTTTCTCTTTAGTTGAATAGCTATTCTTTATTATTTTCCAAAATTGTTGAGGAGTTTCACTGTTTTCCCTTAGAAGGGCTCGATTGTAATTTGCTTTGGCTTTTCGTACAGTCGACGTCACAGTGTTGCGAAGACTTCTGTACTCGGCCCAGTCACTTTCATTTTGTGTTCTTTTTGCCTTACGTTTCATGTATAGATATTGCTATTTGAAAGCCTATTAACATAGACAAATATGGCAAACGCTGTTTACATCGTTGCTACTCAATTCACAACTTTAGATAATGTCTAGTTACTATTGTCCTACTTTTGCGAAAACATGGAATAGGACAAAGGTAACTAAGCATTAGAATTATATATAAGAGCTATTCTCTATTTAAAACGTCTGGGGCCCGATTTAGTGATAAGCTTATCCTATATTGGTTAGTCTAAAACTTTAAAGCAAAGTTTTTATAAAAGCATGTATGTAAATTTTGAAATTTAAATTTCCACAAACCTCCTCTAGACTCATTAAAAATTCATTTTCTCGTGTTTTGAAATAGGCAGGCATGATAAAGTCAAAAGCACACAATGCCAAACAGTGGGATATATTTTAAACACTGGATTATCTCTATTCGATACTCCAACGACTATCGCCCTCGATGTTAGCATAGAAAACGACACTACACAAGGCCAAGAGCCAAACAAACTCCTCTAAAGACTAAATCTACGAGTATTGCATGAATACACTTTTAAATGGTCACGACAGGGCTTTGCAATTCAAAAGAATTATATTCAAGCTAGCCTGTTTGAAAAAACAACTTGTCACGCACGGCTTGAAACTCTGCAAATGAAACAGGTCTACGTGAAAATAAATGCATTTTACCGTTGCGAACAGAGCCGCCTACAACGCACGTAGCGCTCTTGTGTTTAGGCCACTATTTCTTGAATATTAGTTTCTCCGCCTGCATGGCTTTTAGCTTGCCGCATCGATGGCCATTATCACAATTGTGTCAAATATCAAACCAAAATTTACTAAATATATTTCCAAAATTATAATTCTCCATCTGTATTTGATACTATTTGTTGTCAAAAGGATTTTTTCATGGTTTTACTTGTAGCGAAAATTTAAGTAATTTTATTGAGTGGTGCTTGGACATCACAAATGAGAGAATGGTAATAGCCGCCCGCCCGCATGAAATTTGAAGAAAGCCTCGAATGAGAAACTAATATTCGACAAATAGTGGCCTTAACGCTATGCATATATATAGTTTTGTTTCAAATAATTCAATAACGCTGTAATAGTTTTCAAATAATTCAATGAAAACGTTTAACATCTCATGCTGGTCATGCTAAATCGACAGCCACATAACATCGAACTTTCTGTTCAATATGCTCTGCTGTTATAGGATATGTTAGTTTTCGAACACAGATGTAATAAGCTATATTTATAACAAGGCACCACCACATATTGCAACGAGTTTTGAAAATCTGCCAGTTCACTAAATGCTGTTAAAAGCTTTACAAAATATAAACAGTAATTCCCTACCTTGAAATTTCGGTTCTTTTGAGGTACAGTTAGAAAATCGTCCACAATGCTTCTAGTGTTGATTGGAGTCGTTAGCTGTCTGCCTGTCTCTGTTTAACTGCAAGAGATGTTGGACAAAGGGACAATATAAAATCTGGACTTAATATGAACTCATGACTTTCTGGAATAATCTTATCTTTCGAGATCTATAAATCCAATTGGGTGAAATAAATCGATCCTATGGGGTTCGCTACATGGACAACATTCACCTGCGCTGCTGTGCATGCTCTCTGCATGGAAAGCTTGTTTCAAACGATTGAAAATTCTGTGACTCATTTAAGAGGTCCTATTAGAGGAACTTCTTAGCCTTGATTAGCGTGTTTTATTAAATGATAGACATTATATTTTAGAATATGTTTGAGCGAACTTCCTTGGTTGAGATTCAACTATTCGACATATTGCACGAGGTCTTCATTTTATATAATTATGCAATGATAAAATAATTTATTTTCTTATGCAATCATTGACAAAATTTGGTCTCCAACAGTTCGATGAAATACGGCATTATTCGACTTCACGTATCTGCTTGATTGACCCAAAAGCAACGTGCTCTCTGCAACACCTCTGCAACGTGCTCTCTGCAACGTGCTATCTGCAATGTGCTCTTTGCAACGTGCTCTTTGCAACGTGCTCTCTGCAACGTGCTCTCTGCAACGTGCTCTCTGTAACGTGCTCTTTGCAACGTGCTCTCTGTAACGTGCTCTCTGCAACGTGCTCTCTGTAACGTGCTCTCTGTAACGTGCTCTTTGCAACGTGCTCTTTGCAACGTGCTCTCTGCAACGTGCTCTCTGCAACGTGCTCTTTTTTAAAGAAATATTCTCTTGTATATATTTTTTATTAGTCAACGGCCCCTTGGAAATCAGCTAAATAATTTGCTGAAGGGCTACCGTTGCTTGTGTGTAAATAGGATAAAATAATGATGATGATGACGACGATGACGATGACGATATATAAAAGTTTCAGCTAACAATATGCAATATGGAAGAAATGGCATTCAATATAAGATTGAAATGTTTTTTTAGGATTTGTATGGGAAAATGCTCTGGTGGAAAATTTTCAATCTTAAATTGAATTTCTTACCAATATTGAGGTGCTCTTCTTCACAAGAGGGAAGAGCCTGGGAACGAGATTGCGCGCAATGCATCATCTTGTCAGTCAATTCAGCGCATTAGTCAATGAGTTCAGTCCATGAGTCCAGGTTTTCTTTGCACATTATGATTACTTAAGCATGAATAGTTTGAATACCGGCTTTCCGACCGCGTGTTTTTCACCACAACAACTGTTATCGTCGCGGGCATTGCAGGTTACAATCATATTGTGCATCATTATTGGTGCGCGGGTGAATTTTTGCCTTATAAAAATAGCTCTATATAGGAAAGACGTTCAAAGCACTTAACAAGAAATCTACACCGGTATTCAGACAGCTCTACAAGTGTGAATTTTTTATACCGAATGTGATTGCTTCTAGTTATTAGGGTCCATTGTGTTTCATCTCTGTGACCAGGATGCAATGAGCAATGAGCAACAATACAAAACGATAACATACTATTTTTAACTAATTAAAACGTTGCATAGGAGAAATAACAAGCAGATAACAGATATTACAATATGCTTGTTAATTATAAATTTCAGCGCAGCTGTAAGAAAACTTGCGAAAGAAATGTAAATGAAACGTAGGCTCTATTTTCTCCAGGCAGCTCGCAGCATATCGCACATCGCGCAAATCTTCTCATTTAACTAAACTGAACTTAGTTTATTCATACTGGATAGCTCTATGCCTCTATCAGTCTCAAACTGTTCTTCCATTAAAACCATAGTTTATTGGTCCATTGCTACTAAAGGAGGATACCTATAATGCTATAACTTTTTATACTGGATATCTCTTTTAGTTCTAAGGTGTCTTCTGACAGCACTCTTTGCATATTGCAGGAATCCAACCTATAGGTCACAGAGATGAAAGACACATAACATTTCAATGGTTCAACAGACCATTTATGTTTACCTAATTGCTTACAAACGACCCATTTCTGTCCAATTAATTAAGCAAAATCGAAAGAACATGGTTTATGCTACCATTAACAAGATTGTTGGTACGATTATAAGATGTGTATATTATAGTTTCTACTGCAGCATAATTCCTATATCTTATATATCCCCGCAACAATGTTCGTCTTGGTCAATATTTGTGCATGCATCAGTGCATGAAGTGTGCGTTTTGTCCACGATTGTAGCTTAAATGCGCGCGCGGTATATTTAGGGAAAGCGCGCAAATCGTGCGTAATTTGAAATTGAGTGAAAATTAATCGGCGAGGAGAGGTTTCTACTTTGAGAATAGTTCTACTTCTCGAGCTTTTTGGTTTAAATAAATATAAATAGATAGAACGATACATTTATTTATGTTTATTTGACGACAAACTTTAAAAGCAACGAGCGCGCAATCTTGGAGCAAGTCTTAATCATAAAAATCACCTCTAACTTGACCTCTAAACCATAAAAATATTTTAAAAATACCTTGTGAATTGACCATCGAATGAAATTTCTTGACAGCGATGCTCTTAATCGTGGATATTAGTCTTCTAAATTCTTTCTAAAGGTCGAGCCACATGTACTCTAGCTTGTTACTTGATATCACAAGATCTTAATGAAACGGTTCTGATAATCTGATTGTCAACATGTTTTGTCAATAATTATGTCTAGCTGTCGAGCATCGTGCGATATTTTACCGGATATTGGGCGGACAACATAAAAGATATTTAAATTTTATAATTTTTCCATTGATAAGTTAATGTGCGATCGTAAATTTCGAGATGGCTTGATAAAATTTGAAAAAATATGTAAATTTTGCACGCTGTGTAGTGTGAAATTGTATTGGTTTTCTAATGCGATTATTCGTATTGAAATCTGAAACCCTAAACAGGAATGTGCATGGAAATGCCTTTCCAAATGCATTCTTGAAATAATACTCAGTGACCCTCTCATCCGTAGAGGCTTGTGCTTTTCACCTCTCTTTCAGCCTCGTACCCAGGCGCTTTTAAGGAAAAGAAAAAAATCGCATTCAGCTTATTTATAGAGATCAGTGGCTAAGCTGAGCGGGGGTGCTTGGGGAGGTCGCGAAAAGCGCCTGGGTACGAGGCTGCCTCTCTTTACACTCAGGGACGTAATTTGAGTCTAAACATTAGGGGGGGTGTTCGTTTTGCCCGACGAAAGGGCGTGGTCAGGACACAACGTATTTTGCCCAAAATGTTTTCACGGTTTTTTGTTCTTACTAAACAAGATTTGAACATATTTTTGCCCGACGGCAAAATTTGCCCTACAAAATTTTGAATGTGTTGAAACTTCCACTATAAAGCCCGTTTTTCACTAGGCGAATGTCGCAAAAGCGATGCTGACAAAGGAAGAATTCGCTTCGCGCTCCGAAAGCCTTGCGGCCCGTTTACACTTGCAATTTTTGCTGCGATTTTAGGTGCGATTTTTTTCTGCTGACGTGATTGCGACATGAAATTGCAAATGTAAACAGTCCGCTATTTAAGTGCAAATTTCAGTGCGAGAAGTCGCAAACATTTCGATCATGCTCGATATTTATCGCAACTAAAATCGCACCTAAAATCGCAGCAAAACTGATTACAAGTGTAAACGGGCCTTTAGAAATACGGTCAGTTACATTCAAGCCACTTCAGACAAGTCGATATGCTAGATAAGGTTGTGGTTGCCCTATGATTATGTAAACTACCTTCTGTGAATTACGTACTGATCGGTTAATTGATACATTGGGCCATGCCAATGGGAATGAAAACAAGTACTACTAATATTATAAAAAGTGAGATTTCAGTAAGTGAAAGATATTTGTGGACGAATAAAGCGGTTCAAAGTTTACACACACACCACGAGTTTGGGCCACCGGCGTCTCGATAAAGGACATTTTGGTAAAACGGGATGAGAGGAAGACCTCTATGTCCTATGACTATGGAAAACGAAGACTATGGTGCATTTTTTTGTTCAACGTCATGCACATACTGTGCGTTACATTGTGTATACATTTGTGGCTATATAGCAAGCACATTTTATAATATATATCTAATATAAGAACGTTTTTGATTGGCTGAAAAGGGTGCTCAATAACTCGATTGAGCACGCTAAGAAAGCGCGGGAATTTATCAGCAGAAATTAAATTTATATCAGCAGAAATTAAACTCGTTTTCACGCTTTTTTTGTGTTGTTTATATATTATAAAATAATTTTTTCATGGTTATTGAGCACGCGGGAAGTTGAGAGAGCACGAAAAATCATGATTACATAAGACGTGTTCCAGATATTTTTTCTTATCGCCATTCTTAATTAAATTATAATCGCGAAGTGATAATGTTGAAAACCTACTTGGCGCCAATGAAAAAAAACTAGAAATTATAACAATACGAAACGATACGAAACGATCGATACGAAAACCTGCTCTGATAACAGGCTAAAGCTTTATATGGCTATACGAATTGATGTTGGACACTTCAATTGGACATATATAGGGCATATATATAAATTGGCTCATATTTCTTGGATCAATAATCATGAGATCATTTGAGAATTGAGTCTAAACCACAAGCCATCTGAAAAGGCGGGAAGCATTATGCATGAATCATAATGATAGATAAAACAATAGGCTCACACAACAGCTGGGTTTTAGTTTAACATAATTCATTTTATCTAAACTAATAAACGATTAATAAGTAATTTTCTCTTAGAAGTGAATAAAACTAAAAAAGTAGCTATTGTATTGAAATTTTAGCTTGCAACAAACATTTTTGACTAATTTAGTTGAGTTGTTGCAACAATTTTAAAATAATTATGAAAATTTGTAATCATCAATAATTAAAAGCAATAAATACGTCTTTGCATTATCATTATTGCATATATAAATATTTTCTATAAATATGATAATTAATTAAACCTATATTCTATACAAAGTACACACCGTCGCCGATTCGTAAAAATGATTGTCGGTATTTTTGACTTCCGAAATCAATCGCGACTTTTATCTAGTTATGTGATCACTATAATTACTGGTTTCGAGTACAATTTGGGAAAAAACGTTGCACAAATCAGTTTGAACCGACAAAGAACGTTTTTCTACATTAAAAATCAGCGTCTTACGAATTTAAGAATTTCAGTAATTTGTACCGAAATAGATTCTGCGAATTCGCAACAAGAAATTTGTTTGGTCATGTGAGTTTCCCAAAACGTTGGGAATATTCGATTGTGTATATTACAAAGGATAAAACTTAACCTTGATATACCAATTGATATTTTTTGCGGCATAGGATAAATACTTTCTTACTCTAACTCTTTATCGGAATCTGAATAATCAGGAAAGTCGACAACATGAACATATTTCTCAACTAAATAAGATGGAAACATGCCAGTTTTACTATTTGCCCTAGACGTTGCTTTTGAGTAGCCATCCCAGTGATTGCCAGCAATTTTCAACCTGTCCCCCGGTTTCATGTTAATTTCATTATAATTCTTAGCTATGTAAGGATAAACCGCTTGTACATCGTTCACTGATTGGCCGCCAAAGTAGTATACGTCATCAAGGGATTGGATCTTCTCTGAGGCATCAGTCGGTGAATTGGCTTGCATGATTTCATAGGCGACTCGACATACCTAATTGAATAGCGAATGAAGGTAAACTTACAACTGGATGGCGCTGTCAGCTCTGAACTGTACTCTCTAGAGGTTTAATAGCTAGTAAAGCTCATCTCCTAATGGTCCAGTGTTACTACAGGAGGAAACCTAGCTATAAAGAACTTAAACTAGCTTTATATATACTGGATAGCTCTATCTGCAGACAGTTCTTAATTGTTCTCCCTAGAGTCCAGTAAGGTTCATCCTCTATTCGTCCAGTGTTACTATAGGAAGAAACCTAAAATAACTTTGTTTATACTGGATAGCTCTATCAGTTCAAAACCGTTCCTCCTGGAGGTCCAGTAAGGGCCATCGCTTATTCGTCCAGTGTTACTACAGGAAGAAACCTAAACTAAACTAACTATATTTATACTGGATAGCTCTATCAGTACAAAACCGTTCCTCCTGGAGGTCCAGTAAGGGCCATCTCTTATTCGTCCAGTGTTACTACAGGAAGAAACCTAAACTAACTTAACTCGGTCATTTCACTCCAGTCACATGTGAGAAGAGTGCTTCCAGTTTGACTCTACCAAACATCGCAGGTTAATTTTCTCCGGATACTTCGGTTTCCTCCTGTAGTAACACTGGACCAACGAGAGAAGGCACTTGCTGGATCTATATCAAGATTTTTCTCGGCATCTCGTTCGATTGGACTATAATAGTAGAAGGTGTTTGTAGATGATAACACCTACTGTCTAAATCTTTTGTTTTACATTCATTAATATTTCAGAAACACGGTTTGGAGATTAAGCCCAAACATTTCTATTGGTCGATTCATAAAACTACAATATATTCACTAACCGTGACCGTGCACAAATGCAAACAAAAACATAGAACAAAAGCGAAAGCCGAGTTTCCTAACCATGTTATCTCCATATTAACTATGGTTTGACATAATCCATTTTTACGATGGCGTTCCGAACCTTGTACCGAACACATTCCGAGATTTAAAATAACACGCGCGAGAACAGGTTAGGAATATATTCTATTTTTATTACATATATTCTATTTTTATTACGTTTACTTCCCCGCTAGTTCGGAACGCCATCGTAAAAAATTATTATGTATTCAAAATGGTAACGTACAAATAAATTATTGAGTAAATCGGTTAGTAAATCGATGGAGTTATTTCTGGCGTGCTCCCTTGAGCTATCCAATAAAAACCGTCCCTTTAATACCTTACCTGTGACGAGAACGTACAGACAATGTAGTCACATTCGGAGAGCATTTGAATATCAAAAATAATTCCATGAAGAGAATGATCAGTATATCGTTCTGGAACTCCGGCAGATCTTGAGATGTCGTTATCGCTCACAAAGTTATAGTTTGGATATCTGCAAAAAGAACAAAAATTGCTTGAAAAACTCTAATTCATAAGGAAATTGGCAATCCATATTGCTATATATTTTCAGTGGTATACGATGATACCTGAGAAGTATATTTTATAATTGTCCTATAGGAGCGGATTAAGTTTAAGTTTTAGGATCGTATGAAGTGTGATAAAGTCATAAATTTGAATGAAGTTTTTATCAAGTCCTAGAAATTGACGAAATTTTACCAAGTCTTAGGACTGGATAAAGTTTGATCAAATCCTAGGACTGGATGACGCTTTGCTCAAATATTAGGAATGGACGAAGTTTGTTCAAGTCCGCTAGGATGAAGTTTTGATCAAATCCAAAGACTGGGGCCGGTTGTATAAAGTCTCAACTACATTTTAACTACTCGTTTTGTAGTTAAATAATAGTGAACTCTAAAATTCGCGATTCTGATTGATTTACTTTCGCACTAACTATAGTTAACTTTAACTACTTTTTTATACAACCGGCCCCTGGATGTTCGAGCTAAATGTTCTGTCAATATTTTTATATGTTTTTATGGCCTTATATTTTCGACTATTACTCCATAAACCTTCTTACAAATACAACTATACAGCTATAATTGACTCCAAGCCTTACTTTTTTTTTGCTTCAGGTAGAACGGTGAAATCATCTGAAGCCAAGTAAACGCTCTTCTGGTGAACTTTCTGTGTCAAAGAAAGTTTCTTGTAGTAGAAGTCTACCCAGTACATGTATTCTTCAAGTGAATGGTAAGCTGCTTCAACATTGATTTTATCTGTACGACGAACATGGACTCTGCAGAAAAATATTTGAACACATTTTTAAGCTCGGGCCGATAATTCGACAACAGGGAACGTCAGTCGGATTTGAATTTGGCATTTTTCACTTGCCTCGAAATGTTGTCGTTGGTTCGCACGTGTGCCTTTCACCTATATGATAGGGGTTCGATTCCTGTGCAGTTGTCTGATTGTAGTTTCGCCTCGGTCGTTTGCGAGAAGAGTGCTTCCAGTTGAAAGGTTTCTCCTGCAGCAACACTGCGCCAAAAAGAGATGGCTCTCACTGAACTCCTGGGGGAAACGTTTACAACTAATAGAGCTATCCAGCATAAATAAACTAAACTGAACTAAACTAAACAAACTTTAGTAAGGGGCTTCGGTGGCGCAGTCGTCAGAGCAAGCGACTTCTGAGTCTTGAGTTCGATTCTCGTTGAGGACTTTACTCATCACACTCATGTGAAAAGAGTAAGTCAACGCTCTGCCGAAAGTCGTGGGTTTTCTCCGGGCACTCCGGTTCCTCCCACAGGGGAAGTTGACTGGGTGGGTTAGGTCTTAGGATATACAGATTAGGAAAGTAACATCACAATTGTTGTAAAAATAGATAGTGTAGGCTAAGTACGTAATATAGGTAAGCGAGATACTTGATGTAATCGGTCACTGAAAAGCCCCAATGGGGAGTGAACTGAATAATGTATGTATGTATATGTATGTATATAATAAATCACTTACCCAACAATCGGAGTTTTAAAACCTAACTTGGATTTCTTCTCATCTATCTCTCTTTTAACCTCAGGCTGATATTGGAACAAGAACTTGGCAAACTGTCCAATCCACCAAACGAAGGGAAACCCATGGAACGACTGGATCCGTTCTACCAAATCCGCTGGCACGGCCAAGGGTAAGTGTTTAGGCTGGGGGGATAAGCCATCCACAATTGGTAGCTGAACATTCTTACTTTTGCTGGAGTCTATCGACCACATAATCTGTGGTCCTTTAGCAATGGTGCATGTGTTACTGGCTGGTAAAAATACTCCCTCCCACCCTTTATCCGAATATCTCCAGCTATGTGAGTTTATAATCAACGTTCTTTTAGTGCCATATGCAGTTATAAAGCAATACAACAGATGATGAACTTGACAGCCATAGCCACAGCCTTTATTTACATCACATATCAATTTTCTTGCAGAGTCGCAGTCTTCAGGGTTTTGCAAGCGCCTGAGGCGATTTTGTACTAGTTTGCTAAGCTTCGCTTGCTCTTGTTTACGCCAGGTTAATAAAGCGTCATGATTGTTTATTTTGTCCAGGTTATTACCCAAAGTTCGATGCATTTCGGCAAAATTATCTAACATTGCTGTAAGCCGTGCTTTCAGAGAGCTTCCTAAGAGTTTGTTAATTTTTGTTACTTCAGCGCTGAGATAATACCACATTTCACGAAGTTCCTTGGATGCTCTTCGCCTTATTATTTCCAATTTCAAACTAGGATCTTGAAGTTGATATTCAACGCCTTGTATCGATGTATTCCTGGCCCCATTGCTTTTGTCCCGGGGTTCTGTTCGCCTATGGAATGATCTCGTAGTTTTCAATGTACTACTTTCACGGTGCGTACTTTCGGCTGAAGAATCCTTCATTTCTGTGGCTGATTTCACAAGCGGACATTTTTTCTTGCAATTTTTCTGTAGGCTTGACACTTTCTCTTTCAACGACCTTATTTCCGCTTGTAGTTTATCTATGAACCACTGTGATTTGTCTAGTACCCGTTTCGCTCTTTGTAGCTGATTTGTTTCCGTTCCACAGCTTACAAAATCTGTTAATGTAACATAGCCCAACACTATTAACCATCCTATTATAGCAAGCACTAGAATATTTTTCCATTTGCGAAACGCCATAGACTTTCAAATACTGTTAGTTCTCACTCCATATTTTGAAAGCGTAAGTTTGAGTGTATTGGGGTAGATTTTGTAAAAAATCAACGCATTTGGTTTGTTTTGAGGTTAACTCAGTTCAAAAAACTTTACAAGGCGGGAACCTGCTGGTCGGCAGGTATCTATAATGATTGGCTTTATTATATAATTTCCAAATAACTGTATTATAGTAACGTTCAAATATTTGATTCCAAGTTTTCGAAACTAAATTGTCTAAAACATATAGTCATGTATAGATTCTCAAAGATTATGATAAAGAATAGAGACGTGTTGAAGAGAAATTTTATGTGTTTATATTGTTAAGAACTTTCGAGTTTTCCATGTCTAACCACTAAACACAGGGTTCGTAGTCTCAAAGACTTTCTCTGCTAATTTTCAAGACATTTGAAAGACCTTTGAGAGCATCGATTGTAAGCACCATTTTTACCTGGTAATTAGTCTCGTCAAATCACAACCTAAAAGCGTCTTCTTTTCGATATTTGTGAAACTCTTGCTGCAATCGATCTATTTAATTAGCTAGGGAATTGAAACTAAATACTCACTAAAGAATTTAAAGACTTTCTTTGTCTTTTTACACAATTCAAAGACGTTTCAAAGACGTTAAAAACGTACATTTAAATTTAAAGACTTTCAAGGATTTCAAAGGCCGCTACGAACCCTGAAACAGGTCATCTTTATAGTGTAATTCTACACTTTAAATACAACCTGTAGTTTTGTTTAGATAATATGGTTTAAACATCAACAGTTTATGTTGACATTAACAGACCAAAATACGAAACATTAAGAGAGTGCAAATTAGCTAAAATCAAACAAGGTCAACGTTTTCAATTTTAGTTTTCTTATTTGTATTTTTTGAAAACACCACGTTTATGTACTATTATTTTATAACTACAAGTCTAATATGTTGACATGATTCAATGTGCATAAAGCCTGTTTTCTTCTTTAAGCCCCGTACAGACGAGCAAGTTTTCCTTGACAAGTTTCAATCAATTCTTTCTTGTCTGGTATGACTAGCTTTTAAACAAGGCTCCTTGTCAAGTAAAATTTGTCAATTTTTTGTCATACACACGAGCAAATAAAACTTGTCAAGGAAACTTGCTCGTGCGTGCGAGGCTTGACTCTTTAGCAGTGACGTACCGACCGTAGAGTATTCTTTGGTGTCGCCTAAGTGATGTCATCTAAGTGTTCAGGAAACAAATAAATACGCTACGTGTCGGTACGATAAGGTCGAACTGGAAAACAGTCTCCTTACGTCGTAACATATAGAATGCATTCTCCTGTACTTTTTCAAAAAGGCGGATTTTTAAAGGCATTGACATTGTGAAACTAGTCTTTAAATCGCCTGATTACATTAAGATAAGTCGAGAATCAACCTTCATCAAGTCAAGGTCAGGTACTCCATGGTCAGGTTACACTTGGTGCAGGGCGTGGTCGAGGGGTACATCCTCCTAATACTGCACCTATGGGCAGGTCCTACATCGCTCTAGATCCATCAGCAGTACCTCTCCCACCAAAAAGCTTGGCAACATGGTCAACAAGGAAGGTTATCCATAGCTGGCTCCAGTACATCATGGAAACAAGCGTATATGAACATTGCAGGTACACCATCTTCTGCCAGGCCTTCTCTTGGCGCAAGTTCAAATCAACAGAGCACAAGCCTACATCACAATTTCGAAAGTTTTTCGACATAGACGAGTATGATTATTGAACTGACATATTAATCACCGTATATTTGACTTGTGCCATATATTAACTTGTTGTCTTAGGTTAGACCTTCCTTACATCGTTAGGGACTTAAACGGCCAAAAGTACAATGTCTAGGTCTAGGGTAAATTAAGACGTATCAACTATCTTCAGTTACTGGTATTGTACATGCATTCAGATTGTTTTAGAAGAATTTTTTCTTGCTTGCGGTGTATCTTTCCATGTACTATAAATCAAATTAAATAGTTATAACTATAAAACATGTTGTAAGGAATACAGAATGTATTGGTAAGAGGTGCTGCCCGTGCTGGTGACATGTAGTGTCTCACACCAACAGTGGCGTGCTGGCAGGGGGGCATGTCCCCCAGCGAAGATTTTTAGGGGGCGCCAAAACATAAATGGGGCGCCGAAATTGCACAAAATCACACAAAAGCGCTAGTCCGAATTGGAATTTTGTCAGATCCGATGAGCCAACGAGAGAAAAAGAGTTTGAGATTGTTAATGATTGATACATTGTCGTTTATCTGATAAAACTTATCCGATTAATATTAGTGATTTCCGATATGCCAGGTTTTCTTGGCTATCGCATGATCGCATTACCGCCGCACTGTCGCAAGCACTGTTCAAAATGCTAGTACGCGCGCTTAATTTGAGTTCTGTTAGTCGGAATACGACTTATACGAGGATTAAAAATTCACCAGCCTATCTACCTGGTAAGTTTGCCGTCTACTTCCTGTAATATCTCAAAGGATGTAAATTGTTAATGGTGAAATGTGCGCCAAGTTCGCCATCTACTTTTCTTTGTTTAAGAAAAAACTAAGTCCTTCTATGAATTATATCTTTATTCAAACTCCTGAATGTGTTGTTTCTTGCGCATTTTTATTTTATATGATGTTTTATAATTCTCAGAATTCCGTCAAATCGCCTCCCAAAACACAGAAGAAATGGCATTTCAGGGACTCTAGATTTCAAAATTTTCCTTGCCCATACACAAATTACAAGGGAGCGCCAAATTCCCAGCTGGCCTCTCCTGGCGAACACGACTTTGCACACCACAGGCTTTCTGTTACCTGTGGTAACACTGGATAATTGATGGACTTTATTGTACCTCTAGGCAGTACACTGTAGAACTGATAGGGCCTTGTGCCAAAAGACAAATTTGTCTATATATCAGCCACATAAAAGCTCAGTCTATAAAATAAATAGACTTGATTCTATGGATAATGCACAGCTGTAGGATGAAATATTATAGAACCCACCTCCTCATAACCATGTTTATCTGCCAGATCTTTCATTTGAAACAAATTTCCATCCACTGCCAACACACAAACTTGAGAATTCTTTAAAAATTCACTAGTTATAGATGCCAGCTCCAGTAAATTCTCTTCCGCTCTTAGAACTTTGAGCCTTGGACACAAACTTAGCGATGTAGGAAGCCCTTTTAACTGGTTCGCGTTCATATTAAGTTCAATACATTGTAGCTTTTCCATATTTTCAGGCAGTTCTTTAATTTTATTTTCAGATAGATCTATAACGTCTAGATGTCTAAGTTCGCATAAACATAGTGGAAAAACAGTTAGTTTGTTGTTTTGTAAATAAATAGATTTTAAGTTCAGGAATTTTGAAAACGATGATGGGATTTTGTTGATATGATTGTAGCCCAATTGTAGATTTTCTAGTTTCTTCATTCCTGTTAGTTCATTTGGTAGGTCACCTATATGAAACACAAACGAAAAGGTTGTCACAAAAACCAGACCTCATAACTTTAAAATGTTATGTAAAAGAAAACAAACAATTTAAATGGAAAGTAGAAGTCAAAAATCACCTAAAGGGGTTTGATTCCCTGGGGCCGCTTGTTGAAAAGCCGGTTAACGCTAACCCTGGGTTACATTTTAATCTGCTGTTCTGGTTTGTATACTTCTACATGTTTGTTTATTTCAAAACTTTATAAACAAAAACTTCTTCGCCCAGTACAAGGTTGATAGAAAAAAGTATTCATATTAATATAACCGATGTCTGGAAACTTGTATGAAAGTTACCACTAACCCAGGGTTAAGTTAACCGGCTTTTGAACAACTGGCCCCTGGAATATTTGATTCAGCCAATTCTAGGCTCATCTGGCAGTGCATAGGGGTATTTTTCTGAGGGTGCTAGAGATTGCAAGGGGGAGGGGTTCACCCCGGCCCTGTACCACATCCCTAGAGCTGTTAATATCATTTTAGTCTGTGGAATAGATGGGTCAAAACCTCCTGTTTCAACACTTAACCTACCAATTTCATTGTGTTCAGCATTAAGTTGTTTCAATTCAGTAAAATTTCCTAGTGCCGCAGGAATTGCTGTTAATTTATTGTTTGAAAGATCCATTGTTCTGACCATTGGAGCAAGGCTCATCACAGCTGTAGGAATCTAAAGATTTTCATGAGTTAGTTATAACAGAGGTTTGGATGAAACCTCATGTTCTTGCCAATTTTCATGCTCTTTGCTGGGTTCAATTTCGTTCATTATGCAGTTTCTGATTATAAAATTGGTCACATGTGAGAAGAGTGCGTCCAGTTTGACTCTGACAAACACCTCGGGTTTTCCCCGGTTACCGCTGTTTCCTGCAACCTTCGTAATTCACCTTGGCACTCTGCAATTGCAGAAGCAAATGCCGAGGTATATTGAGAATGTTCTGAGGCAAAAATAGGCAAATTACCAGGGCTGTTCTGTCATCTATACATAAGGATGAAGAGTTATAGATTAAAACATTGTCTATTCTCATGTGCATGAACTTCGGTATTTGACAGGATTTAATCTGATCGGCCAATCACATTCAAGCCTTGCATTGATTGGCGAGCTAGTTGAAACCTTCAAGTGCTTGTTACAAACATTGCAGTTTCAGAATAGATGTTTTTATCTGCAGCTATTCATTCCCAGAGATTCATTCCTAAATGCAAATGACGGTAGAAATACTGATATACTAACTCGCCATAATTAAGATCGAGGGTCGCAATGTGCAGACGCGTACCTTAAGTTTGTAATTTAATACTTTGTGTTAATGTGCGACCGCAGTAATTGGCGTAAGCTGTTGCGGTTGCCCTGCCAGTTGTGTTGTGTATGTGATGTCTGTATTGTGTTGTATTTTATTGTGATGTGTTGTTTAAATATGGCAAAGCAAGTAAAATAAAATACATTTAAAGACCATGTAAAGTCCATTCTGCGCATGTTCTATGGGGGGTCCCGCGACATAAAAACAATGCCCAAATTTCGCGTTGTTTCGACTAAAATTCGACATCTTCTAAATCAGAAACTCGAATCTGTATTGATTTAAAGCATAGCAAACCAGAACACATCATAATGTTTTAAATATAGCGTGTTTAAAATGTAAACAAACGGACGTTGCCGGTTTGTTTACATCGGGACTTTACATCACCTTTAAACATAACGGTTAGACGTCACAAGAAAACGTTCGAAATTTTAATATATAAACAAAAGCACGCAAGATCAACTTTATAGTATTTGAAATATAATTGTAAACGAGACACTCTGTCACCAACATTGCAGAAATCATTAGAATTATTACGACGTTCAATCTTTGATCACCTCTTTCAACTTTCGACCAGAGCAATTTAACACCCGTGTTTTCTTGGCAGTTTCAATATGTGCCGCCATTGTATCAACTTTATTACCCATGGCTGTGCAATGTAGATGAAACTATATTACTGTTCTTTACATAAATTCGGGTCGAATCGATTGAAAATTTACGGCAAAAATTACAAGATGTTTACAGTAATCTACTTGGAAGAACCATCCCATTTTTTCCTTCCTTCGTGTTTCCACTTTGAGAAATAATTCACTTGTGCATTCTTGTACATAATTTGTTCATTAAATTTTATTGTTTTTAATTGGATTTTTTCATTTTCAAATTAAAAAACCATATTTTAGTGTATGAAGTTTTAGTTATAATCACGGCTGTCGGCCTGTCGTTTAATTTAGTGCTTGCAAGTATGGGATTTTAGGATTTATCTTCGAAATTGCCAGTAGGAAATTTAAAAAATAGAAAGGCTATTAAAGTGTCATACTGTCATTCTGTGGCTTACACAAAAGTACTTTTGAAAGACTAAAAACCTTTCGCATTTAAGCAAATTTAATCATTATTTCTGAGATAATAAGACCAATATTTTTATATTTGTAAAATATAAATAGACTGAAAATTAAAGTTTTTGCTATTGATCTTCGAAATGCTGTTGCGAGTTGCAAGTGGAAGCTTTGACAAGTACGAGCAATCGAGCATGCGCAAAGCCTCCCACATGTTTCAAAAAATTAATATATTTTATTACTAGTAAAGACAAAAAGTTTTCTATCTTGAAAATACAGATTTTTTGAACGTTTTTCGCCATGCCACCGCCAACAGAAGGCATTTCAAAGGTGGTTGTTCATCCATTAGTTCTACTTAGCGTTGTGGATCATTTCAATCGTGTGAGTACGGCAGGAAGTCAACGTAGAGTTGTTGGTGTCTTGCTTGGGGCAAACCGTAAAGGGATACTGGATGTGTCTAATAGTTTTGCTGGTAATGATGGACGTTTTCTTGATTTTAAGTTAATATATAAGTAAAGACAGTATTGAAATATGTAAAAATGAGATGAGAGTTAAGTATCAGACCAAGATATACCCTATAATTTGACAGAACAACAAAGGTTGATTTTCCTTGTACTGTCCATATTTCTCTTTTTTGTTGCTTTTAATACAAGAAAGAAAAGAAACTGCATCTCACGATTGCGATATCTGGCTTGCAATTTCAGGCTTTTATCCTTGTATTTCGCAAACAAATATGGTTAAGGCAAGGTTGTCATTGGACCCAACCAATGCTACTAAGGCCATGGGAATGAAAGTCATAGATTTGCGTCCGGACAATTCTGAAAACACATGCGGCTTTTATTCATTATTCATTATTTTCTATTGACCATTGTTTACAAGAGAAATTATATATATGCACAGTGTTTACCGACAACGCTCAATTGCATTTTGCAATATATCAATATGCCGTATGAAAAATTCATGTATTTTTTTAAAATAAATACACCGTGAAAACTGCAACCAAACGCGGTTTATTATATGAGTATTTTTAAAGAACATGATTTAATACTAATTGTCAACATTCCATCAAGGATTTGCAGTAAAAATCAAGATTAAAAGATGACTTACCGTTCACACCATGAAATTAAATCTGTTGTTCGCAATGTTGTTCAACATTATTCGCACATGACATGTAAATCGTCGCCAATTTCCGTAATATATTCGGAATTTAACTGGGGACTATCGTACATTTTATATTTACGGTAAATACATCGTTTTTATTGCTATTTAATACTGAAGACGTGTTGGAATTGAATTTGTATTACGAAGTGCTCTATTTGTGAAAATAATGAATTTTTTTGTAAATGAAAATTTTAGGCGGTACCTTTCGAGGCATGCGGGCGGTGGATGCAAATCTATGACTTTCATTCCCATGGCCTAAGGGGCCACATCCATATTCAAGTTGCCACGCAAAATATCAATTGCCGTTTTGGGTGGCTGCTTGAATGTGGATGTGGACTGTAACTTCTACGCTACTAAGTTTGATACATGTGAAAGATAGACAAATGAAAACGCTTAACTGTACTAAAGTTTGAAGCACCCAGAAACAAAGCACAATCAAGTATTAAAATTAGTTTTTTATCAAAGGGAAACAAATATAATCTTGGGTTTGACCAGTCAAATTTCTTTCCAGTTCCTTTTGACGAAGATGATCGTGACTTGGATGTTTGGTACTTAGACCACGATTACTTGGAAAATATGTACACCATGTTTAAAAAAGTTAATGGTTTGTGAATTAAACCAATTTCATTGCTAATACTATGAAATTTTTCTTTAAAATTGTAAAAACTTTTTTGTTCTATGACCATATCTTTGTTGTTTAGCACGTGAAAAAATTGTTGGATGGTATCACACAGGACCAAAGCTACATCAAAATGATATAAAAATCAATGAACTTGTGCAAAGATACTGCAGCAATTCAGTAAGTTGCAGAATTAACCCATTTTGACTCCAATGTAGCCTCATGGACCCTATCTTGTTATTTTATTCCGTCTACTGCCAGATGATTTTACTCGGCATTAATGACGTGATTGCTTGTTTCGCAGGTGTTAGTTATAATTGATGCAAAACCAAAAGATCTTGGCTTACCGACTGAAGCTTATGTTGCTGTTGAAGAAGTCCATGATGTAAGTATCTTGATTTCTCATATGATTACTGAATATTGCATGTGTTCAAGTCAATTTTGCAACATAATTTCGGACACATTGCTATTGTGGGTAAAAAGTATCTCGTTTTACTTCGCCATAATTATTTTTCTTAATAAACATGCCCAGAAGGCAATGGGGAAATGAATGAGAATGATAATATCGGTGCAGTGAAACACAGGCTACCGTTCACTGTTTTTCTGTGTGTACATTTCCACATAACATGGCTCTGTGCAGAAATTGCATTGCAAGTCATGGCAAAAAAATGCTGTGTGTAACATGTTTGTGAATTGTTTTTAGGATGGATCCCCAACAAGTAAAACATTTGAACATGTTCCAAGTGAAATTGGGGCTGAAGAAGCAGAAGAGGTTGGAGTAGAACACTTGTTACGGTACGTGTAAGTGATGCCATATTTTTCATGTCAAACCTTTACTAATATTTAAAACAGTAGTCAGTACTGTGAGAGAGCTCAATACAGCTGGTTGTTTCAAAATACTTCTTGGACTTGAAATATCAAACTTTGACTATTCAATCAAATGGACTATTTTGAAATGTGTGAAAGCATAAACTGCTGGAGCTATCCTGGCTTATGTTAAGGGGGAAAGGTCCATATTATAAATGTAAGTTTAAACCACCACAGTTCCCTTTTGAACATGATGCAGAGTCATGTTGAAAACTTAATTTGTATATTTCTCTCTATTTCAGTGATATAAGAAATCTAACAGCAGGGACGCTATCACAGCGTATAACAAGTCAACTCATGTCATTAAAAGGACTTAACAAGCACCTTCAAGATATCAGAAATTACCTGGAAAAAGTAGCCATGGGTGAACTGCCTATTAACCACACAATAATCTACCAACTACAAGATGTCTTCAACCTACTACCTGACTTGAATGTTGCCAATTTTGTCAAAGCAACATCAGTGAAAACCAATGATCAGATGTTGGTCATATATACAGCTTCCATCGTTCGTGTGATAATTGCCCTACATAATCTTATAAATAACAAAGTTGCTAATCGAGATGCCGAAAGAGAGGAAGGTGGAAAAAAGGAGGATAAAATGAAAGACAAGGATAAGGACAAAGACACAAAAGAGGAAGGGAAAGATAAATCTAGCAGTAAGAAAGAGGAATCAAGTAAAAAGGAGCAAACAAAATAGGAAAAAGCATGTTCAAGACTTTCTATTGCTGTATTGAATATGTTACATGCTTTGTAATTGTATTATATATATAAATACTTTTGAAATTGATGTCTTTATATCTATTCTCCAATACATAGCATAGAGCAACAATGATGCAGTAATCAGTAGCAATCTTTTATTAGACAGTTGATTAGACCTTATCGGCTAACAGTTATTAATAAATATGGCTGACACATGGCTAGAAATATTCCAGTATTAAAAGCAAACAAAAGCCCTAGAAAATAGTCTTGCGATAGTTTGTTGGTGGGTTACAATAACTGGGACAGCATTGGTGGTTTTCAAACATCGGGTGTTTACACTTGTACATAGGAGCAACTGAGCAAGAAATGTACTCAAAACTAAATCCATCTATTTGTTTATTTGCCATCAAATACAAGACTTCAACACATTAATGGGTTTTTTCACTTGAAACCAATAGCTGCCAGTTGATCACCATCTATTGCATGGTAGTGCCGAGTGAAACTCACCAATGTTAAACTGTCATCAAATGTCAATCAGATTCAACATCTGAATCTTCAACTAGAATTACTGTTTTGTTAGGCTGTTGCTCAATTGTTGTCTTGTGTTTCTTGCCCGACATTGCACTGAAAAACATAGATTTAAACTTTTTACTTGGCGGTGTACCAGGAACACTGTCCTGTGATCGGTCGCCATCAACCAAAACTCTTCCACTGTGTTTTTGTCCTTGTTTTTGTTGCATGATTTTATCTCTGCCAGATCGTACTGCTATCCCTAAAAACATTTAAAAACCATTTAATCTGGGAAAAGAAGATTTCTTGTAAACTTGTGTCACTAGAATCACCACAACCACCAATACCATCAACAACACTACTACTACCTGGTGACTTCTCCGAATCCACACTCATACTGCCAGGCATTTCAGCACGTTCTAAATCACTTGGTACACTGAGTGGCGGTGATTGTATGCGCTTAGCAGAGCGATTTGTTCTCAATGTTTGTGCTTGAGATGATGTGCTTGCTTTCCCTGGAAAAGAATCCTCAAAATCAGGATGTTTCTTTCCATTATTTCTTGTCAATGTTTCTTGGGCAAGCTGGTTCTCAATAGCAATGACTTCATCAGTCCAGTCTTCATCTGCATCTAAACCAAACTCGTCATCTTGTTGGGGTTGGGAATGTGCAGGACTTTTGCTTTGTTTTTTACTTTGTTTACTTGCTTTCTTTGGCTTTTCAGTCTGTTTGTTTGTCTGTTGAGAAGTTTGTTCTCCAGGCAAATCCATTAACGTTGCAAGAACAAAATTGGCTTCAAATGTCGGATCATTTGCTAAACTAAACACAATGGGTTTTCCGGCAGATTCGAAATGAATGTTGAGGTTTTGGCCACTGGAATCAGCAAATGTTATAATTCCTTTCAATTCTTTCAAACAGAATGTGACTTCGGTATCGACTCCAATTTGAAATTTTTCAAATTCATCGGCAACCAAAACCATCTTGGTTTTAATCACTCTCGCGAGATCTTCATCCTCGTCAATGTAATTAGTGACCACCATATTTTGCGGACAAACTGTGAATGAGATTTCCTCATGTGCATTTTGGAAATTCACAACGACATCATTTAGTATATGGGGATCGACGTTGATCATATTTGGCGAGAGGTCTTTGGTAAAGATCGCTTGCAAACTTTCACAATCTTGGTACGATAAGTTGTAGGTCTTTGTGATACCATGCCGACAGTACAGTAGAAATGTTAATTGTTCTTCTTGGTCATTCATTTTGATTAAGCATTGGTCAACCACTCTATCAATGGTGCTCAGAGATTTGAACACAGTGAGACAGGATTTCATGGAAAGTTTACATTTAAAACCTTCGTTAGGAGAATCTTGATCATCAGAAACGCCATCATCATAAGTTTGAAAGAAACTTTTCTTAAATATACAACATGCATAAGCTGATCTGGAGGAGTTCACAGTTCGTAGTGATAACCCTTTCTTTAATGGTTCAAAATAAATTTCATCTCCAATCTTTGCCAAACAATGAATTGCTCTTGCAAACAGTTTTACCGCCTCTCCAACGATTACACAACGCATTTGAGTTTTGTCTATTACTTAAGCAGTTCCAATACTTGTTTCAAGTCATTTTATTGTTCATTTAAAGAAATTTAATGATGTTATTTTCATTTGCAAATTTACCGCCATTTACCGCCAATCTTGGAAATCTCGGGGACAAGAAGTATTTTCTCTTCTCCCCCCCGGTGTGCTCTCATCGTGCGTATTCGAAATTCTTAAAATAAGCCTAGATAGTAGGAAAATCCGGGGGGAGTTGTGTTTAATAAGATATTAAGAGAAACCAATATGGTTGCCAAAAGGAGTTCATTTATTTGATATTTGAACGAAATATTGACATTTGAATAAGAATAGAACTATGAAACAGCTAGTACAAAAAGCAGGCAATCTCTGACAATGACTAGTATTTCTCGCGGCACAACGAGAGTAAGTTTTGTGTGTCAAAAATGCTCGCAACCATTGCGTCTAGATCAAAGTTCGTTCAGCTCAATTGATGATGAAACTCTCTCTGAGCTAACTCGTAAGTTTCAAGTGACTTTTCTGAGTGCTTTGTTGTATGTATTTTACTAATATCTGTACTGTATTTAAGTGTAGAAATAGATATTGTACTGTACATTTTAAAAGCCAAATTGCGTGTTTAATAATATGATTATGTTTGATATTTGTAGTTCCACTTCCAAACTTGCCAGTTGTTCCCACTGAAAATTCAACTGCCAAGGAGGCAGATTCCGAACATGAGGTAACCACTTTATTTGGAATATTTAGCCAATAATTTTGTTGCTGTTTTTGCTAAAATTGTGGACTATCACTTATTTAATACCAGTATCAATAATCAATGTACTTTATAGATTAATACACCAGATGTTAATGATGATGTCATTAGAAGAACAATTTCATCTAAAAGGTAGATATTATGCAAATATCTCCAACGAGTGATGCCAGTGTAGGTAGTGTCTATACAAAATACTGCGGGTCTTTTGGATTAATCTAGTACGTGAAAAATACAATAACATAGTTGCCAACTCTCACAGATCCACCGTGAGCCTCACAGATTTCGATAAAATCTCACGGTGACCTCATGGCTTGTAAATATATCACTGATTCTCACGGATTTCGAGAATAGTCTAACTTAGTTCTCACATATGTTGCACATTCTGGCTTATTAGAGTGTCTTTTGTCAAATTAAAAAAAAACATTGATAAATGCCGAAGGCACGAGCACGAAGATGAGCACATTGATAAATGACGAAGGCACAAGCATTCTAGGAGGGTCCGGAGGCATGCCCCCCACTGAATCTAGAGTCTCTGAAATGCAAGTAGCTGTTTTGCAATTGTTTTAGATGTGGTAGAAATATTATGCAGTAGACAACTAGACCAAATCAGCAATGCGGTAGAATATTGTGGTAGAAAGTTTAAAGCTAGTGGAAGTCGGTAGAAACTATGAAGCTAGTGAGTAGTGAAAGCTTTAATGGGTTAAATTGAGGGTGTGAAGTGCTGTAAATACGCCTAACAGGTGAAACGGCAAAAATACCAAATGAGGCAGCAAAAATTTTGAAAATTATTCAGCAGACATGAAAAAGGCCATTTTAGCAGATCCTTTCAATGTTTTATTGCATCTGTTTACTTGCAGATCTGTGGATGGCAATGGTTTTACATTGATTGATGCCCAAAATGTGAGATCAGATAACCTTAGCCATAGGCTGAAGGTAAAGTAATGTAAATCACATGCTATATATCTTCTCTTCTCTTCATGATCAAACATACAGTACACAGAGAAACAAAGTAATAAATATTATAACGACAGAGACCCATGCAAAATTTTCCCCCATGAAAAACGAGGAAAACTCAATGGTAACATAAATTTAGGTAAATCAATGGTAAAATAATTCTACTACTTTCTACATGATAGGTAACGAGTCAGTTATTTGACATAATGTCAGCACAGTCAGACACCGACCATCCACTGTGTGAAGAATGCACCGACACTTTACTAGACCAGCTTGACCATCAACTGAAAGTCACTACAGATGAACTCAATGACTACAGCAAGGAATTCTTGGATAAAGTAGACAGCAATAAGGAAGGAGAAACTGAGCCGTTAGCCAAGGAATTAGAGGATTTGAAATTGGAGGAATCACAATTGGTACAGGTATTGATTCATCCTTATATTTCCCTCATTCCCTCCTCATATACCCCTTATCCTCTTGTATCTTATCCCCATTGTATGCCCCTATACTCCCTCACTCCCATTTCCTCCTCATTCACACCCTCCCCACCTCATAGACCCCTTATGTTCCCGTTATCTTCTCCCTTATTTCACACCTCCCCCCTCGTACATCCCCTATCGATCCTCCCCTCTTGCCCACCACTTTACCCTCACCAAGAACCCACTCTCGTCCACTTCCTCAATCACATACCCATGTCACCCTCACCCTATAGTGTCCACTACTACCATTGTCAATATTCTATTTTCAGGAATTGGAAAAGATCGAAGTTGAACGTTCCAAGGTAGAGCAGTCTATTGCCAAACAAAAACAAGAGGCAGAAAGATTGGACAAGGAAGAAGAGAAATATTGGATACAATATAATGAATATCAGAATGAACTCTTGGAGTTTGAAGAAGAACAACAAAGGTTCGTCTGGATAGTTTGTCTTGTGTTTGTATAGATAATCAGCTGTCAGACAGATCTATGATGCATCTTGACGGATGATTTGTATCTAGTGTAAATCAGGCCCAATTGTAATTGATCTGGATTTTATCTTTTCAGTGTAGATAACCAACTTTACTATGCACAAATGCAGTTGGATAAACTAAAGAAAACGAATGTGTTCAACAGTACGTTTAATATTTGGTAAGGGGATGATCAAGCTCAACTGACTACTAATTTTAAATACTGAATAAATCTTTCAGTTCTAAACTCTTCTCCCTCGACATGCCATCCCTTATTTGGCCAGTGTTACAACAGCAAGAAACTGGATTTATAAGCTGGAGAAATCCTCATCTCGCATGTGACTGACGTGAAATTTATATGGTCAAAAAAATTGCATATTGCAGAAATTGAACCGTGGTCGCAGAGGTGAAATGTGCATGCTTTAAAACACGTGTCACCAAACCTTTATATCAAATATCCAAAATCAAATTATTTAGAATATTAAACAAGATACACTTGTGAATTTTTCAGGTACAAAGGCCATTTTGGTACTATTAATAATTTCAGGCTGGGACGACTACCTAGTGTGCCAGTAAGTATGTTTCTACAGACAGTGGCTCATGGCCCGGGATGGCAGCAATTAACCGCTAAGCCACAACCAAGCTCAGTTTTGGAAATATGAAACGTGTATTCATTTCCAGTTCATTTGGTTTGTTCTTTAGGTTGATTGGAGTGAAATAAACGCTGCTTGGGGGCAGACCGTACTTCTATTACATGCATTAGCACGGAAAATGAATCTCAAGTTTAAAAGGTAAATGGTTATTATTATTGTTCTTTTAAGTTCCTTAGTTAAGAAATGGAATAGCCCACTCCTAGTGCTCCCAAGTCAGGTTTGGCCGGAACTTAAAAAGTGGTTCCCGGTGCACCTCTTACCATGTGTATACTGTACAAGTATTTCTGTTGAAATTTTTAGAAACATTTACGTGATTTTATCTACATTCTATATGTAGATATCGTTTGGTACCTTTTGGAAACCATTCTTACTTGGAAAGTCTCGAAGATAAATCTAAAGAATTACCATTGTAAGTGTTCATTTAATTAGTTATATACATGTACAAGTTTCAAAACCTATTTTGCCATTCATTTTAGATACGCCTCTGGTGGATTTAGATTTTTCTGGGATACAAAGTGAGTAAAACTTATGATATACTATTATCAGCGAGTGATTTCCCAGGCGGAAAACGAATTCTTGTTATGAAAATTAATGGCCAGCATAAAATTTTTAACAACGATATTTCATACTCCATCTCAATACTTTGCAATGTCATTCATTTTAGATTTGATCATGCTATGGTGGCATTTCTTGATTGCCTTCAAGAGGTGAGTTACATTCATAAACACTGTACTGTTTTAGAGAACATGTAATATCTAGTATATTCGTTAACAGCCAGTCCCGCTAAGTGCCAACTCTTTGCAAGAAATTCCGCCATTATAAAGCATACTCCAAATATCTACCCTTCTCTTTACTTTTCTAGTTTAAGGAAGAAGTGGAGAAAGTCGACAAACGTTTTTGTTTACCATACAGGTAATTTCGGTGTTTATATTTTAAATTTTAGATCATAAGATATAGGCTAAGTTCAGAAATTTCACCTACTCTGACCACCTTGACCTCGTTACGACTAAACGTTATCCAGGCTTAAATCCCTTGTCAAACCCTTGATAAGAGTGGAGTTAGCGAGCGAGAGTTTACTGTACATGAGAGTTTCATCAACTCTCATGCCCTGGTCAAACGAGAACAAGAGTTGCATGAGAGTTGACTGGATATTACCACGCGTACTTTGACTTTGATTTTGACTTTGACTTTGACTTTATTGACACTCCCCTAAAGGGGCTTTTCAGTGACAAAAATACATATACATATCAATTAATTACTATAATTATACATTAGATCCTAAGTTTATATAATAATATCACGCAATTACTTAATACACAAACACGACATTAATTATTAACAACAACATCAGCAACATAGGCATCAACATCATCAACAACGACAGCAAAAACAACAACAACATCAAGGACAATAACAATGACAATGACAACAACGCTTACTGATGAACAAAAGAAAACACGCACTTAACTATCTATTTTTGCATACCGGTCAAAAGTGCAAAAACTCTCATCAAAATTTGAAGCAGATGAAAGTTGATGAAAGTGCACGAGAGTCGATGAGAGTTGGCGATCAAACAGCCTCGTCCCCAGGCTCCAACTCGGACGCGTGGATATCGCGCGTGGTCGCAGCACTGGCGAGTCAGGCGTTGGATCAAATATGAGCGATAGTCGGAACTCTCATCGACTCTCATCCTTGTCTGACATGCAGGGCTTGACTCTGGACGATTGTCGAGCGTACAATCTTGTGCAATGAGGGTGTTCATAATATATTTGTCTTGTATAGAATGGAAAATGGAAAAATCTACGACTCAAGTGGGAGTGGTGGTTCCTATTCCATTAAGTAAGTAACAATTTCTTTATGATTTGCCTGGGGTGAAGTGTAGAGGCTAGAGCCTTCAGTCACTTGCGAAATCCCTAAGGGTAACCGCTAAATAGGCTGTATTTTTATTTTTTTATTTTTTTTAATATTCTATTAATTACAATTAATAGAATACAGTTTAACTCTGAAGAACATTGGACTAAAGCGTTGAAATTTATGCTCACCAATCTCAAGTGGGGTTTGGCGTGGTTGAACGCTCAGTTTTCTGAAAAATAGTCCACAATAGAGTTGTTGTGGGTCGACAATGTATACAGTGTATGTATATAGGTATTGTAAGAAGTATATATAAATTATCGACATATAAATATTGTTGTGACTCAACTGCAATTTTATCTCGACGCAGAACGCGTGTTTTGGCTGAGCGGTCGACGCAACGAGCTGGCTTAGAGCAATGACTTAACAATGGACGGGTCAGAATCTGAACTAGTTGAAATATTGTATTTTAGAGCATTTACTATGACATGAACGAACACAAAAAGCGAACATAAAAACGGAACATAAAAACGGACGCTGAAAGAAATTTTCTCTTTAAAACTCCTGCGCAACATTTATTCATCTTTATTCATTGATCAAAAGTTACATTTTCAATTCCGTAAAAGTATCCACAGTTATCCCTAAGTATCGACAGTTATCCTTAAGTATCCACAGTTATCCCTAAGTATCGACAGTTATCCCTAAGTATCAACAGTTAATCCGAGTCACTTCCTCTGGTATCATCAAAATCAGGCCACTCGCTCCACGCTGACTGTGATGGCGGTAATCTAAACAATCAGATTGATTCATTTGCTAGAAATTCATTTGATATTTTATAGAAAGAATGGATTTTGAGGCGTATAACTTATACTTAAATCCTCTATTAAAGCCCCTGAAAATACATTGTACCGTGAAATTAAAGATATCATATTATACCACTACAGGTATACCCCTCTCTCAATTATGCCCCTCTCCATAACCCCACCCGCTCCTCCTCAAACATGCCTAAATTAAATAAGCCACGGGAGTTTAATAGAGGATGTATGTTTGTATATGACACAAAAACTTTGCCCACCCTTTCATTGGTATATTTTCTTCATAATAACTGTCGGCTCCAGGAATAAGCTGTTGACTATCCGATGGCATGATGTCATCGTTAGGTGGCTCTTCTGGGGAATATGCGTCTTGTCTAGCCAAAGTCCTTCTATGTATACGCCTGTTAAAGTTTGAAGATAAATCATTTTTACACATGTTCTTATTGTAGAACGCAAGCCTTTGTAATAAGTTGTTGGTTTCGCTAGTAAAAGCAAGGGGCTGAGAACATTTGGCAATTTTCAGCCCCGGCTGAAATTTCATTCGGTCTGCTGAGGTTTGGAAAGTAGTTTTTATTAAATTAACATACAAAGTATGGAAAAATATATAGATGCGTTAGATGCTTTAGATGCGTTTCCAGACACTGTGTTATAGGGACTATGTTCAAACGAATCTCAACTCGAAAGTTGGCGTAATTTATAGACGTTTATTACCATCGTATCAGAACAAATGTACGGTGTTGATTTCGTTTGTGTTTTGTTTATGAATTATTAATAAGTTGGAGAGATGTATGCATATTTATACATAAGTAAAATCTTCAAAAAACTTACCTTCTACAAACATAGATCGTGAGAGCAACGAATGTTAGGAATGGAATGCCGGCGATCAATCCAGCCAGAACAAACGTTTTGGTGGAAATTTCGTCTAAAATAGAGATTATCAACAATCAATAAATTGCTATGTGTAGTCTAAAACAAAATCAATGCGAATATGTGGCATAAGATTCATTCCCCTTGCTTTCCTAAAAGGCCTAGTACTGATTTGAACTGGATTTTGATTCCAAACCCTTAGATTCGTGTGCATTAAACACAATGCACACAATACGTTGCTATGTATAGTAAATAAATCTTACTTTTCTTTATACAAACGTTGCCTTGCTTCTGTTGTTCAAATCCTCTCCTACAACGACATTTATATCCGCCATCTTCGTTTATACATACTGCATACTTGTGGCATTCATTGCTGTCTTTGTCTTCACATTCGTCCTTATCTGCATAAGAGAGAAATAATAATCCCTCTCTAGTGGCATATTGGGGGGCGGGAGGGAGGGGGAGGGAAGGGACGAGTGCCGATAACCCTAACCTACAGTCTGAGTCTAGTTATATATGCATGGAAACGGTCAAAAATATCTACAACTCCGGGATGGAGGATATTTTAATGGGATCTGAAAATCCTGCCTTTTGATGGGTTATGAACTATTTTAACAACAGACTGTAAGAGTTCACCTCCCCCACGCCTCTTTGTGTATTCTCTGTCCAAACTAACCTTTACAATGTATGCCATCTCCAACATAGCCTGATTTACAAATACACTTGTACGATCCAATCTCGTTGATACACTGAGCATGCTCAGAACACTTGTTTTTCCCGAGACAGGCATCGAACACTGAAGAAAAATAAACTGCTGGTGATTAAACCTTTGGCTCTGTTTTTCCACATTATTGGAGAAATTTACTGTAGCTAAAATATATTTATGCCCTTTACCTTGGGCACAGAGTAGAAACTATACAGAGGTGGAACTCAGCCTAATTATTTTCTTAAATTGTCGCCATATTCAAAGATGGCGGCCGATATTTTCGAAAAATAACTTATTTTCTTTATAACGGTTTGCCTTATTAAATAGTTAACTCGAATTTTTAGAACAATAGTAAATAGGCTTACGGCACAGCAGATGGTTGATATAAACATCTTTCAATCCTATTTTCCTCCTTATACAAGACTTCTTCATATGACGAAAGTAATTCATGTAATATATCATACACGAGAAGGAGTTTATTATAGTGATTTGAAACAATGTTATCTAAGACTCGTTTTACGATAGTACACATATTACCTTCACATTCACCAGCTTCAGACTTTCTTTTGAAGCCTGGCTTACATTGACATACATACGACCTTTCACTTCTCACACATATTTCCGTGTGAGGATTACAATGAACAGTTGATTGTTTGCAGGGGTCTAAAATGGAAATAGCAGGATTTTTGTGTGCGTTTCACTGGAATTCGATTTAAGTACCGTTTGGTCGAATTAGGGCGCGACACCACCCCACCCCCCTCCCAGGTGTCAAGCACTGTCTACCGGTCACCCTAAGCCTAATTTTATCCCAATTCCTAATACTTATCCAATCCTAATGGTTATCTCAACCTATGCTTACCAATTTTACGAGTATACCTATAGCCTCAACTATTTTTATCTTTATAATTGTGATTTCTTTGGTAACGCTTTCGAATAAGAAGGCCAATTAAAAACTAAGCAAACTGACAATAAATTATTCGTACCTGGTTCTGTGAAAGGCGTTGTTTCTGCGCTTATCGGCTCCATGGTCGAGATATTTGCAGCAGTTTCGAGTGATATTTCAGGCAGCGAAGAACATACATCCTCGCAGTTTAACTTTACGATGTACTGAGAACGACGGTGGTCTGGCGAGCCACATTTGAGAGTTTCCAAATCTATAATACGACTTCTGTTGTTGGTATTCTCAATACTTTCCAAAAACCACGATAGATTGCAGTCGCACACGAATGGATTATTTGCGAGTTTTCTACGAAGAAATACCAAGAGGCAATATACACTTAATTCTTCACTTTAGAATTTTTTTCAAGCATGTTTTTTTTCAGATTGATATGCGTATAATAAACCATGCTAAAGTAATATTTACGTTTGTTAAAACAACAGTATTCTTAGAAGTTAACATGAAATATTTCGAAGAACTTACATTTTCGCGTGTTCCGAGGAAAACAAATCAGCTGGAATTCTTGTCAAATTCCGATTGCTGCAATCCAAAATCTTACTTTCGGCGTCAAACGTGCATTCTTGTGGAGAACATTGGACTAGATTTATACGTTGGTTCAATAAAGTTAAGAGAAGTGAAATCAGGAAATATCGAAAAAGGACCATTTCATGACGCTATTTTTTGAAAACTTTTTTCGTAACGGCACAGTGTCTTTGTGACGTCACGCATGATAATTAGTGACAAAATACGCGAACGCGCGCATGCGTAACGATTTCCTACAGGGCGCTTTAAGCGACCTGGTTTTCTGCATTTGTCGCGGCCGATGCTCGATTTTTGTGACCACAGCGGCGCTGTAAAATTTATACATAAAAGATTTATTAATCAATTTGTGGTTTTCAAGAAAATTTCACTTAATACACATTTTCTAATCAAGAAACTTCTATAGTGTAATGTATGCAGCCTTGGGTCTATTTATATTTTTCTTAACCACTCGGGAAGTTTTCCATTACAAGTTCCATACATGTTTTCGCTCCAGTAATTCCGCAAATATTCTATAGCTCCCTTCCCACCATAGTGTGTAACTACCTTTGTTGAAATAAAGGTATTGCAAGTCAGATTGCTCAGATTTATTACTCGTCAAATCTCGTATATACAGATAAGGAATTATGCTTTACACTACATGACGTATTTAGTTATATGTATCGTAGTCATAGTCCTGTGCGTATTCGTCATCATCAGACCAGGTTGTCATGGAAGATTCATTCGGCCGTACTCTGAAAAATATAAGAAATGGTTTTAATAGTATGGTTTCGAGTGTTATATAGATCTTATCAACTAACGCATGTTGCCACCCAAGCTGATACAAGCATCACCCTAGTAAATACACATGAACTTGTGGTTAACTCTTGGCAACTGGACTCTGTAGCTCAGTGGTCAGAGCCTTGCACCGGAATCGCAGGGCCGCAGGTTCACTTCCTACCAGAGGACCTATAGTTGCATATTTCCAAACTCCTCCTGGTTAGGTCTAAAGTATGTATATAGATTTCATTCGAAATTTCCATCTAAAAAAGCCCTTAACGTTCAATTCTATCGAGCGATATGCCAAAAATTTAGAGTACTAAAACTCACATTCCTGGCATTGCACTTCCCTCATCGAAACCGTCTCCTGGCATTGTACTTCCATCATCGAAATAAGGCATGTACTGTTGTTGTTGTTGTTGTTGCATACTAAGCAGGTACATTTGTTGTTCAACCTGTTGTTGTTGTAGCAAGAATGGATCTGTGTCCATCGCCATATTTAATAGATCTTGGTTCGCTTCCATTGCTTGATTACCTATCAATTGACCATTTGATCCTTTTTTTGGTTTTTTAGATTTCCTGCAAAGAAATTTGGATATAGTATGGAACTGAAATTAGAAGATTAATAGAGATCCTGAGAAAATAATCCTGAAATGCGTAAATCATTTTGAAGTGTAAGTACTTCTTTTATTGCCTATTACACTTTGCAATTGCGTGTAGTCATTTTGGAGCGCAAAATAGAATGATCGATTCCTGCAATATAAAGTTGTCTGGATGGTTATAATTGACTAATGTCACACAATTTTCAATCCATATAAACATTCGGTATATGCAATGCAATTTGGGATACACGTAGGTCAAATATTCATTATTTGACAGTGACGTGACGTAAGGACTTCTGAGGTCCATTAAGCCTCAGTCATAGTGCTTTCAGTGGAACGTTTGACTCAACAAAACACAGCAGGTATTCCCCAGATTCTCCAGTTTTCTTTCGAACTGACGTCAAGTTTTTTGACTGATATTTCCTGCAGGCTTTTATTTAATAACTGTAAGGCAAAAAATATGTTGGAAAATATGTGTGTATAAATCAATTTGACAATTGGATTGTTCAAAAGCTAGTCCATCAGTCACATGTCCGATCATAAGACGGTTTGATCGGACAAGGAAAATTTGGCCGGACAATGTCCGATGACCGACAGTAATTTTCGATCTAGGCCTGAGCGGTCATTGCCACTATAAACATCAAATATTCATTGTGTGTTAATACACGGGCTCGTAAAACTTTCAGTGGGACGTTTGACTCACATATCAGTGGTTTGACTCAACAAAACACAGTAGGTATTCCCCAAGTTCGCCAGTTTTCTCTAGCTACTAACGCTGCAAGACCAACCAAGCCTTACTGGACCTCTAGGCAGAACCGTTTAGAACTGATAGACTTATCCAGTATAAATAAAAATTGATTTGCACCTCAACATCAGAGAAGCAGACTTTAATGTTGTTGTCTAAATCCTTATCTCACAAACCTTCTATAACAACAACAACAACAGCAGATTGTAAATATGAGAAGAACGGCCGCTCCAGCCCCTCCGTAGAAAATAATCACATTCTTCAGTAACTTCTCCTCTGATAAACAATAAGAAAATATTCAAATTTTAATGATGTGCCCGAACCTGGACGCTGTAGCTCAATGGTCAGAGCGCTCGCAGGGCACAGGTTCAATTCCTGCCAGTGGGCCTATAGTTGCATTTTTCGCAACTGTTCCTGGTTAGATCTAAAATATAAAAAAGACCTACTGTACCTTGTTTAACACAAACTGAAGTCCCATTTCTGGCCTTGATGTATCCACGTCTACAGACACATTTATATCCTCTCTCTGAGTTCACACAAATTGCTGTGTGCGAGCATGCGTGGTCTCCCGTTTCACACTCGTCTATATCTGTGGAAAAATCCACATTCATCAATACTCTACAAGGTTTTGAAAGACATATGATCCAAGAATCAACCGCAGATTAACCACGACTTTTGTTAGGTTATTTCCAGGGTTATTTCTGAGCAGTGCTGTCAGAAACATTCACATACCTTCACAGTCTTTCCCGTTGCCAGAAAAACCTTTCTTACATATACATTGATATGAACCAATCTTGTTAATACACCAAGCTTGTTCGGAACAGCTGTTTTTTTGTTCACACTCATTCACGTCTGAATGGGAAAGAAATGAATGAAGTTGATAGCAGCTGTAGTCCAGCATTTTCCATGCAGAAAGGTTGTGTCAACGAAACCACACTAGATTGATACAATGCCTCGTGGCAACAACGGAGTGTTCGAAAGAAGCCAAACATTGTATACCTGTGCAGTTAATGGCTCCAGATTTCTTGTGAAAGCCTTCTTTGCAAGTGCAGTTGTAACCCCTTTCCTTGTTCACGCAAACTTCGTTTGTTGCGTTACATGGTCTGAACAACATTTCGCACGGTTCTGGAACTGCAGATAATGGTCGAAATTGTTTTGTCAATTTTTCGTTACGCTAGTAAGAATACTTGTCAAGGATAGGGTTTTGACTGCGCCGAGACTGGGGTCGATTCTTCCAGTATGCAGTTTTCTGATCATTATTTCGCCCCAGTAGCTTGTGAGAAGAGTTTTTCAATTCCACTGAAACTAAACTGACAATATTTGTACTGGATAGCTCTATCAGTTCTGAAATGTTCTTCCTAGAGGTTCAGTAAGAGTCATCTCTTATTGATCCAGTGTTACTACAGGAGGAAACCTAAAGTAAACTAACTTTATTTATACTGGATAGCTCTATCAGTTCTAAACTGTTCTTCCTAGAGGTTAAGTAAGTGTCATCCCTTATTGATCCAGTGTTACTACAGGAGGAAACCTAAACTAACTTTATTTATACTGGATATCTCTATCAGTTCTAAACTGTTCTTCCTAGAGGTTAAGTAAGAGTCATCCCTTATTGATCCAGTGTTACTACAGGGGGAAAACGGAGAAAAACAAAGGTGTTTGGCAGACTCAAACTAGAAACACTCCTCTGTAATCACTAACCACTGTTCTACTCTACCAAACACCACAAGTTTTATCCAGTTATTCAGGTTTCCTCCTGTAGAAACACTGGACCAATAAATGGGCATTACTAGAGCTCTAGGGAGAACAGTTTAAACCGAACTAATACATCTGTGCAACCCAAGTAAAGTTATTTATAGTTAAAAACCTGCTTGTCTGTACCGTTTCTCAGACATGCAGTTATGTTAAATAGCACCTTACCATCACAGTGATGTTGACTGTTTATTTTCAATCCAGATTTACAGCGACATTCAAAAGAACCAATTGTATTATGACAGTCTTGACGTACATCGCAGTTATGAGTTCCCAATGAACACTCGTCCAAGTCTGGAATGAAGAGAAACGGGAAGAATACAGGGTAAGTTTATGTTAAAAATGATTTCCATTCATTTCCTTTCCGATTGTTTTATACAGTCTGGCCAGTATTAAGCATCTAGGCTTTAAATAACAATAGACCCCCCAATCTAATTACTAAACAGAGCCCTTTTCATAATATGGTACTATATTCCCTCATGGTGGCTCTGAAATATAGTTGAGATATATCTGTTCCATCGCAAGGGAGATAATGTTTCAGTTGATAAGTTGCGAGAATATGGATCTGAATTGGTTTCCTATCCATGCTGCGGACTCGCGCCAGTTCAACTCGTTGAACATCAGTACTGGTTTGCCCAGATTTGTAGAAACATGGCTAAGAATCTACATTGTCACAACAGTCTTTCTCAATTCCCCTGCCCTTTCAATGGAATTTGTTCACCTATCAAAACAAATTTTCCCTTTTACGCGTAAAATCGTCTGGTGTAAACCATAGTAAAATATTCAAGAAATCCGTCGGTTAAGCACATCCTTGTGCACATCCAGGGCTTCTTAGCTTACTGCGTGCCTTAAGGAACCCTGGAACGAGGAGTGATTAAGCCTATACCTTGGCAAAAAATGCCATTCCCTTTATATCCCGCTCTACAGACACATGTATCACCACCAGTCAAATCTTTAACACATTTTGCATACTTTGAGCAGCTCAAATGATGACAGGGCAACACTGAAAGAATAGATAAAGAATTAGGAAGAACTATGAGTTATTCATGGGATAAATAAGTCCACTATAAGCACACCTTTTCTACTGCAAACGTCATTTTTGTTCATATCTTTAACGAGTCTTCCTTTCACATTTTCTGGTATGGCACATGTCATAAGATCTAAATCTACGATTTTCACATTGAGAGATTTTCTCTGTAATGCATTCAAGAACCACACCACACCACAATTACAGACGTAAGGATTCTCACTAAGATAGCTGCAAAGAAATTGTGAAATTAGTTCATATACATGCATATGTTTCCTAGCCATGTTTCCCAAAGTTGGGTAAACCAGGAAACATTGTTTCCTAGCCACGTTTTCCGAAGGTGGGCAAACGCAGAAACATTGCTTTCTAGCCATATTTTCTGAAGGTGGACAAACCAGGGAACGTTGTTTCTTAGCCATGTTTCCCAAAGGTAGATATAGACTGAAAAACATTGTTTCCTAGCCATGTTTCCTGAAGATGGGTAAACAAGAAAACATTGTTTCCTAGCCATGTTTCGTAATGGTGGACAAAAGCGTAGCAAAGAATTTAAAGCAAAGAATTAAAGCAAAATAGTAAAAGCATACTCACATTCGTTTGGTGGTTAAATCAAGGATTTCTTGTGGAATATCTTCGTATCCTAAGTTTCTGCAATCCAAATGTACTTCTGCCTGAGATCCAGTCGAAATCGTTTTACAGTGTGAGAACATATTGAGTGTGGCATCGCTAGGAAAAACGAAACATGGTAAAATACACCAAAATAAACTTAGCCAATTCATACGGTTCATTCCCGAAGGAAGAGGGCTAAATCCACCCTCTTTAATTCATTTTGTAACAAGTTTTGATCTTGACGTCATAGAAACTAATTGCAATCAAATGCTTATTACAAACAATTAGCGCGCGCATAATGAGATTAGAATACAATAGTCAAGCAACAATGAGCTGTTGGCTCATTAGACCAGTGTTCCTATCCGGTTTATGTAGCCCATTGTAATTATTTTTCAAAAAGAAGAAAAGCACTAATGTGGATCGCATTAAGAGTGCTTATTGCCAGTGCGCTGGTATGGTATTCTGGCGTTTCAGCCGGAAAGTTGCCTTCGATAAAAGATTGCAAGCAAGGCAAAGGTGGAATGATTGATTGCAGGAACATGGGATTTCAAAACGTTCCTTATAATTTGTTTTCCATTCCTGGTGTTAAAATGTACGTATACCATATGTTCATGTAGCAAAAATCCAACATTGAATTGTTAACATACAGATGGCTCAAGTCTGAACCCGCTACTCCGCAAAACTAGCTGACGTTCTGCCAATATTTTGACTTTTGAGTTTTGACTGGGCAGCCAAATAACGTTTTCTGCGTCGGGATAAAATTGCAGCTGAATCATAACATGTAGCTGAGACTGGAAGAATTAAAATATGCATATCGAAGTATATTCAACTGTTCAATCATTCATTTGTGTTTCACATATAGCCACAATAGAAATAAATTATTTTTCTACTTGTATATTTTGGCTTTTCACTTCAGATAAAGTACAAAAGTTAAGCTTTTTAGGAACCAGCCAATATTTGTTCGCCTGAAGTGTTTCTTGTATTTTAGGTGCTTAATTGCCTAAAATCCAGGCACTGGTTCTTATGTGTGGGGTTAAAACCTCTAATAATCTTAAACGTATCAAGATTACCTAATTAATGACTAATTGGCTAATTTGACTTAAGTCGTTTCATGACGTCATGGACATCGTATTCTGTAGATGTGGATAGCATATTGAGAAAATTTTACACAATATCATTTTAATCTAAATTTGCTAGAAAGCGTTCAGGATTTAAACCATATACATAGGCGTACGGGACGTGGGGGCAGGGGGGGCACCTGCCCCCCCAAAAATTTGGAGATGGATCGGGCAAATGGTTCACGAATATTCGGGCAAAATAGATTTACTTAGTCTGAATTTAAACAAAAACAGAATTTTATAATTTACAGTACTGTTTTATAGTATTGTTTATTTATTGTTGACAAAATTTGTTGACAGATAAAAAAAAACTAAGGTTTGGAGTTAAAAGATGAGTTAAAGAAAGATGGTTAAGAAAAATTTTAAACCCGAATTTATTACGTCGACCAAAGAATTATGAAGATTGTGTTATCGAAAAAAGACGAAATCGAGGAATTTGAAAATTTGGGTAAAATTTTAAATTAAAATTCCCCCCCCCCCCAAAGAAAGTTAATGACCATATACGTTATATTTGGCCCAAAAGCCTCGGTCAAACGAGCATGAGAGTCAATGAGAGTTGCAATTGGTTCAACTGGTTCAAATTTTGACGAGAGTTGATGAGGGTTTTTGCTCGTTTGACCAGTACGCGTGGTAATATCCAGTCAACTCTCATGCAACTCTCGTTTGAGTGGGACACTCTTGCTTGCGAACTCTCATCATCTTCATTTGACCAGGATCGGACTTAACATTAGGAAACATAGTTTCTACATTAGATTCTGTGGTATAAACGTAAAATAATGTTCATGAGTTATCTGCTGCAAGATATAATATGTTTCGCTTTACTTTGGTTTAAGTAAATGAATGTATTCCACAGAACAAATTACATACACGGCCCAACACCCCAGCCACGTGTCTTGAGAGGGTTAGCTCAGTCAATGATCGGCCTATAATGCGGGAGGTCAATGGGTTCCCGACCAAACCAGTACTCAGGGTGTTCGGCAAAGAATGATAGTTTTTGTTTCTCGTTTTCAGCTACCTCAGTAAAAATCCGTACATCTGTGACTGCAGTTTTGCTTGGTTCCTGCGAGAACCATCCAGTAACATGAAGAGAATTGAGGATTTCAAAGATATGAAATGTGCATCTCCTTATAAAGGCTATCCAGTTAAAGGATTAATGAGAGGCAGTACCCTCTGCAAAAATGGTACGTTTTATTAAGATAAGATCAAACTTAACCGTAGTCGTTTGCTGGGGAATAAAAAAGAGAGAATTCGTGTCGTCTTACTATACCAAATCATACCAGGTCATACTGTACATTGCCTTACCAGTTACAATACCATGTCATGCTATACGATACGATACAATACCACACCACACCATACCATACCATACAATACCATATCATGCCATCCCATACAATATCATATATGATACCATACCATACCATATACGATAACATACCAGATCATACCATACCATACCATACCATACCCTATCATACCTTACCATACTTTACCATACCCATACCATACCACACCGTACCGTACTATACCGTACCATGCCATACCATACCATGACATATCATATAATGCTATGCCACACCATACAACACCATACCATACAATACCATACCATATGATAACGTACCATATTATGCCATGCCATACCATTCATGTCATACCATTCATGTCATACCATACCATACCATGTCATACCATACAATACTATACTGTACCCTACCCTACCTTACAATAGCATACCATACCATACAATACTTTGCCAATACTTCTTGTTATATTAATATAGAAAGTGTAAGATATATAAGAATTTGTATAAAATACCCTAAATGTGATTTCGGACTGCAAACCCTCTATATAAAAATACATTTTCTTTCATTAGAAAAGTTCAAATTGATGTATCATTGTAAACCTGCATTTGGCGTAATGCTGACTTCATGGCATTGTTTGGACAAAGAACGGATCCCAGAACGCATTCCATACGACGTTTATACAGCAGGATTCGCATTTGTGTAAGTGGTATGTTTTAGTGTTTGGGTGACGCGTTATATTATTACCATAAATTCTCTAGCAAGCCCCCAATGCCGTACCATAACATATGTGATGTGGTGTTTGATAGAATCAAATTGAAAGTACTATTTTCTCATGCATAAATATATACGGCAGCAATTAAGAACTGATCTCTTCTCAGAATGACCCAAATATTACACATTCCAAAAATTATATTCTGTGTCCTTTACCATATAGAGCATTGGAGGGTGAGTTTATTTGCGACTGTGCTACAGTTTGGTTTATCAGACGTTTGAACACGCCTAGTGGTGCAAACCGGTTTGCAGATCACAAGAAGATCCTTTGTAAACCTGATAAAGCAAAGGGGATTACGAAACCTGTACCAGTGTATAGCATCAAAGAGGAAAAAGTCTGCCCTCAGAAAAGTATGTATTAAACCTGGTCTAGAGTCAATTTCCATCCCTCTTTAAGAAATACAATGGTATGTTAAACTCTATTTGACTACACTAACTCCTGCAATAAGAGCTGATTTCCAAGAGGAGCGTAGATTTGAATATCAAAATTACATTTAAAACAACAATTACAGTCGTTATACTCTGTACAAAAAATAAGACATTAATTTATTATTTATTAATAAGTGGATGAAATTAAAGATTTTTAATAAGGTAAGCAATCTGGAATATTATTTCACTAATTGACTTAACCCGTCAGGTGTGACAACACTTGTATACAGAAAGATATTTCTTATTCCTCAATTCGCCTGGAAAGCTTTTCCACAGTTTGGCCCCTGGCAGCCAGTGGCGCGCTAGTAAGCCTTCGACATGATCACGTATCAGCTGCAACAATGCTTCTCTTTTCTTTACAGAACGAGATCACTGCAAAGCTGATCCTTGCCCTGCCAAAGTTACAACATGCAAGAAGACTAGAGAGTCGTATGAATGTATTGGTAAGTAGTTTATTAAACATAACATCTTAACCACAGGTCTAGGAGGTGGGAGAGGGGTAGGGATTAGTCTTTAGTCATAGTTGGGTTAGGTTGCTTGGATTGGTGTCCTCCATTCTTTTCTTTTTCTTGTCCAACACCTTACATCTTGTTCTGATCTCTTCATTCCATGACTCCGACCGTCTCTCCTTCATCTCTTCTTATTACGTGTCCATACCATCTCAACCGTGCTTCCCTCACCTTCTCTGCAATGTCTACCACACAACACCTTCTGATCCCTTCATTCCATGTCTCTGACCAGCTCTCTTTCATCTCTTCTTACCACATGTCCATACCATCTCAGCCTTGCTTCTCTCAACTTCTCTGCAGTGTCTACCAGGCTACCACTCCACATCTTCTCGTCCAGCGTTAAGCCGGTTTTCCACAAGGCGAATTTGGCGCGAGGCATCAGTCATTGATTAGGCCTTCAGCATAAATGCTAAATTTCAAAACAATAACAATGGCATGGAGAACAGTGAGAATTTCAAAACAATGGAAAGACAATGGAACATTCCTGTCACTGAATCGTGACTGGCATTATTGTTATGCTTAGTGTTGTGAAATGGAGCCATATTTCTTGACATTTCTTCTTTGATTTCGTTAAGATGTAAACGAGTGTAGTAAAAAGACAAGTCCGTGTGAAAGCCCTGAAGTTTGTGTGAATAAGATTAAAACTGGTTACGAATGTAAATGTCCTAAAGAACTGTTGCGTGATAAGAATACCAAGAAATGTGTTCGTAAGTATTTGGTAACAGGATTAGATTTTCTACAGTTTGTGTGCTGATATACAACATATGATCGTATTAAATAGTTTGTTTAATATAATCTAGCCTATTTAAGAGGTAATCACAGATTGGTTTTCTGGCTCAACCCTAATCCTAACCTTAATCCTAATTCTTGTGACGTAATTTTGGGATAATAATATGGAAAGTGACCCGAGTTTCTATTTGACCGAAATATTGTGTGTGCCAAAAGCTAAACTAACCCCAAAATATTGCTTCAAATAACAATCCTCTTCTATCTTTCTGTTCAACAGCTCCAGATCCTTGCAAAAGTGAGAAGAATCCATGTCCCAGTACCTCAAGATGTGAAACTATTCGATTAGCATCTCGAACATCGCACCGTTGTGTTGGTAAGTTTAAAACAATGAAGTTGGTTAAGTTTCCTCTTGTAGTAACACTGGATCAATAACGGATGTCCCTTATTGAACCTCCAGGGAAAACAGTTTAGAACTGATAGAGCTATCCAGTATAAATAAAGTTAGTTTAGTTTAGGTTTCCTCCTGTAGTAACACTGGATCAATAAGGGATGGCCCTTACTGGACCTCTAGGGAGAACAGTTTAGAACTGATAGAGCTATCAAGTATAAATAAAGTTAGTTTAGGTTTCCTCCTGTAGTAACACTGGATCAATAAGGGATGGCCCTTACTGGATCTCTAGGGAGAACAGTTTAGAACTGATAGAGCTATCAAGTATAGATAAAGTTAGTTTGGTTTAGGTTTCCTCCTGTAGTAACACTGGATCAACAAGAGATGACTCTTTACTGGACCTCTAGGAAGAACAGTTTAGTAACACTGGATCAATAAGAGATGACTCTTTAGTAACACTGGATCAACAAGAGATGACTCTTTACTGGACCTCTAGGAAGAACAGTTTAGAACTGATAGAGCTATCCAGTATAAGTTGCACATATAATAACAGCCGCAGAGAGAGGAGAAATAGCATTTTGCTACACAAAGTATCTTTTTCCCCTTTTTTCAGACATTGATGAATGTCTAACTGGAAACTACACTTGTGCAAAGGGGGAAGAGTGCTACAATAAGGAGAATGGGTACGAGTGTCGATGTATGCCCGGTCTTACGAGAGAAAAGGACAAGTGTATTGGTATGTACTTCTCATAAAGTTATCAACTGCAATTAACTTTGGAAGCTACATCGATAAATCGACTAAATCAATAAGCTCCCTTTCTTTTAAGACCTCTCCAATGAGGCCCCCCAAACCCCAATTTTTAGTGCAGAGCACATATTTAAGCGTGATTTTTTCTCAAATACAAATAGAAGACTTAGTCAAGATGAATTTCGTTTCAGTTAAAATTGATCCATGCAAGGCAAAGCCTCCAGTATGCGATCTGAAAACGCAACGTTGTGTTTCGAAAAACTCGGATTCTTATGAGTGTCAAGGTAACAACCTTACTTTTTCTACAATTATTTTCAAAAAATGCAGTAGTGCAGTGGATCAGTGCATGTGTCTGTTACCTCTGTGTATGGGGATTATAATATTACTGCAATATGCAGTTGTCTGATTATAATTTCATGTCAGTTCCATCTGAGAAGATTGCTTTCAGTTTGTCTCTACCAAACACTGCAGGATTCATCCTTTATAGTAACACTGGATCAATAAAGGATGGCGCTTACTGGACCTCTAGAGAGAACAGTTTAGAACTCGTAGAGCTATCCCGTATGGATAAAGTGAGTTATGTAATATATCATACACGAGAAGGAGTTTATTATAGTGATTTGAAACACCGAAAAGTGTGTTGAAAAACAAGGCGCTAGCCGAGTTTTTTAACATACTTTGAGATGTTTTTAAATCACTATAATAAACGACTTCGAGTGTATGGTATAGCTTCTCAAACATATCAGTATTTAAAGAGAAATTCAACGCGAAAGTGGGGTTAATTTATGGGTGTTTATTACCGTAGTATCAAGACAACGATACGGTGGTGATTTCCTTTGTGTTTTGCTCATGAATTATTAATGTTTTGAGAAGTTAAGTTTCTTGATGGTTCATACTGAAAGAACCTCTCTAAGAAGACAAAACTAACAGAGCTATCCAGCAAACTAACCCAGATACCATGTATTTTTTCTTCAGACATTGATGAATGTACTACACAACAACACGAGTGTCATAAATATGCAAAATGTGTTAACACTGACTCAGGTTATATATGTCAGTGTAAACCTGGATTCAAGGAGTATGATAATGGCAGACAATGCAAAGGTAATGATTGATGGTAAACTGTTACCCATTTCGCTGATGTGTTTACAAACAAAATTTGGTGAATTCTAAGCTTATGTTATTTTGCACATAGAGATTATAATCTCTATGATTTTGCACCCCTACTTTATCTGATACTTTATGTTCTTTTAAGATCTGAATGAATGTTCTGACAAATATAGCTGTGCAAAGCATGCTAAATGTATTAATCTTCCTGGATCATACAAATGCGAATGTAAGGCTGGATATTTTGGCAATGGAAAATATTGCAGTGGTAATATTGTTTGTCTATATTTTGTTCTTTAATAATTATATTTGTGTCCATTTTTCTTTAACTCTGTCCAATTATATTTCATTATATATCTGCTGGTCTTATCCTTTATTCATTCCCAAATATAGTTTTCAGCGACCATTCCAACACAAGTTAGTAATAAAAGCATGTACATGTGGTTTATTGTGTTTTCTTAGACCAAAATGAGTGCAAAGGTCACAGTAAATGCTCCGTTGACGCTGTATGCAAGAACAAGCTTGGGACATACCAATGCATTTGTAAAAAAGGTTACCATGGAAACGGACATATCTGCAAGGGTCAGTATTTGAATTTTTCGCCACACTTTGAACGTACTCACATTACTATCTAACCCCTCCAATAACCACTCCCCGAAATAGATATAACCCCCAGGAATGATTTAATACCAATTCCATATTTACTATTTTTAGATATAAACGAATGCTCCCAGAACAAATTTGAATGTCCACGTCACTCAAAATGTCGCAACATTCCAGGATCGTACACATGCAAATGCATTTCTGGATTCAAGATGAAAAACGGTCGTTGTTTAGGTAAGTTTATTCATTCATTATTTCTTACTCACTTTTTACTATAGCCTTTGTTACGCTGATGCAAAATATATAATTAACGAATCTTTTTTTCTTCTATTTTCCTATCTTAAAGATGTGGACGAATGCAAGATAAATTCTCATAATTGCGACAAGAACGCATTATGCATCAACTTTGTTGGCAGTTACAAATGTCGCTGTAAGAAAGGATTTGAACACTTGAAGGATGGAAGACTTTGCTTGAAGGAAGGTTAGATAACGTTTTCTTTCATCAAAACAATCTTAAATTTTAACTTGTTTTTCAAAAGTAAAAATTTTGCCCCCAAACGTTTGCCAAAAAACGATATTCTTTCACCGAAACAATCATTTTCAAGCTATCACGACAATGATTACTTTCAAAGCAGAGATTTCTTACCTATAGCTTACAATTCTAACCCTAAATCCTAGCCATTTGTTCTAACATTAACAACATTTATTATGTTCTGTTTATCTAGAAGTTACATCAGAGGAAGAGAATTCACTACTACTTGTTTTTGTCGCAGTTCCAACATGCTTGCTTCTCGTCATTTTCATCTCGTGTTGTCTCTTTTGGCAAAGGTAAGGCATTGTGGTGGGCTCCGTAGGACTGTTTTAACCGGGCGGTGATGGAGGTTTTGATCAATTGTTATTTGAATTTATGACAACATTGGAGCAAAACCTTCCGGAGAGAACAGTTAAGAAACGATGAAGAAACGGTTTACAAGGTCCAATAGGCCTATTGTTGGAACAATTTGTAAGAAATGTGTTGAGTTAACGTTTGTGGACATGCATGTGACGTTTCGTTTTCTTGCCTTTATAAAGGAGGACCAAAAAACGCAAGGAAAATTCAGAAAGCGAGGAGGTCCAGAGGTTGTTAGAAAGTCAACTCGCTCAAGATGGACAGCAACAGCCTGTGTTTATGTTTGAACCTCGTGCGAACAGAGAAGCAAAGTGAGTATTATATATACGAACAATTGTTTGTTGTAGTTCTTGAAATGTAAAACAGTACTTAATATACACAAAGGATAGAGAAAGTATATAGTATTATACGCGTTTACCCCCTTAACTTTACTTTAATTGCTTTCCTTTTGCAGTGCCATGATGTTTGGTCAATATTCTGCAGAGCAAAACTATGATGATATGAACAATTTTACAAAAGTATGTGAATAAAAACGTTTACTATGTTATAAAACACATGGAAGTGGCTAAAAACGACCAAAAAGTAAAGGGGTCGATGTTTTAGAACATGTTTTTATGAGTTGAAAATGATTGTTTTGATGAAAGAAGACGTTTTGGGGTACTTATCGAATGTTTGGGGGCAAATTTTCACTTTTGAAAAATGAGTCCAAAACCATAGGGGGGGGGGCACCTTAGAAAATCTTTGTGTGTCATTGGCATAAATAGGTGTTTGTTAGATTAGGTTTTTACCCTTTGGGCATGGAATGTCTTAATACATTTAAAAAGAGTAGCTATAGGTTTTTTCTTGTTATATTTCCATATTCGTAAGACTTTTATTTTTTTGCAGATTGATTGATTCCCATTGAAACTTCCACTAACTTGTAAATGAATAATTAAAATACGGAAGAAATTGGAATTAATTGAATGGATAATTTTATCACATACATTATTATTCGTATAACTACAATAAAAAACCTGCATAAATATCCTTAAGAACCTAAACTTTAGCTGAAAATGGAAATTATGTTCAAAAGGCTGTTTCCAAAGGCAGTTGGAAACTGCCACTTTTAATACTTGTGAAAATTCAGAAACACTGTGTGATCACGCTGCCTGATTCCATACCATTGGTACAATTGTTAAATAACAAACACTTCAGCTTCTTCATGAAAAATATACTGTAAGAGTCCCAAAGTATCCTCAATGTTCCCTACTAATCCCAACATGTACCAAACACGCTGAGTCCAAATCCGAAAAGTTCCAGCATTGGCAGCCAGTCAATTGCTTTTTCTGGCCAATAAGCAAGCTGGACTAACTTTCCTGGCCAGCATAAAAAGCCGGCTACATGTTGCATCGCCGAGTGGCCCTACTGGTCGTCTCTTTACTGTGGTTGTGGGATGCATCACACAAATTAGCATACCATGACTTACAGTGATGGTAGTGTGGTTGTCATGTGCGGTTTTGCGATGCATCACACAAATTAACATGCCATGACTAACAGTGATTGTAGTGTGGTTGTCATGTGCGGTTGTGCGATGCATCGCACAAATTAGCATACCATGACTTACAGTGATTGTAGTGTGGTTGTCATGTGCGGTTGTGCGATGCATCATGACTTACAGTGATTGTAGTGTGGTTGTCATGTGCGGTTGTGCGATGCATCGCACAAATTAACATATACCATGACTTACAGTGATGGTAGTGTGGTTGTCGTGTGCGGTTGTGCGATGCATCGCACAAATTAGCATACCATGACTTACAGTGATTGTAATGTGGTTGTCATGTGCGGTTGTGCGATGCTAACTGATAGAGCTATCCAGTATAAATAGAGTTAGTTTAGTTTAGGTTTCCTCCTGTAGTAACACTGGATCAATTAGGGATGATCTTTACTGGGCCTCTAGGGAGAACAATTTAGAACTGATAGAGCTATCCAGTATAAATAGAGTTAGTTTAGTTTAGGTTTCCTCCTGTAATAACACTGGACCTATGAATGATGGCTCTTACTGGATCTCTAGGGAGAACAATTTAGAACTGATAGAGCTATCCAGTATAAATAGAGTTAGTTTAGTTTAGGTTTCCTCCTGTAGTAACACTGGATCAATAAGGGATGATCTTTACTGGGCCTCTATAGGAAGACCAGTTTAGAACTGATAGAGCTATCCAGTATAAATAAAGTTAGTTTAATATAGGTTTCCTCCTGTAGTAACACTGGATCAATAAGGGATGATCTTTACTGGGCCTCTAGGGAGAACAATTTAGAACTGATAGAGCTATCTAGTATGAATAAGTTAGTTTAATTTAGGTTTCCTCCTGTAGTAACACTTTTTAATTGTGCTTATCTCACTCGTGTGAACCGGGGTTAAGGCTCATCCCTTTACTTGTGGTCAAAAACTCGAAAATGGGAGTTGAAGCTAACCCCACTTTTTGGCTAGTTTTTCAAAAGCGTAAAAAGTGCCCGAAAATGGCCAAAAGGTAAAGGGCGAATCATATCTATGGGCCAAACCCATAGATATTATTATATCTATGGCCAAACCCTTACCATTTTATCGACAAAATGTTTAACCTTTGCTCCAGTGCTATTTCGAGATCAGTGCGTAACCCGCAATCGTATTTAGCATTTATAATTTTTACTAAAATATATTCGCTAAATGTAGAATTTGCATTCGTATTGATGCCTTATTATGTCATTTCTTAAGACTTATTCTATTATGTCTATTTTCAGCATTACACAATAAATTTGTACAATTTGTAACAATTTATCGAGCAAAATATCGTACTGTAAATTTATGCCTGATTGTGCTTATGTTTTACATACGGGAGTTTGGCATTGTTTATCATATATTATCTTGCAGCCAATGAAAACGCCGCTAGTAGGATGCTTGACCAATAGGAAAGCAGAATTTTCCCTCGGGTTATTGAGCTGGATTTAGAATCAGTTTCCGGCCGGGGCATTTTGTGAAATGTTGTCGTGACAAGAGTTTTGTATTATTTTACTCAAATTCAAAGGTTTTATTATACAAGTAAAGGATGGTAAACGACTTTTCTTGTTACCAGAATGTTCGGTAAGTACCGTTTTTTGTTTTGTTTTGTTTTTAATCGTTGTAACTCACGTGAAGCCACGTTTTTAGCATGACTATACTTCGGTGTTGACATCGGTGATGCACTAGTCAAATACATGAAATTTCGAGGCGAATTCTAGCTCTATGCTTCAAACTTGTTTTATTTCTTCGTTTAATGGTAGTATTTGAGTAAACAGAGTTAAGTTTTAAAACCTTTTGGCTGTATAGTATGAAAGTTACTAAGAATAGTACTGTTGCACTTTTTGCTGATGATAGTAAATGTTAAGGTCGAGTGACACGTGCGATTTTTTTCTCGCGCCGGCAACGCAACGGGTCAAATTTCATTGCGTTGCCGGCGCAAGCGAAGTGGTTTATATACATGATCAACGATAGTTAAGCGTCGTGCTTATATACTTATAGACGTGCTTATAGACTTCTTAGACTTTGGAGAGTCGGTTTCGATTATCTGAGATACTCATTGGTGGAACATTTAATATTTATATGTTTGTATTGTGATCAAAATAATTAATTTTGTTTTTGTGGATAACACCACAATCATTAATTTACCAAAGCTTTCTTATTTCTCGCATGTTTCCACTGATGATCCAGTCTCACAGATCGAAAGCTTTGGTAAATAATTGTGTTGTTTTACACAAATACAAAATTGTAACAATACAATAATCTATTTGTATTACAATATTTATTATTAGCATGATAAAATTACTGGATGCTGATTGGTTGAATGGCGGAAATTTTGTCATGTAATAATAAACAAGTAATCGCGCCCCGGCGGCTCGTCCAATTTTGGCAAAGTTTCCAAACATCACTTGTACTATTAATCCCTAATTGTACTCGCCATTGCATGATAACCTATACAAATACCATAAAAAGCACAGGCCGGGAGTCCAACTTAGTATATTCAAATTATTGGACTTACTTGTATAAATCATAGAGCTTATATTATGCAGTGAATACCTTCAAACATTGCTTCAATTCGAAGTGCCTGTTAAACGGACTTCACAAGGCTAAATTTTCGGTACTCCAAATAAACAATTTACATCACAAGAACAGGCTACTTATGGAAAACATATTGCGAAAAAGGTGGAAGAATGCCCGCTGTTATAAATCCCGCAAAATAGTTTCATCAACTGTTTTTCCATTTTTAACAAATCACACATGTTTGCCCTATGTTTTCTGAAATATATCATACACGAGAAGGAGTTTATTATGGTGATTTGAAACACCGAAAAGTGTGTTGAAAAACAAGGCGGTAGCCAAGTTTTTTAATATACTTTGAGGTGTTTTAAATCACTATATAATAAACGACTTCGAGTGTATGATATAGCTTCTCAAACAAACCAGAGAAATTCGGTTTGAGAATTATATTGCATGAATTCTAGTCATTAGATAAGGTAGTTAGAATATATGGTGTGGCATATATTTGTTGTGGGAAATAGTATGCCATCTCAAATTATAATCACATAATAACAACTAAGGCACCTTTCCATAAACAAATGACAGATTAACAAATTTTACTCCTTACTAATTGGAGAGAAATTCTTGCACATTAAGCCATTAACATGCAAGACCTTCCCTTGACAAGTAGAATCATCTGGAGTTAGACAGAGTACAGGGTGTGTTTGGGCACATGGCAGCTCAATGGGTTAATTAAATGGTTAAATTACCCCCTTGCCCAATTCTCTCAATTGGTATAAATATTTTAAAGCTAACCTTGAATAACGTATTAAAACTTGCTATTCTTTTGCTTTTAATTAGGATACATGTTTGCCATGAATGCCATACATTGATGCCATATATATACAACTTCAGTTTGGATACAATGCAAGAAATATAATAGGCCTTTTCTTGGAATGAACTGTGAAATTCTATGCTGAGGAAAGGAGACCTTGTCAGGTTAGAATATTGCTTGTGCTTTAACCCACTAACTGGCAGTAACAGGCTACCACTGATGAGTGAAATCTTCTGGTATTTGACAAAGTCAAATTGTCTGGCCTCTGGATGCCCCCTCCCCCATTTAGCAACATCTGTGACTGTCAATCAATGATTTATCATTTAACCCATTAACTGGCAGTATTCTACCACTGACGAGTAAAATTGTCTGGTGTAAAATGGTAAAGTAGGGGCATATGGGTGCATTGCCAGCTAATTAATTAGTAGTGTATTGTAGGCTTGGGCGGTTTACCGGTTTACCGGTTTTTTTCGGTTTTATTATCCAAAACCGGTTTTTCGGTTTGGCTTTTAGAAAAACCGGAAAACCGTCATTAAATAATTGTTTACTATCATTGCCGTAATTTGACCCTTTGACCTTGATTTACGATACTTGACACTCAAACGAACAGAATATTTAGCGGTGAAATTGCGCACTTAACCAATCACGCGGTGCGCATTTTACGGTGTCAATTTCATGCCACACATTGACACCGCACGCAAATAGTCATGGCTGCTATAAACGCCAACGTCGGTTTGCGATCTAAAAAGGTTTCTGGGGCCTCTACCTCTCTTGTCTGGCAATATTTCGGATTCAAGGAAGACGAAAACGACAACGATCTGCCGACATGCAAGCTTTGCCTAAGGAAAGTCCGTGCTGCTGGGGGAAATACGTCCAATTTACGTCGACATATCAAAGATCACCATCCCGTCGAGTCAAGCAAAATTGCCAAGGCAAAGCCCGACAAACGTCGAGCTGACACTGCTAACGCAGGACAGTCAAGTGAGTCAAAATCCCAAAGGCAACAACTGTCCATTACTGATGCGTTTTCCAAGCTTCAAAAGTATGAAAGGGGAGGTAAGCAGTGGAAGAAACTGACCGACTCAGTCACGAAATGCTTGGCTAAAGATATGATGCCAATATACACTGTGGAAAAGTCTGGATTCCAACAGTTATTGAAGGATTTCGATCCCAAATACCAGCTTCCCAGCAGAAAGTATTTCAGCCAGCAAGCAATCCCGAAACTGTACAATGAAACCAGGGAGAGCATTTTAGAGCAACTACAGTCAACTGAATTTTTTTCGGCCACATCGGACATGTGGTCAAGCAACACGATGGAACCGTATATGTCATACACTGTCCATTTCATCGATCCAGACTGGAAGCTCCAAAGCAGATGCTTACAAACATTGTACACGCCCGCCGACCATACTGCTGAAACCCTCGCTGATGGGATGAAGGAGATTTTAGAGTACTGGCATCTCTCATCCACAAGACAAGTGTGCATCACCACCGACAGCGGAGCGAATGTTGTGAAGGCAGTTCGTGACCTAGATTGGCCATGGATGTCGTGTTTTGGCCACAATCTTCATCTCGCCATTACAAATGCCATGAAGGATGAAAATCGCATCTCGCGGACGATTGGTGTATGCAAGCGTATCGTGACGGCATTCAGCCAAAGCTGGAAGAGACGCAGAGAACTCAGCAAGACACAGCTAGAATTGGAACTTCCAGTCAAGTCTCTTGTTTCGGTAAATAATTCTTGTAAAATTTTACACGTTTACTTACGATAATTATATAATACATTTCTAAAATTGTCGGGTGGAAATGCCAGGATTCTGACAAAGTAGACATCTATATACCACTTCAGCAATTTATCTTGTAATTTATGTAATCTTGACTTATAGGCATCCCCAACGCGATGGGGTTCTACCCACAAAATGATCGATCGCATTTTGGAGCAAGAGAGAGCCATTCGGCGAGTGTTATCCGAAGACCGCAAAGTTGCCCATCTTGTCTTGACCTGGCAGGATATAGATGTCTTAACATCAGTGCACAAAGCCCTGGAACCATTCGCAGATTTTACAGATGCTTTATCGGGTGACTCGTACGTCACTGTTAGCTCTATCAAGCCTACCCTGTCGTTCATCAAGGAAGCTACAATGGCCACTGATGATGACACAAGCCTGACAGCAGACCTGAAAGCGAGGATCAAAGCCGACTTTCAGAAACGCTATACCGGCGACGTAGCTCAGACCCTCCAGAATACGGCCACGTGGTTGGACCCTCGCTACAAAACTGCATACTTGACCGAGGAGGAATGCAGAAATGCCGCGGACAAAATAAAGGATGAGATGATGGCGTTCAGTAGAATGGGCACTGGCAGGTGATACTGCTAATGAAGCTCGTCGAAAACGAAAATCCTAACGCATCAGACAACGATGAGAACGTCAATGACCAACCAGCAGCAAAGAAAACGAAAAAATCACTTGCCAAACTTCTGGGGCAAGTGAAAAAAACGTCAACGTCAGCTAACGCAACTACTCCTGCTGCTCGGATCGATCTTGAGATGTCCCGGTACGTATCTGCACCTGAAATTGAGCTGGATGCGACCCTCTGCAATGGTGGAGTATGCAGCTGGTGTATATCCATCATTGGCCAAACTTGCATGCAAATACTTGTGTTTGTGGTACAAGCTCTGCATCCGAACGACTTTTCAGTGTTGCTGGTAACATAGTTACAGCCAAGTGGTCCCTACTGAAGCCAACACAAGGTTGACATGTTGGTTTTCTTGGCCAAAAACCTATGAATATTTTACTGGCGAAACATTTCTTAGGTTTCTCACTTTCTGGACAAGTGGGCAATTATAATGTGTAATGTGTGGTTTTGTATATTATAGACATTAATTCAGCGTCACGGACATATAAGAACAAATGAGGTTGTTTAGCGTGTGCCTATTAAGATATAAACAAAATCTCGACGTTTCGAGCTAAACGTCGAAGGGCTTTAGCTCGAAACGAAGGGCTTTAGCTCGAAACGTCGAGATTTTGTTTATATCTTAATAGGCACACGCGAAACAACCCTCATTTGTTTGTATATTATATATAGTTTTATTAGTTTATATTAAAGATTTAAAGTTTCGTTTCGTTTTCGGTGAATGTTCGTATTTTCCCAACATTTTGCAGCGATTTATGCGGTTGTTATGCAGACAGTCAAATTATAACGTAAAGTGGTATTAATTAAAGTCCTTGACTTCATTCAGTTCAAAACTGAAATCGTGCTGAGGTACGATTCGTATTCTGAGGTCAAAAAAATTGCTGACACTGCCACAAAGGGCTTGACAAAGCCCACAATTCCTCTTCATTTAGTTTAAGTAAATTTTGAAGGAAAAAAACCGGTTTTACGGTTTTACCGGTTTTGAATCGGACGGTTTTTCGGTTTTTATTTTAAGCAAAACCGCCCAAGCCTAGTGTATTGCATATATAATGTAACTTCCCATTACCTTTTGTGGTTGTTGTGTGAGTATAAAGCAAGGACATGTCATCTGTTTAGTTCATACTGTATACCTTGGCAGAGGTTACCAATCGACCAATCAGAGCACTTGTTAACATTTTGGCTCTGAACCAATCAGATTATGTGAATTTGTGACCACTGCTGGACATGTTGTAAATTTCAATACAAACATAAGATCTCATACTGTATAATGCCTTGGGACTCAGAATTTTTAACAAATCACACATGTTCACCCTATGTTTTCTGAAATATATCATACACAAGGAGTTTATTATGGTGATTTGAAACTTTTTAAAATCGAATACAGGGTGTGTTTGGGCACATGCTGCCTCAATGGGTTCATTAAATGGTTAAATTACCCCCTTGCCCAATTCCCTCAATTGGTATAAATCGTTTAAAGCTAACCTTGAATAACGTATTAAAACTTGCTATTCTTTTGCCTTTAATTAGGATACATGATGCCATATACAACTTCAGTTTGGATACAATGCAAGAAATATAATAGACCTTTTCTTGGAATGAACTGTGAAATTTTATGCTGAAGAAAGGAGACCTTGTCAGGTTAGAATATTGCTAGTGCTGGCAGTAACAGGCTACCACTGATGAGTGAAATTGTCCGGTATTTGACAAAATAAAATTGTCTGGCCTCTCTCATCAGATTGTGTGAATTTGTGACAGCCAGTGGTGGATTTATAGGGGGGTGTGCAAGGGGGGTGCAAAAAATATATATAGACCCACTTTCATAATTCAGATGAGTTTAAATATTATTTTATGTGCATCTTAATAAGCCTTGTTGACCTCATTCAGGTTAATAAATTATATTCAATACGAGGCGATAAGGCTTATTAAAGGTACATTTATTAGACCCTAACCAGGAACAGCTACGAAAAATGCAATTATAGGTCCCTGGCAGGAATCGAAACTGCAGCCCTGCGATTCCGGTGCAGCGCTCTAACCAACTGAACTACAGAGTCCAGTTGTCCAGCTCTAACCACAAGTTCATGTATATATACTAGGGTACTGTTCCTGGTTAGGTCTAATAAATGTATATAATTTACACTCAATAATTTTCCATCTGCAAAACCTTCAATTATTAATTAAATTTAGTGAGATGTCAACAACAAAATCTTGATATTTACCTAACAACTTAACTTGGCAGTACCCTAGTACCCTAGTATATATACATGAACTCGACAACTGGACTCTGTAGCTGAGTTGGTTAGAGCGCTGCACCGGAATCGCAGGGCCGCAGGTTCGATTCCTGCAGGGACCTATTGTTGCACTTTTCGTAGCTGTTCCTGGTTAGGTCTAATAAATGTATATAATTCTCACTCAATAATTTTCCATCAGCAAAACCTTTCAATTATTAAGGGTACATTTACATGCTGCGATTTGTTGGGCCGATTTTAGGTTTTGCTGAATGTTAATGACGAATATTTTCAGTTGATGATGTCACCAAATGACATTTGCCACGTATTTTTCAAATATCATTAACGTGCATCTGAAATCGCAACCTGTGAACGTACCTTAAGATGCACATAAAAGAATATTTTTAAACTCATCTGAATTATGATGAAAGTGGTCTACATTATCATACTTTTAAAACGTTTGAGGTATTCAAAATATGTTACTACTAGTCAGTAGTAGTGTATGTGGTTTTCGAGCCCCTTTTTTGAGGGTGTGCGAGAGTGTGCTAATTGAATATTCAGTAAGTGAGGGTGGAACGGGGTGGCACGTGGTCATTAGCATACGAGGGTGGCGTGTTATGTAATTAACATAAAAAAGGGGCCTCAAACATCAATTAACATAAACATCATTAATTTTACTTGGCGCTTAGCGGCGTGGCGGAAAGCGACCGATAATAAGTCTCCACTACGTCGATGACTCCTTTCGTCGCTCTGTTGTCCGAACGAGATCGACTTCTACTCGAAAGCTTGTGGTTCACTTCTTTTGTGTAACCGGCATCGACTTGAACGACGGTGTCCCCCCGGGCACAATGATAATGCGAGAGTGTGCTAATTGAATATTCAGTAAGGGGGTGGCACAGGGTGGCACTTGGCCATTAGCATATGAGGGTGGCATGTTACGTAATTAACATATAAAAAAGGTGACCGCAACTCATCATTAACATTTTATGCTAGTTTTTCAAAAACACAAAAAGTGGTTAAAAATGGCCAAAAAGTAAAGGCTAACCCTTAACATTTTTTTGGCCAAAAGCTAAGGCTAACCCCTTTACTTTTTGGCCATTTTATGCTAGTTTTTCAAAAACACAAAAAGTGGTTAAAAATGGCCAAAAACACAAAAAGTGGTTAAAAATGGCCCTTAACATTTTTTCGGTCAAAAGCTAAGTCTAACCCCTTTATTTTTTGTCCATTTTATCTTAGTTTTTCAAAAACACAAAAAGTGGTTAAAAATGGCCAAAAAGTAAAGGCTAACCCCCCTTTACTATTTGGCCATTTTATGCTAGTTTTTCAAAAAGTGGTTAAAAACTGCCAAAAAGTAAAGGCTAACCCCTTGACATTTTTTTGGCCAAAAGCTAAGGCTAACCCCTTTACTTTTTGGCCATTTTATGCTAGTTTTTCAGTTAGGACTAATACTTTACTTACTAATACTTTACTTACTAATACTTTACTTACTAATACTTTTCTTCATTTCATGGTGGTTTTAGGCAACCGACATCACAGAAGCTAATTCCATCTGTATCAGCATATACCGCACTATATCCCTCATACCACTGTTGATTTCACTGGCAGTCTACTTGCTACTATAACCAAGCATGTAAGTACCAATATAGTAGTTCCATATTGCGGATCGATTCCTGCAATATGCAGTTTTCTTTGTAATTACGCCTCAGTCGCATGTGTTTTTGAAAACCCAGCAAAAAATGGCCAAAAAATAAAGGCTAACCCCTTAACATTTTTTTGGCCAAAAGCTAAGGCTAACCCCTTTACTTTTTGGCCATTTTATGCTAGTTTTTCAAAAACACAAAAAGTGGCTAAAAATGGCCAAAAAGTAAAGGCTAACCCCTTAACATTTTTGATGACCAAAAGTTAAGGCTAACCCCTTTACCTTTTGGCCATTTTTGGCTAGTTTTTCGAAAGCTAAAAATAGCCAAAAAGTAAAGGCTAACCTCTTAATTACAGAAAACCACACTATATGAAGAGTTTTTTTATAAAGTATTCTATTTTGTTTCTTTAGAGAGGTACAACCGGCCAAGCTATTGGAAAAATCATTGACGTGAATACAACATAAAGGTATGTGTCATTCATGCAAGTTGCTAAAAATGGACAAAAAGTAAAGGCTAACCCTTAAGATTTTTTCGACCAAAAGCTAACCCTAACCCTTTACTTTTTGCCCATTTGTGGCTAGTTTTTCAAAAGCTGAAAAAGACTGCTAATAATGGCCAAAAAGTAAAGGCTAACCCCCCTTAGCATTTTTTCGATCAAAACTTAATGCTAACCCCTTTACTTTTTGGCCATTTTTGGCCATTTTTCAAAAGCTCAAAAAGTTGCTTAAAATGGCCAAAAATGTGAAGGGTTAGCCTTTACTTTTAGGACACCGAGAGCACCACGCCCACAACATTACAAAGAGAGCAAAGAAGAAGGCTCAACATCGTCGAAGAGGACAGGAAAGCGCAAAGAAGGCTCGACATTGTCCAGGAGGACAGCGAGAGCACGCTCAAACATCGTCCAAAGGGACAGCAAGGGCACCGACTAAGGCTCAACATCGTCCAAGAGGACAGCGAGAGCACATAAGAAGGGTTATGATGTAAGTATAAATGAAGGCTTGACTTTTTATAAAAAGAATATTGATGAACAGCTTGTGGGACCGTATGTTCACATACTGAGGATGCGCACCCGATATGACATGTCCCACATTCACGACAGAAATAAATGTCATATAAATAGTAGCATGATTGAACAGTGAATCAGTCTTCTAATTCTTTGCTCCTACATCCTCTTGGCATGGTGTGCATGTGTTACCGTTCAAGGGATGTACTAAATGGAGCATTTACATCCTCTTGGCATGGTATGCACATACAGTTCAAGGGATGTTTGGAAGAAGGACCATTAAAAGGGGGTTTGTTGCTGAGGGGTGGGCAGAGTTGGGTTATGTCGCGACCCTGGGGGGAATCTTTCAAGGGAGGGGTATTTTTTTTATTAGAAAATGATGTGAAAAATAATTTTAAAAGAATTGATTATATCGGGAAAAATATTTCAGCGCATGCGCCAGAATGATTTGTGCACCACAACCATTGTGCAAGATATAACAGTATAAAAGTATTTTAACTGTAGGGACGTGGGTGGGTTTTATTTCTGGCCATATAAGTAAAAACGTTCGTTACCACCGTTGAAAAAAATAAAATTTTGGTGGGAAAAGTATTCCTTGGGAAAAAAAGAATCTTTTATTTAAAAAGAAAAGGATATAGACTGACCAGTTCGAGCCAGGTAAGTGTTATTTTTTTTAAAAAAAAGTTAACTATTTTAAAAAAAAAAAAAAAAAAAAGTAAATTAAAAAAAAAAAAAAAAATAAAAAGTAAAAAAAAAAAAATAAAAAAAAACCAAAAAAAAAAATAAAAAAAGAAAGTAAAAAGAAAAAAAGAAAAGTAAAAAGAAAAAAAAAGAAAAAAAAATTATAAGGGGGGGGGGAGGGATGGAGATAGCGGGGTGGAAAGGGGGGCGAGAATTAGAGAATCTGGTTTTATGGGGTGTGGGTAGGCAATACATTTGGTAAGATATGTAGGGGGAAATTATTTAGGGCGAACAGGGGGGCTTTATGCCATGATGAGTTAAATTTGGTGTGTTTAAAGCTTTTGGTTTAGTTTGATCATTTTTAACAAGTTCAGGGTTAAAATGTTAAAGGCGTACCTTAGTCTACGCCCAACATCGTCCAATAGGACAGCAAAAGGATAGAAGAATGAATCATGCTACAGTATATATACCGTACTCCTTTGTGGTATAAATGTGGGAGCATACCAGATCGATTGCGCACCCTCAGTACCCAAATTACACTGCGCACCTTCGAACAAGGTTCAGTAAAAATACCTACTACGGGTGTCAACCTACGAGGGAATGGTTTATACTGTAGGAGAGGGGGCAAAACTGTCAAACCGGGAAGAGGTTAACGCTCAAACATCGTCCAAGAGGACAGCGAGAGCACGCTCAAACATCGTCCAAGAGGACAGCGAGAGCACGCTCAAACATCGTCCAAAGAGGACAGCGAGAGCACGCTCAAACATCGTCCAAGAGGACAGCGAGAGCACGCTCAAACAACGTCCAAGAGGACAGCGAGCACGCTCAAACAACGTCCAAGAGGACAGCGAGAGCACGCTCAAACATCGTCCAAGAGGACAGCGAGAGCACGCTCAAACATCGTCCAAAGAGGACAGCGAGAGCACGCTCAAACATCGTCCAAGAGGACAGCGAGAGCACGCTCAAACAACGTCCAAGAGGACAGCGAGAGCACGCTCAAACAACGTCCAAGAGGACAGCGAGAGCACGCTCAAACATCGTCCAAGAGGACAGCGAGAGCACGCTCAAACATCGTCCAAGAGGACAGCGAGAGCACGCTCAAACAACGTCCAAGAGGACAGCGAGAGCACGCTCAAACATCGTCCAAGAGGACAGCGAGAGCACGCTCAAACAACGTCCAAAGAGGACAGCGAGAGCACGCTCAAACATCGTCCAAGAGGACAGCGAGAGCACGCTCAAACAACGTCCAAGAGGACAGCGAGAGCACGCTCAAACAACGTCCAAGAGGACAGCGAGAGCACGCTCAAACAACGTCCAAGAGGACAGCGAGAGCACGCTCAAACATCGTCCAAGAGGACAGCGAGAGCACGCTCAAACAACGTCCAAGAGGACAGCGAGAGCACGCTCAAACATCGTCCAAGAGGACAGCGAGAGCACGCTCAAACATCGTGTCCAAGAGGACAGCGAGAGCACGCTCAAACATCGTCCAAGAGGACAGCGAGAGCACGCTCAAACATCGTCCAAGAGGACAGCGAGAGCACGCTCAAACATCGTCCAAGAGGACAGAGGAAGAACAAATCAACGTTCACTCACGTTACAGTATATATATCATACTCCTTTCTGTTATAAATGTGGGAGCATACCTGATCGATTGCGCATGCTCAGTCACCCAAATATCGTTTAGTCACTGCGCACGTTCAAACAAGTGAGCAAGGTCCATAAAAACAAGAGGTTCGTCTAAGCAAAACGTTAAGGGGCTAGCCTTTAGGTGGAAAAAGGTGATATGCCTTATGGTGTCCGGAAATCAAGATGAAGTGAATGACAGTTTGGCTCGGTTATTCCTGGTCGTGTTAAACAAACAGGATATCTCTGATGCCCACAAGCGGACGATCCACTGGTTGGAAGGAGCTTCTTTCTGCAGTTTATTTTGCACGACCGGCCAGAAAAATGAAGATGAACTGACATGGAAAAGTGAGTGAGACTTGCATGAATGCGACATTCCTGCATGTTGTATTCACATCCATGATTTTTCCAATAGCTTGGCCGGTTGTACCACTCTAAAGAAACAAAACAGAATATTTTATAAAACACTCTTCATATAATGTGGTTTTCTGTAATTAAGGGGTTAGCCTATACTATATTTTTTGTGTTTTTGAAAACAAGCATAAAATGGCCAAAAAGTAAAGGGGTTAGCCTTTACTTTTTTACCATTTTTAAGGACTGTCAAGAATGAGACATGCCTGTATGTTGTATTCACATCAATGATTTTTTCCAATAGGGTTGGCTGGTTGTACCACTCTAAAGAAACGAAATAGAATATTTTATAAAACACTCTTCTTATAATGCGGTTTTCTGTAATTAAGGGGTTAGCCTTTACCTTTTGGTCATTTTAGCCACTTTTTGAGTTTTTGAAAACTAGCATAAAATGGGCAAAAAGTAAAGGGGTTAGCCTTAACTTTTGGTCGAAAAAATATTAAGGGTTAGCCTTTACTTTTTGGCCATTTTTAGCAACTTCTTGAGCTTTTGAAAAAACTAGCCAAAAAGTAAAGGGGTTAGCCTTAAGTTTTGGTTGAAAAAATGTTAAGGGGTTAGCCTTTACTTTTTGGCCATTATTAGCAGTCTTTCTCAGCTTTTGAAAAACTAGCCAAAAATGGCCAAAAAGTAAAGGGGTTAGCCTTAAGTTTTGGTCGAAAAAATGTTAAGGGTTAGCCTTTACTTTTTGGCCATTTTTAGCAACTTCTTGAGCTTTTGAAAAACTAGCCAAAAAGTAAAGGGGTTAGCCTTAAGTTTTTCGAAAAAATGTTAAGGGGTTAGCCTTTACTTTTTGGCCATTATTAGCAGTCTTTCTCAGCTTTTGAAAAACTAGCCAAAAATGGCCAAAAAGTAAAGGGGTTAGCCTTAACTTTTGGTCGAAAAAATGTTAAGGGGTTAGCCTTTACTTTTTTGACCATTTTAGCAGTCATTTTGAGCTTTTGAAAAACTAGCCAAAAATGGCCAAAAAGTAAAGGCTAACCCCTTAACATTTTTTCGACCAAAAGTTAAGGCTAACCCCTTTACTTTTTGGCCATTTCTGCCACTTTTTCAGAACTCAAAAAGTGGCCGAAAATCACCAAAAAGTAAAGGCTAACCCCTTAACATTTTTTCGACCAAAGTTAAATTAACCCTTTACTTTTTGGCCATTTTCGGCCACTTTTTCAGAACTCAAAAAGTGGCCGAAAATCACCAAAAAGTAAAGGCTAACCCCTTAACATTTTTTCGACCAAAAGTTAAGGCTAACCCCTTTACTTTTTGGCCATTTCTGGCCACGTATACAAAATGTCAATAAGTGACTGAAAATGGCCAAAAAGTATAGGCTAACACTTAACATTTTGTCGACATAATGTTAAGGCTAACCCCTTTACTTTTTGGCCATTTCCGGCCACATATTCAAAATGTCAATAAGTGACTGAAAATGCCCAAAAAGTATAGGCTAACCCCTTAACATTTTTTCGACCAAAAGTTAAGGCTAACCCCTTTACTTTTTGGCCATTTCTGGCCACGTATACAAAATGTCAATAAGTGACTGAAAATGGCCAAAAAGTATAGGCTAACCCCTTAACATTTTTTCGACATAATGTTAAGGCTAACCCCTTTACTTTTTGGCCATTTCCGGCCACATATTCAAAATGTCAATAAGTGACTGAAAATGCCCAAAAAGTATAGGCTAACCCCTTAACATTTTTTCGACCAAAAGTTAAGGCTAACCCCTTTACTTTTTGGCCATTTTCGGCCACTTTTTCAGAACTCAAAAAGTGGCGAAAATCACTAAAGTAAAGGTTAGCCTTAACATTTTCGACCAAAAGTTAAGGCTAACCCCTTTACTTTTTGGCCATTTTCTGCCACTTTTTCAGAACTCAAAAAGTGGCCGAAAATGGCCAAAAAGTAAAGGGGTTAGCCTTAACTTTTGGTCGAAAAAATGTTAAGTGGTTATCCTTTACTTTTTGGTGATTTTAGGCCACTTTTTGAGTTCTGAAAAGTGGCCGAAAAATGGCCAAAAGTAAAGGTTAGCCTTAACTTTGGTCGAAAAATGTTAAGGGTTAGCTTTACTTTTGGTTATTTTCGGCCACTTATTGAGTTCTGAAAAAGTGGCCGAAAATGGCCAAAAAGTAAAGGGGTTAGCCTTAACTTTTGGTCGAAAAATGTTAAGGTTAGCCTTTACTTTGGTGATTTTCGGCCACTTTTGAGTTCTGAAAAAGTGGCCGAAAATGGCCAAAAGTAAAGGGGTTAGCCTTAACTTTTGGTCGAAAATGTTAAGGGGTTAGCCTTTACTTTTTGGTTATTTTCGGCCACTTATTGAGTTCTGAAAAAGTGGCCGAAAATGGCCAAAAAGTAAAGGGGTTAGCCTTAACTTTTGGTCGAAAAAATGTTAAGGGGTTAGCCTTTACTTTTTGGTTATTTTCGGCCACTTATTGAGTTCTGAAAAAGTGGCCGAAAATGGCCAAAAAGTAAAGGGGTTAGCCTTAACTTTTGGTCGAAAAAATGTTAAGGGGTTAGCCTTTACTTTTTGGTTATTTTCGGCCACTTATTGAGTTCTGAAAAAGTGGCCGAAAATGGCCAAAAAGTAAAGGGGTTAGCCTTAACTTTTGGTCGAAAAAATGTTAAGGGGTTAGCCTTTACTTTTTGGCCATTTTTAACAACTTTTTGTGTTTTTGAAAAACTAGCATAAAATGGCCAAAAAGTAAAGGGGTTATCCTTAGCTTTTGGCCAAAAAAATGTTGAGGGGTTAGCCTTTACTTTTTGGCCATTTTTAACCACTTTTCGTGTTTTTGAAAAACTGGCATAAAATGGCCAAAAAGTAAAGGGGTTAGCCTTAGCTTTTGGCCGAAAAAATGTTAAGTGGTTAGCCTTTACTTTTTGGCAGTTTTTAACCACTTTTTGTGTTTTTGAAAAACTAGCATAAAATGGCCAAAAAGTAAAGGGGTTAGCCTTTACTTTTTTACCATTTTTAAGGACTGTCAAGAATGAGACATGCCTGTATGTTGTATTCACATCAATGATTTTTTCCAATAGGGTTGGCTGGTTGTACCACTCTAAAGAAACGAAATAGAATATTTTATAAAACACTCTTCTTATAATGCGGTTTTCTGTAATTAAGGGGTTAGCCTTTACCTTTTGGTCATTTTAGCCACTTTTTGAGTTTTTGAAAACTAGCATAAAATGGGCAAAAAGTAAAGGGGTTAGCCTTAACTTTTGGTCGAAAAAATATTAAGGGTTAGCCTTTACTTTTTGGCCATTTTTAGCAACTTCTTGAGCTTTTGAAAAAACTAGCCAAAAAGTAAAGGGGTTAGCCTTAAGTTTTGGTTGAAAAAATGTTAAGGGGTTAGCCTTTACTTTTTGGCCATTATTAGCAGTCTTTCTCAGCTTTTGAAAAACTAGCCAAAAATGGCCAAAAAGTAAAGGGGTTAGCCTTAAGTTTTGGTCGAAAAAATGTTAAGGGTTAGCCTTTACTTTTTGGTGATTTTCGGCCACTTTTTGAGTTCTGAAAAAGTGGCCGAAAATGGCCAAAAAGTAAAGGGGTTAGCCTTAACTTTTGGTCGAAAAAATGTTAAGGGGTTAGCCTATACTTTTTGGGCATTTTCAGTCACTTATTGACATTTTGAATATGTGGCCGGAAATGGCCAAAAAGTAAAGGGGTTAGCCTTAACATTATGTCGAAAAAATGTTAAGGGGTTAGCCTATACTTTTTGGCCATTTTCAGTCACTTATTGACATTTTGTATACGTGGCCAGAAATGGCCAAAAAGTAAAGGGGTTAGCCTTAACTTTTGGTCGAAAAAATGTTAAGGGGTTAGCCTTTACTTTTTGGTGATTTTCGGCCACTTTTTGAGTTCTGAAAAAGTGGCCGAAAATGGCCAAAAAGTAAAGGGGTTAGCCTTAACTTTTGGTCGAAAAAATGTTAAGGGGTTAGCCTTTACTTTTTGGTGATTTTCGGCCACTTTTTGAGTTCTGAAAAAGTGGCCGAAAATGGCCAAAAAGTAAAGGGGTTAGCCTTAACTTTTGGTCGAAAAAATGTTAAGGGGTTAGCCTTTACTTTTGGGCCATTTTTCGCAACTTTTTGAAAACTAGCATAAGTTGGCCAAAAACTAAAGGGGTTAGCCTTAACTTTTGGTCGAAAAAATGTTAAGGGGTTAGCCTTTACTTTTGGGCCATTTTTAACCACTTGAGTTTTGAAAAAGTGGCTGAAAATGGCCAAAAAGTAAAGGGTTAGCCTTAACTTTTGGTCGAAAAATGTTAAGTGGTTAGCCTTTACTTTTGGTCATTTTCGGCCACTTTTGAGTTCTGAAAAAGTGGCCGAAAATGGCCAAAAGTAAAAGCCTTAACTTTTGGTCGAAAAATGTTAAGGGTTAGCCTTTACTTTTTGGCCATTTTTAACCACTTTTTGTGTTTTTGAAAAACTAGCATAAAATGGCCAAAAAGTAAAGGGGTTATCCTTAGCTTTTGGCCGAAAAAATGTTAAGGGGTTAGCGTTTACTTTTTGGCCATTTTCGGCCACTTCTTGAGTTCTGAAAAAGTGGCCGAAAATGGCCAAAAAGTAAAGGGGTTAGCCTTAACTTTTGGTCGAAAAAATGTTAAGGGGTTAGCCTTTACTTTTTGGCCATTTTTGGCTAGTTTTTCAAAAGCTCAAAATGACTGCTAAAATGGTCAAAAAAGTAAAGGCTAACCCCTTAACATTTTTTCGACCCAAAGTTAAGGCTAGCCTTTACTTTTTGGCCATTTTTCAAAAGCTCAAGAAGTTGCTAAAAATGACCAAAAAGTAAAGGTTAACCCTTAACATTTTCGACTAAAAGTTAAGGTTAACCTTTACTTTTGGCCATTTTCGGCCACGTATACAAATGTCAATAAGTGACTGAAAATGGCCAAAAAGTATAGGCTAACCTTAACATTTTTTCGACATAATGTTAAGGCGTTAGCCCTTTACTTTTTGGCCATTCCGGCCACATATTCAAAATGTCAATAAGCGACAGAAAATGACCAAAGTATAGGCTAACTTAACATTTTCGAAAAAGTTATATGGCCTTTACTTTTTGGCCATTTTCGGCCACTTTTCAGAACTCAAAAGTGGCCGAAAATCACCAAAGTAAAGGCTAACCCAACATTTTCGAAGTTAGTTAGCCTTTACTTTTTGGCCATTTTCGCCACTTTTCAGAACTCAAAAGTGGCCGAAAATGGCCAAAAGTAAAGGGGTTAGCCTTAACTTTTGGTCGAAAAAATGTTATATTTAGCCTTTACTTTTTGGTCATTTTCGGCCACTTTTAGAGTTTCTGAAAAGTGGCCGAAAATGGCCAAAAAGTAAAGGTTAGCCTTAACTTTTGGTCGAAAAATGTTAAGGGGTTAGCCTTTACTTTTTTTTTCATTTTCGGCCACTTATTGAGTTCTGAAAAAGTGGCCGAAAATGGCCAAAAGTAAAGGGGTTAGCCTTAACTTTGGTCGAAAAAATGTTAAGGGTTAGCCTTTACTTTTGGTCATTTTCGGCCACTTTTGAGTTCTGAAAAAGTGGCCGAAAATGCCAAAAGTAAAGGGTTAGCCTTAACTTTTGTTAAGGGGTTAGCCTTTACTTTTTGGCCATTTTAACCACTTTTCGTGTTTTGAAAAAACTAGCATAAAATGGCCAAAAAGTAAAGGGTTAGCCTTAACTTTTGTTAAGGGTTAGCCTTTACTTTTGGCCATTTTTAACCACTTTTCGTGTTTTTGAAAAACTAGCCAAAATGGCCAAAAGTAGGGTTAACCCTTAACATTTTCGACATCGGCCAAAAGTTAAGGCTAACCCTTTACTTTTTGGCCATTTTCAGCCACTTTTTCACTCAAAAAGTGGCCGAAAATCACAAAAGTAAAGGCTAACCTTAACATTTTTCGACCAAAGTTAAGGCTAACCCTTTACTTTTGGCCATTTTCGCCACTTTTCAGAACTCAAAAAGTGGCCGAAAATCACCAAAAGTAAAGGTAACTAACATTTTCGACCAAAGTTAAAGTTATAACCTTTACTTTTGGCCATTTTCGGCCACTTTTTCAGAACTCAAAAAGTGGCCGAAAATCACCAAAAATAAGGCTAACCCTTAACATTTTTCGACCAAAAGTTAAGGCTTAACCTTTACTTTTTGGCCATTTTCGGCCACGTATACAAAATGTCAATAAGTGACTGAAAATGGCCAAAGTATAGGTTAACCCCTTAACATTTTTCGACATAATGTTAAGGCTAACCTTTACTTTTGGCCATTTCCGGCCACATATTCAAAATGTCAATAAGTGACTGAAAATGCCCAAAAGTATAGGCTATAACATTTTTCGACCAAAAGTTAATTAACCTTTACTTTTTGGCCATTTTCGGCCACTTTTTAAGAACTCAAAAGTGGCCGAAAATCACCAAAAGTAAAGGCTAACCCTTAACATTTTTCGACCAAAAGTTAAGGGCTAGCCTTTACTTTTGGCCATTTTCTGCCACTTTTTGAACTCAAAAGTGGCCGAAAATGGCCAAAAGTAAAGGTTAGCCTTAACTTTTGGTCGAAAATGTTAAGGGTTAGCCTTTACTTTTTGGTGATTTTCGGCCACTTTTGAATTCTGAAAAAGTGGCCGAAAATGGCCAAAATGTAAAGGGGTTAGCCTTAACTTTTGGTCGAAAAATGTTAAGGGTTAGCCTTTACTTTTGGTCATTTTCGGCCACTTTTGAGTTCTGAAAGTGGCCGAAAATGGCCAAAAAGTAAAGGTTAACTTAACTTTTGGTCGAAAAAATGTTAAGGGTTAGCCTTTACTTTTTGGTGATTTTCGGCCACTTTTTGAGTTCTGAAAAAGTGGCCGAAAATGGCCAAAAGGTAAAGGGGTTAGCCTTAACTTTTGTTAAGGGGTTAGCCTTTACTTTTTGGCCATTTTTAACAACTTTTTGTGTTTTTGAAAAACTAGCATAAAATGGCCAAAAAGTAAAGGGGTTATCCTTAGCTTTTGGCCAAAAAAATGTTGAGGGGTTAGCCTTTACTTTTTGGCCATTTTTAACCACTTTTCGTGTTTTTGAAAAACTAGCATAAAATGGCCAAAAAGTAAAGGGGTTAGCCTTAACTTTTGGTCGAAAAAATGTTAAGGGGTTAGCCTTTACTTTTTCATTTTCGGCCACTTTTGAGTTCTGAAAAAGTGGCCGAAAATGGCCAAAAGTAAAGGGGTTAGCTAACTTTTGGTCGAAAAAATGTTAAGGGGTTAGCCTTTACTTTTTGGTCATTTTCGGCCATTTTTTGAATTCTGAAAAAGTGGCCGAAAATGGCCAAAAAGTAAAGGGGTTAGCCTTAACTTTTGGTCGAAAAAATGTTAAGGGGTTAGCCTTTACTTTTTGGTGATTTTCGGCCACTTTTTGAGTTCTGAAAAAGTGGCAGAAATGGCCAAAAAGTAAAGGGGTTAGCCTTAACTTTTGGTCGAAAAAATGTTAAGGGGTTAGCCTTTACTTTTTGGTCATTTTCGGCCACTTTTTGAGTTCTGAAAAAGTGGCCGAAAATGGCCAAAAAGTAAAGGGGTTAGCCTTAACTTTTGGTCGAAAAAATGTTAAGGGGTTAGCCTTTACTTTTTGGTGATTTTCGGCCACTTTTTGAGTTCTGAAAAAGTGGCCGAAAATGGCCAAAAAGAAAAGGGGTTAGCCTTAACTTTTGTTAAGGGGTTAGCCTTTACTTTTTGGCCATTTTTAACCACTTTTTGTGTTTTTGAAAAACTAGCATAAAATGGCCAAAAAGTAAAGGGGTTATCGTTAGCTTTTGGCCGAAAAAATGTTAAGGGGTTAGCGTTTACTTTTTGGCCATTTTCGGCCACTTCTTGAGTTCTGAAAAAGTGGCCGAAAATGGCCAAAAAGTAAAGGGGTTAGCCTTAACTTTTGTTAAGGGGTTAGCCTTTACTTTTTGGCCATTTTTAACAACTTTGTGTTTTTGAAAAACTAGCATAAAATGGCCAAAAAGTAAAGGGGTTATCCTTAGCTTTTGGCCAAAAAAATGTTAAGGGGTTAGCGTTTACTTTTTGGCCATTTTCGGCCACTTTTTGAGTTCTGAAAAAGTGGCCGAAAATGGCCAAAAAGTAAAGGGGTTAGCCTTAACTTTTGTTAAGGGGTTAGCCTTTACTTTTTGGCCATTTTTAACCACTTTTTGTGTTTTTGAAAAACTAGCATAAAATGGCCAAAAAGTAAAGGGGTTAGCCTTAACTTTTGGTCGAAAAAATGTTAAGGGGTTAGCCTTTACTTTTTGGTCATTTTCGGCCATTTTTTGAATTCTGAAAAAGTGGCCGAAAATGGCCAAAAAGTAAAGGGGTTAGCCTTAACTTTTGGTCGAAAAAATGTTAAGGGGTTAGCCTTTACTTTTTGGTGATTTTCGCCCACTTTTTGAGTTCTGAAAAAGTGGCAGAAATGGCCAAAAAGTAAAGGGGTTAGCCTTAACTTTTGGTCGAAAAAATGTTAAGGGGTTAGCCTTTACTTTTTGGTCATTTTAGGCCACTTTTTGAGTTCTGAAAAAGTGGCCGAAAATGGCCAAAAAGTAAAGGGGTTAGCCTTAACTTTTGGTCGAAAAAATGTTAAGGGGTTAGCCTTTACTTTTGGATTTTCGGCCACTTTTTGAGTTCTGAAAAAGTGGCCGAAAATGGCCAAAAGAAAAGGGGTTAGCCTTAACTTTTGTTAAGGGGTTAGCCTTTACTTTTTGGCCATTTTTAACCACTTTTTGTGTTTTTGAAAAACTAGCATAAAATGGCCAAAAAGTAAAGGGGTTATCCTTAGCTTTTGGCCGAAAAAATGTTAAGGGGTTAGCGTTTACTTTTTGGCCATTTTCGGCCACTTCTTGAGTTCTGAAAAAGTGGCCGAAAATGCCAAAAAGTAAAGGGGTTATAACTTTTGTTAAGGGTTAGCCTTTACTTTTTGGCCATTTTTAACAACTTTGTGTTTTTGAAAAACTAGCATAAAATGGCCAAAAAGTAAAGGGGTTATCCTTAGCTTTTGGCCAAAAAAATGTTAAGGGGTTAGCGTTTACTTTTTGGCCATTTTCGGCCACTTCTTGAGTTCTGAAAAAGTGGCCGAAAATGGCCAAAAAGTAAAGGGGTTAGCCTTAACTTTTGTTAAGGGGTTAGCCTTTACTTTTTGGACATTTTTAAACACTTTTCGTGTTTTTGAAAAACTAGCATAAAATGGCCAAAAAGTAAAGGGGTTAGCCTTAACTTTTGGTCGAAAAATGTTAAGGGTTAGCCTTTACTTTTTCATTTTCGGCCACTTTTGAGTTCTGAAAAAGTGGCCGAAAATGGCCAAAAGTAAACTTTGTCGAAAAATGTTAATTAGCCTTACTTTTGGTCATGTTAAGGGTTAGCTTTTTTTTTTTCATCACACTTTTGAGTTCTGAAAAAGTGGCCGAAAATGGCCAAAAGTAAAGGGGTTAGCCTTAACTTTTGGTCGAAAAAATGTTAAGGGGTTAGCCTTTACCTTTTGGTGATTTTCGGCCACTTTTTGAGTTCTGAAAAAGTGGCCGAAAATGGCCAAAAAGTAAAGGGGTTAGCCTTTACTTTTTGGCCATTTTTAACCACTTTTTGTGTTTTTGAAAAACTAGCATAAAATGGCCAAAAAGTAAAGGGGTTATCGTTAGCTTTTGGCCGAAAAAATGTTAAGGGGTTAGCGTTTACTTTTTGGCCATTTTCGGCCACTTCTTGAGTTCTGAAAAAGTGGCCTAAAATGGCCAAAAAGTAAAGGGGTTAGCCTTAACTTTTGGTCGAAAAAATGTTAAGGGGTTAGCCTTTACTTTTTGGCCATTTTTGGCTAGTTTTTCAAAAGCTCAAAATGACTGCTAAAATGGTCAAAAAAGTAAAGGCTAACCCCTTAACATTTTTTCGACCAAAAGTTAAGGCTAACCCCTTTACTTTTTGGCCATTTTTTCAAAAGCTCAAGAAGTTGCTAAAAATGACCAAAAAGTAAAGGCTAACCCCTTAACATTTTTTCGACCAAAAGTTAAGGCTAACCCCTTTACTTTTTGGCCATTTTCGGCCACGTATACAAAATGTCAATAAGTGACTGAAAATGGCCAAAAAGTATAGGATAACCTTAACATTTTTTCGACATAATGTTAAGGCTAACCCTTTACTTTTGGCCATTTCCGCCACATATTCAAAATGTCAATAAGTGACTGAAAATGCCCAAAAGTATAGGCTAACCCTTAACATTTTTCGACCAAAGTTAATAACCCCTTTACTTTTGGCCATTTTCGGCCACTTTTTCAGAACTCAAAAAGTGGCCGAAAATCACCAAAAAGTAAAGGCTAACCCCTTAACATTTTTTCGACCAAAAGTTAAGGCTAACCCCTTTACTTTTTGGCCATTTTCTGCCACTTTTTCAGAACTCAAAAAGTGGCCGAAAATGGCCAAAAAGTAAAGGGGTTAGCCTTAACTTTTGGTCGAAAAAATGTTAAGGGCTTAGCCTTTACTTTTTGGTCATTTTCGGCCACTTTTAGAGTTTCTGAAAAAGTGGCCGAAAATGGCCAAAAAGTAAAGGGGTTAGCCTTAACTTTTGGTCGAAAAAATGTTAAGGGGTTAGCCTTTACTTTTTTCATTTTCGGCCACTTATTGAGTTCTGAAAAAGTGGCCGAAAATGGCCAAAAAGGAAAGGGGTTAGCCTTTACTTTTGGTCGAAAAAATGTTAAGGGTTAGCCTTTACTTTTTGGTCTTTTTCGGCCACTTGTTGAGTTCTGAAAAAGTGGCCGAAAATGGCCAAAAAGTAAAGGGGTTAGCCTTAACTTTTGTTAAGGGGTTAGCCTTTACTTTTTGGCCATTTTTAACCACTTTTCGTGTTTTTGAAAAACTAGCATAAAATGGCCAAAAAGTAAAGGGGTTAGCCTTAACTTTTGGTCGAAAAAATGTTAAGGGGTTAGCCTTTACTTTTTGGTCATTTTCGGCCACTTTTTGAGTTCTGAAAAAGTGGCCGAAAATGGCCAAAAAGTAAAGGGGTTAGCCTTAACTTTTGTTAAGGGGTTAGCCTTTACTTTTTGGTCATTTTCGGCCACTTTTAGAGTTTCTGAAAAAGTGGCCGAAAATGGCCAAAAAGTAAAGGGGTTAGCCTTAACTTTTGGTCGAAAAAATGTTAAGGGGTTAGCCTTTACTTTTTGGTGATTTTCGGCCACTTTTTGAGTTCTGAAAAAGTGGCCGAAAATGGCCAAAAAGTAAAGGGGTTAGCCTTAACTTTTGGTCGAAAAAATGTTAAGGGGTTAGCCTTTACTTTTTTCATTTTCGGCCACTTATTGAGTTGTGACAAAGTGGTTGAAAATGGCCAAAAAGTAAAGGGTTAGCCTTAACTTTTGGTCGAAAAAATGTTAAGGGTTAGCCTTTACTTTTAGTCATTTTCGGCCACTTTTTGAGTTCTGAAAAAGTGGTTGAAATGGCCAAAAGTAAATGGGTTAGCCTTAACTTTTGGTCGAAAAAATGTTAAGGGGTTAGCCTTTACTTTTTGGTGATTTTCGGCCACTTTTTGAGTTCTGAAAAAGTGGCCGAAAATGGCCAAAAAGTAAAGGGGTTAACCTTAACTTTTGGTCAAAAAAATGTTAAGGGGTTAGCCTTTACTTTTTGGCCATTTTTCGCTGAGTTTTCAAAAACACATGCGACTGAGGCGTAATTACAATAAAAAACTGCATATTGCAGGAATCGATCCGCAATATGGAACTGGTATATTGGTACTTACATGCTTAGTGGTTATAGTAGCAAGTAGACTGCCAGGGAAATCAACAGTGGTACGAGGGATATAGTGCGGTAAATGCTGATATAGATGGAGTTAGCTTCTGTGATGTCGGTTGCCTAAAACCACCATGAAATGAACAAAAGTATTAGTAAGTAAAGTATTAGTAAGTAAAGTATTAGTCCTAACTTCCAGATGAAGGGCCTTGGCTCGAAACATCAAAGTTCTTATGGTATTTTTCAGGTAGTTTTACACAACAGTGAACGTGAACCGCTGAATCTTTGTTACACTCTACCCTGTTTGAAGGCTGCCTGTATTAGCGTTTTACTTATTCCAGGGTGCATTCAGTGTAGTCTAATCGGAAGATCTTCGGCGTAGAGTTACAGTAAGCCTTGGCGTACTGCCGCCCAATAATTTTTCCTGGCATAATGGCGTACGCTGTTTTTAACTTAGCGACGCATAAAAACCAATAAAATAATAAATATGTCAAACGATTGAAACGGCATAACACGGTAACAGGTTTACTGCCCAAAATAATGTCACTAAACGGCGAATGACTTTAAACTTCTCAAAAATGGGCCTAAAACGTGTGGAATTTTTGCAGAACTGATTCATACAGTCATACGCCCTGGCGTGGGTGAGAGTCGGAAGAATGGGCCAGGGTGGGATGTTGGCGTAGCGTTGCGACTGCTTTGGCGTATGTTCGGCGTAGCATTTACACCGAATGCACCCTGGTACTTACTACATGTGTTTTTAGATGAAGAGCCCTCTGATTGTGCCCTCTTTTGCTCCCCAGATTTGTAGTGCTGCTTTCCACTTGCAGCAATCACAATAAACATTCAATACCTATCAAACAAGCAACTCCAACAAGATAATACGTGACAACTTGGAGTGATCTTCATCTTTTGAGTACTAAGAATATCTTGATAAAAGTTTGTTAATATCCAAATCACACGATGCTTTGTCAGGATATTTCCAAGAGGGAACATTACTGGACCAACACGACCAAAAGTAAGTGTAATCGTGTCATGTCATGAACATCACCAATATCTTTGCCAAACTTTCCAGACAATTTTGACTACCAAGAAAATGGGCCATTTTCGTTGAAATATCTTCTTAATTCTACACTTTCCTGTAGTAAATTGCTTCAAAAATAAAGACTAATAAATAAGGATAACCATTCTTGTCTTTTACATAAGGATAACCATTCTTGTAAGGATAACCATTCTTGTGTTTGGGTTGTTTTATTAGAGTTTTCATTCATTTTATATTTCAACAGATTTCAAGAACCTGAACTTCGATTTTCTTGCATTCAGTGCTTCCACTTTCGAAAATGAATATTTCCTTTTTTGTCCTAAATTTGATCGGTGAAATCATGGATTATAAAAACACCAAATTGGTGAAATCATGGATTATAAAAACACCATTGTGCGATGCATCGCACAAATTAGCATACCATGACTTACAGTGATTGTAGTGTGGTTGTCATGTGCGGTTGTGCAATGAATCGCACAAATTAGCATACCATGACTTACAGTGATTCTGGTGTGGTTGTCATGTGCGGTTGTGCGATGCATCGCACAAATTAGCATACCATGACTTACAGTGATTCTGGTGTGGTTGTCATGTGCGGTTGTGCGATGCATCGCACAAATTAGCATACCATGACTTACAGTGACTGTGGTGTGGTTGTCATGTGCGGTTGTGCGATGCATCGCACAAATTAGTATACCATGACTTACAGTGACTGTCAGACTGTGGTGTGGTTGTCATGTGCCGACGGTCTCAAAACGTTGCATGCCTTGCCGCCACTATTGTCATAGCAATATTTATAGCGTCAGTTCCTAGGATTGTATAACGAATATAGTCATTTGGAATGCCAGCTTCTTTGAAGATCCCGGTGGAGTATTAATGGGAACAAAAAATGCCTCATGTTTTCCTGATAGTTTGAAGACCGTTTTTATACACATAGACAGATCATCTGTCAAGACGAACTTCCAGCTTGTCCTGACGGATAATCTGTTTGTTTTCAGTGCTTTTAAACAAAGAAATTATCAGACAAACTATATTTTCTTTGTCCGAGATCATCGAGACGGATCAGTTGTCTTTATCATAGCAGGGATGGATTTCCTGGTGGGGTGGAGGGATGCACATCCCTCCGATGCTTGGTCAAGGGGGGTGGAGGAGGGGTGCCAATTCTCATATCAGACAGGACATTTATCAAACAAAAATAAGATGTCGGAGCCATCCTTGATCCCATCTAGGCAATTTTATTTTTCAAATATTTTCTGACAAAATGACCCCCTTGATCCTGTGGTGGGTCCTAAATGACGATTCACCCTGACTTGGACGCCGGCCACGCCCTGCTTCATGATCAGCACCCACTTAGATCACCACCCGCTCCCCCCCGCCCCCAACACCACCAGATCAAGCTGTTTCTCACCTGTTTTTCATACCTGTTTTTCAGCAAGTTATTTAGTAAGATTTTCAGTTTGTATCTTCGTTTCATGCAAGATATCCCTCAATTCATCTCTCTCACCCTCATATCCATCACTTTCTCTCTGAGTACTTCACATTCCTGGTAACTTCACCCGTAACTTTTTGTCGACGAAAAGTAAACCCCTTGACATTTGGTTGACTTTTAAACATCTCCAAAGTGGCCAAGAAGTAAAGGTAGCCTTTCACTTTTTGGCCACTCATATTTTTTAATACAATTTGCCAATGGCAGATTTGCCAAAAAGTAAAGGGCTTAGGTCTTTACTTTTTAGCCATTTCTAGCCACTTTTTCAAAAACTAAAAAAGTGGCCAATTTTGGCCAAAAAGTAAAGGGGTTTTAACCTTTTTGGGCAAAAATGGCCACTTTTTCAAAAAGTAAAAAAGTGCCAAATCTGCCCAAATGTTAATGGTATTGGTTAGCCTTTACTTTTTGGCCATTTTGAGCCAGTTTTTCAAAAATTGAAAAAGTGGCCAATTTTGGCCAAAAAGTAAAGGAGTTATCCATAATGATAGTTGATGGTGAAAATTAAAAAACAATCAACATTTATTCAATGTCTATAGATCTGACATATATTTCATCGAGATTAAAGCAACCTCTTCATTCAATTTTCTCATGTAAAACAGCTAAATATCTTAAAAACAGCTAAATATCTTAAATATGATATTTAAATAGTCGATAAACATGAGAATATTCATATGTATATGCGTTTGTTGTGTACAACAGTGCCCTGGTACGATATAGCACTGGCGTAACCTCTTTACAACCACTCGTCTTCGGTTTGTGCCTTATAAGATTTTTGGTAGTTTGATAAAATAAATAACAAGTGGTTAAATAGAGTAAAATGGATTTCCAGCACTGATCTGAAAACATAAACGGATTGGGCACCATTATTCACTGGTGCAGAAAATGAAGTCATACAATAGCAAAAGCATCTATTACTTTAAAATCTATTAAACTTCAACTTAATCTTCAATTTCACTTCATTATTGTCGGTTGGTCCCCTTCATTTTTAACACAAGAGATACCCATTCCAGTTGTATTTTCAGATCACTGACTTCTGCTAGTTCCAGACGTGTACTTGCCATTACTAATTACGAGTCTCTTCTTCACCCTCGTCTTCAAGCAGTAATTTATCATCGTCATTGTTCGAATTCTCCGACCTGCTTTCGTCAGCAACATAGGTGTAGAATTGAGCCATTACCGCGAATATGATTACAACCACAACCAATAGGCCAGCGAAAAAGAAAAATTCATAGGCCTGAATAGAAAATAATGATCAATAAGGGAAAGACTACTGCATAAATGGTTTCATCAAGCAGATGATGGTCAGGGGTCCTACAAAAATAAGGCTGCTAAAATAATTTTAGACAGACCTCTTTATTCATCTGAGTCTGACGCTTTAGCCACACTTAAATGGGTACCTCTAGAAAGACGACGGTTTCAGAGAAGATGTGTGTATGTGTACAAGGGCTTAAATAACCTTCTCAAACTCATTAATAATTCATGAGCAAAACACAAAGGAAATCACCACCGTATCGTTGTCTTGATACCACGGTTATAAACACTCATAAATTAACTCAACTTTCGCGTTGAATTTCTAATTTCTTACTGGTTTGTTTGAAGCTATATCATACACTCAGGGAGTCGTTTATGTTTATGATTTAAAAATTTAGTCAAAGTATGTTAAAAACTCGGCTAGCGCCTTTTTCTTTGTTTTTTCGGTTTTTTCAAACACTTTCAAATCATCTTTCTAAATTCTTCTATTACTTATAGAACATGATATGAATCTGATAAAGAATAAAGATAAACATTGTCATAACACTAGAAACAAGGATAAACTCCCGAACACAAAAAAGACTGGGGAAAACATAGGACCAGTGAGCTCTATATATATATGGAGTAAGAACTTCTAATGTTCGGCCAATAGGCCAAGTGAAGCCAAGATGGCGGCAATTGACGTCCAAACTCATGAAGGTCATAAACAGTTTTCATATCATTTTATCAGCTAATTGATTGATCGCAGATCAGATCGCATCGCATCGCTATTCGCTATTAAAATTTAATAAAATCATTTATTGTTGTTTAAACCGGAATCATGGTAAAAATTTCGAATTTCAGCACTCCTGCGCTTGTGTAAAACAAACAAAACGGTCGAAAAAGAAAGGAAGAAGGATGACGTCACCCCGCCATCTTTTTTTCTTTTTGATCTCACTTTGGACATATATATATATATAGAGTCACTATATAGCGGTTAGGACAGGTAGAAGCTTAGAGTTGTTAAAGATTATAATGTACTTAGTCAAGTAGTTAGGGAGTCAGGAAATGTACATATTTTTAAGCGTAATATTTTAAAATTTAACATATTTTAACGATATTAGGTAATTGTTATTAAACTTATTAAACTTATTAGGTAATTGTTAAACGCACTTATCTGAGGGAGAAAATGATGTTAATTCCTCTCATGAAATATTTAAAAAATTACAGATGTTGCTTACCATATTATAGAAGAAGCGAGCTTCAGCAAAGATAACAACAATCAGATTGCCAACAGAAACAGTCAATAACCACGCAGCCATAATACAAGACTTCATACTTGCTGGAGACTGTAAATTAGAAACGTCCACTCCACATTAAAAAGAAATTAGACCAAAGACAAACATGTTTTTATCACTTGAAAAGCATTGTTTTCATGAAAGAGGAAGGTTTTGGCCTATTCTAAACGTTTGGGGGTAGTTTGAAGCAAAATTGACAAAAAAATCGAAAAGCAAAGGGGGGACCACAGGGCCTGATTTCAAATCCTTTGGTCCCCCCTTTGCCTATGACAAAAATTTTCAACTGCCCTAAAACATGTTTTTATCACTTGAAAAGCATTGTTTTCACGAAAGAAGAAGGTTTTGGCCTTCGAAAAGCAAAGGGGGGCCACAGAGCCTGATTTTGTCCCGTTTCCAAAGGTTTGAGGTAGTTTGAAGCAAAATTGAAAAAAAAATCGAAAACCAAAGGGGGACCACAGGGGCTAATTACAAATCCTGTGGTCCCCTTTTTGCTCTAACTACATGTTTTTATCACAACTGCTCTAAAACATGTTTTTATCACTTGAAAAACATTGTTTTGATGAAAGAAAGAGGTTTTAGCCTTTTTCCAACATGCCGTATTTTATATATCAAGTATATTACCTGTGAGTAAGCGAACTCGAGTCCAGTGATAGAGAACATAACTTCAGCTGAGGTGATAGCGAGATATTGAGGAACTTGCCAGAACATTGGTACTGTCTTTGGACTAACCTCAACATATTTTTGCAAGACAAGCTGTAAATAAAAGTTATTGGTTGAGCAGAGTACGTAACAGTTATCAGACTGCTAAAACACATTGATTTAATCATAGACAAAGAAGTAATATCTAAAGGAATAGTTTCAAATGTGGTCTCCTCTGCTGAAAAAAGGTCAAAAACTGTAAGCCTAAGGTAAGTGTATGCATGCAGGTTCGATAGTTTTCATTTCAATAGTTTCAAAGCGTTTACGGTGATTTGAGAAAAAAATATTTCAACTTTGAAAATTCAATAGAGGGCTGTATATTTGAATAAATCCACTTGCAACGAATAATTAACAGTTATTCTATGAACTCGAGTCGTATATGAGCTGATAGCCGACGAGGCGCGATAGCGCCGAGTCGGCTATCAGTCATATACGACGAGAGTGAGTAGAATAACTGTTTTATTATATACACAAGCTCTGGATATGAACAGAACATTTTGGCGTACTTTTTTCAAGTAAAACTTGAATTTCCTCTTCATTTAATTGTCCAAATCAGCCAGCCATTTTTCTACTTTTCTCTACTAGCAGGATATGAGCTAATATCCTGCTAGTAGAGAACCAATCAGATTGCAGAATACCTCATATCCAGAGTTTGTGTATATAATAACAATAGATAGCTTTACCTCTGGATCATCCGGTGTGTTGGGATCCCCTTGCACAATAACAGTATACATTCCACTATTTTTAAATTCCACTTTTTGCTAAAAATATGAATAAAATTATGAGCATGGATCTAGTTTTACTTTGCCGATATTTTTCTTACAAAACATGCCCAGAAAGCAACAAAGAAATGAATGAGAATGAGAATATCGGTGAAGGGAAACGCGGGCCCCACTCCATGTTTTTCTGTGCGTATACATTTCTACATAACATGGGCCCTTCAATTTTCTTCCAATGTTTTATTTCCAGTAACTGTCGAGTGTTTGCTCTTTATTGAAGCGATAAGTTCGGTAATAACCTGACGAACAAAGATGAGGTAGAAATGTACAATATCATATAAAGTACAAAATATGAAGTACAAAGTTTAAGGTTTACTGACCTTGACTTTAACTTGATTACTATCACCATCTAGAACTTCAATGTCATATCTAATAAAA